>OX419346.1:12997842-13167842 GCA_948470475.1 Galaxea fascicularis
GCAAATACTTGAAAGCGCGGCTACTATGCCGTGACGTCACTCATGAACACACGACCGACGGAAAACGCAATGTTGTCGCTGATGTTTCTTTGCATTTGTGGGTAGCTGATCATCTATTCAATGGCACTGGTTAAACGGGACAACCAACAAACTGTCGCTAAGGCTCAACAGTTGGAAGGAATAAAGGACAAGAAAGATGATGTAAAAGTTCTCGATGAGGAAACTTACGTGCAGGTGAGCTCATGCACTGTTTCAGGATGACGAGTTTTTGCAATTTTTCTTCGGAGAAGCCGACAAAAAAAATTAACCCTTCGGATTTCATTTTCAAAGGGTGCCGACAACAAATTTAGGGTTTGGATTCCAGCCATCTTTAGAAGCAGGTGCGGATAAAAAGTGGAATGACCAGTACCAAACACGACACAGTCTCGATCTTGGTCTGGAAATCTCAATTAAGTGAAATCAAATGTTAATACACTGAAGAGTAGTGTTTTTAGGCCTCCCTGGGCCGTTTGAAACGCTTTTGTACTGAATCATTCTCGACTGTTGGGTTTATAAGACAGAAGAGGAGACAAGGCTTGCAAGTAAATGCCGGACAGCCCTGACCTCTTCCAATTCAAACTGTAATTAACTCCAAATTTTTGAAAATCTCACCTAACTGATGACGGTTCCTGATTGAGGAGAAGATGCGTCAACTCCTCACCCAATTAGAGCTTCATCCCTCCAATAATTCCTGAGAAATTTGCTGCTAAAACCATGCATTCGGCTTTCTGGATGGGATCCAGACAAAACTAGAGATCAAAAGATTTCAAGCCATGCGGGTCGTTTCAAATTGGCCAATCAGAGTTTGACAGCCAGTGACAGCTCAAAACCCTAACCCTGGATGTCAAACTCACCACACTCATAGCGTGGTCTGCTTGTGGTATAAACAACCCTGGACTGAAATAATTTTAAGATCATTTATGTTCTTAATACATTCTTCACTTTCACGGGAACATATGAACCTACAATTGACATGCTCCCAACATCGGTGGCCTCATTTTTTTCAGGCTTCTTTATGCAGCTGTGTATAATTGTGTTCACTACTACGAGGATCAGTCTTTATTTGATTTCGTTTACAGTGTAGTTACTGCTTTATTGACTAAGGTTCCATCTTGGTCTTATCTACTTTTGTTTGGTTGAGCTCATAAAGGGTTCCTTTTCACATCAAATCTGTTCTCATGAAGCTGAAGATAGGTTCTACATTGGACAAGAATCTTTAAAGTTTGTAGTGATTCTGAAGCCATTAGGCAAGCAGCTTAGTCAGCAGCCTTGCGTAGTACAATAACAAAGAATGAAGCACAGTATCGGTTTGTCTTTCAGCAGTCCATGGTCCCAAAGAGATGAACATCGTTGAATTTTAAGACTGTACTGCCATATGATTATCCTTGTTTCAGGTTAATTTGATGACCTTTATAACTGGAGGGTACAGTGCGCACATTTAATTTGAGAATGTGTCTGTGCTCTGTCTAGTTGTTATGCCTCCAAGTGGCTTGGTGTTGAAAAGTTTAGCTCCTTTTTTTCACTTTAAGAAGTGTCTAGTGGAAAACAAGAGTTAGTGCAATGAAATGTGATCTCTTATGTGAAAACTTTCCTTATGGCATCTGGCTGTAACTATTATTTATCACGCATTTAAGGTTTTTGATTTAAAAGGAACTTCCACTCTTCAGATAAGTTGACGCTAAATTGTTGGAAATGATTTCTAGATTCAAAAATTTAAAAATAAACTTGAGAGCTCTGAATAATACCTACACTGTATATAAGAGATGCCAAACAATTGATCACAGTTCCATTAAAGTGACTAAGTGTTTCACAGTAATTACAGAGTGGCAGCCATGAACAAGAACCAAAACCATGTTGTTTCTTGCATGGGCTACACAAGCATGACATAACAACGGAAACTGCTGGCCACACTGGCAATGATCACAAACAAATTAACTAGAAGCAGGAAACAAAAGGTTAATGTTCTGAAGTCTCAATGTTCAATAACTATTATCTTCGACAGTGAGGTATCAAGCCCAGCCAGAGGGGTAGTGGGATACCAGTATACTCACTATCCCCTCCCCCCCAAAGATACCTACATGTATATACCTAAAAATCATGAAGAATTGTAAAAGGTGTGATACTAAATACGTAAAGTTATTTTGAAACAGGATACTAAATACCTGAAAATGAACAAGTCAAATCTTAATCAGAATACCTAAAATTCAGGAAAAACTAGTGAATACTACTGGATTTTGAACAAAAATACTGTATACCTGAATTAAAACGGCCCAGGATAGTGTATACCCAAAACCCCTGGCCGGGCCTGAGGTATAGGTTGAGTGGCTAAAGAACATTTTAAAATGGGTGAGGTTGAACTGTTGAATGGCTTAAGAATTATTTTTCAATGGCAGAAGTCAAATGGCTGAATGGCTGCAGTGTACATGTACACAAAATGTGAATGACTCGCTCAATAACAGCTATCAAAAGCTTTCAAATAAAATTTTATAATAACATTGAATAACAGCAAGATCAAATTAATGGTTCATTACTGTATTGACAATCAAAGTCTTTTTGTGAGTAAACCAAATTTCATCTGGGAAAAAGAACAGCTGTAGATTGTGGTTTAATTTCCATAAGATGCCATTGTGTTTTGTTCATGTACAGTGTAGCTTCCCTTTTATTTACACTGTGTCCCTGATAGGCCATCCTAGATTAGTAATTACACACTGTAGTATAGAATTCAAAGGGATGATGCAAGAACTGTCAATACTTTGATTTTTGTTGTGTGTTGTGCAGCTACCAATCAAATATGAGATTAAACTGCGAGAAAAGTAAATGAATGGTCAGTCATTCTAAAATTATCCTCCTTTTCTCAAAGTTAAAGGATTCATACTCAATCTGTCTTAACTTAGCCTGCGAGGGCAGATGTATTTCCGGTTGTCGCTTCTCTCCGCGGGCGGAGAGAAGCGACAACCGGAAATACATCTGCCCTCGCAGGCTAGTCTTAACTGTGTCAACCATTAAAAAGTTTGGACATTGTTTGTTGTTGTTGTTGTTTTTTTGTGTGTAATTTTTTTTTCAACAAAAGAGGTGTTTGAATACACATTCTGCATTTCTAATATTAAAGGCTGGGGGCTTTAATCACCTACAGCTGTATGTTGATTTTAGCTCTTTTTTTTAAGTCATTCAGTTGAAGTTTTGTATGTGGCCTATGATTAAATTGGATACCATTGCCCTGTATTAATTCACCAGTTTTTGCGTTTCTTTTTCAGTAATTAACAACATAAATTATATGTAAAAACACAGTTTCTTCTTTGCAGCATCTTTTGACTTGATAGTTGCCTGTCAAAAGTATACACAATAAGGAAAAAACTGAATTTTTGCATAGGAAAAGTCACTTAAACTTGTTTTACTAACATGAGAGTATAAAGCAGTTTTTCTAAAAAAAAAAAAAGCTTTGGAGTTTTTTGTCAAACAAATTATTTCAGCCAGCACAAGCTCTTGTAATAAATGATTACATGTGATTGCAAGTTTATTTATCGTTATTTTACTAGTAGTATTTTTTCAGAAAGATGGTAGAAGGGACGGGAAATGTCTTGGTGAAAGGTATCAGAGAAAGAAATATTCAACCATTCCAAGAGTTTAATGAATTATTCAGCTGAAGGCAGAATATATCTTGATTGTTAAAGTACACCTGTGAGTACATGTATTCTTGTTTGGCCTGAGCTGGCAAATCCAAGGCTGACCTGTGAGCCAGCTCATGGATGAGGAACATCACAACACTTTGAATTTTCAACAACTTTATTTTCTTGAAAAAAACCCTGATGCACAAGAAACGTTTGCATTTTGTTGTGTTTTGTGGGAGCACATCTTTTTCAGGTAAACTAGACCCATTTACTCATTTTTAAATCATTTACTGTACACTGATATCCCTAAAGATCGACAGCGCCATAATTACACATAAATGTAAGTTACATTCGACCAAATACCCCAAACTTTTTGTTGTCTGAATTTGAACCTTGAAATTTGTAAACAGTATTCAAAAGTGATCACTTACAGGGAACTTAAAGTTTCTTACAGGTTGACAGCTCTGTTTAAATTAGGATTATAAACGTTTTTGGTTGTAATAAAATTTCTGACTATTCTGAAGGCGAGATAACATCAAAATATTTTGCGAACTGGAGTCACAATGTTCTTGAATGATTCTGGTGCACAAGTTCATTTACAAACATCAGTCTGCTTAAAACCTTTGCTTTGTAAGAGTAGATATTTAATTCATCTATTTATGCTTTGTGCTGTACTTAACTTGGGAATGACTTTCTAAACATGATTTTTTTTGCCTGAACAGATCAACTTCTTGTCAGGCCAAAACTTGACCCTTGCCTGGCAAATCACATCCTCACAGAGAAAAATACACATATTTGCATGCTTGTGCTTTTGTCCAATGTTGAATATACTTTCACAAAATTAATAATAAAAAAAATATATTATTGTTATACTGATTGTTTAAGCCAATGGATATAGACTTTCTGAGCAAGATCGATGTTTTGGCTTGGAAGGATATTTATTTGCAAATTATTAAGCATTCACCTTAATCCAAGTTTAATGAATAAATTAATAGGAATGGAGTGAGTGAATTTGCCCACACCACAACCTGCTATACCTCATGGCATGACTACATCATTCATGAGCTAAAAAGGGGAGTCCAAAGTTTTACTGTCATAGACAGCTAAAAGAACAAAATTAAAAAAAACTATCAGGAAGAGGTTAACTCTATTTTTGTTTGAAAAAGGACAAAAACAGTTTCAAGACTACCATAACTGTCTGTTTTCTTTTCTTGTGGTCTTATCTCGTACAGTGTATCTGTTTGGTTCAACACTGTAGCTACACAATTGACATGTTAAAGTAAATCAAAGTGTTCACCATTTTTGCAGCCTCACTTCAATATTGCTATAATCTTGGACAAAACTGTTGAGAAAAATAGTAACAGAATGACATCTACTCACAAACTAGACAGACCTTAACTTCTCCCCCAATCAATGTTGTATTACATAGTTTCTTTTACATATGTAGTTTAATGGGTTTTGGGGTGGTGAAATGTCCCATTTTCTCAATGAATTTTGTCCAAGATTGTAGATTTAAAAAAATTTGTACATCTTTCTTAAAAAGCAGGCCACTTGATCAGCATTATAGTATATCTCATGTTTTGTTTTCATCAGTCTCTGAATAAAATCATACAAAGAGACTTCTTTCCAGAGCTTCCAAAGTTGAGGGCACAACATGAATACTTGGATGCTGTTGAACATAATGATATAGAGAAACTGAGGGAAATATCAGCCAGGTATCAAGTATCTCAAACTCCAGGAAGCAGACTGGGTGAGTGTGCACATAGCTGAGAGACCAGCAGTGTAAGGTCTCATTGGGCAGATAATTATGTTTGCATGAACATAAATAATTATTGGCAAAGTACATGTATCTCAGGCCTGTTTGTAGGCTGCAGAGTCAGTGAGTATGTTGTCATCTTCTGTAAAAGGTTTCATGGTTAAAAATATACTATCAAAATATACTGCAAAGTATGTCTACAATTTGTTGCAATAACCAAGATTCATAGAGGTTGTTAATCTCTTAGGAGTAAAATGTAGACCTTTGTGTTTATAAATTATTTTGTCTGGATGTTCAATTACAGTAGCCTCATTATTATATGTTGAACTCACTATCCCCTTTCTGATTTGCTGAAAGTGTACACTGAATTTTCAAAATCAGTGCTGGTGACAGCATCTAGCTGCAGACAATCATATCAAGGACACTCAAGGTCACATGTATGACCATGGTACATGTTTTCTAAGAGTAATCATGTTGAGTTCATGTACTTTATCTCGCTTGCCATCAGTAAAGAAGCAAAATGACATCCAGGTTTGCAAGTGAATGTTTACTGGACATCATGACAAATTTTTCATTGTGTCAGGTGTGTTAGACTTCTTTTGTTTCTCCATAAACACAAGTTGCCAACAAGAGAAACTTGAGTTTTTTTGCATATGTTATTTCGTGAAAACGAAGAGGAAATCAGCAACAACAACAACAAAAAATACAGAGCAATGTTTCTTAACTGGAATGAAGTCCACATGCCAAATTTCAGCTACTTTTGAGCACACTGAAATTCGACCAAAAACGAGGAGGACATTCTTGCCCTGAGCCCTTCAATTATTATTAGATTCTGTTTTTGTGAAAGCCAGAACAATGGAGCCAAAGGCTGAGGCTGATAACTTTTGAGTCACCTCTCACCTCCCTGATAACTCTTACTCTCACAAAAACACCCAATAATAATTATTGGGTGTTTCGTTTATAATTTCCTTGAATTACAGTACCTTTTATAAATAATGGCCAGTGATTAAAGAGTATATGGGTTAATTCTTACATTCTAAATGTCATTGTTTCTGTACAAACCTATACCTGTACACATGTGTATACATTTAGGCCAGGCTCCTAAGAGGTTGCTTAATCTTTAATTCCATAAGTAGCAACGAAAATCAGAATATTGAAGGTACATGTAAATGCACTACATGTAGTGGAGCTGGAAAACCACAGATGATCTCATACACATGGTACTATATACATGTACATGTACATTGATAAGTAGGAAGTAGGCCAACTTCTGAGAGAGAGACTTCTTTTCAGCCATTGTCACACAAAGGGCTTGTTTGAATGTTTGTACAAAACGTTCAGCCAGTCCATTTGTCACTGGGTGGTATGGGGCTGACCTAATGTGGTTGATACCATTCCTCCTCATTAATACTTGGAATTCCTCTGTGATAAATTGTGGTCCATTGTCACTGACAAGTTGTTCAGGTAAGCTGTGTACAGTGAAAAGTTTCCTCAGTTCCTCAATGGTTCTTGTGGAGCTTGTTGAGGCCATGGGAATAACCTCAGGCCATTTAGAGTGTGCATCTACAACAATTAAAAACATTGTTCCTAAGAACAGGCCTGCAAAATCAATGTGGATGCGCTGCCAGGGGCATGCTGGGAACATTTCCTTGTACTTCTCAACAGGTAGTGTAGATACCACTGAACCAGTGTCTAGTTCCATCTTCAGGATTTGGCCGTTAACCTTTGGTGACACCCAGATAACGTCACCAACTGCCTGGTTAATATTGTTGACTTCAAGGATCCGATCAAGCTGTCAACATCAAGCTCATCAGTCATCTCAAAGCAATGTAATTTTCGGTTCTCTTCCTTTGGTCTTCCTCAACTGGTGGATTGTTGACCCTTTCCTGAACGGCAAACTTGTTGGATGTGCCCCACTTTTCTGCATTTTCAGTAGAATTTATTCCTGAAATAACTCTGGGTTGATGCGTGTTCACTGGAACCACATTGATAACAGTGAGGTATCGACTTGACCTCCTCTTTCATCGTGTTTGCTTTCTCTTTACCCTTGGTCAACTTGTTTACTTCCATCTCTTTCTTCCCCTGTAGTTCTAGTGTGTCCTTTGCTGCCACTTCAAGTGCTAAGGCAATTTTCATTGCTTTGCCCAATGATAAACTTGGTGCAAAGAGTAGTCGCTTCTGGATAAGTTCATTGTGTAGTCCACAAAAAAGTCGATCCTTTAATGAGTCATCTAAGTTCATTCCAAATTCACAATTGCTGGATTGCATGTGATGTCATGTTGGCCATGTTGGTGGTCAAGAATAATAGTCTGTCTCTCCGCTGGGAACTGAACTTTATTTTTATGCAAATTCTGCAAAATAAATTGTATTGTTTTGACCACCAACACGGCCGCCTTGTCGCATGAGTGAAATCAAGCAATACAGTTACAATTTCCTTAATTCAGCCTTATATTTAGCTTCATGCCACTTATTTTTCATCTTTAATTTCGTTGGCGATGAAATACTGTTCCACTCTTTCAACGTCGGCATTCCAGTGATCACTAGTTTCATAGAAGGCTTCTATCTTCCCAATCGGCATTGTGGCAGAGGTTCAAACCGTTTCTTTTCACAGCGGAGAGCCCTCATCACTAATCTATTGTGTCTCGTACAGAGATTCAAACTTTTTAATCAGGCATGGCAGTAAAATACAGGGAAGGTTGCGCACATGGTGTGCATGCACGTAACATCAACAAGGCCGCTGGTCAACTGATACTTGTTAGTCATTTGACATCAAAGGATGATTTGGTGGCAATGCAATATCTGCACAATTATAAGTTATAAATTTTAAAATATTAATACTAATGCAGGGTCCCTTAAACGATTCACACTATTTTTGTGTTTTGATTCCCACAGCTACCCCCACTACATTTGAAACTCCAAATACAGTCCATGGAACCCCAGCACCACCCCACAATGCCCTAAACAATGACAGAGAAGTGACTGCAACTGAAAATAAATCATGTGGCAAGAATGATGAATCTGATCTAACGCTGGACAAGTTTCTAGCAAAAAACACAAGTGAAGACAACACTTCATTTGAACAAATTATGGAAACATCCATACAGAAACATAGGGAAAAATATCAGTGGCTTTATGAAAGAGAACAAGAACAGAAAGAAAAAAAGGAGAAGATCCTGGCTTTGCCAGCTCCTGAAGATGGTGATCAGTTTAAGTATGAGGACAGACCATCAATGATAGAAACATGGAATTACACCAACAAAAATGCACTTATGTATTACCCTGAGGGGGTTGATGCATCTACACAGGAGAAAATAGAGGGAAAATATACTAAAAGACAGCAAATAGTGCATGCAAACAGCAGGTTTAACAAGGATCCATTTCCTGATGAGAACTGTGATGACAAGCTGGCTGCTGCTGCTGCAACTCGTTCAGCTAAACAACAAGGCAAGGTAGGAGTGGATGGTCTTGTGCAGGGGAGCAATGAATCACCCAAAGTTAAGGGGTATGGTTTTGTGGCCACACCTTCACCTGCTCCAGGTATGTACCTCATAGTGAGTAATAATACAATTATTGTATTAACATGAAGCCAGCAAGCTTTCAATGTGACTGTGTGCAGCATAATAAAAATAATATATTATTTAATAATAATATTTGTCTGTGTTTGATATGTCATCAGGTGTAGATGCATCACCACTTATGACATGGGGAAGCATAGAAGGCACTCCATTTCGCTTGGATGGTGGTGACACTCCTGTCACTGGTACCCCTGGGCCAACCTTTAAAATGCCTGAACCAAAGAAAAGGGATCAGTTGGGTCAGGCACTGGCAGAGAGGGTCAGCAGACAACACAGGGAGAAAAGACGACAAGCTCTAGCAAAGGCCACTGCCTTAATTGGCAGGTATAATTTATAATACTTGAATTTTTGTTTGCATGTACATTGTGTCTTTGTTAGATGTTCCCGGTACTATACAGTAAACAGCTTGTTCTGGTAATCTCTGGCTAGAAGCATAGTTTGCCTGGAAATATAACTTTGCAGCCCAATATTACTGACAATGCTATTCAACAATAGATTGAAGTGTCAAGGTGTTGATATCTCTCCATTTGAAAAACCACTTAACTGAGTTGGGTAGTATGGTGGTCTAAAATTGATTTTTGTCTCCCTTGTCTCAGGTTTATTAGCATAGTCTGGAAAAAAGCAAATTTAAAAATGAATGGTATTGAAAATTTTTTAACCAAGAACAAAATCCACAGACGACCAGCATTTCTAAACTGTCATGAAAACATGATGTGAATCTAAACGTTGAAGTTTGACAGCGCCCTTCAGCCAGTGTTTTTTTTTTTGTGTGTTGAACTGCATCACTCTGCTTTTCAATGTGTACTGTTTCTCCTTGTGACACAGGAGTCCCAAGCATATGAACTCTGTTGAGCGCCTGGGGCAGATGTCACCAGCTGCACAGAGATTAGCATCACAGAGGCTAGGAATCAGAACAGGAACTGACAAATCCTTAGCAGCAAGTTACACGCCATCACCTTCTCAACGGTTATCAGTTGGCAGCACACCCACTCGATCTCATCCGTCAACACCTTCCACAGCACAGGATCATAATTCCACGCCATCTCAGAGTGTATCCCTCACAGATAACCTACTCAATCTGCCTAAACACTGACACACCTCTAAAATATGCAAAGCTTGAATTTGAAAAACTGCGGTGTGAAAGAAAGCTAAAAAAGAATTTTGAAATGGATGAACCATTAAGCTGTAAAGTATGATAATGTACAGCACAGAATAATCAAAGTACTTACGTAGTTGTTTTGTCTGTTTCATTGTCGATCCATGTTACTTCGCCATCCCTTCCTCCTAATTTTCGCGCTGTGGGCTTATGACCTGTGACACCTTGTTTGTAGTATTCGAAGTGTATTTGAGTTCTCTCCACTTTCTGGGCTGCCTCCTGTTTTTACCCGACAACCTAATCTTAGTGCATCTATTCGAGAACATCTTTCTCCAGCTGGGCTTGTCGTACTGGTGAGTGTTGATTGGTTTACGTTCAATCTTGATAAGTGCCAGGCTTGATATAAGCCCCGGCCGGACCAACACTCCGGGTCTTTATCTAATAACTGAGTGCTTCCTTTAGTTAGACTTTCTAGTCTTCTCGGATAAACCGGAGGTCCCGTCTCACAACTCTTCACAATTGATTCTGTGGGACGTTAAAAACTCACTAAGGACGTAACGAACCCTGGCTGTGACCACCCCTAGTGCTGACCTCCTACCAGCATGTGGTCGGCCTGGCTGGGTTAACTTGAAGGGCTTCTGCGTGAATGAGACCACAAAAACACATACACCCAGAAGTCAAGCTACTTGCCGGGTGCTGGGACCTTCACCAAGACTAAGGTAAAGGGGGTAGTTTCTAAAGAAGCTGTGGTGCTGCGTCATTGGGAAAGTTGTACACAAAAATTTGTTTTTATCAACGGAGTTGATAATGTGAATTGACCACCGGACAGGGATTCTAAAAGCTGACGTTTCGAGCGTTTGCCCTTCTTCAGAGTGAATCAAGGAATTATGTGTTGTGTGTAGTGGACAAGGAGCTACGCTATTGGTGATAACATGGCAACGTGAAAAATAGGAATACGTTTATTGAGTGAAAAGCGTTCATTAATACCGTGGAGATTAAGGGTGCCGATTTGGAAGATAAATTTTTGTTCTAGATTCTTGCGGCTTTCCATCGTACCTTGATGTGGGGAAAGGCCGCAGATAGCCATGTGTTGTTTGGAGTGGTTATGGTTATTAAAATAACGAACGACTGGCTTAGATGCATCCTTGTCATTCTTCTCAACGTCGCGAAGTCGGTCTCTTTAGTCGTCTTCCTGTCTTCAAGGGATCTTTACTTGAAAAAGTTGGGTTTGTTAAAAAAAACCTACAGGTTAATTCACGTTCAAAAACAGACACGGGTGATTGTTTGCAATTCAATTCGACGGGTATCCAGCAGGTAGATAAATCGTAAGCATACTGAATGCGTCTGGTGTCGTTAACCCTCAACGTTCTACCGTGGTAATCTATACAACACTGTCTATACAACACTTCACACTTCTTAATCGTCATAGTACGGTTTGGATTGGAGACTCTCGAGCGGCTCTGGTTGTTTAGCCACAACCATAATGTTCGAAAGCAAGGCCGTAGCTAGGATTTTTTTTTACCGGGGGGGTGAGGGGGGCAGTAAAAGAAAAAAAATTGAGCAGAGATTAAAGGTCGGGACACACTAGGCGACAAGTCGCTGCGACACGTAGCGGCCACAAGTCGCTGCAACAAAACGCCTCGTGTGACATGGTGAATTTTTGTGAAAACCATTGTCGCTGCGGCAGAATTTTGTCGCTGCGATCAGCTGCATGAATTCAAACCAGTTTGAATTCGCGCGACTGATCGCAGAGACAAAACCAGTGAAAGCAGCGTTGTCGCGACTTATTTTGCAGACAGTACACACGGAGCGACTTGTTGCAGAGACCTATCGCAGCGACTTGTCGCCTAGTGTGTCCCGACCTTAAATGTTAAAATGGTCACCAGAATTAGACGTTTTTAAACTGGTATCGCCGCCGCAAAGTCCCATTTTAACAATTAAGATCGAAAAATGAAGATACTTCTCAAATTTCATTTGTCAGGTTTTTGTGGCACTGAGCCAAGCATAAATTTACGTACTAACTGACCAAGAGCCGACTGAGCGTAAGGTTCAATCAGCGAAGTCCGGAGAGAGTAACAGGCCCTCATCATCGGGGTCATCGGTAATTTGACTTGCTGGACACGGGAATAGGGGACTGTAAATAGTCTTATGTCACAAAGCCTTTCTTTTGTTTGCCGTTACTTATCGAAAGTTGTAAAGGTCAGTAATCTATAGTTTTGATTCCAGAAAAACAAATTAACAACACAAAAGAAAACAAAAAATCCGATTTTTGTTTGGGGGGACAACTGCCTCCCTTGCCCCTATGCCAGCTACGATCCTGGAAAGTCTGTCTTCAGTGTTGGTGGTAACATGACAACGTGAAAAATAGGAATACATTTATTGAATGAAAAGCGTTCATTGATACCGTGAGGTTTAAAGGTGCCGATTTGGAAGACGTGACGTTTGTAGTTCGTCCAATAAATGTATTCCTAGTTTTCACGTTGTCATGTTACCACCAACACTGAAGACAGACTTTCGAACATTATCGTTGTCGCTAAACAACCAGAGCCGCTCGAGATCTATAAACACTGACACGTCTCCAACCCAAACCGTGCTATATCGACTAAGAAGACACTGAGTGTTGTATAGACAGCCTAGAAATCCTATGATCACCAACGCTTGTGCGAATGTTGCACTGAACTTCACTGAAAGGTTCGAACTTGAGGTTTATCAAAGTATTTGGGAATTTTGCACTAGAATTTTGTTTCTCAAAAACGCGAGCTACTTCTCAGCAATGCTTGATGTCAACAGAAGAAACTGGCAATGTCAATTTGCTACAGTCGATTATCTTTGTGCAACCAGCCCTTGCGTTAGTTCTGTTTTCATGTTTCGCCTGGTTATTTTGTAATTCGCAATAATCTCCACTGAAAACTATACAGCAACAGTCAGTCAACAATAACCTCTTACGGTGCCATAAACAAAGTGTTGTCATTTCATGAAAAAATACTCTAAACAGCGCGACATAGGGGGTCATGATTTTGTTTTACTTGTCAGACACAACTAGTCGTTGTTTACTTAAGCACATTCGGTTTTATCAACGGAGTTGACGAAGACGGCTAACGCTCGAAACGTCACAGCTTTTAGAATCCCTGTACAGTGGTCAATTTACATTATCAACTCCGTCAACTCGATAAAACCAAATTCTTGTTCACAACTCCCCCACCATGCATCACAGCACCACACTTTCTTTATTCAGTTGTTGTAGTTACCTTTAAGTGTTTCTCCCTATCTAAAGCAGGTGTCAGACTTTGTACAAACTGAATTAGACGGGGTGGTTGCATCGTTACGTCAGGTAATAGGTGGAGAATCTCCGTTTTCGTTTTAACATCGCATATTCTATGCATTAAGGAATTTGGGTTCGCCTGTATTACATCCCCTATTCTGAATAATGTTGTGGCTAAACATCAGTTTCACTCTAAAGCAACAGAGGGTGTGCAAAGCCCCCTAAGCTAGCGCCGCACATTTGAAAACTTAATTTGCTCAATCAAGTTTCAAATTATTTCACTAATGTTCTTATCATGGCGTCACTAGCGGCAACATAACTCTGTTATGGGTAAATGTGAACTATAGAAATCATAGCTTGTTCCATTTTCGTTGTTCATTCGCAAAGCCCTCCACTTAACTGATGAGTTTCCCTGAGTTAGTTTTAAACTGAAGCAAAAGATGGACCGCAGGGATACTGGCGATCCTGTCTTTTGAAACTTAAGTTGTGCCGGGGTTGTGCCGAGGGTTCGCCGCAGATCAGTACCATAATTGCGTTCGACGAAGTGGAACGCAAGCCTAATTTTGGCCTGTGGCTTTCAGGAGTTGGTATGCCTGTGTAAGGTTATATTCTGGAAAATCCATATTCCTGTAAGGACACCAAAATAGCCGCCCTGCTTGATTTTTGCAGGGGTATGTCACGGCCAGTAAACTGGTAACACAATTAAGATAGGTGAGACATGTGATGTGACAAACATGTGCTCATGAGACATGTGATGTGAGATGTGACAAACATGTGAACAGGCTCTGTGAACTTCGGACTTTCTTTCCATGTGCTCTCGAGGTTAGGGTTAGGGTTAGGGTTAGGGTTAGGAGCGTTGGATTTAGTCAAGGATTTACTGTATGCTTTGCCGTGGAACTTTGAAGCTGGGTAAGTATTATATTGACTAGTCCTGTCGAGTATGATGTTATTTAAACGTTCGTTCGAATTTTCTTTGATTCCTGCAGACGTTGTAGCTGAGTGCGTTTTACATC
Organism: Galaxea fascicularis; assembly: GCA_948470475.1. Classification (NCBI taxonomy): domain Eukaryota; kingdom Metazoa; phylum Cnidaria; class Anthozoa; order Scleractinia; family Euphylliidae; genus Galaxea; species Galaxea fascicularis. The sequence continues at coordinate 13,012,192 of OX419346.1, forward strand.
CAGCGCTGGAGTGGTAAACAATTCCGTCAGATTTCGATAAATGTTAACCTCAAAGTAGCCTGCGAACAAGCTCCTGGTGAGCCCGAACGAACGTTTAAATAACATCATTTTTGAAAGGACTATTCAATATCGTAATACTTACCCAGCCTCAAAGTTCCACGGCAAAGCATACAGTAAATCCCTCTAACATTGAACGCACTATATAATCTGTGATTACTGCTAGTAATAATAATAATAATAATAAGAGGGCAAAACTTAACAGTAGTCCTAAGACACTGATGACTCCGTGGCCCTCAAAAACAATAAATATAAATTCTACAACTAATAACTTAAAAATAAGTTAAATAGAATAAAACATATATACAATTACAGTCTAAGGAGCATCGCAGCCTTTTACTCAGCTAAAAAGGATTTATAACATGTTTGAAACTTGCTAGCGAGCCATTGTTGCTAATATTGGCATTCATGCAATTCCAGTCCTTTATAGTCCTAATAGTGAAAGTACGACCTCCTTCTGTTTTCCGTTTATACTTGGGGCAAATCAGATTTATGTTTGAATATCTAGTGGCTCGATTGTGAATTTCTGAATTTCTAAGTAATGGACTATTTAAATAACTAGGCGTGATATAATTGTGGACCCACTTATACACTAGTAATACGACTGATGGTGAAAATCTTTCAGCATCAAGTATAATTCGTGCCGCTCTTTTTTGAAATTTTAAACTACTTTGAAGATGTTCGACATTGCAGCTGTCCCATATCATGCTCCCATACAGGAGGGTGGGCTTTATAACACCATTATAGTAGGTTTCCCTTTGACGTTGCTTAAGAAACAGGCTAATATGCTTCAACAGTCCTATGCGTTTGGAAAGTTTCTTTATGAAGTATCATCGATGTGTGATTCGTAACTCATTTGACTATCTATAACTACTCCTAAAATCTTATGAGAAGAGACTTGTTCAATAACAGAGTCATCAATTTTGACATCTAAGCGTAGGGGTGTGCCATCATACAGCTTGGCAGGAATGCGCTTAGGGACTTCGTCTTTTTCTTGTTGATGAACATTTTGTTGGAAGACGCCCATCTCTGAACCGCATCAAGATCGGAATTTAAACATTGGGTCATCGAACATAGATCCGAGAAATGCACACTTGCGGTTATTGTAGTGTCGTCAGCATAAATGTCCACGGTTGAATTTGCTAGATGTAATGGATTGTCATTTACAAATAACAAAAACAGTACGGGACCTAAGACACTTCCTTGCGGTAACCCTTGCTGGATAAGTAGAGAGTCTGATCTTTGACCATCAATACTGACAAACTGTTGGCGACCAGAAAGATATGATTCAAACCATGACAGGGAAGGATCACTCACTCTATACAGGCGCAGTTTCGTAAGAAGCAATTGATGATCAACAACGTCAAACGCTTTTCTAAAATCTACAAAAACCATACCAAAAAGCTTGTCTTCATCTAGATTGAAGAGGATTTGGTCAGTTAAACTGATCAGAGCGGACTCAGTGGAGTGCCCTGCGCGAAAAGCTGATTGAAATTCATACAGTAAGCCAGTTTTCACGAGGTGATCCATGAGGGAGACAGCAACATGCTTCTCACAGACTTAAGACAATATGGAGAGCACAGAGATCGGTCTAAAATTGTCCCGACAGTCTTTGGCGCCATCTTTAAAGAGAGGTGTGACGCGCGCCATTTTCCATTTAGTTGGAAAACAGCCACTCTGTATAGACAAATTGATCAACCTCGTCAATAGCTGTACAAAAACGGATGAGACCAGCTTCAGAACTTTCACGCTAATTTCATCCGCTCCAGTAGCCTTCGAAGATGACAAGTTATTCATAAATTTCTGAGTCTCCTGAACTGTTATGAGAGGAATGTTGAACTGAGAGACAAAATTATTTACGGTCAAAGAAACAGACTCCTCAAACTTTGAAGAGTCAAAGGAAACGGATGAAGTTTGGCTTTGCTTAAGTTCTTGAGCAATATTTACAAAATACTCATTTAACATGTTCGCCATTGCAGACGTGTCCGTCTCAAGTGTACCATCTTCCCTTCAGTGTTCGGTGACTTTCGCAGAATTGACAATTGTGGCTGATGTATTCGTTCTGTTTTCGCTTGTGTCCTTTGCATATTCCGTATGTTCACCGTATAGACATCGGTCCATAAGGAATGGAAACTTTTCATCTCCTGCGAAAGGTAAGACTTAATAAACCGTATTACCAGTGTGTATTGATAATGACTGTTAACCTACTCACACTATCAACGCGCAACCAACATCACCTTCGGTAAGTTTTGTCGATAAAATAATAAATAGTATTAATATTAGGGGAGCAGGGATGGCGTAGTGGTGAGAGCACTCGCCTCCCACCAATGAGTCTTGGGTTAGGGTCTCCGATCAGGTGTCTAATGTGGGCTGAGTTTGTTGGTTCTCTTACTTGCTCCAAGAGGTTTTTCTTCGGGTACTCCGGTTTTCCTCTCTCCCCAAAAACCAACATTTCTCCCACACGGCCCCACAAGCTTACAGCTTTAAATTTGTTACCGTGTATAAATAAAGTTTCTTTATCATTACCTTTATTCAATACAATACATTGCGAGTTACTTTCGCATGATGAAATTCGTTTTTTGTCTTACTAAATTAAGTCAACCTATGAATTAGGATCACTTAGTCGCTCTGAACGGTTTAAGGGTTTTCAGAGAATTGAACTGAAAAAAACAAAAAGAAACCCAACAAGACTAGTTATCAAATAAAATCCTGACACGGAAATTAACTAAAATAAAATGTAAGCAAATCTGCAGCTAATGTTTAAATCAACTTGGCTTTCGAACTATTTGCACCGACAAGTGTGTCACCCCAGAAGCCTGTTTCAATTAGTGTCGCTGTCAAATTGGATGGGCAGGTGCTGAGCTAGTTGTTAAATGTTGTCATATTTCTCACAGTTTCCAATCAAATATTATACTTCCGGTTGCTGAATAATTTATTACATGTATTTTCATGTTCATACTTGACATTTCCTCACGCATAAGCTGCAACTGGTGCTTATTTGGTTCAATGTTTCACAAATTGGTCCTCTGCGCCCATGCTGATCATAAATAATTGCCACCTAGTGAGGAGTAGATTTTACCAATGGGTGAACTGATCTATTACGAACAAAGTTCTTTTATTTAACCAGCGAATTGATTGGCTGGTAAATGGTTTTAAGAATTCAGTCATTTGGCGAAAATGCCCTCTAAAAAAAGCATGGTTCTCAAGACCCAGAATTGAGTTGTCATCATTTTTTATTGCAATTTCCAATAAATGAGATACAGGTCATAAAATCATTTTAGTTACAAAGAGCCAAAAGTTCTCCCTTTAAATAAAGGTAAATATATTATGAAGCCTGATTCGTGTCTCCTTTGTAACGGATTCTTGAACTGCTGTTGCAGGTGATACCTAAACAAAGCTCAGGTTAGGCCTAGTTGTGCCTGTATCTCTTAAAATGTACTCGCTCTTTTTAAACATTACAGCTAAAAGTAGTCTCCACATTTTTCTTCAGTCGAAATGGAAGGTTGCAAATCTGGCTAAAATTTGACAAGTTCTCTGGAGTAATTAGGATAGACCATGCAATCCCATTGGTCAATGCCACATTGATTTGGAAAGAGTGTGAGACAACGTTTTAAGGATCGGTCTCTCTAAAAAAAAAAGCTAGAGTGTTCAAATTGAAGTTAATAAAATAGGTAGTCAAGGACTATACGTGGCTACTGCTTTAGCAGTGTGTAAATGCTCAATAACCAGCTTTTTATCGATGTGCTGTGAGTTATGCAAGTCATACAAGCTGTTTGTAACCCAGTGTTTTCTGATCAGAAGTGTTAAAGAATTTTCACTCAGTATAACACCAGTCTGATCTCGCCTACATTTTTTATTTCAAGGGCCAAAGAAGTAGAACAGAACGCCGAACGACGGCATTTTGGATTGAAAAAAGTTTCAGAAAAGGAAGGGAAGGGCACACTGCAATCGTTCTCAAATGCGGTCGTTGCGGAGCGGCTTCTTCAGGCATTTGAATAATAATAATAATAATAATAATAATAATAATAATAGAAACATTCTTAGTGCACATTTAAAAATCTCAATGCGCTTACAATGATTAATAACAATAATAATAACAATAGCAATTAGCAATAACAACAATACAATTAAAACACTTAAACTACAAAGGTATCATTGGTCATCAAGACACACATGGGGAGTGCGGGTTCTGGCTCACCTCTGCCTCAGGATGTGTGCACGAAACGTAAACGCTGAGGCAAGCATTTGGCGCTTCCCCCCTCTTCAGCAACAGCTGCGCAACTATAAAATTTTAAAGCAAAATGAAACAAAAATCTTCTCAGGAAAACATGAAAACCGGTTTTAAATCGCTTGGAAACCCTGAAACATTACTTTGAAAGTTGCCGTATCGATGAGGAGGAGGGGGGAAGCGCCAAATGCTTGCCTCAGCGTTTACGTTTAGTGCACACACCCCTCGGCAGAGGTGAGGCCAGAACCCGCACTCCCCATGTGTGTCTAGCCAAAAGGAGGTGCGGCAGCCAATTTTTTTCTGGGCAGAAGAAATTTTTCCCGCGGAGCAGAAAAAAAATTTCCTGGGGCAAAAGAAATTTTTCCGGGCCAGAAAAAGATTTCCCCCCACAAGGCGGGCAGCAGGGGTGAGCCAGAGTGGGGGCCTATTAGAGAGGCGCGGTGAGAGGTCACATGGCAGAGCGCTCAGGCTACGAAGAGGTGGGCGTAGATAAAAGCTACATCGAAATCGCCCTAGTGGAGATTTTTGCATGCAGTTCGTTTATCCCACTCCCAAAGGAGTTGGGGGCCAAAAAGGCAATCGTAAAAGTCAAAAATCTCGACAACGAGTGTTTCCGTTGGGCGCTAAAGTCGGCACGTTTTCCAGTGGAAAAGAACGCGGAAAGGCCAAGCCGTTACCCAGCCAATGACGGCCTCAACTGGGAAGGAATAGTTTTCCCGGTCAAAGTCTCGCAAACTGGTAAATTCGAGCAACAAAACGCGAGTTTAGCGATTAATGTTTTTGGCTTGGAGGACGGAGGATTAACAATTTTGCGGGTAACCCGTGCGCCAAAAGACATTCCGCGAATAAATCTGATGCTAATCATTGACGAAGAAAAATCGCATTATTGTTGGATCAAGGATCTTGGGCGTTTGTTAAACCGTAAAAGTAAAAAGACGGGCCAACAATTCCATTGCGACCTCTGTTTGTCACGTTTTACAAACGAAAAGGTTCTGGAAAAGCACCAGGAGGTATGCGAGGGGGTAGAAGGCCGGCTAACAAGGATAGAAATGCCCAAGCCGCTAGAAATGCTAAAGTTCAGAGAAGAGCTAAAAACCCAAGCGCCGTTAAAAATGGGGGCGGAGGATTGGGGAAAGTTCAACGAAGCGACGGCGTGCTGGATCTGTGAAAAGTCGCTTTGGGTGGACAATTTCCTGGACTCACTGCCCGTGCGAGACCCGTCAACGGACAAGTGTTGCGGGCAAAGCCACAGAAAATGTCGCTGGGTTGGTTCAAAAAAGGTATTTGGGCAAAGGCCGATGGCCGAGCTGCAAAAAAGAGAGAAAATTGACAATTTGATTGAAAAATGGCAGGAGGATTGCCTTTTCTGCGGTTCAAGCCTGATGCACAAAGAAATGTTCCGGGACGCGGTAAAGGACCATTGCCACATAGCAGGAAAGTTCCGGGGCGTGGCGCATTGGTCGTGTAACAAAACGTTGCAGCTCAACGTACGTAAAAACGTTGGCAATTCCAGTGGTTTTCCACAACCTGCAGGGCTATGACGCACATTTGTTGGTGCAGGAAATGGGGAGCACAGACGAAAAAAAGAGAGCTCAGCTGTAATGCCAAAAACATGGAAAAGTACATTTCTTTTAGCTACGGAGGATTGAGATTTATTGACAGTTTTGCTTTCCTAAAGGAGGGCTTGGGAGTTTTGGTTGAAAACACGCTCAAAGAAACTGGCAAAATTGAAATAAAAAGACCAGAAGAAAAACTGGAAAAAACTTTGAAATTGGCAAAAGATCTGGGCGGTCCGTTTGATCTGTTGGTAAAAAGGGGGACCTACCTGTGCGACCACGTCGACAATTTCGAAAAGTTCAGAGAAACGGCGCTGCCGCCCAGAGAGTGCTTTTTCAGCACATTGGCCGATCAGGGCATTAGCGAAAAGGAGTGGGAGCATGGGCAGAAGGTTTGACGTTTACATGCGAACGGACGTGGCCCTGCTGGCCGATGTTTTTGAAAATCTCAGAAATATTTGTCTGGCGCAGTACGGCCCAGACACAGCGCATTATTTGACAGCGCCCGGCCTGGCGTGGGACGCTTTGTTAAAAAAATCGGAGGCCGAACTCGAGCTGTTGGCGGATCGCGACGTGCACTTGTTCATAGAAAAAGGAATGAGAGGGGGCATTTCGATGGCGAGCAAAAGGAACGCCAAAGCCAACAATCTGTACGTGCCGGGTTACGACGCTTCATTGCCGACTGAGCACCTAATCTACCTCGACGCAAACAACCTTTACGGCTGGGCAATGTGCAAACCGCTGCCGATAAGGGGGTTTAGGTGGAGCAACAAAATGTTCGGCGAGGAGGAGATAATGGCGTTGGGCCCAAACGCAGCAAAAGGCTACATTTTGGAGGTGGATCTGGAGTACCCGCGCGAGCTGCACGAGGAGCACAACGCTTACACCCTCGCACCAGAAAAAAAGCGAGTGCAAAAGGAGTAGCTGTCGCCGTACCAGAACCATTTGCTGGAAAAGTTGGGGCAAAAAGAGCCGCAAGCGGAAAAGTTCCTGCTGACGTTGCACGACAAGGAAAAGTACGTGGTACATTACCGGACGCTGCAGCTGTATCTGTCGCTGGGGCTGCGAATCAAAGAAGTTCACAGGGTTCTCGAGTTTGAGCAAGAATGTTGGATGAAAGGTTAAATCATGATGAACACAGATTACCGACAAAACGCAAAAAGCGAGTTTGAGAAAGACTTCTACAAGCTCATGAACAATTCGGTTTTCGGCAAAACCATGGAAAAACTCCGCAAGCGAACGGACATCAAGCTGGTGCGCCCGAACGAGGAAAGAAAAATAAAATAGCTGCAAGTCAGCCCGCTGTACGCAAGGACAAAAGAAATGGCCGGCGACCTGGCAGCGATCCACATGCACAAAAGCCACCTGAAACTTGACAAGCCGGTCTAAACGGGTATGACGATTCTTGAAGGAAGCAAAAACCTGTTGTACGATTTCTATTACAATTTCATGAAAAAGGAGTACGGCCCCCGCTGCGATTTGTTGTACACGGACACGGACAGTCTGCTGTTTGAGGTCGAAACGGAAGACATTTACGCCGACATTCAGAAAAACTCGCACCGCTACGACACGAGCGATTACCCGCCAAGCCATCCGGCGTTTTCGACAAAAGACAAAAAAGGTTTTGGGAAAAATGAAAGACGAGATGAACGGGAAGCCGCTGGCAGAAGTTGTCTGTCTGAGGCCGGAAATGTACTCAATGTTGCGGGCGGACGACGTTGTTCGCAAAAAGGCAAAGGGGATGAAAAAGAGCGTGGTAAAAAAGCAGATCCTTCACGAACATTACAAAGAAACCCTTTTCGGCGAAACGGAAAAAACGCAGAGCATGAGCCTTCTCCGAAGCGAAAAACATGAAATTTACGGGATGACCATCAGCAAAACGTCGCTGTCGCCAATCGATACAAAAAGGTGGATTACCAATGACAACGTTAACACAAGAGCTTACGGCTACAACCCGCCCATCGTAGGGTCTGCGACGGCTGGGGGAGAGGGAGCTTGCCCCTCATTAACAGAAGAGGATCTGAAAAAAATATTAGAATTAATTTAGGCCAGCCGGTAACAAATTTGCAGCTGAAAGGAAAGCCCCAAACCTTTCATCCGCAAACTTGTTTGCCGGGGCCCAGCCGTAGCAGACATTAATCTTCGTCATCGCTTAGATAGAGATCGTCTTCAAAACAATCAGGGTTGGTGTTAACGTTAAGCCCAGGAAAGTGTTTACTTACTTTTTACGGACTCGAGAATCGCCTGGAACGTCATTTTCATGAGTCCGCATTTGCTGCCATTCGGTTGCAAAAGGCGGCGGTCCGAATGTTTTTTGAGAAAAAAGTTTTCAATGCGCCCGGCAGTATCGGCATCGGAGGTTTCGACGGTCAAAACGTACTTGAAAGGGCCGTCGAAACAGGTTTTGTAAGCCCGGTGCGTTAGCCTCTGTGTGAGGTTTTTTGTTCGGCCAACTTTGTAGCAACGGCCTGCACCGTCGACGGCGTCGAGGAAACAGTGGTGCGCGACCTAGAAACCTGGGTGCGCCATTTTGTTGGTGAAGCCTTTTCTTAAAAGGGGCGCCAATCACCGAGGGGGCAGCTGAGTGTCTGGCGGGATAACCAGCAGTTCTTCGCGCACGAAACTCCGTTTGCAGCCGTCGCGCAAATAGTACATGACCGGCGTGCCGGGTTTTTGGACCATCCGCTCAATGTTAAAAACTTTCAAAGACCAGACGGGATCGGTTGCTCTTTTTGTGCCGCCCTCCAGCTTGCCGGGCTGGTAAAGATAGCGAACGCGGACGGTGAAGGGGAGTTTTTTTTCTTTCATTCCCACAGGTCTGCGGTAGGTCGACGAAGGTTTTGCAAAAACAGACTTTTCTTTGATAGCTTCGGCAGGTTTTTTGCCGGTGAGGCTTGTTTTTTCGTTGTTGATCGCCGCAATGACCTCGGGCAGCCGTTTCACCCAAGCGGTGGATCGTTTTCCTTCGGGCATCAGCATTTCGACTACGTACTGGTGGTCGAACAGGCGCTCGGCAAGGGTGCGGTTAAATCGTTCGACAATGGCTTGGTTGCGGTGAAGCTCTGGTTGCCCGCGTCGAATGTAAGTTTTGTGTTTTTCCATGTCTTTGGAAGCGGCGCCCATGAACTCGCGCCCGGGGTCGACTTGGAGCATTTCGGGCCATGTCAGAAGGCCGTGCCTGTAAATTTTCTGAAAAGCCTGCGCGACCTCATCAGAGTTTTTCGAAGTCGAGGGTTCGGCCTCTTTGTAGCGGCTGGCCACGTCGGCGATGGTCAGAGCGTATTTGAAAACTTTGCGCCCGCGCGGTAGCTTGTCATGCGGTAAAAAAAGAGGTCAGCTTGATGCACCTTGTTGGGCGTGGGCACGTCCAATTTTGGCCGAGGAACGTGCTGCGGCGGAGCAAGGTAAATCTGCCAAAGCGCCTGCTTCGCCAGCCACTTTTTTGCGGCGTCTTCAGGGACCTCGGCCGCTTCAGCCAACTTCTTAATCACGGCTAGGCCTTTCCAGTAGAAAAGAGCCCCACTGGCCTAGCCCCCAATGTCTAGCCAAGGAAAGTATCATAAGCTATGCCGTCCTTTTCTGCGGCTCGTATCCGCTCGAGCTCGCGCTCCCTCTGCTCCCGGACCTTTTTGGTTTTTTCGGGGTCGGGGCAATCTTTTTGCAAGTGCAAGGCTCAGTGTCTCCCGAGGGGGGTGTGGTGGCCTGGCCCCCATCAGAGTCCAGTGGGCAAAGCCAATACCCAAAAGCCGTCGCAGACATCGCTATTCTGGCTGGGAGCAAATTTTCAAATGAAACGGCGCCCCAAAAAAGCAGCTTGCCGTTTTTCTGCTGCGGGCTCGGCTGGTAGAAATCGGAAAACTTCGGCTCTTTTAACGGCGCGATGGTTTTGTCGGGGTGAGCCTGGTTGTAAAGTTTGAAAGCATAGTCGATGTTGGTGAAATTCTGCTTGACCTGAGCGTGAATCTCAGCGTTCGTCTCGATCCAATCGAGGAGCTGGGTGCGTTCGTGGGAGTACTTGTTGTAGGCCACCTGGTAGCCCTCGAGAGCTTTGTCGTGGCGCTTTTTTTCGTCCAGCGCGGCTTGGCTGCTGTCCCCGCCGAGCGCTTTCGCGAGATAATTGCCGCCAATGAAGGTCGCAGCGTTTAGCACGGCCCCGTCAACCATGATCGCGATGCTCGCCATATCCGTACTGAAGATTTTTGTGTAATCGGAATTAGACCCAGACTCAGACCCAAACCCAGACCCGGACTTGGTTTTATGGAGGGGACGGGACTTGGCTTTTTCGTGTGGGTAACATTTTTGGTAAGTATCACAGCAAATATAATCCAATGAAACATGGACAAAATGCGCTGTGGCCATGCCGAAACGAAAAGCAACAAATTTTTCCCATTTTGTTTCTTCATTAAGCTCGGACAAACTGCGGTTGGTGATATTAACCATCGCTGAGTATAAAAAGGCCGCAAACTTTAATTCGCCCAAAGCTGCGTCTGCAACGGCTGGGGGATAGGGGGCTTGCCCCTGGGGTGTTTTTGTCTGCGGCGGCTGGTTAAATGTTGTCGGGGAGGATCTTCTGGTCGGTGAGGTACTGTTTCAGCGCAATGCTGCCGGCCATTACGGCGGTGAACTGGATGTAGTTCATTGCGCTGCTGCTGGGGTCCGATGTGAAATTTTCTTTCAGAACCTTTTTTACGGCCCAGCCGATGCTGGCCGCGAGCCCGGTCAATGTCGCCGCGTCGAGAACGGTTTTGACAAGCTTGTTGTTTGACATGGTGTGATATACAAAATTGGCAAAGTTCAAATGGGAAATTTTTTTATGTTTCCTGACTAGGGTGAAAGGGCAGAGCCCCCTATTCCATCTGCCGGCAGCCTCTGCGCGGAGCAATGGGTGAAGGAGCAGTCTCCCGACTGGAGGCATGGTTTGTCCCCGGACTGGGCTATTTAGCCGTCTGTTGATTTTGTGATATGTTGTGCCGCGTAGCACTATAAACACATACAAGTGGTGGAACAGAGAATTAACTCTGGAGTGTAAATTAAAGTGCTAATAGAAACCCATGAAAAACCCACTGGGCGTTAGCCCTAGTAAAGGGTATCAGGGAACCACACGAGGCAAAGAAAAAATTCTTCGGACAGAGAAAGTCGGGGACGATTAAGATGGTGAATCGCGGCGAAGAGAAAGTAAGGGTACATATATATGTTGTGCCACGTAGCACTCGATTCCCACCGGGGTCATAAGAATTTTTTCTTTGCCTCGTGTGGTTCCCTGATACCCTTTACTAGGGCTAACGCCCAGTGGGTTTTTTATGGGTTTCTATTAGCACTTTAATTTACACTCCAGAGTTAATTCTCTGTTCCACCACTTGTATGTCGATTTTGTTGTCCGACAGCGGAAGGGGCACCTCCATTTCTGAATGCAGCTTTCAGTTCTTTGCGCTTGTGGTAAATGCCGATCAGCCCAACAGCGATGCTGCCGACGATAAGCCATTGGGTCGTGGTAAAGCCCACTGAATCGAATTTTGGTTTTTCTTCGGCAGGCCCCCCGACGGGGTTTGGGGCCGCGGCCGGTTATTTTTTCGCTGCCCTGGCGGCTTTTTCTTCGGCCTTTTTTGCCCTTTCTTCAGCATCGGCCAAAGCTTTTTTCTGAGCTTCTTTTGTTTTTCGTGCAGCGGATTTTCCAGCGGCAACCCTCTTGGGGTCTTTGGCCGGCTTGGTGGCGGGGGCTGGAGCAGTTGCTTGCCCGGTTTTTCCCTCTTCGGCAGACATGGAATTGTGTGTATATTTCTTGGTTCAAATTGCTGAGGAATGTTCAGAAATTTCTCAGGAATGTTCAGGAATTGCAGGGGAATGTTCAGAAATTGCTGAGGAATGTTCAGCAATTGCTGCGGAATGTTCAGAAGTTGCTGGGGATTGCTCACTGAAAGTCACATGCCTTGCAGTGATCAATGCGGTAGATGTTTTTCACCGAGCCGCCGGAAGGTCTTGTTGTGGGTGAACGTCGGGCAGATCAGAACGATGTGATCGAACTTGCCGCGGAAAGGGCCGTAAAGCTGGTCCACGACGAATTGCGATTTCCCCGAGTTGGTGAGGCCGACCACCAATACGTTGAACGGGATGTTAGCGGGGTTCATTTATCCCTATCCGTAGACACTGTCTGCGACGGCTTTAGGGTATGGGCTTTACCCCACTAATATTGAATTGATTGCAGCTGTTGCCCCTGGATTTTTATTTGTGAATCGCTTATTAAGAAAATGTGGCAATTCACGTTTCCAGAGCCGCTGGCGGTGCACTCGATCTCCAGCTGCACCCCGTCTTGGGTGTTGACGAGGCGCGTCCCGCTGCCGTGCAGGTCTTGGTCAATCATTGAGCGCAGGTCGATCAAAATCCCGAACTTGTTGTCGGAGTAAAACTTGGCAGCATCGATGTTCCGCGTCACTTCTTTCTTTTTGTCCGACTTTTTCATGAAAAAGCGGCTGGTCTCTTTCCAAAAATCTTTCACTTTCAGCCCGTCGTTGTACAGCTGGTTGGGCGAGCCGTTGATAGTGACGGCGATTTTGGTGATGTCGGGGTTGAAGTATTTTTCTGAATCGCGGGCGCCGAGCGCGTACGCCTCGATGAACAGGAGAAGGATACCTTTTGGAGTTGACCCGAGGGTTAATCCGCGTTTCAGTGCCCCGCGCAATTGTTATGACTCTTTCTTGCTGCACGTGGTCGTACAAAAACTCTTTTCCCGTTAAGTAAATGTTTTTCGCTTCGTCCGCCAGCGTTTTGCTTGGTATCATTTCGTACTCGAGTTGGATGTTTTTGAGGTTGTAGACCAGCTTCGTTGCATCTGAGCCGTGGACCACGTGCCCCGGTTGGGCCAATGTGAGATCGAACGTCAGGTCATGGTACAGGGCCTGCGGGTAGAAAATGTCGTGGTCAGTGAGGATCTGGTGGTCCAGCCGGATCTTGTACTTTTCTTGTAGACCGTCTCGAGCTTGTTTTCCGTGTCCACGCCCGTGGTTGGCTTGTCGCCGGCGCCAGAGCGGATCTTTGACTGGTTCACGCTCTGCATGCCCGCGAGCAGCATGTTGTCCCGCTCTTCCTTCGGGAGGAAAAGGTCCTCGAAGACTTTGTAAATGTCGTAGCCGACTGTATCCTGCAAAGTATGGCCCGAAAATTTTACAGTCATTCTGTCGACCAAAGCCCGCGAAACGTTTTGTACAAGGTAGTTGTTCGCGTGCCCACCCGTTAGGTCGATTTCGAAAATCAAGGGCAGCGATCCCGGCACTAGCACCTCGTTTTGATTCAGTTTCGACACTGAAACGTACAGTTTCTCGCCGGGGTTGGCCTCGGTCGGGTTGAAAGTGATGCGCTTGACCTGTACGTCGGGGGTAAATTTAGCTTAACCGACACCGGGTCTCCTTTTTCATCATGGAGAACCGCCATAAGGAAATATACTTACGAAATTTTTTGTTCAATTTAAAAAATATAACGGGGAAACATAGGGCTCTGCCCATACCCCGTCGGAGACACACAATGGCGGAAGGTGGTGCTGACGTCCCCGAAAACCCTTGGGTTGATGACAATTTGGACGCGCACGATTCTGACGAGAAAACTGAAGTGTCCCGTGGCGACACAACCCAGCCCTTTCAACCTGGTGGTTCGTCCACGCCGTACTACGGCGGCGAAGGAATTGAAATGCAAACACATTTGCATGAAGAAAGCGGGCTGCCAGATATTCCTGAAATGCCGGTGGACGAAAATGCCCCTCTTTTGGGCCCCACTTCCCAGCAATCGAAAACCTTAAGTGAAAGGTTGTTTGGGGTCCGTGAAAAAAAAACCAGACACCCTTAGAGGGGTAACGTGGTTCATACGAGACAAATACCCCAATGCCGATTTCAGCCAGTTGGAGGGGGGTGGCTGGAAAATCGGCTTTGGAACCAGGGCGCGGAAACGGGGGACATTGTCTTGCGTGGCCCAAGAGGCGGCAAACAAAAAATATTTTTCAAAAGGGGCGTTCGTGGACGCTTCCAGATACTTTCGTAAAAAAAAAGTTTAGGTCTCTGGGGAAAAGTTCCGAAACAATCCTAAAAGAGAGTAAGGCCGAAATTCAGGAAGAAAGACAGAGTTTGCGCGAAGCAGAAAAACAACTCTCAGAGGCGGAAAGGATAAACGTGCAAAAAGAAAAAGCCATCCAAGAAATGAAACATTTGAGGGTACGAATCGAGCGAAACCAAGCCAGGATAGATCAACTCGGCTCAAACGTGGAAAATGAATCAGAATTGCGCGATCTGCAGCAGCGGGCCAAAAACTATCGAGCCGATCTTGAAAATGCGAAAACTGAAGTGGCTGCCCTCGAAAAACAAGCGAAGCAGAAGGAAAGCACGGTGCGCAAAAAAAATGCAAAGATCGCCCAAACCCAGGTAAGCCTTGCTGCCACAGAAAGTGAAAGAAATGCTCTCTAGGCCCGGCTTAACGACACAAAAACATTGGACGAGATGACAGAGCAAGAAACCGAGCTGCAGCGCCAAAATGAGGAAGATGAAGCTGTCATCGAAAATGCTGACGCCTCGTCATCCGAAAAAGAAGCTGCGCGAGAAAAAGTGGCGGCACCGACGGAGAAGCTCGCGCGCTTGCAAACACAAATTGAGGAAAGAGAAAACGCTCTTCCCCTTCGCTAACAGGTGAAATAGATTTTAAAAAATACGCCGTTACCGTCACCGCGATCGTTCTCGCTGCGGGCGCGACTACTGGAGCCGTCATCGGCGTGATCACCAATTCGCTGTAAGCCTTGGAGCAAGGCTGGCAAACGGGCTAAAAACGATCGGCCAAAAAACAGCTTCGCTGCTGCCCAGCATGCTCGGCTCGATCGTTTCTTTCCTTTTGAAAACCGTCGGCCAGGTCATCCGGTTTTTGGCTAAACACAGAGTTGAAACTGAGGCGATATGGATCTTTTGGCTCCTTGTCTTTGCTTTACGCTAAAGCAGTTTACTGTAAAACACTGGAACACCTCTTGCAACTTGAAATTGACGCCTAGGCTGCTATAAAGCACGAAATCTTAGCTTGAAGCCAAGCCCTTGTCTACGACCATACCACAAGGGAAACACCGGTTCTCGTCCGATCACCGAAGTTAAGCTTTGTCGGGCGGGGTTAGTACTTGGATGATTGATCGCCTAGGAATACCTCGTGTTGTAGACTTTTTACCGAATCAGTTTTGCCAATTTGGAACGTGACGTTAAACTTTCGCTTGTGACATGAAATAATTGTAGACAAGAGCGTAGGAGGTTAGAAAGAAAGGCTTTTGCAGCCCTTCTAACGCCAAAAGCTGGTTAATTTGATGCATTAGAAATAACCAGATTAGCACCTAGATATACAAGAAACCTTAGCAGCCTATGTAGTGCTTTTAAAAGTACCAATTGATCTCGTTCCAAG
Organism: Galaxea fascicularis; assembly: GCA_948470475.1. Lineage (NCBI taxonomy): Eukaryota > Metazoa > Cnidaria > Anthozoa > Scleractinia > Euphylliidae > Galaxea > Galaxea fascicularis. The sequence goes on from OX419346.1 coordinate 13,027,444, forward strand.
TGGGGAAAAATTGACACAGAGTTGAAACTGAGGCGATATGGATCAGGCAAGTTTTTTTTTGGCTCCTTGTCTTTGCTTTACGCTAAAGCAGTTTACTGTAAAACACTGGAACACCTCTTGCAACTTGAAATTGACGCCTAGGCTGCTATAAAGCACGAAATCTTGGCTTGAAGCCCTTGTCTACGACCATACCACAAGGGAAACACCGGTTCTCGTCCGATCACCGAAGTTAAGCTTTGTCGGGCGGGGTTAGTACTTGGATGATTGATCGCCTAGGAATACCTCGTGTTGTAGACTTTTTACCGAATCAGTTTTGCCCTTTGTTTTTGTAGGTCGTTGCCCGCTCGCTCAGTTTCACACTCTTAAAAACATGATGAACAGCTATGCAAAGGCGAATTGCCAAGACCAACCAAGGTTGGTAAGTTTTACTGCCGTATTTACGGCATCTTGTGTTGAGTTGAATTTTTTCCCCTTTTGGAGGCTTTAGCGCGTGCAAAGTTGCCAATTTTGGAACGTGACGTTAATTTTTCGCTGATGACGTGAAATAATTGGAGACAAGAGGATAGGAGGTTAGAGGGAAAGGCTTTTGTAGCCCTTCTAACGCCAAAAGCTGGTTAATTTGATGCATTAGAAATCACCAGATCAGCAGCTACATATACAAGAAACCTTAGCCGTCTATGTAGTGCTTTTAAAAGTACCAATTGATCTCGTTCCAAGTGGGGAAAAATTGACACAGAGTTGAAACTGAGGCGATATGGATCAGGCAAGTTTTTTTTTGGCTCCTTGTCTTTGCTTTACGCTAAAGCAGTTTACTGTAAAACACTGGAACACCTCTTGCAACTTGAAATTGACGCCTAGGCTGCTATAAAGCACGACATCTTGGCTTGAAGCCCTTGTCTACGACCATACCACAAGGGAAACACCGGTTCTCGTCCGATCACCGAGGTTAAGCTTTGTCGGGCGGGGTTAGTACTTGGATGATTGATCGCCTAGGAATACCTCGTGTTGTAGACTTTTTACCGAATCAGTTTTGCCAATTTGGAACGTGACGTTAAACTTTCGCTTGTGACATGAAATAATTGTAGACAAGAGCATAGGAGGTTAGAGGGAAAGGCTTTTGCAGCCCTTCTAACGCCAAAAGCTGGTTAATTTGATGCATTAGAAATCACCAGATCAGCCGCTACATATACAAGAAACCTTAGCCGTCTATGTAGTGCTTTTAAAAGTACCAATTGATCTCGTTCCAAGTGGGGAAAAATTGACACAGAGTTGAAACTGAGGCGATATGGATCAGGCAAGTTTTTTTTTGGCTCCTTGTCTTTGCTTTACGCTAAAGCAGTTTACTGTAAAACACTGGAACACCTCTTGCAACTTGAAATTGACGCCTAGGCTGCTATAAAGCACGACATCTTGGCTTGAAGCCCTTGTCTACGACCATACCACAAGGGAAACACCGGTTCTCGTCCGATCACCGAAGTTAAGCTTTGTCGGGCGGGGTTAGTACTTGGATGATTGATCGCCTAGGAATACCTCGTGTTGTAGACTTTTTACCGAATCAGTTTTGCCCTTTGTTTTTCCAGGTCGTTGGCCGCTCGCTCAGTTTCACACTCTTAAAAACATGATGAAGAGCTATGCAAAGGCGAATTGCCAAGACCAACCAAGGTTGGTAAGTTTTACTGCCGTATTTACGGCATCTTGTGTTGAGTTGAATTTTTTCCCCTTTTGGAGGCTTTAGCGCGTGCAAAGTTGCCAATTTGGAACGTGACGTTAAACTTTCGCTGATGACGTGAAATAATTGGAGACAAGAGCATAGGAGGTTAGAGGGAAAGGCTTTTGCAGCCCTTCTAACGCCAAAAGCTGGTTAATTTGATGCATTAGAAATCACCAGATCAGCAGCTACATATACAAGAAACCTTAGCCGTCTATGTAGTGCTTTTGAAAGTACGAATTGATCTCGTTCCAAGTGGGGAAAAATTGACACAGAGTTGAAACTGAGGCGATATGGATCAGGCAAGTTTTTTTTTGGCTCCTTGTCTTTGCTTTACGCTAAAGCAGTTTACTGTAAAACACTGGAACACCTCTTGCAACTTGAAATTGACGCCTAGGCTGCTATAAAGCACGACATCTTGGCTTGAAGCCCTTGTCTACGACCATACCACAAGGGAAACACCGGTTCTCGTCCGATCACCGAAGTTAAGCTTTGTCTGGCGGGGTTATTACTTGGATGATTGATCGCCTAGGAATACCTCGTGTTGTAGACTTTTTACCGAATCAGTTTTGCCAATTTGGAACGTGACGTTAAACTTTCGCTTGTGACATGAAATAATTGTAGACAAGAGCATAGGAGGTTAGAGGGAAAGGCTTTTGCAGCCCTTCTAACGCCAAAAGCTGGTTAATTTGATGCATTAGAAATCACCACATCAGCAGCTACATATACAAGAAACCTTAGCCGTCTATGTAGTGCTTTTAAAAGTACCAATTGATCTCGTTCCAAGTGGGGAAAAATTGACACAGAGTTGAAACTGAGGGGATATGGATCAGGCAAGTTTTTTTTTGGCTCCTTGTCTTTGCTTTACGCTAAAGCAGTTTACTGTAAAACACTGGAACACCTCTTGCAACTTGAAATTGACGCCTAGGCTGCTATAAAGCACGACATCTTGGCTTGAAGCCCTTGTCTACGACCATACCACAAGGGAAACACCGGTTCTCGTCCGATCACCGAAGTTAAGCTTTGTCGGGCGGGGTTAGTACTTGGATGATTGATCGCCTAGGAATACCTCGTGTTGTAGACTTTTTACCGAATCAGTTTTGCCAATTTGGAACGTGACGTTAAACTTTCGCTTGTGACATGAAATAATTGTAGACAAGAGCATAGGAGGTTAGAGGGAAAGGCTTTTGCAGCCCTTCTAACGCCAAAAGCTGGTTAATTTGATGCATTAGAAATCACCAGATCAGCAGCTACATATACAAGAAACCTTAGCCGTCTATGTAGTGCTTTTAAAAGTACCAATTGATCTCGTTCCAAGTGGGGAAAAATTGACACAGAGTTGAAACTGAGGCGATATGGATCAGGCAAATTTTTTTTTGGCTCCTTGTCTTTGCTTTACGCTAAAGCAGTTTACTGTAAAACACTGGAACACCTCTTGCAACTTGAAATTGACGCCTAGGCTGCTATAAAGCACGGAATCTTGGCTTGAAGCCCTTGTCTACGACCATACCACAAGGGAAACACCGGTTCTCGTCCGATCACCGAAGTTAAGCTTTGTCGGGCGGGGTTAGTACTTGGATGATTGATCGCCTAGGAATACCTCGTGTTGTAGACTTTTTACCGAATCAGTTTTGCCAATTTGGAACGTGACGTTAAACTTTCGCTTGTGACATGAAATAATTGTAGACAAGAGCATAGGAGGTTAGAGGGAAAGGCTTTTGCAGCCCTTCTAACGCCAAAAGCTGGTTAATTTGATGCATTAGAAATCACCAGATCAGCAGCTACATATACAAGAAACCTTAGCCGTCTATGTAGTGCTTTTAAAAGTACCAATTGATCTCGTTCCAAGTGGGGAAAAATTGACACAGAGTTGAAACTGAGGCGATATGGATCAGGCAAGTTTTTTTTTGGCTCCTTGTCTTTGCTTTACGCTAAAGCAGTTTACTGTAAAACACTGGAACACCTCTTGCAACTTGAAATTGACGCCTAGGCTGCTATAAAGCACGACATCTTGGCTTGAAGCCCTTGTCTACGACCATACCACAAGGGAAACACCGGTTCTCGTCCGATCACCGAGGTTAAGCTTTGTCGGGCGGGGTTAGTACTTGGATGATTGATCGCCTAGGAATACCTCGTGTTGTAGACTTTTTACCGAATCAGTTTTGCCAATTTGGAACGTGACGTTAAACTTTCGCTTGTGACATGAAATAATTGTAGACAAGAGCATAGGAGGTTAGAGGGAAAGGCTTTTGCAGCCCTTCTAACGCCAAAAGCTGGTTAATTTGATGCATTAGAAATCACCAGATCAGCAGCTACATATACAAGAAACCTTAGCCGTCTATGTAGTGCTTTTAAAAGTACCAATTGATCTCGTTCCAAGTGGGGAAAAATTGACACAGAGTTGAAACTGAGGCGATATGGATCAGGCAAGTTTTTTTTTGGCTCCTTGTCTTTGCTTTACGCTAAAGCAGTTTACTGTAAAACACTGGAACACCTCTTGCAACTTGAAATTGACGCCTAGGCTGCTATAAAGCACGACATCTTGGCTTGAAGCCCTTGTCTACGACCATACCACAAGGGAAACACCGGTTCTCGTCCGATCACCGAAGTTAAGCTTTGTCGGGCGGGCTTAGTACTTGGATGATTGATCGCCTAGGAATACCTCGTGTTGTAGACTTTTTACCGAATCAGTTTTGCCAATTTGGAACGTGACGTTAAACTTTCGCTTGTGACATGAAATAATTGTAGACAAGAGCATAGGAGGTTAGAGGGAAAGGCTTTTGCAGCCCTTCTAACGCCAAAAGCTGGTTAATTTGATGCATTAGAAATCACCAGATCAGCAGCTACATATACAAGAAACCTTAGCCGTCTATGTAGTGCTTTTAAAAGTACCAATTGATCTCGTTCCAAGTGGGGAAAAATTGACACAGAGTTGAAACTGAGGGGATATGGATCAGGCAAGTTTTTTTTTGGCTCCTTGTCTTTGCTTTACGCTAAAGCAGTTTACTGTAAAACACTGGAACACCTCTTGCAACTTGAAATTGACGCCTAGGCTGCTATAAAGCACGACATCTTGGCTTGAAGCCCTTGTCTACGACCATACCACAAGGGAAACACCGGTTCTCGTCCGATCACCGAAGTTAAGCTTTGTCGGGCGGGGTTAGTACTTGGATGATTGATCGCCTAGGAATACCTCGTGTTGTAGACTTTTTACCGAATCAGTTTTGCCAATTTGGAACGTGACGTTAAACTTTCGCTTGTGACATGAAATAATTGTAGACAAGAGCATAGGAGGTTAGAGGGAAAGGCTTTTGCAGCCCTTCTAACGCCAAAAGCTGGTTAATTTGATGCATTAGAAATCACCAGATCAGCAGCTACATATACAAGAAACCTTAGCCGTCTATGTAGTGCTTTTAAAAGTACCAATTGATCTCGTTCCAAGTGGGGAAAAATTGACACAGAGTTGAAACTGAGGCGATATGGATCAGGCAAATTTTTTTTTGCCTCCTTGTCTTTGCTTTACGCTAAAGCAGTTTACTGTAAAACACTGGAACACCTCTTGCAACTTGAAATTGACGCCTAGGCTGCTATAAAGCACGGAATCTTGGCTTGAAGCCCTTGTCTACGACCATACCACAAGGGAAACACCGGTTCTCGTCCGATCACCGAAGTTAAGCTTTGTCGGGCGGGGTTAGTACTTGGATGATTGATCGCCTAGGAATACCTCGTGTTGTAGACTTTTTACCGAATCAGTTTTGCCAATTTGGAACGTGACGTTAAACTTTCGCTTGTGACATGAAATAATTGTAGACAAGAGCATAGGAGGTTAGAGGGAAAGGCTTTTGCAGCCCTTCTAACGCCAAAAGCTGGTTAATTTGATGCATTAGAAATCACCAGATCAGCAGCTACATATACAAGAAACCTTAGCCGTCTATGTAGTGCTTTTAAAAGTACCAATTGATCTCGTTCCAAGTGGGGAAAAATTGACACAGAGTTGAAACTGAGGCGATATGGATCAGGCAAGTTTTTTTTTGGCTCCTTGTCTTTGCTTTACGCTAAAGCAGTTTACTGTAAAACACTGGAACACCTCTTGCAACTTGAAATTGACGCCTAGGCTGCTATAAAGCACGACATCTTGGCTTGAAGCCCTTGTCTACGACCATACCACAAGGGAAACACCGGTTCTCGTCCGATCACCGAAGTTAAGCTTTGTCGGGCGGGGTTAGTACTTGGATGATTGATCGCCTAGGAATACCTCGTGTTGTAGACTTTTTACCGAATCAGTTTTGCCAATTTGGAACGTGACGTTAAACTTTCGCTTGTGACATGAAATAATTGTAGACAAGAGCATAGGAGGTTAGAGGGAAAGGCTTTTGCAGCCCTTCTAACGCCAAAAGCTGGTTAATTTGATGCATTAGAAATCACCAGATCAGCAGCTACATATACAAGAAACCTTAGCCGTCTATGTAGTGCTTTTAAAAGTACCAATTGATCTCGTTCCAAGTGGGGAAAAATTGACACAGAGTTGAAACTGAGGCGATATGGATCAGGCAAGTTTTTTTTTGGCTCCTTGTCTTTGCTTTACGCTAAAGCAGTTTACTGTAAAACACTGGAACACCTCTTGCAACTTGAAATTGACGCCTAGGCTGCTATAAAGCACGACATCTTGGCTTGAAGCCCTTGTCTACGACCATACCACAAGGGAAACACCGGTTCTCGTCCGATCACCGAAGTTAAGCTTTGTCGGGCGGGCTTAGTACTTGGATGATTGATCGCCTAGGAATACCTCGTGTTGTAGACTTTTTACCGAATCAGTTTTGCCAATTTGGAACGTGACGTTAAACTTTCGCTTGTGACATGAAATAATTGTAGACAAGAGCATAGGAGGTTAGAGGGAAAGGCTTTTGCAGCCCTTCTAACGCCAAAAGCTGGTTAATTTGATGCATTAGAAATCACCAGATCAGCAGCTACATATACAAGAAACCTTAGCCGTCTATGTAGTGCTTTTAAAAGTACCAATTGATCTCGTTCCAAGTGGGGAAAAATTGACACAGAGTTGAAACTGAGGGGATATGGATCAGGCAAGTTTTTTTTTGGCTCCTTGTCTTTGCTTTACGCTAAAGCAGTTTACTGTAAAACACTGGAACACCTCTTGCAACTTGAAATTGACGCCTAGGCTGCTATAAAGCACGACATCTTGGCTTGAAGCCCTTGTCTACGACCATACCACAAGGGAAACACCGGTTCTCGTCCGATCACCGAAGTTAAGCTTTGTCGGGCGGGGTTAGTACTTGGATGATTGATCGCCTAGGAATACCTCGTGTTGTAGACTTTTTACCGAATCAGTTTTGCCAATTTGGAACGTGACGTTAAACTTTCGCTTGTGACATGAAATAATTGTAGACAAGAGCATAGGAGGTTAGAGGGAAAGGCTTTTGCAGCCCTTCTAACGCCAAAAGCTGGTTAATTTGATGCATTAGAAATCACCAGATCAGCAGCTACATATACAAGAAACCTTAGCCGTCTATGTAGTGCTTTTAAAAGTACCAATTGATCTCGTTCCAAGTGGGGAAAAATTGACACAGAGTTGAAACTGAGGCGATATGGATCAGGCAAGTTTTTTTTTGGCTCCTTGTCTTTGCTTTACGCTAAAGCAGTTTACTGTAAAACACTGGAACACCTCTTGCAACTTGAAATTGACGCCTAGGCTGCTATAAAGCACGACATCTTGGCTTGAAGCCCTTGTCTACGACCATACCACAAGGGAAACACCGGTTCTCGTCCGATCACCGAGGTTAAGCTTTGTCGGGCGGGGTTAGTACTTGGATGATTGATCGCCTAGGAATACCTCGTGTTGTAGACTTTTTACCGAATCAGTTTTGCCAATTTGGAACGTGACGTTAAACTTTCGCTTGTGACATGAAATAATTGTAGACAAGAGCATAGGAGGTTAGAGGGAAAGGCTTTTGCAGCCCTTCTAACGCCAAAAGCTGGTTAATTTGATGCATTAGAAATCACCAGATCAGCAGCTACATATACAAGAAACCTTAGCCGTCTATGTAGTGCTTTTAAAAGTACCAATTGATCTCGTTCCAAGTGGGAAAAAATTGACACAGAGTTGAAACTGAGGCGATATGGATCAGGCAAATTTTTTTTTGCCTCCTTGTCTTTGCTTTACGCTAAAGCAGTTTACTGTAAAACACTGGAACACCTCTTGCAACTTGAAATTGACGCCTAGGCTGCTATAAAGCACGACATCTTGGCTTGAAGCCCTTGTCTACGACCATACCACAAGGGAAACACCGGTTCTCGTCCGATCACCGAAGTTAAGCTTTGTCGGGCGGGGTTAGTACTTGGATGATTGATCGCCTAGGAATACCTCGTGTTGTAGACTTTTTACCGAATCAGTTTTGCCAATTTGGAACGTGACGTTAAACTTTCGCTTGTGACATGAAATAATTGTAGACAAGAGCATAGGAGGTTAGAGGGAAAGGCTTTTGCAGCCCTTCTAACGCCAAAAGCTGGTTAATTTGATGCATTAGAAATCACCAGATCAGCAGCTACATATACAAGAAACCTTAGCCGTCTATGTAGTGCTTTTAAAAGTACCAATTGATCTCGTTCCAAGTGGGGAAAAATTGACACAGAGTTGAAACTGAGGGGATATGGATCAGGCAAGTTTTTTTTTGGCTCCTTGTCTTTGCTTTACGCTAAAGCAGTTTACTGTAAAACACTGGAACACCTCTTGCAACTTGAAATTGACGCCTAGGCTGCTATAAAGCACGACATCTTGGCTTGAAGCCCTTGTCTACGACCATACCACAAGGGAAACACCGGTTCTCGTCCGATCACCGAAGTTAAGCTTTGTCGGGCGGGGTTAGTACTTGGATGATTGATCGCCTAGGAATACCTCGTGTTGTAGACTTTTTACCGAATCAGTTTTGCCAATTTGGAACGTGACGTTAAACTTTCGCTTGTGACATGAAATAATTGTAGACAAGAGCATAGGAGGTTAGAGGGAAAGGCTTTTGCAGCCCTTCTAACGCCAAAAGCTGGTTAATTTGATGCATTAGAAATCACCAGATCAGCAGCTACATATACAAGAAACCTTAGCCGTCTATGTAGTGCTTTTAAAAGTACCAATTGATCTCGTTCCAAGTGGGGAAAAATTGACACAGAGTTGAAACTGAGGCGATATGGATCAGGCAAGTTTTTTTTTGGCTCCTTGTCTTTGCTTTACGCTAAAGCAGTTTACTGTAAAACACTGGAACACCTCTTGCAACTTGAAATTGACGCCTAGGCTGCTATAAAGCACGACATCTTGGCTTGAAGCCCTTGTCTACGACCATACCACAAGGGAAACACCGGTTCTCGTCCGATCACCGAAGTTAAGCTTTGTCGGGCGGGGTTAGTACTTGGATGATTGATCGCCTAGGAATACCTCGTGTTGTAGACTTTTTACCGAATCAGTTTTGCCAATTTGGAACGTGACGTTAAACTTTCGCTTGTGACATGAAATAATTGTAGACAAGAGCATAGGAGGTTAGAGGGAAAGGCTTTTGCAGCCCTTCTAACGCCAAAAGCTGGTTAATTTGATGCATTAGAAATCACCAGATCAGCAGCTACATATACAAGAAACCTTAGCCGTCTATGTAGTGCTTTTAAAAGTACCAATTGATCTCGTTCCAAGTGGGGAAAAATTGACACAGAGTTGAAACTGAGGGGATATGGATCAGGCAAGTTTTTTTTTGGCTCCTTGTCTTTGCTTTACGCTAAAGCAGTTTACTGTAAAACACTGGAACACCTCTTGCAACTTGAAATTGACGCCTAGGCTGCTATAAAGCACGACATCTTGGCTTGAAGCCCTTGTCTACGACCATACCACAAGGGAAACACCGGTTCTCGTCCGATCACCGAAGTTAATCTTTGTCGGGCGGGGTTAGTACTTGGATGATTGATCGCCTAGGAATACCTCGTGTTGTAGACTTTTTACCGAATCAGTTTTGCCAATTTGGAACGTGACGTTAAACTTTCGCTTGTGACATGAAATAATTGTAGACAAGAGCATAGGAGGTTAGAGGGAAAGGCTTTTGCAGCCCTTCTAACGCCAAAAGCTGGTTAATTTGATGCATTAGAAATCACCAGATCAGCAGCTACATATACAAGAAACCTTAGCCGTCTATGTAGTGCTTTTAAAAGTACCAATTGATCTCGTTCCAAGTGGGGAAAAATTGACACAGAGTTGAAACTGAGGCGATATGGATCAGGCAAGTTTTTTTTTGGCTCCTTGTCTTTGCTTTACGCTAAAGCAGTTTACTGTAAAACACTGGAACACCTCTTGCAACTTGAAATTGACGCCTAGGCTGCTATAAAGCACGACATCTTGGCTTGAAGCCCTTGTCTACGACCATACCACAAGGGAAACACCGGTTCTCGTCCGATCACCGAAGTTAAGCTTTGTCGGGCGGGGTTAGTACTTGGATGATTGATCGCCTAGGAATACCTCGTGTTGTAGACTTTTTACCGAATCAGTTTTGCCAATTTGGAACGTGACGTTAAACTTTCGCTTGTGACATGAATTAATTGTAGACAAGAGCATAGGAGGTTAGAGGGAAAGGCTTTTGCAGCCCTTCTAACGCCAAAAGCTGGTTAATTTGATGCATTAGAAATCACCAGATCAGCAGCTACATATACAAGAAACCTTAGCCGTCTATGTAGTGCTTTTAAAAGTACCAATTGATCTCGTTCCAAGTGGGGAAAAATTGACACAGAGTTGAAACTGAGGCGATATGGATCAGGCAAGTTTTTTTTTGGCTCCTTGTCTTTGCTTTACGCTAAAGCAGTTTACTGTAAAACACTGGAACACCTCTTGCAACTTGAAATTGACGCCTAGGCTGCTATAAAGCACGACATCTTGGCTTGAAGCCCTTGTCTACGACCATACCACAAGGGAAACACCGGTTCTCGTCCGATCACCGAGGTTAAGCTTTGTCGGGCGGGGTTAGTACTTGGATGATTGATCGCCTAGGAATACCTCGTGTTGTAGACTTTTTACCGAATCAGTTTTGCCAATTTGGAACGTGACGTTAAACTTTCGCTTGTGACATGAAATAATTGTAGACAAGAGCATAGGAGGTTAGAGGGAAAGGCTTTTGCAGCCCTTCTAACGCCAAAAGCTGGTTAATTTGATGCATTAGAAATCACCAGATCAGCAGCTACATATACAAGAAACCTTAGCCGTCTATGTAGTGCTTTTAAAAGTACCAATTGATCTCGTTCCAAGTGGGGAAAAATTGACACAGAGTTGAAACTGAGGCGATATGGATCAGGCAAGTTTTTTTTTGGCTCCTTGTCTTTGCTTTACGCTAAAGCAGTTTACTGTAAAACACTGGAACACCTCTTGCAACTTGAAATTGACGCCTAGGCTGCTATAAAGCACGAAATCTTGGCTTGAAGCCCTTGTCTACGACCATACCACAAGGGAAACACCGGTTCTCGTCCGATCACCGAAGTTAAGCTTTGTCGGGCGGGGTTAGTACTTGGATGATTGATCGCCTAGGAATACCTCGTGTTGTAGACTTTTTACCGAATCAGTTTTGCCCTTTGTTTTTCCAGGTCGTTGCCCGCTCGCTCAGTTTCACACTCTTAAAAACATGATGAACAGCTATGCAAAGGCGAATTGCCAAGACCAACCAAGGTTGGTAAGTTTTACTGCCGTATTTACGGCATCTTGTGTTGAGTTGAATTTTTTCCCCTTTTGGAGGCTTTAGCGCGTGCAAAGTTGCCAATTTGGAACGTGACGTTAAACTTTCGCTTGTGACGTGAAATAATTGGAGACAAGAGCATAGGAGGTTAGAGGGAAAGGCTTTTGCAGCCCTTCTAACGCCAAAAGCTGGTTAATTTGATGCATTAGAAATCACCAGATCAGCAGCTACATATACAAGAAACCTTAGCCGTCTATGTAGTGCTTTTAAAAGTACCAATTGATCTCGTTCCAAGTGGGGAAAAATTGACACAGAGTTGAAACTGAGGCGATATGGATCAGGCAAGTTTTTTTTTGGCTCCTTGTCTTTGCTTTACGCTAAAGCAGTTTGCTGTAAAACACTGGAACACCTCTTGCAACTTGAAATTGACGCCTAGGCTGCTATAAAGCACGACATCTTGGCTTGAAGCCCTTGTCTACGACCATACCACAAGGGAAACACCGGTTCTCGTCCGATCACCGAAGTTAAGCTTTGTCGGGCGGGGTTAGTACTTGGATGATTGATCGCCTAGGAATACCTCGTGTTGTAGACTTTTTACCGAATCAGTTTTGCCCTTTGTTTTTCCAGGTCGTTGCCCGCTCGCTCAGTTTCACACTCTTAAAAACATGATGAACAGCTATGCAAAGGCGAATTGCCAAGACCAACCAAGGTTGGTAAGTTTTACTGCCGTATTTACGGCATCTTGTGTTGAGTTGAATTTTTTCCCCTTTTGGAGGCTTTAGCGCGTGCAAAGTTGCCAATTTGGAACGTGACGTTAAACTTTCGCTTGTGACGTGAAATAATTGGAGACAAGAGCATAGGAGGTTAGAGGGAAAGGCTTTTGCAGCCCTTCTAACGCCAAAAGCTGGTTAATTTGATGCATTAGAAATCACCACATCAGCAGCTACATATACAAGAAACCTTAGCCGTCTATGTAGTGCTTTTAAAAGTACCAATTGATCTCGTTCCAAGTGGGGAAAAATTGACACAGAGTTGAAACTGAGGCGATATGGATCAGGCAAGTTTTTTTTTGGCTCCTTGTCTTTGCTTTACGCTAAAGCAGTTTACTGTAAAACACTGGAACACCTCTTGCAACTTGAAATTGACGCCTAGGCTGCTATAAAGCACGACATCTTGGCTTGAAGCCCTTGTCTACGACCATACCACAAGGGAAACACCGGTTCTCGTCCGATCACCGAGGTTAAGCTTTGTCGGGCGGGGTTAGTACTTGGATGATTGATCGCCTAGGAATACCTCGTGTTGTAGACTTTTTACCGAATCAGTTTTGCCAATTTGGAACGTGACGTTAAACTTTCGCTTGTGACATGAAATAATTGTAGACAAGAGCATAGGAGGTTAGAGGGAAAGGCTTTTGCAGCCCTTCTAACGCCAAAAGCTGGTTAATTTGATGCATTAGAAATCACCAGATCAGCAGCTACATATACAAGAAACCTTAGCCGTCTATGTAGTGCTTTTAAAAGTACCAATTGATCTCGTTCCAAGTGGGGAAAAATTGACACAGAGTTGAAACTGAGGCGATATGGATCAGGCAAGTTTTTTTTTGGCTCCTTGTCTTTGCTTTACGCTAAAGCAGTTTACTGTAAAACACTGGAACACCTCTTGCAACTTGAAATTGACGCCTAGGCTGCTATAAAGCACGACATCTTGGCTTGAAGCCCTTGTCTACGACCATACCACAAGGGAAACACCGGTTCTCGTCCGATCACCGAAGTTAAGCTTTGTCGGGCGGGGTTAGTACTTGGATGATTGATCGCCTAGAAATACCTCGTGTTGTAGACTTTTTACCGAATCAGTTTTGCCAATTTGGAACGTGACGTTAAACTTTCGCTTGTGACATGAAATAATTGTAGACAAGAGCATAGGAGGTTAGAGGGAAAGGCTTTTGCAGCCCTTCTAACGCCAAAAGCTGGTTAATTTGATGCATTAGAAATCACCAGATCAGCAGCTACATATACAAGAAACCTTAGCCGTCTATGTAGTGCTTTTAAAAGTACCAATTGATCTCGTTCCAAGTGGGGAAAAATTGACACAGAGTTGAAACTGAGGCGATATGGATCAGGCAAGTTTTTTTTTGGCTCCTTGTCTTTGCTTTACGCTAAAGCAGTTTACTGTAAAACACTGGAACACCTCTTGCAACTTGAAATTGACGCCTAGGCTGCTATAAAGCACGAAATCTTGGCTTGAAGCCCTTGTCTACGACCATACCACAAGGGAAACACCGGTTCTCGTCCGATCACCGAAGTTAAGCTTTGTCGGGCGGGGTTAGTACTTGGATGATTGATCGCCTAGGAATACCTCGTGTTGTAGACTTTTTACCGAATCAGTTTTGCCCTTTGTTTTTCCAGGTCGTTGCCCGCTCGCTCAGTTTCACACTCTTAAAAACATGATGAACAGCTATGCAAAGGCGAATTGCCAAGACCAACCAAGGTTGGTAAGTTTTACTGCCGTATTTACGGCATCTTGTGTTGAGTTGAATTTTTTCCCCTTTTGGAGGCTTTAGCGCGTGCAAAGTTGCCAATTTGGAACGTGACGTTAAACTTTCGCTTGTGACGTGAAATAATTGGAGACAAGAGCATAGGAGGTTAGAGGGAAAGGCTTTTGCAGCCCTTCTAACGCCAAAAGCTGGTTAATTTGATGCATTAGAAATCACCAGATCAGCAGCTACATATACAAGAAACCTTAGCCGTCTATGTAGTGCTTTTAAAAGTACCAATTGATCTCGTTCCAAGTGGGGAAAAATTGACACAGAGTTGAAACTGAGGCGATATGGATCAGGCAAGTTTTTTTTTGGCTCCTTGTCTTTGCTTTACGCTAAAGCAGTTTACTGTAAAACACTGGAACACCTCTTGCAACTTGAAATTGACGCCTAGGCTGCTATAAAGCACGACATCTTGGCTTGAAGCCCTTGTCTACGACCATACCACAAGGGAAACACCGGTTCTCGTCCGATCACCGAAGTTAAGCTTTGTCGGGCGGGGTTAGTACTTGGATGATTGATCGCCTAGGAATACCTCGTGTTGTAGACTTTTTACCGAATCAGTTTTGCCCTTTGTTTTTCCAGGTCGTTGCCCGCTCGCTCAGTTTCACACTCTTAAAAACATGATGAACAGCTATGCAAAGGCGAATTGCCAAGACCAACCAAGGTTGGTAAGTTTTACTGCCGTATTTACGGCATCTTGTGTTGAGTTGAATTTTTTCCCCTTTTGGAGGCTTTAGCGCGTGCAAAGTTGCCAATTTGGAACGTGACGTTAAACTTTCGCTTGTGACGTGAAATAATTGGAGACAAGAGCATAGGAGGTTAGAGGGAAAGGCTTTTGCAGCCCTTCTAACGCCAAAAGCTGGTTAATTTGATGCATTAGAAATCACCAGATCAGCAGCTACATATACAAGAAACCTTAGCCGTCTATGTAGTGCTTTTAAAAGTACCAATTGATCTCGTTCCAAGTGGGGAAAAATTGACACAGAGTTGAAACTGAGGCGATATGGATCAGGCAAGTTTTTTTTTGGCTCCTTGTCTTTGCTTTACGCTAAAGCAGTTTACTGTAAAACACTGGAACACCTCTTGCAACTTGAAATTGACGCCTAGGCTGCTATAAAGCACGACATCTTGGCTTGAAGCCCTTGTCTACGACCATACCACAAGGGAAACACCGGTTCTCGTCCGATCACCGAAGTTAAGCTTTGTCGGGCGGGGTTAGTACTTGGATGATTGATCGCCTAGGAATACCTCGTGTTGTAGACTTTTTACCGAATCAGTTTTGCCAATTTGGAACGTGACGTTAAACTTTCGCTTGTGACATGAAATAATTGTAGACAAGAGCATAGGAGGTTAGAGGGAAAGGCTTTTGCAGCCCTTCTAACGCCAAAAGCTGGTTAATTTGATGCATTAGAAATCACCAGATCAGCAGCTACATATACAAGAAACCTTAGCCGTCTATGTAGTGCTTTTAAAAGTACCAATTGATCTCGTTCCAAGTGGGGAAAAATTGACACAGAGTTGAAACTGAGGCGATATGGATCAGGCAAGTTTTTTTTTGGCTCCTTGTCTTTGCTTTACGCTAAAGCAGTTTACTGTAAAACACTGGAACACCTCTTGCAACTTGAAATTGACGCCTAGGCTGCTATAAAGCACGACATCTTGGCTTGAAGCCCTTGTCTACGACCATACCACAAGGGAAACACCGGTTCTCGTCCGATCACCGAAGTTAAGCTTTGTCGGGCGGGGTTAGTACTTGGATGATTGATCGCCTAGGAATACCTCGTGTTGTAGACTTTTTACCGAATCAGTTTTGCCCTTTGTTTTTCCAGGTCGTTGCCCGCTCGCTCAGTTTCACACTCTTAAAAACATGATGAACAGCTATGCAAAGGCGAATTGCCAAGACCAACCAAGGTTGGTAAGTTTTACTGCCGTATTTACGGCATCTTGTGTTGAGTTGAATTTTTTCCCCTTTTGGAGGCTTTAGCGCGTGCAAAGTTGCCAATTTGGAACGTGACGTTAAACTTTCGCTTGTGACGTGAAATAATTGGAGACAAGAGCATAGGAGGTTAGAGGGAAAGGCTTTTGCAGCCCTTCTAACGCCAAAAGCTGGTTAATTTGATGCATTAGAAATCACCAGATCAGCAGCTACATATACAAGAAACCTTAGCCGTCTATGTAGTGCTTTTAAAAGTACCAATTGATCTCGTTCCAAGTGGGGAAAAATTGACACAGAGTTGAAACTGAGGCGATATGGATCAGGCAAGTTTTTTTTTGGCTCCTTGTCTTTGCTTTACGCTAAAGCAGTTTACTGTAAAACACTGGAACACCTCTTGCAACTTGAAATTGACGCCTAGGCTGCTATAAAGCACGAAATCTTGGCTTGAAGCCCTTGTCTACGACCATACCACAAGGGAAACACCGGTTCTCGTCCGATCACCGAAGTTAAGCTTTGTCGGGCGGGGTTAGTACTTGGATGATTGATCGCCTAGGAATACCTCGTGTTGTAGACTTTTTACCGAATCAGTTTTGCCAATTTGGAACGTGACGTTAAACTTTCGCTTGTGACATGAAATAATTGTAGACAAGAGCATAGGAGGTTAGAGGGAAAGGCTTTTGCAGCCCTTCTAACGCCAAAAGCTGGTTAATTTGATGCATTAGAAATCACCAGATCAGCAGCTACATATACAAGAAACCTTAGCCGTCTATGTAGTGCTTTTAAAAGTACCAATTGATCTCGTTCCAAGTGGGGAAAAATTGACACAGAGTTGAAACTGAGGCGATATGGATCAGGCAAGTTTTTTTTTGGCTCCTTGTCTTTGCTTTACGCTAAAGCAGTTTACTGTAAAACACTGGAACACCTCTTGCAACTTGAAATTGACGCCTAGGCTGCTATAAAGCACGACATCTTGGCTTGAAGCCCTTGTCTACGACCATACCACAAGGGAAACACCGGTTCTCGTCCGATCACCGAAGTTAAGCTTTGTCGGGCGGGGTTAGTACTTGGATGATTGATCGCCTAGGAATACCTCGTGTTGTAGACTTTTTACCGAATCAGTTTTGCCCTTTGTTTTTCCAGGTCGTTGCCCGCTCGCTCAGTTTCACACTCTTAAAAACATGATGAACAGCTATGCAAAGGCGAATTGCCAAGACCAACCAAGGTTGGTAAGTTTTACTGCCGTATTTACGGCATCTTGTGTTGAGTTGAATTTTTTCCCCTTTTGGAGGCTTTAGCGCGTGCAAAGTTGCCAATTTGGAACGTGACGTTAAACTTTCGCTTGTGACGTGAAATAATTGGAGACAAGAGCATAGGAGGTTAGAGGGAAAGGCTTTTGCAGCCCTTCTAACGCCAAAAGCTGGTTAATTTGATGCATTAGAAATCACCAGATCAGCAGCTACATATACAAGAAACCTTAGCCGTCTATGTAGTGCTTTTAAAAGTACCAATTGATCTCGTTCCAAGTGGGGAAAAATTGACACAGAGTTGAAACTGAGGCGATATGGATCAGGCAAGTTTTTTTTTGGCTCCTTGTCTTTGCTTTACGCTAAAGCAGTTTACTGTAAAACACTGGAACACCTCTTGCAACTTGAAATTGACGCCTAGGCTGCTATAAAGCACGACATCTTGGCTTGAAGCCCTTGTCTACGACCATACCACAAGGGAAACACCGGTTCTCGTCCGATCACCGAAGTTAAGCTTTGTCGGGCGGGGTTAGTACTTGGATGATTGATCGCCTAGGAATACCTCGTGTTGTAGACTTTTTACCGAATCAGTTTTGCCCTTTGTTTTTCCAGGTCGTTGCCCGCTCGCTCAGTTTCACACTCTTAAAAACATGATGAACAGCTGTGCAAAGGCGAATTGCCAAGACCAACCAAGGTTGGTAAGTTTACGGCATCTTGTGTTGAGTTGAATTTTTTCCCCTTTTGGAGGCTTTAGCGCGTGCAAAGTTGCCAATTTGGAACGTGACGTTAAACTTTCGCTTGTGACGTGAAATAATTGGAGACAAGAGCATAGGAGGTTAGAGGGAAAGGCTTTTCCAGCCCTTCTAACGCCAAAAGCTGGTTAATTTGATGCATTAGAAATCACCAGATCAGCAGCTACATATACAAGAAACCTTAGCCGTCTATGTAGTGCTTTTAAAAGTACCAATTGATCTCGTTCCAAGTGGGGAAAAATTGACACAGAGTTGAAACTGAGGCGATATGGATCAGGCAAGTTTTTTTTTGGCTCCTTGTCTTTGCTTTACGCTAAAGCAGTTTACTGTAAAACACTGGAACACCTCTTGCAACTTGAAATTGACGCCTAGGCTGCTATAAAGCACGACATCTTGGCTTGAAGCCCTTGTCTACGACCATACCACAAGGGAAACACCGGTTCTCGTCCGATCACCGAAGTTAAGCTTTGTCGGGCGGGGTTAGTACTTGGATGATTGATCGCCTAGGAATACCTCGTGTTGTAGACTTTTTACCGAATCAGTTTTGCCCTTTGTTTTTCCAGGTCGTTGCCCGCTCGCTCAGTTTCACACTCTTAAAAACATGATGAACAGCTATGCAAAGGCGAATTGCCAAGACCAACCAAGGTTGGTAAGTTTTACTGCCGTATTTACGGCATCTTGTGTTGAGTTGAATTTTTTCCCCTTTTGGAGGCTTTAGCGCGTGCAAAGTTGCCAATTTGGAACGTGACGTTAAACTTTCGCTTGTGACGTGAAATAATTGGAGACAAGAGCATAGGAGGTTAGAGGGAAAGGCTTTTGCAGCCCTTCTAACGCCAAAAGCTGGTTAATTTGATGCATTAGAAATCACCAGATCAGCAGCTACATATACAAGAAACCTTAGCCGTCTATGTAGTGCTTTTAAAAGTACCAATTGATCTCGTTCCAAGTGGGGAAAAATTGACACAGAGTTGAAACTGAGGCGATATGGATCAGGCAAGTTTTTTTTTGGCTCCTTGTCTTTGCTTTACGCTAAAGCAGTTTACTGTAAAACACTGGAACACCTCTTGCAACTTGAAATTGACGCCTAGGCTGCTATAAAGCACGACATCTTGGCTTGAAGCCCTTGTCTACGACCATACCACAAGGGAAACACCGGTTCTCGTCCGATCACCGAAGTTAAGCTTTGTCGGGCGGGGTTAGTACTTGGATGATTGATCGCCTAGGAATACCTCGTGTTGTAGACTTTTTACCGAATCAGTTTTGCCAATTTGGAACGTGACGTTAAACTTTCGCTTGTGACATGAAATAATTGTAGACAAGAGCATAGGAGGTTAGAGGGAAAGGCTTTTGCAGCCCTTCTAACGCCAAAAGCTGGTTAATTTGATGCATTAGAAATCACCAGATCAGCAGCTACATATACAAGAAACCTTAGCCGTCTATGTAGTGCTTTTAAAAGTACCAATTGATCTCGTTCCAAGTGGGGAAAAATTGACACAGAGTTGAAACTGAGGCGATATGGATCAGGCAAGTTTTTTTTTGGCTCCTTGTCTTTGCTTTACGCTAAAGCAGTTTACTGTAAAACACTGGAACACCTCTTGCAACTTGAAATTGACGCCTAGGCTGCTATAAAGCACGACATCTTGGCTTGAAGCCCTTGTCTACGACCATACCACAAGGGAAACACCGGTTCTCGTCCGATCACCGAAGTTAAGCTTTGTCGGGCGGGGTTAGTACTTGGATGATTGATCGCCTAGGAATACCTCGTGTTGTAGACTTTTTACCGAATCAGTTTTGCCCTTTGTTTTTCCAGGTCGTTGCCCGCTCGCTCAGTTTCACACTATTAAAAACATGATGAACAGCTATGCAAAGGCGAATTGCCAAGACCAACCAAGGTTGGTAAGTTTTACTGCCGTATTTACGGCATCTTGTGTTGAGTTGAATTTTTTCCCCTTTTGGAGGCTTTAGCGCGTGCAAAGTTGCCAATTTGGAACGTGACGTTAAACTTTCGCTTGTGACGTGAAATAATTGGAGACAAGAGCATAGGAGGTTAGAGGGAAAGGCTTTTGCAGCCCTTCTAACGCCAAAAGCTGGTTAATTTGATGCATTAGAAATCACCAGATCAGCAGCTACATATACAAGAAACCTTAGCCGTCTATGTAGTGCTTTTAAAAGTACCAATTGATCTCGTTCCAAGTGGGGAAAAATTGACACAGAGTTGAAACTGAGGCGATATGGATCAGGCAAGTTTTTTTTTGGCTCCTTGTCTTTGCTTTACGCTAAAGCAGTTTACTGTAAAACACTGGAACACCTCTTGCAACTTGAAATTGACGCCTAGGCTGCTATAAAGCACGAAATCTTGGCTTGAAGCCCTTGTCTACGACCATACCACAAGGGAAACACCGGTTCTCGTCCGATCACCGAAGTTAAGCTTTGTCGGGCGGGGTTAGTACTTGGATGATTGATCGCCTAGGAATACCTCGTGTTGTAGACTTTTTACCGAATCAGTTTTGCCAATTTGGAACGTGACGTTAAACTTTCGCTTGTGACATGAAATAATTGTAGACAAGAGCATAGGAGGTTAGAGGGAAAGGCTTTTGCAGCCCTTCTAACGCCAAAAGCTGGTTAATTTGATGCATTAGAAATCACCAGATCAGCAGCTACATATACAAGAAACCTTAGCCGTCTATGTAGTGCTTTTAAAAGTACCAATTGATCTCGTTCCAAGTGGGGAAAAATTGACACAGAGTTGAAACTGAGGCGATATGGATCAGGCAAGTTTTTTTTTGGCTCCTTGTCTTTGCTTTACGCTAAAGCAGTTTACTGTAAAACACTGGAACACCTCTTGCAACTTGAAATTGACGCCTAGGCTGCTATAAAGCACGACATCTTGGCTTGAAGCCCTTGTCTACGACCATACCACAAGGGAAACACCGGTTCTCGTCCGATCACCGAAGTTAAGCTTTGTCGGGCGGGGTTAGTACTTGGATGATTGATCGCCTAGGAATACCTCGTGTTGTAGACTTTTTACCGAATCAGTTTTGCCCTTTGTTTTTCCAGGTCGTTGCCCGCTCGCTCAGTTTCACACTCTTAAAAACATGATGAACAGCTATGCAAAGGCGAATTGCCAAGACCAACCAAGGTTGGTAAGTTTTACTGCCGTATTTACGGCATCTTGTGTTGAGTTGAATTTTTTCCCCTTTTGGAGGCTTTAGCGCGTGCAAAGTTGCCAATTTGGAACGTGACGTTAAACTTTCGCTTGTGACGTGAAATAATTGGAGACAAGAGCATAGGGGGTTAGAGGGAAAGGCTTTTGCAGCCCTTCTAACGCCAAAAGCTGGTTAATTTGATGCATTAGAAATCACCAGATCAGCAGCTACATATACAAGAAACCTTAGCCGTCTATGTAGTGCTTTTAAAAGTACCAATTGATCTCGTTCCAAGTGGGGAAAAATTGACACAGAGTTGAAACTGAGGCGATATGGATCAGGCAAGTTTTTTTTTGGCTCCTTGTCTTTGCTTTACGCTAAAGCAGTTTACTGTAAAACACTGGAACACCTCTTGCAACTTGAAATTGACGCCTAGGCTGCTATAAAGCACGACATCTTGGCTTGAAGCCCTTGTCTACGACCATACCACAAGGGAAACACCGGTTCTCGTCCGATCACCGAAGTTAAGCTTTGTCGGGCGGGGTTAGTACTTGGATGATTGATCGCCTAGGAATACCTCGTGTTGTAGACTTTTTACCGAATCAGTTTTGCCCTTTGTTTTTCCAGGTCGTTGCCCGCTCGCTCAGTTTCACACTCTTAAAAACATGATGAACAGCTGTGCAAAGGCGAATTGCCAAGACCAACCAAGGTTGGTAAGTTTACGGCATCTTGTGTTGAGTTGAATTTTTTCCCCTTTTGGAGGCTTTAGCGCGTGCAAAGTTGCCAATTTGGAACGTGACGTTAAACTTTCGCTTGTGACGTGAAATAATTGGAGACAAGAGCATAGGAGGTTAGAGGGAAAGGCTTTTCCAGCCCTTCTAACGCCAAAAGCTGGTTAATTTGATGCATTAGAAATCACCAGATCAGCAGCTACATATACAAGAAACCTTAGCCGTCTATGTAGTGCTTTTAAAAGTACCAATTGATCTCGTTCCAAGTGGGGAAAAATTGACACAGAGTTGAAACTGAGGCGATATGGATCAGGCAAGTTTTTTTTTGGCTCCTTGTCTTTGCTTTACGCTAAAGCAGTTTACTGTAAAACACTGGAACACCTCTTGCAACTTGAAATTGACGCCTAGGCTGCTATAAAGCACGACATCTTGGCTTGAAGCCCTTGTCTACGACCATACCACAAGGGAAACACCGGTTCTCGTCCGATCACCGAGGTTAAGCTTTGTCGGGCGGGGTTAGTACTTGGATGATTGATCGCCTAGGAATACCTCGTGTTGTAGACTTTTTACCGAATCAGTTTTGCCAATTTGGAACGTGACGTTAAACTTTCGCTTGTGACATGAAATAATTGTAGACAAGAGCATAGGAGGTTAGAGGGAAAGGCTTTTGCAGCCCTTCTAACGCCAAAAGCTGGTTAATTTGATGCATTAGAAATCACCAGATCAGCAGCTACATATACAAGAAACCTTAGCCGTCTATGTAGTGCTTTTAAAAGTACCAATTGATCTCGTTCCAAGTGGGGAAAAATTGACACAGAGTTGAAACTGAGGCGATATGGATCAGGCAAGTTTTTTTTTGGCTCCTTGTCTTTGCTTTACGCTAAAGCAGTTTACTGTAAAACACTGGAACACCTCTTGCAACTTGAAATTGACGCCTAGGCTGCTATAAAGCACGAAATCTTGGCTTGAAGCCCTTGTCTACGACCATACCACAAGGGAAACACCGGTTCTCGTCCGATCACCGAAGTTAAGCTTTGTCGGGCGGGGTTAGTACTTGGATGATTGATCGCCTAGGAATACCTCGTGTTGTAGACTTTTTACCGAATCAGTTTTGCCCTTTGTTTTTCCAGGTCGTTGCCCGCTCGCTCAGTTTCACACTCTTAAAAACATGATGAACAGCTATGCAAAGGCGAATTGCCAAGACCAACCAAGGTTGGTAAGTTTTACTGCCGTATTTACGGCATCTTGTGTTGAGTTGAATTTTTTCCCCTTTTGGAGGCTTTAGCGCGTGCAAAGTTGCCAATTTGGAACGTGACGTTAAACTTTCGCTTGTGACGTGAAATAATTGGAGACAAGAGCATAGGAGGTTAGAGGGAAAGGCTTTTGCAGCCCTTCTAACGCCAAAAGCTGGTTAATTTGATGCATTAGAAATCACCAGATCAGCAGCTACATATACAAGAAACCTTAGCCGTCTATGTAGTGCTTTTAAAAGTACCAATTGATCTCGTTCCAAGTGGGGAAAAATTGACACAGAGTTGAAACTGAGGCGATATGGATCAGGCAAGTTTTTTTTTGGCTCCTTGTCTTTGCTTTACGCTAAAGCAGTTTGCTGTAAAACACTGGAACACCTCTTGCAACTTGAAATTGACGCCTAGGCTGCTATAAAGCACGACATCTTGGCTTGAAGCCCTTGTCTACGACCATACCACAAGGGAAACACCGGTTCTCGTCCGATCACCGAAGTTAAGCTTTGTCGGGCGGGGTTAGTACTTGGATGATTGATCGCCTAGGAATACCTCGTGTTGTAGACTTTTTACCGAATCAGTTTTGCCCTTTGTTTTTCCAGGTCGTTGCCCGCTCGCTCAGTTTCACACTCTTAAAAACATGATGAACAGCTATGCAAAGGCGAATTGCCAAGACCAACCAAGGTTGGTAAGTTTTACTGCCGTATTTACGGCATCTTGTGTTGAGTTGAATTTTTTCCCCTTTTGGAGGCTTTAGCGCGTGCAAAGTTGCCAATTTGGAACGTGACGTTAAACTTTCGCTTGTGACGTGAAATAATTGGAGACAAGAGCATAGGAGGTTAGAGGGAAAGGCTTTTGCAGCCCTTCTAACGCCAAAAGCTGGTTAATTTGATGCATTAGAAATCACCACATCAGCAGCTACATATACAAGAAACCTTAGCCGTCTATGTAGTGCTTTTAAAAGTACCAATTGATCTCGTTCCAAGTGGGGAAAAATTGACACAGAGTTGAAACTGAGGCGATATGGATCAGGCAAGTTTTTTTTTGGCTCCTTGTCTTTGCTTTACGCTAAAGCAGTTTACTGTAAAACACTGGAACACCTCTTGCAACTTGAAATTGACGCCTAGGCTGCTATAAAGCACGACATCTTGGCTTGAAGCCCTTGTCTACGACCATACCACAAGGGAAACACCGGTTCTCGTCCGATCACCGAGGTTAAGCTTTGTCGGGCGGGGTTAGTACTTGGATGATTGATCGCCTAGGAATACCTCGTGTTGTAGACTTTTTACCGAATCAGTTTTGCCAATTTGGAACGTGACGTTAAACTTTCGCTTGTGACATGAAATAATTGTAGACAAGAGCATAGGAGGTTAGAGGGAAAGGCTTTTGCAGCCCTTCTAACGCCAAAAGCTGGTTAATTTGATGCATTAGAAATCACCAGATCAGCAGCTACATATACAAGAAACCTTAGCCGTCTATGTAGTGCTTTTAAAAGTACCAATTGATCTCGTTCCAAGTGGGGAAAAATTGACACAGAGTTGAAACTGAGGCGATATGGATCAGGCAAGTTTTTTTTTGGCTCCTTGTCTTTGCTTTACGCTAAAGCAGTTTACTGTAAAACACTGGAACACCTCTTGCAACTTGAAATTGACGCCTAGGCTGCTATAAAGCACGACATCTTGGCTTGAAGCCCTTGTCTACGACCATACCACAAGGGAAACACCGGTTCTCGTCCGATCACCGAGGTTAAGCTTTGTCGGGCGGGGTTAGTACTTGGATGATTGATCGCCTAGGAATACCTCGTGTTGTAGACTTTTTACCGAATCAGTTTTGCCAATTTGGAACGTGACGTTAAACTTTCGCTTGTGACATGAAATAATTGTAGACAAGAGCATAGGAGGTTAGAGGGAAAGGCTTTTGCAGCCCTTCTAACGCCAAAAGCTGGTTAATTTGATGCATTAGAAATCACCAGATCAGCAGCTACATATACAAGAAACCTTAGCCGTCTATGTAGTGCTTTTAAAAGTACCAATTGATCTCGTTCCAAGTGGGGAAAAATTGACACAGAGTTGAAACTGAGGCGATATGGATCAGGCAAGTTTTTTTTTGGCTCCTTGTCTTTGCTTTACGCTAAAGCAGTTTACTGTAAAACACTGGAACACCTCTTGCAACTTGAAATTGACGCCTAGGCTGCTATAAAGCACGAAATCTTGGCTTGAAGCCCTTGTCTACGACCATACCACAAGGGAAACACCGGTTCTCGTCCGATCACCGAAGTTAAGCTTTGTCGGGCGGGGTTAGTACTTGGATGATTGATCGCCTAGGAATACCTCGTGTTGTAGACTTTTTACCGAATCAGTTTTGCCCTTTGTTTTTCCAGGTCGTTGCCCGCTCGCTCAGTTTCACACTCTTAAAAACATGATGAACAGCTATGCAAAGGCGAATTGCCAAGACCAACCAAGGTTGGTAAGTTTTACTGCCGTATTTACGGCATCTTGTGTTGAGTTGAATTTTTTCCCCTTTTGGAGGCTTTAGCGCGTGCAAAGTTGCCAATTTGGAACGTGACGTTAAACTTTCGCTTGTGACGTGAAATAATTGGAGACAAGAGCATAGGAGGTTAGAGGGAAAGGCTTTTGCAGCCCTTCTAACGCCAAAAGCTGGTTAATTTGATGCATTAGAAATCACCAGATCAGCAGCTACATATACAAGAAACCTTAGCCGTCTATGTAGTGCTTTTAAAAGTACCAATTGATCTCGTTCCAAGTGGGGAAAAATTGACACAGAGTTGAAACTGAGGCGATATGGATCAGGCAAGTTTTTTTTTGGCTCCTTGTCTTTGCTTTACGCTAAAGCAGTTTGCTGTAAAACACTGGAACACCTCTTGCAACTTGAAATTGACGCCTAGGCTGCTATAAAGCACGACATCTTGGCTTGAAGCCCTTGTCTACGACCATACCACAAGGGAAACACCGGTTCTCGTCCGATCACCGAAGTTAAGCTTTGTCGGGCGGGGTTAGTACTTGGATGATTGATCGCCTAGGAATACCTCGTGTTGTAGACTTTTTACCGAATCAGTTTTGCCCTTTGTTTTTCCAGGTCGTTGCCCGCTCGCTCAGTTTCACACTCTTAAAAACATGATGAACAGCTATGCAAAGGCGAATTGCCAAGACCAACCAAGGTTGGTAAGTTTTACTGCCGTATTTACGGCATCTTGTGTTGAGTTGAATTTTTTCCCCTTTTGGAGGCTTTAGCGCGTGCAAAGTTGCCAATTTGGAACGTGACGTTAAACTTTCGCTTGTGACGTGAAATAATTGGAGACAAGAGCATAGGAGGTTAGAGGGAAAGGCTTTTGCAGCCCTTCTAACGCCAAAAGCTGGTTAATTTGATGCATTAGAAATCACCACATCAGCAGCTACATATACAAGAAACCTTAGCCGTCTATGTAGTGCTTTTAAAAGTACCAATTGATCTCGTTCCAAGTGGGGAAAAATTGACACAGAGTTGAAACTGAGGCGATATGGATCAGGCAAGTTTTTTTTTGGCTCCTTGTCTTTGCTTTACGCTAAAGCAGTTTACTGTAAAACACTGGAACACCTCTTGCAACTTGAAATTGACGCCTAGGCTGCTATAAAGCACGACATCTTGGCTTGAAGCCCTTGTCTACGACCATACCACAAGGGAAACACCGGTTCTCGTCCGATCACCGAGGTTAAGCTTTGTCGGGCGGGGTTAGTACTTGGATGATTGATCGCCTAGGAATACCTCGTGTTGTAGACTTTTTACCGAATCAGTTTTGCCAATTTGGAACGTGACGTTAAACTTTCGCTTGTGACATGAAATAATTGTAGACAAGAGCATAGGAGGTTAGAGGGAAAGGCTTTTGCAGCCCTTCTAACGCCAAAAGCTGGTTAATTTGATGCATTAGAAATCACCAGATCAGCAGCTACATATACAAGAAACCTTAGCCGTCTATGTAGTGCTTTTAAAAGTACCAATTGATCTCGTTCCAAGTGGGGAAAAATTGACACAGAGTTGAAACTGAGGCGATATGGATCAGGCAAGTTTTTTTTTGGCTCCTTGTCTTTGCTTTACGCTAAAGCAGTTTACTGTAAAACACTGGAACACCTCTTGCAACTTGAAATTGACGCCTAGGCTGCTATAAAGCACGACATCTTGGCTTGAAGCCCTTGTCTACGACCATACCACAAGGGAAACACCGGTTCTCGTCCGATCACCGAGGTTAAGCTTTGTCGGGCGGGGTTAGTACTTGGATGATTGATCGCCTAGGAATACCTCGTGTTGTAGACTTTTTACCGAATCAGTTTTGCCAATTTGGAACGTGACGTTAAACTTTCGCTTGTGACATGAAATAATTGTAGACAAGAGCATAGGAGGTTAGAGGGAAAGGCTTTTGCAGCCCTTCTAACGCCAAAAGCTGGTTAATTTGATGCATTAGAAATCACCAGATCAGCAGCTACATATACAAGAAACCTTAGCCGTCTATGTAGTGCTTTTAAAAGTACCAATTGATCTCGTTCCAAGTGGGGAAAAATTGACACAGAGTTGAAACTGAGGCGATATGGATCAGGCAAGTTTTTTTTTGGCTCCTTGTCTTTGCTTTACGCTAAAGCAGTTTACTGTAAAACACTGGAACACCTCTTGCAACTTGAAATTGACGCCTAGGCTGCTATAAAGCACGACATCTTGGCTTGAAGCCCTTGTCTACGACCATACCACAAGGGAAACACCGGTTCTCGTCCGATCACCGAGGTTAAGCTTTGTCGGGCGGGGTTAGTACTTGGATGATTGATCGCCTAGGAATACCTCGTGTTGTAGACTTTTTACCGAATCAGTTTTGCCAATTTGGAACGTGACGTTAAACTTTCGCTTGTGACATGAAATAATTGTAGACAAGAGCATAGGAGGTTAGAGGGAAAGGCTTTTGCAGCCCTTCTAACGCCAAAAGCTGGTTAATTTGATGCATTAGAAATCACCAGATCAGCAGCTACATATACAAGAAACCTTAGCCGTCTATGTAGTGCTTTTAAAAGTACCAATTGATCTCGTTCCAAGTGGGGAAAAATTGACACAGAGTTGAAACTGAGGCGATATGGATCAGGCAAGTTTTTTTTTGGCTCCTTGTCTTTGCTTTACGCTAAAGCAGTTTACTGTAAAACACTGGAACACCTCTTGCAACTTGAAATTGACGCCTAGGCTGCTATAAAGCACGAAATCTTGGCTTGAAGCCCTTGTCTACGACCATACCACAAGGGAAACACCGGTTCTCGTCCGATCACCGAAGTTAAGCTTTGTCGGGCGGGGTTAGTACTTGGATGATTGATCGCCTAGGAATACCTCGTGTTGTAGACTTTTTACCGAATCAGTTTTGCCCTTTGTTTTTCCAGGTCGTTGCCCGCTCGCTCAGTTTCACACTCTTAAAAACATGATGAACAGCTATGCAAAGGCGAATTGCCAAGACCAACCAAGGTTGGTAAGTTTTACTGCCGTATTTACGGCATCTTGTGTTGAGTTGAATTTTTTCCCCTTTTGGAGGCTTTAGCGCGTGCAAAGTTGCCAATTTGGAACGTGACGTTAAACTTTCGCTTGTGACGTGAAATAATTGGAGACAAGAGCATAGGAGGTTAGAGGGAAAGGCTTTTGCAGCCCTTCTAACGCCAAAAGCTGGTTAATTTGATGCATTAGAAATCACCAGATCAGCAGCTACATATACAAGAAACCTTAGCCGTCTATGTAGTGCTTTTAAAAGTACCAATTGATCTCGTTCCAAGTGGGGAAAAATTGACACAGAGTTGAAACTGAGGCGATATGGATCAGGCAAGTTTTTTTTTGGCTCCTTGTCTTTGCTTTACGCTAAAGCAGTTTGCTGTAAAACACTGGAACACCTCTTGCAACTTGAAATTGACGCCTAGGCTGCTATAAAGCACGACATCTTGGCTTGAAGCCCTTGTCTACGACCATACCACAAGGGAAACACCGGTTCTCGTCCGATCACCGAAGTTAAGCTTTGTCGGGCGGGGTTAGTACTTGGATGATTGATCGCCTAGGAATACCTCGTGTTGTAGACTTTTTACCGAATCAGTTTTGCCCTTTGTTTTTCCAGGTCGTTGCCCGCTCGCTCAGTTTCACACTCTTAAAAACATGATGAACAGCTATGCAAAGGCGAATTGCCAAGACCAACCAAGGTTGGTAAGTTTTACTGCCGTATTTACGGCATCTTGTGTTGAGTTGAATTTTTTCCCCTTTTGGAGGCTTTAGCGCGTGCAAAGTTGCCAATTTGGAACGTGACGTTAAACTTTCGCTTGTGACGTGAAATAATTGGAGACAAGAGCATAGGAGGTTAGAGGGAAAGGCTTTTGCAGCCCTTCTAACGCCAAAAGCTGGTTAATTTGATGCATTAGAAATCACCACATCAGCAGCTACATATACAAGAAACCTTAGCCGTCTATGTAGTGCTTTTAAAAGTACCAATTGATCTCGTTCCAAGTGGGGAAAAATTGACACAGAGTTGAAACTGAGGCGATATGGATCAGGCAAGTTTTTTTTTGGCTCCTTGTCTTTGCTTTACGCTAAAGCAGTTTACTGTAAAACACTGGAACACCTCTTGCAACTTGAAATTGACGCCTAGGCTGCTATAAAGCACGACATCTTGGCTTGAAGCCCTTGTCTACGACCATACCACAAGGGAAACACCGGTTCTCGTCCGATCACCGAGGTTAAGCTTTGTCGGGCGGGGTTAGTACTTGGATGATTGATCGCCTAGGAATACCTCGTGTTGTAGACTTTTTACCGAATCAGTTTTGCCAATTTGGAACGTGACGTTAAACTTTCGCTTGTGACATGAAATAATTGTAGACAAGAGCATAGGAGGTTAGAGGGAAAGGCTTTTGCAGCCCTTCTAACGCCAAAAGCTGGTTAATTTGATGCATTAGAAATCACCAGATCAGCAGCTACATATACAAGAAACCTTAGCCGTCTATGTAGTGCTTTTAAAAGTACCAATTGATCTCGTTCCAAGTGGGGAAAAATTGACACAGAGTTGAAACTGAGGCGATATGGATCAGGCAAGTTTTTTTTTGGCTCCTTGTCTTTGCTTTACGCTAAAGCAGTTTACTGTAAAACACTGGAACACCTCTTGCAACTTGAAATTGACGCCTAGGCTGCTATAAAGCACGACATCTTGGCTTGAAGCCCTTGTCTACGACCATACCACAAGGGAAACACCGGTTCTCGTCCGATCACCGAAGTTAAGCTTTGTCGGGCGGGGTTAGTACTTGGATGATTGATCGCCTAGAAATACCTCGTGTTGTAGACTTTTTACCGAATCAGTTTTGCCAATTTGGAACGTGACGTTAAACTTTCGCTTGTGACATGAAATAATTGTAGACAAGAGCATAGGAGGTTAGAGGGAAAGGCTTTTGCAGCCCTTCTAACGCCAAAAGCTGGTTAATTTGATGCATTAGAAATCACCAGATCAGCAGCTACATATACAAGAAACCTTAGCCGTCTATGTAGTGCTTTTAAAAGTACCAATTGATCTCGTTCCAAGTGGGGAAAAATTGACACAGAGTTGAAACTGAGGCGATATGGATCAGGCAAGTTTTTTTTGGCTCCTTGTCTTTGCTTTACGCTAAAGCAGTTTACTGTAAAACACTGGAACACCTCTTGCAACTTGAAATTGACGCCTAGGCTGCTATAAAGCACGAAATCTTGGCTTGAAGCCCTTGTCTACGACCATACCACAAGGGAAACACCGGTTCTCGTCCGATCACCGAAGTTAAGCTTTGTCGGGCGGGGTTAGTACTTGGATGATTGATCGCCTAGGAATACCTCGTGTTGTAGACTTTTTACCGAATCAGTTTTGCCCTTTGTTTTTCCAGGTCGTTGCCCGCTCGCTCAGTTTCACACTCTTAAAAACATGATGAACAGCTATGCAAAGGCGAATTGCCAAGACCAACCAAGGTTGGTAAGTTTTACTGCCGTATTTACGGCATCTTGTGTTGAGTTGAATTTTTTCCCCTTTTGGAGGCTTTAGCGCGTGCAAAGTTGCCAATTTGGAACGTGACGTTAAACTTTCGCTTGTGACGTGAAATAATTGGAGACAAGAGCATAGGAGGTTAGAGGGAAAGGCTTTTGCAGCCCTTCTAACGCCAAAAGCTGGTTAATTTGATGCATTAGAAATCACCAGATCAGCAGCTACATATACAAGAAACCTTAGCCGTCTATGTAGTGCTTTTAAAAGTACCAATTGATCTCGTTCCAAGTGGGGAAAAATTGACACAGAGTTGAAACTGAGGCGATATGGATCAGGCAAGTTTTTTTTTGGCTCCTTGTCTTTGCTTTACGCTAAAGCAGTTTACTGTAAAACACTGGAACACCTCTTGCAACTTGAAATTGACGCCTAGGCTGCTATAAAGCACGACATCTTGGCTTGAAGCCCTTGTCTACGACCATACCACAAGGGAAACACCGGTTCTCGTCCGATCACCGAAGTTAAGCTTTGTCGGGCGGGGTTAGTACTTGGATGATTGATCGCCTAGGAATACCTCGTGTTGTAGACTTTTTACCGAATCAGTTTTGCCCTTTGTTTTTCCAGGTCGTTGCCCGCTCGCTCAGTTTCACACTCTTAAAAACATGATGAACAGCTATGCAAAGGCGAATTGCCAAGACCAACCAAGGTTGGTAAGTTTTACTGCCGTATTTACGGCATCTTGTGTTGAGTTGAATTTTTTCCCCTTTTGGAGGCTTTAGCGCGTGCAAAGTTGCCAATTTGGAACGTGACGTTAAACTTTCGCTTGTGACGTGAAATAATTGGAGACAAGAGCATAGGAGGTTAGAGGGAAAGGCTTTTGCAGCCCTTCTAACGCCAAAAGCTGGTTAATTTGATGCATTAGAAATCACCAGATCAGCAGCTACATATACAAGAAACCTTAGCCGTCTATGTAGTGCTTTTAAAAGTACCAATTGATCTCGTTCCAAGTGGGGAAAAATTGACACAGAGTTGAAACTGAGGCGATATGGATCAGGCAAGTTTTTTTTTGGCTCCTTGTCTTTGCTTTACGCTAAAGCAGTTTACTGTAAAACACTGGAACACCTCTTGCAACTTGAAATTGACGCCTAGGCTGCTATAAAGCACGACATCTTGGCTTGAAGCCCTTGTCTACGACCATACCACAAGGGAAACACCGGTTCTCGTCCGATCACCGAAGTTAAGCTTTGTCGGGCGGGGTTAGTACTTGGATGATTGATCGCCTAGGAATACCTCGTGTTGTAGACTTTTTACCGAATCAGTTTTGCCAATTTGGAACGTGACGTTAAACTTTCGCTTGTGACATGAAATAATTGTAGACAAGAGCATAGGAGGTTAGAGGGAAAGGCTTTTGCAGCCCTTCTAACGCCAAAAGCTGGTTAATTTGATGCATTAGAAATCACCAGATCAGCAGCTACATATACAAGAAACCTTAGCCGTCTATGTAGTGCTTTTAAAAGTACCAATTGATCTCGTTCCAAGTGGGGAAAAATTGACACAGAGTTGAAACTGAGGCGATATGGATCAGGCAAGTTTTTTTTTGGCTCCTTGTCTTTGCTTTACGCTAAAGCAGTTTACTGTAAAACACTGGAACACCTCTTGCAACTTGAAATTGACGCCTAGGCTGCTATAAAGCACGACATCTTGGCTTGAAGCCCTTGTCTACGACCATACCACAAGGGAAACACCGGTTCTCGTCCGATCACCGAAGTTAAGCTTTGTCGGGCGGGGTTAGTACTTGGATGATTGATCGCCTAGGAATACCTCGTGTTGTAGACTTTTTACCGAATCAGTTTTGCCCTTTGTTTTTCCAGGTCGTTGCCCGCTCGCTCAGTTTCACACTCTTAAAAACATGATGAACAGCTATGCAAAGGCGAATTGCCAAGACCAACCAAGGTTGGTAAGTTTTACTGCCGTATTTACGGCATCTTGTGTTGAGTTGAATTTTTTCCCCTTTTGGAGGCTTTAGCGCGTGCAAAGTTGCCAATTTGGAACGTGACGTTAAACTTTCGCTTGTGACGTGAAATAATTGGAGACAAGAGCATAGGAGGTTAGAGGGAAAGGCTTTTGCAGCCCTTCTAACGCCAAAAGCTGGTTAATTTGATGCATTAGAAATCACCAGATCAGCAGCTACATATACAAGAAACCTTAGCCGTCTATGTAGTGCTTTTAAAAGTACCAATTGATCTCGTTCCAAGTGGGGAAAAATTGACACAGAGTTGAAACTGAGGCGATATGGATCAGGCAAGTTTTTTTTTGGCTCCTTGTCTTTGCTTTACGCTAAAGCAGTTTACTGTAAAACACTGGAACACCTCTTGCAACTTGAAATTGACGCCTAGGCTGCTATAAAGCACGAAATCTTGGCTTGAAGCCCTTGTCTACGACCATACCACAAGGGAAACACCGGTTCTCGTCCGATCACCGAAGTTAAGCTTTGTCGGGCGGGGTTAGTACTTGGATGATTGATCGCCTAGGAATACCTCGTGTTGTAGACTTTTTACCGAATCAGTTTTGCCAATTTGGAACGTGACGTTAAACTTTCGCTTGTGACATGAAATAATTGTAGACAAGAGCATAGGAGGTTAGAGGGAAAGGCTTTTGCAGCCCTTCTAACGCCAAAAGCTGGTTAATTTGATGCATTAGAAATCACCAGATCAGCAGCTACATATACAAGAAACCTTAGCCGTCTATGTAGTGCTTTTAAAAGTACCAATTGATCTCGTTCCAAGTGGGGAAAAATTGACACAGAGTTGAAACTGAGGCGATATGGATCAGGCAAGTTTTTTTTTGGCTCCTTGTCTTTGCTTTACGCTAAAGCAGTTTACTGTAAAACACTGGAACACCTCTTGCAACTTGAAATTGACGCCTAGGCTGCTATAAAGCACGACATCTTGGCTTGAAGCCCTTGTCTACGACCATACCACAAGGGAAACACCGGTTCTCGTCCGATCACCGAAGTTAAGCTTTGTCGGGCGGGGTTAGTACTTGGATGATTGATCGCCTAGGAATACCTCGTGTTGTAGACTTTTTACCGAATCAGTTTTGCCCTTTGTTTTTCCAGGTCGTTGCCCGCTCGCTCAGTTTCACACTCTTAAAAACATGATGAACAGCTATGCAAAGGCGAATTGCCAAGACCAACCAAGGTTGGTAAGTTTTACTGCCGTATTTACGGCATCTTGTGTTGAGTTGAATTTTTTCCCCTTTTGGAGGCTTTAGCGCGTGCAAAGTTGCCAATTTGGAACGTGACGTTAAACTTTCGCTTGTGACGTGAAATAATTGGAGACAAGAGCATAGGAGGTTAGAGGGAAAGGCTTTTGCAGCCCTTCTAACGCCAAAAGCTGGTTAATTTGATGCATTAGAAATCACCAGATCAGCAGCTACATATACAAGAAACCTTAGCCGTCTATGTAGTGCTTTTAAAAGTACCAATTGATCTCGTTCCAAGTGGGGAAAAATTGACACAGAGTTGAAACTGAGGCGATATGGATCAGGCAAGTTTTTTTTTGGCTCCTTGTCTTTGCTTTACGCTAAAGCAGTTTACTGTAAAACACTGGAACACCTCTTGCAACTTGAAATTGACGCCTAGGCTGCTATAAAGCACGACATCTTGGCTTGAAGCCCTTGTCTACGACCATACCACAAGGGAAACACCGGTTCTCGTCCGATCACCGAAGTTAAGCTTTGTCGGGCGGGGTTAGTACTTGGATGATTGATCGCCTAGGAATACCTCGTGTTGTAGACTTTTTACCGAATCAGTTTTGCCCTTTGTTTTTCCAGGTCGTTGCCCGCTCGCTCAGTTTCACACTCTTAAAAACATGATGAACAGCTGTGCAAAGGCGAATTGCCAAGACCAACCAAGGTTGGTAAGTTTACGGCATCTTGTGTTGAGTTGAATTTTTTCCCCTTTTGGAGGCTTTAGCGCGTGCAAAGTTGCCAATTTGGAACGTGACGTTAAACTTTCGCTTGTGACGTGAAATAATTGGAGACAAGAGCATAGGAGGTTAGAGGGAAAGGCTTTTCCAGCCCTTCTAACGCCAAAAGCTGGTTAATTTGATGCATTAGAAATCACCAGATCAGCAGCTACATATACAAGAAACCTTGCGTGCGTTTCTCAAAACACCCGAAAACTTTTCGGACCCGAAAACTTTTCGGGTGCTTTTTCGGGAGCGGTTTTCGGGTTCCGAAAAGTGTTTCTCAAAACACCCGAAAACGCCCCGTAATTGCTTCCAGATTATTTCGGGTTATTTCGGGCCGGCCATCTTGGATTAGCCGAGTTGCAGAGTTGCAACAGATTCTAGAATGTTTTTTTCCTTTAAGAAGTATGTCCTGTGATGCTAAGAGGGACGCACAGGAAATAACTTCAAAAATATCGTCTCAGCCAGCAGACGTCCGGTAACACCAAAACCTTTTTAATCTACAGCTGAGTCCGGAGCATTTCGATTCTAAGCTTGTTGCACGCCTGTTTTGTATTGTGCAAGTAATCGGCTCGACAGCCTCACTTTTTTGGCCAGGTACAAAAGCTTGCGGAGTATAAAGTCACTGTTCTGTACTCGAACCTTGGAAACGAAGAAAAGCACATCGACGACCTCAAGAGCACTTTTTTGGCGGCGGGTCTATTTTACAGGTCACATTCCACAGGTCAAAGTACAGGTTGCCGCGCTACAAATAAATAAACAAGCCCAAAAGAGTCTCCTAGCCCTAATCACTATCCAAAATTTGTTTCAGATAGGTGTGTAATTGTTTGGCTTAGTTACCAATCGATAAAACGGTCACCTGTTCCTCTGTCCTGTAAAATAGACCCGGCTCTTTTTCGGTAAGTTGTTGGTGTTGCAGTGTTGGTGTTTGTACTGTTACACACAAACAGGAATCAATAAAACAGGTAAGCTTAAATCGCTTGTTTTTTCTTCACTTTTTTTAGTTTTCGATCTCTTGTGCACTGCTAGCTGTAAGCTTGTCGGCTAAGCTAAGCATCTCAAATTAAGCTTAGACTAACGTTTTTATGAGGAGAGCTAGGTTAGCTTTGAAGTATAAGCTTTTAATGTTTTATTGGGACAAAAATGATTTGGAATAGGTGTTGGTACATGGCTAAAGTTTCAATTTTAACCTAACTTTCCACCGGCGAACTGTTTGAATTATTTGTATTTGGCTTTGTGTGAAACAGACCTGCGTTAATTACTGAATTGGTTGTTTTGTCTGTAGCTAAATTGGCGGGAGTTTTTGTGGCACCCGCGTCCACCCGCGTCAATTATAATTAAGCCCGAGAAGTAGATTTTTTTTTCGTGTTTACAGGTTGTTACGCTGTCATCGGAACTGGGTACTTGGATTGCTCTATTTATAAAGGTAAGCTTAAAATTATATGGTTTACGGTATTGAAATTCCAAAATGTTTACAAAGCCAACAGAAAAAACTACGCCTTCGTGACCCGTTTTTATCAGATGAAAGTTAGTCTTTGAAAGATTGTGTTACCCACTTTTTGCACGGGTCTTTTGTTCAGGCGTCGATAATAATTATCATCAATGTTTAGAGGGAATGTTGATGAAGAATAGATAAAAAAATTGCACATTCATGAAACTCTTTGTACTAGGTCACAGGTCCAACTGGAGGCAAGCTGAAAGTAAATATTTTTACTGTAAAAGTAATTAATGTTGTCTCATGCCGTATATGAGATACATGGCCTGTCCAAAAGTGTATGCACGTGAAGAGGCCACTTTTTCATAGCCTCCCATTATAAAGTATAAGACAATTGTGAACATTTTGACCTTTTGTTGACTTTTCTGAAGTCCACACTTTTACTGACAAAAGTCACTGAAAGTATCAGAAGTAAGCTTAGTTGTGTTATATATAAGTCTTATGTAGCAGGTAAAATTTTTTTAACCTAGGTTAAATGGCAATCCCTTTTGTCTTCTTTCCCTAATTATTTATTTATTATAATTGTTTTTTTTACCTGCAACACATACACCTCCCAGGGAGGTGGGTGTTCAGGACTATCAGTGATTGGGTGCTGTGAAGACCAACCTACATATTTTGGGTTTTTAATAATCCACCTGGGGCTTTTTGGTTTACAACATTTTGGGAGAATATGTGATTTTAGTATAATTTCAGAGCTGAACAAAGAGTTTCCAGCAATCTGATTGGTTCAGCGATTCCTTATATGACGTTATATTCACCGCGCTACGCGGTGAATATAACATTTTTGAGGCCTGGCTACTGAGCTCGACACCTTTGCCATCTCGGCAAGTAAACATGGCGGCAGTTGGTGAATGAATTTTTCATCTATTCGGAAGTTATCACTCTAAGCCCAAGATATTTGAAAGGATGGAGAATTTTCACTATGACTGCTGTCATCCTTGGACCAAAAATCCTTTGAAGAACTCGCGTTCAAGGCAGTTAAGAGTCGGAAACGCAGTGGCTACGTGACTTATGTTGATTGCCAGAAGGTCGGACCGATTGACCGAAATCTGTTTTTCTCCAAACTAAAGCTACTCATTTTGAGACAATGATAATACCTGTGGATGGAGTCAACAGCGATAAAGCAAAGGTACTGGAATAATTTTTTTTGTAGTGTTTTGCTTGATTGTTTTACTGCCTCACCCGATAAGTAAACTGATTCACAATCGATGTTAGCTTACATAGTTTTTGTTAAGACTAAATAGATGCATACGTGTATACAAACGAACAATTAGGTCCCTGTTTTTATGTTTTAGTCCGTTATTCTCTGTTGTTCAGCTCTGAAATTATACTAAAACAATTATTCGCCTCAGGCTTGGTGAATATTGTGGAATAATCCCCTCGACTTCGTCTCGGGGATTATTCCACAATATTCACCTCGCCTTCTGCGAATAATTGTTAAATAGGATTTGAATGCAGTTGAGAATGGGTTTCACACTCAACCACCTGACTTATTTGGACCTCCCTGTTGTATCTATTTGGAGAAACTGAACATTGGCTACTGTTTTGCCCAAGGATGTCTGTGGACCAGAAAAAGAAAAGTTCGAGGTTCTCGGAGGAAATGAATAGGGCCCTTATTGAAGGGTATACAAAACACCAAGTAAGTGCAAAATTGATCAGGGATGTTTTGGTGAAATAATATAATTTCAGAAGAAGAAAATGAAGAGGAAAAAAAACATGATTAATGCATTATGTAAATCCCTGATGAAGCATGTAGGATCAGTATAGCCTTGTACCAAGACTTTGTAAATGAAAATAGAAATGTTACAAATCCCAACTGGTCACGGTTAAGAGCGCCTGTCTGTAAAAATCAGACAAATTCCAAATTTCGCGGCAAGGGTGGAAGATTCGATTTCTTCCATATTTTAATGTTCGATAGGCTAGGGTATAACTAAAATCACTGTATAGTTTTTTCGGTGAAATATCTTTTCATTTCAAAGAAATATGTAAATAACGAAATTCCTCTAAAATCGTCATTTGAGGCGCTTAATTATTGCTCAGGTTTGAGAGCCTCGCGCGCAAAAACAAATCATT
This sequence comes from Galaxea fascicularis, assembly GCA_948470475.1. Lineage (NCBI taxonomy): Eukaryota > Metazoa > Cnidaria > Anthozoa > Scleractinia > Euphylliidae > Galaxea > Galaxea fascicularis. The sequence goes on from OX419346.1 coordinate 13,065,977, forward strand.
CTACCGTCATTAAAACACTTAAATCTTGTTTTGCAATCTCTAAATATCTGTTGGAATGATTTTAAGGAATGCTGCGTTGATCTTTGCATACGAAATAATTTAATTTCGAAGGCATAAAATTCAATGCAGTAAAAGTATTTCATGAATAAAATTAATTTTCACCATGTGCGAAATCTTCAAATCGATTAAGCTTCTGGTTGTAGAATGTTAGAAGGATGGTGTATAGATTCCGGTGAAAATTTCTTTGGGCAAATGATTAGGAGCGACGCGAGAGTATTTCAAAGTACGTAAAAAAATGCAAATCTTTGACCTTCGGCGGTAAACTTTGAAGTTGTGAGACTTTAATTTTAGTCCGTGCCCATGTTTTAATTAACGGATATAAGGTCAAAAAATAAACACACAAAGACATTTCTAAATGTTCTAACCTCATAACATGTTGTAAAAGACAGGTCCAACGGCCATTTAATCGACATTTAAGCACGATTCTGTGGTTGTTCGTCGCATAAGTATGAGCTCGGTTTGTAACGTCCGATGTACATCGCGCAAAGACCGTTAACTGCCAAAGTTATTCCACTGTCCAAAACCAATCTTTGATCAACATCACGACTGCATCTTTTTGGACGGGTTAGTCATTTGCTAAGTATTGCTTGGTTTGTAGGGCACGAAAATATTACATCAGCCGTTAGTTTGTCACGCAATGCAATGTCATGGACATTTTAGCGGGGTTGAGGAAGGTGGAAATGCGAAAATGCTTGATTGAACAAGTACATACTCAAGGCAACACCAACAACAGCAGCAGGTATTAAGATAGTGATAGTTTAAGTGCGTTCTTTTTCCATTGCTAAAATCCAAATAATAATTTATTTATTCGCGAATTCGATTGTGCGCGTGGGGTGGGTTGTTAGGAGCGTTGGCAGTGGTGGTGGTGGTGGTGGGGGGGGATGGGGGAGTGCTACATTTTACAAAACTTATTGATGAAGATCACCTCATCTTTTACCTAGTGTTATCCTTTTTTTTAAAATACAATAAATCCTAGTTTGAAACCACAAACGATGAGAAATGACATATCTAGTTTTATTTTACTTTATTTCATTTATTCATTTATTTATTCCTTTGAACGCATATGACCCGCATTTCCGATTTAAATGGTTGATAGATAGCAAGAAAACAACGTATCCCTACGAAAAATATTGGCTTTCTTTTGCTTCCTGAGGGAGCGTAATCCTAAGAGAACAATGGATCACCCAGGAGCCTACCCTAAGTCTGGGTGACCTGTGGTTTCGGGTGGTTATTCATCTGCGTGTTACAAAGTACTTTTTTGGGGTGCAGTTTTTTAGATACCATCAAAGTTATGATTACTAAAATTAAACAACAACTAATTTAAAGTTCTTACTTGCCATTACGTGTCTGGATGGTACCGGAAGGAAAAGATGATGTTACCTGCCGCGCGTGGGCCACAACATCCTTCTCGAGAGTACCCCTCCTGTCAGAGGCCCCATCAGGGAAAGAACTTTTTTAACAGAAACACCGGTTATTATTTATCAACTGAAAGAGATTATGGGGGAAGGGGGGGCTACCGGGGGAGGGGGGGCAGGAGATAGTGTGCTTATTTGTTGGAAACAGAGTACTCTTTAACATTTCAGACTGCATTCATTAGTTAACAGGAGCTGATTCTGCTCCTCCCTCAGTTTAGTTACGTCTGTATGAACAGAGCACCATATCCTGTTATAAGTCCCATCCATCCGTCAAGAACAGCACTTTTACTTGCAGCGATAAGTTATGACCAGTCGATTAACCTACCACTGACGTGCTGTTATAACCAGGTATAACTTTTTTCGAGTTTTTGTAGACAGGTTCGCATAGATAACAATTAATTAAGAAAAATAAAGGTTCAAAAAGCTGTTGTAACTAGGGTGCGTTTAATTGACCCTATTCTTTTCGGAAAAAGAATATACACACAGTGAAGACAAGAAATCCCTCCTGAGAGCTCGAGGTTTATGGAGTTACTGGAGTAAAAAAAAGGCTTTTAAATTATTATGTGTCAGCGAAAATTTGTAGAAATGTCTTCCCAAATTTACTTAAAAAGAAGACTGTTCCGCTTATTCTCAGATTCCGGAGTACAGTCAGTCGAATGCAACCTAAGAATAGTGCAAGCCTTCAACCAATGGTAAATGGATACTTTTGCGTTTAGCAAAGATGAAGATTTTTAGGCCATCCCCCCTTTTGTTTTGTTTATTGTCGAACGCGTTTTCTGATTTTGGGTCGGTCGGTCTAAGGCCATCCCCATAAAATGTTTCGTTTCCCATCGCCCGACCGACCCATTTTTTTGGAAAAGTAAGAAAAAAAAATTCAGAATCACTTGTAAAGAAGCAAGTACTTTAGTTTACAAGCACACTATCTTGTCTAATTAACATCAATTGTCTTAAATTATCATCGATACTTTGTTTTTGTAGCCTTTTTAGACATTTGGTGGTCCTGTTCCTGTTGTACCATCTGATTACGAACGGAAGGACCACGTAACCAAGCCTTTGTACTTAGCAGCCCGGCCTTCACTGGCACTCAGAACCCTTCATGTGTTCATTCCTTTCTTGTTTTTTTTTGCCCGACCGACCGACCCACCTTCATGAGAGGGAGGGCGATGGGAAACGAAACATTTTATTGGGATGGCCTTAAAAAAAGAAAAAAAAATTGGAAAAGGAGTCTGGAGCTAGGAGGCCAGGTACCGGCAGCATAATATCCGTGGAGCCTGGAAACAACAAGATGTGGTTACAAAGTCAACATGGCGGCAATTGACGAAGGAAAAATCGATATCGTTGTTAAAATGAAACGTGAAAAGGGAAAAAAGGATGAACCACCAAAACTGCAGTTGAAGTATCAAGTAAAAACTAAAAATCTGTAAGGCAAAAAACTGCTTACGTTTCAGATTAATGAGACAATTGTTTGAAATTTCCTTCTTTGCCTTTTGCGTAACTTTTTTTTTTTTGAAAACGCGAAAATCTGGGTCAGTCGACGACGCTAAACGGAGAAAAAAAAGGGGATGGCCTTAGTATGTACTCTTTCAAGCATCTTAGCCCTAGCCCCCCCCTCTAAAATGCCCGTGACAGTATTGCGTGACGAACAAACGGCTGCCTGTAATGCAGTATAGACTGTGAACGCCGACATTTTTGCCATTCTAGCAGCGATCAGATGTATTATTTTCGTGTATTATAAACCACGCAAAAAGGAAGATGCAGTTGTGATGAAATGCGCCTAAAATTGATCAAAGGTTGGTATTCCACAATTGAATACGTTGACATGTTGCGCGGTGTACATCGGCCGTTACCAACAGCGGGCAGCAGGGATCAAAGAAAGAGCGACGAACGACCAAAGAATCGTGCTTCAGTGGCCCTTGGACCAGTCTCTTACAAAATATTATAAGGTTAGAACATTTCGAAATATTTTCTCAGTGCCTATTTTAACCTAATATGGACACGGACCAAAATTCATGTTTGACCAGCAACTTCAAAGTTCACCGCCGAAGGTCAAATATTTGTATTTTTTTACGAACTTTGAAACACTCTCGCGTCGCTCTTAATTATTTGCCCAAATAAATTTTCACCGGAATCTATAGATCATCCTTCTAAAATTCAACCACCAGAAGCTTAGTCGATTTGAAGGTTTCGCACATGGTGAAAATTAATTTTATCCACGAAGTACTTTTACTGTAGTGAATTGTATGCCTTTGAAATTAAATTATTTCGTATGCAAAGAACAACGCCACATTTCCGAAAATCATTCCAACAGATATTTAGAGATTGTAAAAACAAGATTTGAGTGTTGTAAAGGCGGTAGAATGATTTGTTTTCGCACGCTAGGCTCTCAAACCCGTGCAATAATTTAGAGCTTCAAATAACGATTTTAACGAGTTTTCGTTATTTGCATTTTTCTTTAAAACTAAAGGATATTTCACCGAAAAAACTATACAGTGATTTTAGTTGTATCCTAGGCTATCGAACATTAAAATATGAAAGAAATCGAATTTTCCACCCTTGCCGCGATAGGTTTGATTTTTACGGACAGGCGCTCTTAAAAGGGTGCCTTTTATAAAGTGAGACCTTTGTACTTGCAAGAGAGAAGTGCACTGAAACACTAGCTCATTACTTAAACGTAATGATAATTAATGCAGAGAAAAATGTGCGAGACATTAGCTGGTAATAAGTAAGAACCTCGACCAAATACTGTAGTGCACTAAACATATAAACGTGTGAAATAGTCATCAAATAAATTGTTAATTGAGTTTTCCATTCAAGTAATTAAAGTTTATAGCCCCATTTCAACTACTTTTGGTTAAGTTTTCATTAATTACATTTTTATTGTTGTAGGCAATCCTTAAAGCAAAGTTCTCGAGCACAGTCAGTATGAGCAGCAAAAAGGCTGCATGGGAGGGGATAACAATGGGGGTCAATGCAGTCAATTCAGGAGACCGCAAAACTGTTGACCAGGTGAATATCTAGTTTTATTTAATGTATACTTAAATTCAATTATATTCATGGCTTGATCTAATGCAGTATCTGTGATGAAGGCAATTCACTCTATTTCAACTTTTGTTTCCAGTCCTAAACTGTTATTTGACACTTGCTGCCACTTATGTGTACTCTGAAAATCTGGTAATGCTGTGGTTTAATATAATTTAAGACTAAATAGATCTTCACATGTTATATTGTTGTGTTCACTATGTGAACCACAAGGCTCATGCAGTTTTGATGATTAATAATGGTAATAGGACTACATAGAGACCGATTTGGATTGTAATCATATGCGTAAACACAATTGGACAGTTGTTCTGGGGGAGTAGATTTGCTAACTCATGAATTATGATCACGATACAGTAAAATGAGGTGGCAAAGAGGGACAAATTACTTGTCCCTATTTGTTGCCTTATTTTACTGTTGATTGATATAATTGTTAGAGATCAATCCTTTATATATTGCTGTTGTTCTTTTGACAGCAATAGCCCAATTTCAATATATTAAAATTCACTCTTGTACAAAAGGCATCACCTCGAGGCTCTGGGGAAAAAACTCATACAAATCCTTATTTTGGTCCCGGGAGCCCCAGTGTCATGTTTGTTTTAAGTTGGATTTTAATGTATTGCAGTTGGTCTATTAAGAGTTTTGCTATTCTTTAGGTCAAAAAGCGATGGGAAGACCTCACAGCATCTGTAAAGAAGAAAGAAAGGTTGGCACGCAATAATGAAATTCAAAGACTTAAAATAACAGGCAATGGAAATTTGCCAGATGATGAGGTACAAGATAATTGACATAATTGTTATATACAGGGATCAAAGATTGGTGATATATTCCACACAGTGGATTGTCAATCCTCTTGGACTATTTCCGTCATTAAATGCAACATTTGTAAGTTAACGGGAAATGATGGAAAGAGCAAGACAGCTTATAACATTCATCTTAACAATCACAGGAACCACATTGAAAGAGCAGTTGGTAGCTGCATGTGATCTCACTAGAACTTATAACTTTGACAATGACCTAACTTGCACTTACAATCTTTGAACAAATAAAATGAGATAAAATGGCCATTAAACAGAAAAGGAAAGTACTTCAAACATGAGAAATATTCAAGCTAAGAAAGCTATGTAAATACTTAAAAGCCTGATGGACTGAATAAAGAGTAGCCTTGGAGACAACCCCCCTCCCCCCCCCCCCCAACAAAATTATAAAGTATTATGTTTTATAATAATGTTTTAAAACATAAGTTATAAGCAACATTGCTGTCTTTAATATAACAGGAAAGCAATGAAATGTTGCCATATCCTGTGGCCCCGGCAACAGACAGTATGAGCTCTCCAGAACGACAAGTTGCAGATGTCCTTGGGCCGCAAGTGTTCCTTGGTATAAAGGGAGGAACTGACACACTTGGTAAAGATGATATTGAATTGCTTCCACTTATCTGAGCTATGTATCAGTGGGATCCTTCAGTGATTTCTTTATTATTGCATGTATTTTTAGACACATCATGGAAGAAAGCTGAAGAATTGAAGTTTCAGGTATTCAGGAACATCTAGTTACGTAGAGTTTGAGTAGGCCCTTCTCATAAGGATATAGCATGCAAAATGAGTTTCTTTTTTTGAAAACTGAGTGAAAGATCAGCTTATTCTTGATCACTCATTAGTAAAGAGCTTAGTAGTTAATGTGTGATCAAAGGAAGAAATTATACTCCTTGTTGACCCTATTTAACCTGATCATACATTTTCTCATTTAATAACTATTCACCTTTTTGCCCTTTATTGTTAACTGAACATTGTTTTTCTCCTTTTCAATGTTTTTTAGGGAGAACAAAGTAGCAGTTCAGTGGTGCTGAATTTCAATTTTGAAGAGCAGCCAGCAGCTTCAAGTGTACGTTCAGCATAAATTGTTTTTTTTTTTAATTTCAGTTTAGTTAACCCTACCTACTTCCTTGTAATTCTTTTCGTAGTGTACACAGTTTGATAAATCCACTTTTGATCCACATTGGAATAATTTTATTTTCTAGTCAAATCGGGAAGTTCAGCAAGTTGAAGAGGACGAAATTGTGGAAGTAAAGGAAGGGACTAGCAAAAGACGTCGAAAAAAGACCCTTGGGGACGCTCAGTTGGAGGTTGGTTTTTTGGTTTTTTAACAAGTCATGCAAGTGTTTTCTTTATGAATTCCTGTCAAATATGTGTTCAACTGCTTACCTACCCTGTCATAGAATTAATTAATTTTTTCACATGATTTCAGTATTTTGAGGTGGTGACCAAGTACTATAAAATGAAAATGGAAAAGATGAAATTAGAAATGGAACTTCTAACCAAAAAGCACAAAGAAGGTAATTTTTCATTGCATTGCACAGATTCTTCACTGATCTCCCATAATTACAAGCCATTTTCATGCAATCATTATTAAACAATCTGGTTTTGGATTCAGAGCCTTTCTTAGATCTCTTAAAATCAGCCTTGCTTATGGTATAATCTTTTTGTTTTTCTTCCTCAGAATAAACCTTTGATGAGGAAAACAGTGGCATTTGTTTGTGTGTTTTATATTCCTTGTTCATTTATGGTATATTGTAACAGAATTGTAGATAAAACTGTACACTTCTAATTAAAAAATCGGATAGAGTTGTGACTGACCAATGAAAACATTTTAAAAACATAGTTTAAGATGAAGTAAACTTGTTATGAATACTCCTTAAATGCTCCTTGAATTTTGTATCCACAAACCAACACAGACTCTGTTAGCAGCAACAGTACAGCCTTTCAGCAACACCCTTAATTTTCAGTTTGTGTCAAAGTAAAAAATGAGTCAGATTACCCCCATTTTTTGTTATTGGATCTGTTTGTTTGGCAAACGAATTAAAAAATTCTTTCTCAATTCTTAGGTAGATATACTCTTTGTTGAGCTGCATACTTCTCCTTTCCTTTTCTTTAAAATAATACCATACATTTCATATTTCAGGCTGTCCCATAATTCCTGATGTACCTTATATTGTCCGGAAGCCAATAGTTCATAAGCCCCCAGCTTCTTTAAAGGCTTCCTTGTCATTATCTTCTTGAACATTTGTAGTTCATTGTCATTAAGTTATTATAAACTTCTAGTGTATTGTTTTATTTTATTTTTTTTGGTGGTTAATGACAAAGTAAAATGGCCGGAAAAATGGAAATGAAAGATTCATCTTTGTGCAAAGTTAAAAAAAATGGAACATAGGGTTCAGAACTGCTTTAATTCTTCAATAAATCTACTGAAGGTAAACATTCTCATTTCTACAGTTGCTGAAATAACACAAATACAGGGCTCTAATTTGGGTGAGAGAATATAGTTACATGACTCAACTTTATATAATTTTAGCACTAGACCTTACAACTGTAAATTGCTTTGGCATTATGAAAATACATCTCTAATTAAATTTAGTCGCTTTGAAGTGCCAGATTCATTACAATCATGAAATGGGAGGAAAACCTCATTGTTTTCACCAACTTCAATTGGACCAAGACCAGCAGGTAGCTGAGTGTTGTCAAAAATACACATGTTGTGTAGTACCACCGTTGCAACGATAATGTTGCAACAGCGTTCTGGCGAAAACTGTATCGTTCCCCCAGAAAAATCTAGGCAGCGGAATCTTTGTTTTAACACACCAAAATAATGATCTTTCAATAATATTCCTGGTTTTGGTGTGGGAACGTTGATAGTTCTCCTCCCCCGGTGTGCTAACTTTCTCAGGGTTCAGGGGGGTCATGAGGTACGGCTGTAGGGCATACCCCCTGTCCCCAAGCAACCATCCCTCTCTTTTTCTGGACTGCATGTGTTGCTGTAGAGAGCTTGCGTTAAATACAGCTGAGTCGTGGACTGCTCCATGCCACTTTGCCACCAGGTTTGTAAATTTCATGTCTGCATTGCAGACTGCCATGACATTGATGGCATGGTACCCTTTGTGACAGACGTACAGGTGTTCTTCTTTAGATGGAGCCTTAATTGGAATTAGGGTACCATCAATAGCCCCCACAACCTTCGGAAAACCAGCTATAGCGTAAAAATCTCTCATGGTTTCCTGCAAATAAGGAAGTGACATAAATAAACTTTCATCTAATTAAAGTTCGCTACTGCCCTCTATTGCAGGACGTCACAAATGTCGTCTCTACGCACAAATTTTGCAGCAATTGTAGAGAAGTTCCCTGGGTTTTTAACTTGTTCAACATAGTTAAGGCTTTAGTAATCACTGGCATTGGAATACGGCGACACAATTCCATCAGATGGAGCGTTAAAAATGCCTTAAAATGTCACGATATAAAAGCCAGCCTGAAAGTGATGCGAACCGCCGAGAAAACAGAAACAACATCCGTTTATTTCATCGCCAGTCATCTCAAAACTTCTACAACTGCAGTGGTTAAATTCTATTGTTTTATCTGTCTTTATGCGTGACTATTCATAGCCTCAAAAGAGTAAACAAATTCTGGCTGTACCCGGCTAAGAATAGCGGAATATTCTTTAAAATATATTACTGTTTCGTGCGTGCAATTGTCTCACATACACGCGGTAATAGTATACACGTATCTTCAAATTTTCACGATTTGCCATAAATAAATAAAATACATAGATATGTAATATTTACATTCAACTCTTCAAATGTTGTGGGAAACTTTATCCAGTCGTTGGCCAACGAACACAAACACTGAGACACTGAGTTCACGCAGCGACTTGCGCTGGCTTTAGAGATACCCATCGTATCTCCGACGACTTTGAGGAAACTTCCGCTTGCATAATAGCGCAACGCAGTTAAAACCTGAAAGAGTTGAAAACGGGTGTCACTACCACGACAAGAGAGCTGTTCCACAGTACGATAAACGGATGTAAGCCGATTTGGACTTACGAATTAGCAGGAATTAGAAAATCACTCACCTGTGTCTCTGGACTCGGTGGACAATTTCTGTTCGTGTTTCTCCTCAGCTCATTTTCAAACTTGTTCACCAACCATTCTATTCTTTCAGGAGACAACCTGTACCTTTCTATTACTTCAGTCCTTCGCATACCGTCCAAAACGGTTCTTTTTTCGTACTTTCTTTTCTCGCAAGTTGGCATAAACAGTACACCGGCAGCAGCCATTTTCACCCGGAAAAAGCTTTTCGGGAGCACGCGAGCTCCCGAGATTTTTTAGGGGAAAATGACGTGACTTTTTTCGTGCCCGAAATATTCGGGTGCTTTGAGAAACACGCATTCCTTTTTTCGGGAGCTTTTCGGGGGACTTTTCGGGTCCGAAAAGTTTTCGGGTGTTTTGAGAAACGCACGCCTTAGCCGTCTATGTAGTGCTTTTGAAAGTACGAATTGATCTCGTTCCAAGTGGGGAAAAATTGACACAGAGTTGAAACTGAGGCGATATGGATCAGGGAAGTTTTTTTTTGCCTCCTTGTCTTTGCTTTACGCTAAAGCAGTTTACTGTAAAACACTGGAACACCTCTTGCAACTTGAAATTGACGCCTAGGCTGCTATAAAGCACGAAATCTTGGCTTGAAGCCCTTGTCTACGACCATACCACAAGGGAAACACCGGTTCTCGTCCGATCACCGAAGTTAAGCTTTGTCGGGCGGGGTTAGTACTTGGATGATTGATCGCCTAGGAATACCTCGTGTTGTAGACTTTTTACCGAATCAGTTTTGCCAATTTGGAACGTGACGTTAAACTTTCGCTTGTGACATGAAATAATTGTAGACAAGAGCATAGGAGGTTAGAGGGAAAGGCTTTTGCAGCCCTTCTAACGCCAAAAGCTGGTTAATTTGATGCATTAGAAATCACCAGATCAGCAGCTACATATACAAGAAACCTTAGCCGTCTATGTAGTGCTTTTAAAAGTACCAATTGATCTCGTTCCAAGTGGGGAAAAATTGACACAGAGTTGAAACTGAGGGGATATGGATCAGGCAAGTTTTTTTTGGCTCCTTGTCTTTGCTTTACGCTAAAGCAGTTTACTGTAAAACACTGGAACACCTCTTGGAACTTGAAATTGACGCCTAGGCTGCTATAAAGCACGACATCTTGGCTTGAAGCCCTTGTCTACGACCATACCACAAGGGAAACACCGGTTCTCGTCCGATCACCGAGGTTAAGCTTTGTCGGGCGGGGTTAGTACTTGGATGATTGATCGCCTAGGAATACCTCGTGTTGTAGACTTTTTACCGAATCAGTTTTGCCAATTTGGAACGTGACGTTAAACTTTCGCTTGTGACATGAAATAATTGTAGACAAGAGCATAGGAGGTTAGAGGGAAAGGCTTTTGCAGCCCTTCTAACGCCAAAAGCTGGTTAATTTGATGCATTAGAAATCACCAGATTAGCAGCTACATATACAAGAAACCTTAGCCGTCTATGTAGTGCTTTTGAAAGTACGAATTGATCTCGTTCCAAGTGGGGAAAAATTGACACAGAGTTGAAACTGAGGCGATATGGATCAGGCAAGTTTTTTTTTGGCTCCTTGTCTTTGCTTTACGCTAAAGCAGTTTACTGTAAAACACTGGAACACCTCTTGCAACTTGAAATTGACGCCTAGGCTGCTATAAAGCACGAAATCTTGGCTTGAAGCCCTTATCTACGACCATACCACAAGGGAAACACCGGTTCTCGTCCGATCACCGAAGTTAAGCTTTGTCGGGCGGGGTTAGTACTTGGATGATTGATCGCCTAGGAATACCTCGTGTTGTAGACTTTTTACCGAATCAGTTTTGCCCATTTGGAACGTGACGTTAAACTTTCGCTTGTGACATGAAATAATTGTAGACAAGAGCATAGGAGGTTAGAGGGAAAGGCTTTTGCAGCCCTTCTAATGCCAAAAGCTGGTTAATTTGATGCATTAGAAATCACCAGATCAGCAGCTACATATACAAGAAACCTTAGCCGTCTATGTAGTGCTTTTAAAAGTACCAATTGATCTCGTTCCAAGTGGGGAAAAATTGACACAGAGTTGAAACTGAGGCGATATGGATCAGGCAAGTTTTTTTTTGGCTCCTTGTCTTTGCTTTACGCTAAAGCAGTTTACTGTAAAACACTGGAACACCTCTTGCAACTTGAAATTGACGCCTAGGCTGCTATAAAGCACGACATCTTGGCTTGAAGCCCTTGTCTACGACCATACCACAAGGGAAACACCGGTTCTCGTCCGATCACCGAAGTTAAGCTTTGTCGGGCGGGGTTAGTACTTGGATGATTGATCGCCTAGGAATACCTCGTGTTGTAGACTTTTTACCGAATCAGTTTTGCCCTTTGTTTTTCCAGGTCGTTGCCCGCTCGCTCAGTTTCACACTCTTAAAAACATGATGAACAGCTATGCAAAGGCAAATTGCCAAGACCAACCAAGGTTGGTAAGTTTTACTGCCGTATTTACGGCATCTTGTGTTGAGTTGAATTTTTTCCCCTTTTGGAGGCTTTAGCGCGTGCAAAGTTGCCAATTTGGAACGTGACGTTAAACTTTCGCTTGTGACGTGAAATAATTGGAGACAAGAGCATAGGAGGTTAGAGGGAAAGGCTTTTGCAGCCCTTCTAACGCCAAAAGCTGGTTAATTTGATGCATTAGAAATCACCAGATCAGCAGCTACATATACAAGAAACCTTAGCCGTCTATGTAGTGCTTTTAAAAGTACCAATTGATCTCGTTCCAAGTGGGGAAAAATTGACACAGAGTTGAAACTGAGGCGATATGGATCAGGCAAGTTTTTTTTTGGCTCCTTGTCTTTGCTTTACGCTAAAGCAGTTTACTGTAAAACACTGGAACACCTCTTGCAACTTGAAATTGACGCCTAGGCTGCTATAAAGCACGACATCTTGGCTTGAAGCCCTTGTCTACGACCATACCACAAGGGAAACACCGGTTCTCGTCCGATCACCGAAGTTAAGCTTTGTCGGGCGGGGTTAGTACTTGGATGATTGATCGCCTAGGAATACCTCGTGTTGTAGACTTTTTACCGAATCAGTTTTGCCAATTTGGAACGTGACGTTAAACTTTCGCTTGTGACATGAAATAATTGTAGACAAGAGCATAGGAGGTTAGAGGGAAAGGCTTTTGCAGCCCTTCTAACGCCAAAAGCTGGTTAATTTGATGCATTAGAAATCACCAGATCAGCAGCTACATATACAAGAAACCTTAGCCGTCTATGTAGTGCTTTTAAAAGTACCAATTGATCTCGTTCCAAGTGGGGAAAAATTGACACAGAGTTGAAACTGAGGCGATATGGATCAGGCAAGTTTTTTTTTGGCTCCTTGTCTTTGCTTTACGCTAAAGCAGTTTACTGTAAAACACTGGAACACCTCTTGCAACTTGAAATTGACGCCTAGGCTGCTATAAAGCACGACATCTTGGCTTGAAGCCCTTGTCTACGACCATACCACAAGGGAAACACCGGTTCTCGTCCGATCACCGAAGTTAAGCTTTGTCGGGCGGGGTTAGTACTTGGATGATTGATCGCCTAGGAATACCTCGTGTTGTAGACTTTTTACCGAATCAGTTTTGCCCTTTGTTTTTCCAGGTCGTTGCCCGCTCGCTCAGTTTCACACTCTTAAAAACATGATGAACAGCTATGCAAAGGCGAATTGCCAAGACCAACCAAGGTTGGTAAGTTTTACTGCCGTATTTACGGCATCTTGTGTTGAGTTGAATTTTTTCCCCTTTTGGAGGCTTTAGCGCGTGCAAAGTTGCCAATTTGGAACGTGACGTTAAACTTTCGCTTGTGACGTGAAATAATTGGAGACAAGAGCATAGGAGGTTAGAGGGAAAGGCTTTTGCAGCCCTTCTAACGCCAAAAGCTGGTTAATTTGATGCATTAGAAATCACCAGATCAGCAGCTACATATACAAGAAACCTTAGCCGTCTATGTAGTGCTTTTAAAAGTACCAATTGATCTCGTTCCAAGTGGGGAAAAATTGACACAGAGTTGAAACTGAGGCGATATGGATCAGGCAAGTTTTTTTTTGGCTCCTTGTCTTTGCTTTACGCTAAAGCAGTTTACTGTAAAACACTGGAACACCTCTTGCAACTTGAAATTGACGCCTAGGCTGCTATAAAGCACGAAATCTTGGCTTGAAGCCCTTGTCTACGACCATACCACAAGGGAAACACCGGTTCTCGTCCGATCACCGAAGTTAAGCTTTGTCGGGCGGGGTTAGTACTTGGATGATTGATCGCCTAGGAATACCTCGTGTTGTAGACTTTTTACCGAATCAGTTTTGCCAATTTGGAACGTGACGTTAAACTTTCGCTTGTGACATGAAATAATTGTAGACAAGAGCATAGGAGGTTAGAGGGAAAGGCTTTTGCAGCCCTTCTAACGCCAAAAGCTGGTTAATTTGATGCATTAGAAATCACCAGATCAGCAGCTACATATACAAGAAACCTTAGCCGTCTATGTAGTGCTTTTAAAAGTACCAATTGATCTCGTTCCAAGTGGGGAAAAATTGACACAGAGTTGAAACTGAGGCGATATGGATCAGGCAAGTTTTTTTTTGGCTCCTTGTCTTTGCTTTACGCTAAAGCAGTTTACTGTAAAACACTGGAACACCTCTTGCAACTTGAAATTGACGCCTAGGCTGCTATAAAGCACGACATCTTGGCTTGAAGCCCTTGTCTACGACCATACCACAAGGGAAACACCGGTTCTCGTCCGATCACCGAAGTTAAGCTTTGTCGGGCGGGGTTAGTACTTGGATGATTGATCGCCTAGGAATACCTCGTGTTGTAGACTTTTTACCGAATCAGTTTTGCCCTTTGTTTTTCCAGGTCGTTGCCCGCTCGCTCAGTTTCACACTCTTAAAAACATGATGAACAGCTATGCAAAGGCGAATTGCCAAGACCAACCAAGGTTGGTAAGTTTTACTGCCGTATTTACGGCATCTTGTGTTGAGTTGAATTTTTTCCCCTTTTGGAGGCTTTAGCGCGTGCAAAGTTGCCAATTTGGAACGTGACGTTAAACTTTCGCTTGTGACGTGAAATAATTGGAGACAAGAGCATAGGAGGTTAGAGGGAAAGGCTTTTGCAGCCCTTCTAACGCCAAAAGCTGGTTAATTTGATGCATTAGAAATCACCAGATCAGCAGCTACATATACAAGAAACCTTAGCCGTCTATGTAGTGCTTTTAAAAGTACCAATTGATCTCGTTCCAAGTGGGGAAAAATTGACACAGAGTTGAAACTGAGGCGATATGGATCAGGCAAGTTTTTTTTTGGCTCCTTGTCTTTGCTTTACGCTAAAGCAGTTTACTGTAAAACACTGGAACACCTCTTGCAACTTGAAATTGACGCCTAGGCTGCTATAAAGCACGACATCTTGGCTTGAAGCCCTTGTCTACGACCATACCACAAGGGAAACACCGGTTCTCGTCCGATCACCGAAGTTAAGCTTTGTCGGGCGGGGTTAGTACTTGGATGATTGATCGCCTAGGAATACCTCGTGTTGTAGACTTTTTACCGAATCAGTTTTGCCCTTTGTTTTTCCAGGTCGTTGCCCGCTCGCTCAGTTTCACACTCTTAAAAACATGATGAACAGCTGTGCAAAGGCGAATTGCCAAGACCAACCAAGGTTGGTAAGTTTACGGCATCTTGTGTTGAGTTGAATTTTTTCCCCTTTTGGAGGCTTTAGCGCGTGCAAAGTTGCCAATTTGGAACGTGACGTTAAACTTTCGCTTGTGACGTGAAATAATTGGAGACAAGAGCATAGGAGGTTAGAGGGAAAGGCTTTTCCAGCCCTTCTAACGCCAAAAGCTGGTTAATTTGATGCATTAGAAATCACCAGATCAGCAGCTACATATACAAGAAACCTTAGCCGTCTATGTAGTGCTTTTGAAAGTACGAATTGATCTCGTTCCAAGTGGGGAAAAATTGACACAGAGTTGAAACTGAGGCGATATGGATCAGGGAAGTTTTTTTTTGGCTCCTTGTCTTTGCTTTACGCTAAAGCAGTTTACTGTAAAACACTGGAACACCTCTTGCAACTTGAAATTGACGCCTAGGCTGCTATAAAGCACGAAATCTTGGCTTGAAGCCCTTGTCTACGACCATACCACAAGGGAAACACCGGTTCTCGTCCGATCACCGAAGTTAAGCTTTGTCGGGCGGGGTTAGTACTTGGATGATTGATCGCCTAGGAATACCTCGTGTTGTAGACTTTTTACCGAATCAGTTTTGCCAATTTGGAACGTGACGTTAAACTTTCGCTTGTGACATGAAATAATTGTAGACAAGAGCATAGGAGGTTAGAGGGAAAGGCTTTTGCAGCCCTTCTAACGCCAAAAGCTGGTTAATTTGATGCATTAGAAATCACCAGATCAGCAGCTACATATACAAGAAACCTTAGCCGTCTATGTAGTGCTTTTAAAAGTACCAATTGATCTCGTTCCAAGTGGGGAAAAATTGACACAGAGTTGAAACTGAGGGGATATGGATCAGGCAAGTTTTTTTTGGCTCCTTGTCTTTGCTTTACGCTAAAGCAGTTTACTGTAAAACACTGGAACACCTCTTGGAACTTGAAATTGACGCCTAGGCTGCTATAAAGCACGACATCTTGGCTTGAAGCCCTTGTCTACGACCATACCACAAGGGAAACACCGGTTCTCGTCCGATCACCGAGGTTAAGCTTTGTCGGGCGGGGTTAGTACTTGGATGATTGATCGCCTAGGAATACCTCGTGTTGTAGACTTTTTACCGAATCAGTTTTGCCAATTTGGAACGTGACGTTAAACTTTCGCTTGTGACATGAAATAATTGTAGACAAGAGCATAGGAGGTTAGAGGGAAAGGCTTTTGCAGCCCTTCTAACGCCAAAAGCTGGTTAATTTGATGCATTAGAAATCACCAGATCAGCAGCTACATATACAAGAAACCTTAGCCGTCTATGTAGTGCTTTTAAAAGTACCAATTGATCTCGTTCCAAGTGGGGAAAAATTGACACAGAGTTGAAACTGAGGCGATATGGATCAGGCAAGTTTTTTTTTGGCTCCTTGTCTTTGCTTTACGCTAAAGCAGTTTACTGTAAAACACTGGAACACCTCTTGCAACTTGAAATTGACGCCTAGGCTGCTATAAAGCACGAAATCTTGGCTTGAAGCCCTTATCTACGACCATACCACAAGGGAAACACCGGTTCTCGTCCGATCACCGAAGTTAAGCTTTGTCGGGCGGGGTTAGTACTTGGATGATTGATCGCCTAGGAATACCTCGTGTTGTAGACTTTTTACCGAATCAGTTTTGCCCATTTGGAACGTGACGTTAAACTTTCGCTTGTGACATGAAATAATTGTAGACAAGAGCATAGGAGGTTAGAGGGAAAGGCTTTTGCAGCCCTTCTAATGCCAAAAGCTGGTTAATTTGATGCATTAGAAATCACCAGATCAGCAGCTACATATACAAGAAACCTTAGCCGTCTATGTAGTGCTTTTAAAAGTACCAATTGATCTCGTTCCAAGTGGGGAAAAATTGACACAGAGTTGAAACTGAGGCGATATGGATCAGGCAAGTTTTTTTTTGGCTCCTTGTCTTTGCTTTACGCTAAAGCAGTTTACTGTAAAACACTGGAACACCTCTTGCAACTTGAAATTGACGCCTAGGCTGCTATAAAGCACGACATCTTGGCTTGAAGCCCTTGTCTACGACCATACCACAAGGGAAACACCGGTTCTCGTCCGATCACCGAAGTTAAGCTTTGTCGGGCGGGGTTAGTACTTGGATGATTGATCGCCTAGGAATACCTCGTGTTGTAGACTTTTTACCGAATCAGTTTTGCCCTTTGTTTTTCCAGGTCGTTGCCCGCTCGCTCAGTTTCACACTCTTAAAAACATGATGAACAGCTATGCAAAGGCGAATTGCCAAGACCAACCAAGGTTGGTAAGTTTTACTGCCGTATTTACGGCATCTTGTGTTGAGTTGAATTTTTTCCCCTTTTGGAGGCTTTAGCGCGTGCAAAGTTGCCAATTTGGAACGTGACGTTAAACTTTCGCTTGTGACGTGAAATAATTGGAGACAAGAGCATAGGAGGTTAGAGGGAAAGGCTTTTGCAGCCCTTCTAACGCCAAAAGCTGGTTAATTTGATGCATTAGAAATCACCAGATCAGCAGCTACATATACAAGAAACCTTAGCCGTCTATGTAGTGCTTTTAAAAGTACCAATTGATCTCGTTCCAAGTGGGGAAAAATTGACACAGAGTTGAAACTGAGGCGATATGGATCAGGCAAGTTTTTTTTTGGCTCCTTGTCTTTGCTTTACGCTAAAGCAGTTTACTGTAAAACACTGGAACACCTCTTGCAACTTGAAATTGACGCCTAGGCTGCTATAAAGCACGACATCTTGGCTTGAAGCCCTTGTGTACGACCATACCACAAGGGAAACACCGGTTCTCGTCCGATCACCGAAGTTAAGCTTTGTCGGGCGGGGTTAGTACTTGGATGATTGATCGCCTAGGAATACCTCGTGTTGTAGACTTTTTACCGAATCAGTTTTGCCAATTTGGAACGTGACGTTAAACTTTCGCTTGTGACATGAAATAATTGTAGACAAGAGCATAGGAGGTTAGAGGGAAAGGCTTTTGCAGCCCTTCTAACGCCAAAAGCTGGTTAATTTGATGCATTAGAAATCACCAGATCAGCAGCTACATATACAAGAAACCTTAGCCGTCTATGTAGTGCTTTTAAAAGTACCAATTGATCTCGTTCCAAGTGGGGAAAAATTGACACAGAGTTGAAACTGAGGCGATATGGATCAGGCAAGTTTTTTTTGGCTCCTTGTCTTTGCTTTACGCTAAAGCAGTTTACTGTAAAACACTGGAACACCTCTTGCAACTTGAAATTGACGCCTACGCTGCTATAAAGCACGACATCTTGGCTTGAAGCCCTTGTCTACGACCATACCACAAGGGAAACACCGGTTCTCGTCCGATCACCGAAGTTAAGCTTTGTCGGGCGGGGTTAGTACTTGGATGATTGATCGCCTAGGAATACCTCGTGTTGTAGACTTTTTACCGAATCAGTTTTGCCAATTTGGAACGTGACGTTAAACTTTCGCTTGTGACATGAAATAATTGTAGACAAGAGCATAGGAGGTTAGAGGGAAAGGCTTTTGCAGCCCTTCTAACGCCAAAAGCTGGTTAATTTGATGCATTAGAAATCACCAGATCAGCAGCTACATATACAAGAAACCTTAGCCGTCTATGTAGTGCTTTTAAAAGTACCAATTGATCTCGTTCCAAGTGGGGAAAAATTGACACAGAGTTGAAACTGAGGCGATATGGATCAGGCAAGTTTTTTTTTGGCTCCTTGTCTTTGCTTTACGCTAAAGCAGTTTACTGTAAAACACTGGAACACCTCTTGCAACTTGAAATTGACGCCTAGGCTGCTATAAAGCACGAAATCTTGGCTTGAAGCCCTTGTCTACGACCATACCACAAGGGAAACACCGGTTCTCGTCCGATCACCGAAGTTAAGCTTTGTCGGGCGGGGTTAGTACTTGGATGATTGATCGCCTAGGAATACCTCGTGTTGTAGACTTTTTACCGAATCAGTTTTGCCAATTTGGAACGTGACGTTAAACTTTCGCTTGTGACATGAAATAATTGTAGACAAGAGCATAGGAGGTTAGAGGGAAAGGCTTTTGCAGCCCTTCTAACGCCAAAAGCTGGTTAATTTGATGCATTAGAAATCACCAGATCAGCAGCTACATATACAAGAAACCTTAGCCGTCTATGTAGTGCTTTTAAAAGTACCAATTGATCTCGTTCCAAGTGGGGAAAAATTGACACAGAGTTGAAACTGAGGGGATATGGATCAGGCAAGTTTTTTTTTGGCTCCTTGTCTTTGCTTTACGCTAAAGCAGTTTACTGTAAAACACTGGAACACCTCTTGCAACTTGAAATTGACGCCTAGGCTGCTATAAAGCACGACATCTTGGCTTGAAGCCCTTGTCTACGACCATACCACAAGGGAAACACCGGTTCTCGTCCGATCACGGAAGTTAAGCTTTGTCGGGCGGGCTTAGTACTTGGATGATTGATCGCCTAGGAATACCTCGTGTTGTAGACTTTTTACCGAATCAGTTTTGCCAATTTGGAACGTGACGTTAAACTTTCGCTTGTGACATGAAATAATTGTAGACAAGAGCATAGGAGGTTAGAGGGAAAGGCTTTTGCAGCCCTTCTAACGCCAAAAGCTGGTTAATTTGATGCATTAGAAATCACCAGATCAGCAGCTACATATACAAGAAACCTTAGCCGTCTATGTAGTGCTTTTAAAAGTACCAATTGATCTCGTTCCAAGGGGGGAAAAATTGACACAGAGTTGAAACTGAGGCGATATGGATCAGGCAAGTTTTTTTTTGGCTCCTTGTCTTTGCTTTACGCTAAAGCAGTTTACTGTAAAACACTGGAACACCTCTTGCAACTTGAAATTGA
Organism: Galaxea fascicularis; assembly: GCA_948470475.1. Lineage (NCBI taxonomy): Eukaryota > Metazoa > Cnidaria > Anthozoa > Scleractinia > Euphylliidae > Galaxea > Galaxea fascicularis. The sequence continues at coordinate 13,085,896 of OX419346.1, forward strand.
CGCCTAGGCTGCTATAAAGCACGACATCTTGGCTTGAAGCCCTTGTCTACGACCATACCACAAGGGAAACACCGGTTCTCGTCCGATCACCGAAGTTAAGCTTTGTCGGGCGGGGTTAGTACTTGGATGATTGATCGCCTAGGAATACCTCGTGTTGTAGACTTTTTACCGAATCAGTTTTGCCCTTTGTTTTTCCAGGTCGTTGCCCGCTCGCTCAGTTTCACACTCTTAAAAACATGATGAACAGCTATGCAAAGGCGAATTGCCAAGACCAACCAAGGTTGGTAAGTTTTACTGCCGTATTTACGGCATCTTGTGTTGAGTTGAATTTTTTCCCCTTTTGGAGGCTTTAGCGCGTGCAAAGTTGCCAATTTGGAACGTGACGTTAAACTTTCGCTTGTGACGTGAAATAATTGGAGACAAGAGCATAGGAGGTTAGAGGGAAAGGCTTTTGCAGCCCTTCTAACGCCAAAAGCTGGTTAATTTGATGCATTAGAAATCACCAGATCAGCAGCTACATATACAAGAAACCTTAGCCGTCTATGTAGTGCTTTTAAAAGTACCAATTGATCTCGTTCCAAGTGGGGAAAAATTGACACAGAGTTGAAACTGAGGCGATATGGATCAGGCAAGTTTTTTTTTGGCTCCTTGTCTTTGCTTTACGCTAAAGCAGTTTACTGTAAAACACTGGAACACCTCTTGCAACTTGAAATTGACGCCTAGGCTGCTATAAAGCACGACATCTTGGCTTGAAGCCCTTGTCTACGACCATACCACAAGGGAAACACCGGTTCTCGTCCGATCACCGAAGTTAAGCTTTGTCGGGCGGGGTTAGTACTTGGATGATTGATCGCCTAGAAATACCTCGTGTTGTAGACTTTTTACCGAATCAGTTTTGCCAATTTGGAACGTGACGTTAAACTTTCGCTTGTGACATGAAATAATTGTAGACAAGAGCATAGGAGGTTAGAGGGAAAGGCTTTTGCAGCCCTTCTAACGCCAAAAGCTGGTTAATTTGATGCATTAGAAATCACCAGATCAGCAGCTACATATACAAGAAACCTTAGCCGTCTATGTAGTGCTTTTAAAAGTACCAATTGATCTCGTTCCAAGTGGGGAAAAATTGACACAGAGTTGAAACTGAGGCGATATGGATCAGGCAAGTTTTTTTTGGCTCCTTGTCTTTGCTTTACGCTAAAGCAGTTTACTGTAAAACACTGGAACACCTCTTGCAACTTGAAATTGACGCCTAGGCTGCTATAAAGCACGACATCTTGGCTTGAAGCCCTTGTCTACGACCATACCACAAGGGAAACACCGGTTCTCGTCCGATCACCGAAGTTAAGCTTTGTCGGGCGGGGTTAGTACTTGGATGATTGATCGCCTAGGAATACCTCGTGTTGTAGACTTTTTACCGAATCAGTTTTGCCAATTTGGAACGTGACGTTAAACTTTCGCTTGTGACATGAAATAATTGTAGACAAGAGCATAGGAGGTTAGAGGGAAAGGCTTTTGCAGCCCTTCTAACGCCAAAAGCTGGTTAATTTGATGCATTAGAAATCACCAGATCAGCAGCTACATATACAAGAAACCTTAACCGTCTATGTAGTGCTTTTAAAAGTACCAATTGATCTCGTTCCAAGTGGGGAAAAATTGACACAGAGTTGAAACTGAGGCGATATGGATCAGGCAAGTTTTTTTTTGGCTCCTTGTCTTTGCTTTACGCTAAAGCAGTTTACTGTAAAACACTGGAACACCTCTTGCAACTTGAAATTGACGCCTAGGCTGCTATAAAGCACGAAATCTTGGCTTGAAGCCCTTGTCTACGACCATACCACAAGGGAAACACCGGTTCTCGTCCGATCACCGAAGTTAAGCTTTGTCGGGCGGGGTTAGTACTTGGATGATTGATCGCCTAGGAATACCTCGTGTTGTAGACTTTTTACCGAATCAGTTTTGCCCTTTGTTTTTCCAGGTCGTTGCCCGCTCGCTCAGTTTCACACTCTTAAAAACATGATGAACAGCTATGCAAAGGCGAATTGCCAAGACCAACCAAGGTTGGTAAGTTTTACTGCCGTATTTACGGCATCTTGTGTTGAGTTGAATTTTTTCCCCTTTTGGAGGCTTTAGCGCGTGCAAAGTTGCCAATTTGGAACGTGACGTTAAACTTTCGCTTGTGACGTGAAATAATTGGAGACAAGAGCATAGGAGGTTAGAGGGAAAGGCTTTTGCAGCCCTTCTAACGCCAAAAGCTGGTTAATTTGATGCATTAGAAATCACCAGATCAGCAGCTACATATACAAGAAACCTTAGCCGTCTATGTAGTGCTTTTGAAAGTACCAATTGATCTCGTTCCAAGTGGGGAAAAATTGACACAGAGTTGAAACTGAGGCGATATGGATCAGGCAAGTTTTTTTTTGGCTCCTTGTCTTTGCTTTACGCTAAAGCAGTTTACTGTAAAACACTGGAACACCTCTTGCAACTTGAAATTGACGCCTAGGCTGCTATAAAGCACGACATCTTGGCTTGAAGCCCTTGTCTACGACCATACCACAAGGGAAACACCGGTTCTCGTCCGATCACCGAAGTTAAGCTTTGTCGGGCGGGGTTAGTACTTGGATGATTGATCGCCTAGGAATACCTCGTGTTGTAGACTTTTTACCGAATCAGTTTTGCCAATTTGGAACGTGACGTTAAACTTTCGCTTGTGACATGAAATAATTGTAGACAAGAGCATAGGAGGTTAGAGGGAAAGGCTTTTGCAGCCCTTCTAACGCCAAAAGCTGGTGAATTTGATGCATTAGAAATCACCAGATCAGCAGCTACATATACAAGAAACCTTAGCCGTCTATGTAGTGCTTTTAAAAGTACCAATTGATCTCGTTCCAAGTGGGGAAAAATTGACACAGAGTTGAAACTGAGGCGATATGGATCAGGCAAGTTTTTTTTTGGCTCCTTGTCTTTGCTTTACGCTAAAGCAGTTTACTGTAAAACACTGGAACACCTCTTGCAACTTGAAATTGACGCCTAGGCTGCTATAAAGCACGACATCTTGGCTTGAAGCCCTTGTCTACGACCATACCACAAGGGAAACACCGGTTCTCGTCCGATCACCGAAGTTAAGCTTTGTCGGGCGGGGTTAGTACTTGGACGATTGATCGCCTAGGAATACCTCGTGTTGTAGACTTTTTACCGAATCAGTTTTGCCCTTTGTTTTTCCAGGTCGTTGCCCGCTCGCTCAGTTTCACACTCTTAAAAACATGATGAACAGCTGTGCAAAGGCGAATTGCCAAGACCAACCAAGGTTGGTAAGTTTACGGCATCTTGTGTTGAGTTGAATTTTTTCCCCTTTTGGAGGCTTTAGCGCGTGCAAAGTTGCCAATTTGGAACGTGACGTTAAACTTTCGCTTGTGACGTGAAATAATTGGAGACAAGAGCATAGGAGGTTAGAGGGAAAGGCTTTTGCAGCCCTTCTAACGCCAAAAGCTGGTTAATTTGATGCATTAGAAATCACCAGATCAGCAGCTACATATACAAGAAACCTTAGCCGTCTATGTAGTGCTTTTGAAAGTACGAATTGATCTCGTTCCAAGTGGGGAAAAATTGACACAGAGTTGAAACTGAGGCGATATGGATCAGGCAAGTTTTTTTTTGGCTCCTTGTCTTTGCTTTACGCTAAAGCAGTTTACTGTAAAACACTGGAACACCTCTTGCAACTTGAAATTGACGCCTAGGCTGCTATAAAGCACGACATCTTGGCTTGAAGCCCTTGTCTACGACCATACCACAAGGGAAACACCGGTTCTCGTCCGATCACCGAAGTTAAGCTTTGTCGGGCGGGGTTAGTACTTGGATGATTGATCGCCTAGGAATACCTCGTGTTGTAGACTTTTTACCGAATCAGTTTTGCCAATTTGGAACGTGACGTTAAAGTTTCGCTTGTGACATGAAATAATTGTAGACAAGAGCATAGGAGGTTAGAGGGAAAGGCTTTTGCAGCCCTTCTAACGCCAAAAGCTGGTTAATTTGATGCATTAGAAATCACCAGATCAGCAGCTACATATACAAGAAACCTTAGCCGTCTATGTAGTGCTTTTAAAAGTACCAATTGATCTCGTTCCAAGTGGGGAAAAATTGACACAGAGTTGAAACTGAGGCGATATGGATCAGGCAAGTTTTTTTTTGGCTCCTTGTCTTTGCTTTACGCTAAAGCAGTTTACTGTAAAACACTAAAACACCTCTTGCAACTTGAAATTGACGCCTAGGCTGCTATAAAGCACGAGATCTTGGCTTGAAGCCCTTGTCTACGACCATACCACAAGGGAAACACCGGTTCTCGTCCGATCACCGAAGTTAAGCTTTGTCGGGCGGGGTTAGTACTTGGATGATTGATCGCCTAGGAATACCTCGTGTTGTAGACTTTTTACCGAATCAGTTTTGCCAATTTGGAACGTGACGTTAAACTTTCGCTTGTGACATGAAATAATTGTAGACAAGAGCATAGGAGGTTAGAGGGAAAGGCTTTTGCAGCCCTTCTAACGCCAAAAGCTGGTTAATTTGATGCATTAGAAATCACCAGATCAGCAGCTACATATACAAGAAACCTTAGCCGTCTATGTAGTGCTTTTAAAAGTACCAATTGATCTCGTTCCAAGTGGGGAAAAATTGACACAGAGTTGAAACTGAGGCGATATGGATCAGGCAAGTTTTTTTTTGGCTCGTTGTCTTTGCTTTACGCTAAAGCAGTTAACTGTAAAACACTGGAACACCTCTTGCAACTTGAAATTGACGCCTAGGCTGCTATAAAGCACGAAATCTTGGCTTGAAGCCCTTGTCTACGACCATACCACAAGGGAAACACCGGTTCTCGTCCGATCACCGAAGTTAAGCTTTGTCGGGCGGGGTTAGTACTTGGATGATTGATCGCCTAGGAATACCTCGTGTTGTAGACTTTTTACCGAATCAGTTTTGCCCATTTGGAACGTGACGTTAAACTTTCGCTTGTGACATGAAATAATTGTAGACAAGAGCATAGGAGGTTAGAGGGAAAGGCTTTTGCAGCCCTTCTAACGCCAAAAGCTGGTTAATTTGATGCATTAGAAATCACCAGATCAGCAGCTACATATACAAGAAACCTTAGCCGTCTATGTAGTGCTTTTAAAAGTACCAATTGATCTCGTTCCAAGTGGGGAAAAATTGACACAGAGTTGAAACTGAGGCGATATGGATCAGGCAAGTTTTTTTTTGGCTCCTTGTCTTTGCTTTACGCTAAAGCAGTTTACTGTAAAACACTGGAACACCTCTTGCAACTTGAAATTGACGCCTAGGCTGCTATAAAGCACGAAATCTTGGCTTGAAGCCCTTGTCTACGACCATACCACAAGGGAAACACCGGTTCTCGTCCGATCACCGAAGTTAAGCTTTGTCGGGCGGGGTTAGTACTTGGATGATTGATCGCCTAGGAATACCTCGTGTTGTAGACTTTTTACCGAATCAGTTTTGCCCATTTGGAACGTGACGTTAAACTTTCGCTTGTGACATGAAATAATTGTAGACAAGAGCATAGGAGGTTAGAGGGAAAGGCTTTTGCAGCCCTTCTAACGCCAAAAGCTGGTTAATTTGATGCATTAGAAATCACCAGATCAGCAGCTACATATACAAGAAACCTTAGCCGTCTATGTAGTGCTTTTAAAAGTACCAATTGATCTCGTTCCAAGTGGGGAAAAATTGACACAGAGTTGAAACTGAGGCGATATGGATCAGGCAAGTTTTTTTTTGGCTCCTTGTCTTTGCTTTACGCTAAAGCAGTTTACTGTAAAACACTGGAACACCTCTTGCAACTTGAAATTGACGCCTAGGCTGCTATAAAGCACGACATCTTGGCTTGAAGCCCTTGTCTACGACCATACCACAAGGGAAACACCGGTTCTCGTCCGATCACCGAAGTTAAGCTTTGTCGGGCGGGCTTAGTACTTGGATGATTGATCGCCTAGGAATACCTCGTGTTGTAGACTTTTTACCGAATCAGTTTTGCCAATTTGGAACGTGACGTTAAACTTTCGCTTGTGACATGAAATAATTGTAGACAAGAGCATAGGAGGTTAGAGGGAAAGGCTTTTGCAGCCCTTCTAACGCCAAAAGCTGGTTAATTTGATGCATTAGAAATCACCAGATCAGCAGCTACATATACAAGAAACCTTAGCCGTCTATGTAGTGCTTTTAAAAGTACCAATTGATCTCGTTCCAAGTGGGGAAAAATTGACACAGAGTTGAAACTGAGGCGATATGGATCAGGCAAGTTTTTTTTTGGCTCGTTGTCTTTGCTTTACGCTAAAGCAGTTAACTGTAAAACACTGGAACACCTCTTGCAACTTGAAATTGACGCCTAGGCTGCTATAAAGCACGAAATCTTGGCTTGAAGCCCTTGTCTACGACCATACCACAAGGGAAACACCGGTTCTCGTCCGATCACCGAAGTTAAGCTTTGTCGGGCGGGGTTAGTACTTGGATGATTGATCGCCTAGGAATACCTCGTGTTGTAGACTTTTTACCGAATCAGTTTTGCCCATTTGGAACGTGACGTTAAACTTTCGCTTGTGACATGAAATAATTGTAGACAAGAGCATAGGAGGTTAGAGGGAAAGGCTTTTGCAGCCCTTCTAACGCCAAAAGCTGGTTAATTTGATGCATTAGAAATCACCAGATCAGCAGCTACATATACAAGAAACCTTAGCCGTCTATGTAGTGCTTTTAAAAGTACCAATTGATCTCGTTCCAAGTGGGGAAAAATTGACACAGAGTTGAAACTGAGGCGATATGGATCAGGCAAGTTTTTTTTTGGCTCCTTGTCTTTGCTTTACGCTAAAGCAGTTTACTGTAAAACACTGGAACACCTCTTGCAACTTGAAATTGACGCCTAGGCTGCTATAAAGCACGACATCTTGGCTTGAAGCCCTTGTCTACGACCATACCACAAGGGAAACACCGGTTCTCGTCCGATCACCGAAGTTAAGCTTTGTCGGGCGGGCTTAGTACTTGGATGATTGATCGCCTAGGAATACCTCGTATGTAGACTTTTTACCGAATCAGTTTTGCCAATTTGGAACGTGACGTTAAACTTTCGCTTGTGACATGAAATAATTGTAGACAAGAGCATAGGAGGTTAGAGGGAAAGGCTTTTGCAGCCCTTCTAACGCCAAAAGCTGGTTAATTTGATGCATTAGAAATCACCAGATCAGCAGCTACATATACAAGAAACCTTAGCCGTCTATGTAGTGCTTTTAAAAGTACCAATTGATCTCGTTCCAAGTGGGGAAAAATTGACACAGAGTTGAAACTGAGGCGATATGGATCAGGCAAGTTTTTTTTTGGCTCGTTGTCTTTGCTTTACGCTAAAGCAGTTAACTGTAAAACACTGGAACACCTCTTGCAACTTGAAATTGACGCCTAGGCTGCTATAAAGCACGAAATCTTGGCTTGAAGCCCTTGTCTACGACCATACCACAAGGGAAACACCGGTTCTCGTCCGATCACCGAAGTTAAGCTTTGTCGGGCGGGGTTAGTACTTGGATGATTGATCGCCTAGGAATACCTCGTGTTGTAGACTTTTTACCGAATCAGTTTTGCCCATTTGGAACGTGACGTTAAACTTTCGCTTGTGACATGAAATAATTGTAGACAAGAGCATAGGAGGTTAGAGGGAAAGGCTTTTGCAGCCCTTCTAACGCCAAAAGCTGGTTAATTTGATGCATTAGAAATCACCAGATCAGCAGCTACATATACAAGAAACCTTAGCCGTCTATGTAGTGCTTTTAAAAGTACCAATTGATCTCGTTCCAAGTGGGGAAAAATTGACACAGAGTTGAAACTGAGGCGATATGGATCAGGCAAGTTTTTTTTTGGCTCCTTGTCTTTGCTTTACGCTAAAGCAGTTTACTGTAAAACACTGGAACACCTCTTGCAACTTGAAATTGACGCCTAGGCTGCTATAAAGCACGAAATCTTGGCTTGAAGCCCTTGTCTACGACCATACCACAAGGGAAACACCGGTTCTCGTCCGATCACCGAAGTTAAGCTTTGTCGGGCGGGGTTAGTACTTGGATGATTGATCGCCTAGGAATACCTCGTGTTGTAGACTTTTTACCGAATCAGTTTTGCCCATTTGGAACGTGACGTTAAACTTTCGCTTGTGACATGAAATAATTGTAGACAAGAGCATAGGAGGTTAGAGGGAAAGGCTTTTGCAGCCCTTCTAACGCCAAAAGCTGGTTAATTTGATGCATTAGAAATCACCAGATCAGCAGCTACATATACAAGAAACCTTAGCCGTCTATGTAGTGCTTTTAAAAGTACCAATTGATCTCGTTCCAAGTGGGGAAAAATTGACACAGAGTTGAAACTGAGGCGATATGGATCAGGCAAGTTTTTTTTTGGCTCCTTGTCTTTGCTTTACGCTAAAGCAGTTAACTGTAAAACACTGGAACACCTCTTGCAACTTGAAATTGACGCCTAGGCTGCTATAAAGCACGACATCTTGGCTTGAAGCCCTTGTCTACGACCATACCACAAGGGAAACACCGGTTCTCGTCCGATCACCGAAGTTAAGCTTTGTCGGGCGGGCTTAGTACTTGGATGATTGATCGCCTAGGAATACCTCGTGTTGTAGACTTTTTACCGAATCAGTTTTGCCCATTTGGAACGTGACGTTAAACTTTCGCTTGTGACATGAAATAATTGTAGACAAGAGCATAGGAGGTTAGAGGGAAAGGCTTTTGCAGCCCTTCTAACGCCAAAAGCTGGTTAATTTGATGCATTAGAAATCACCAGATCAGCAGCTACATATACAAGAAACCTTAGCCGTCTATGTAGTGCTTTTAAAAGTACCAATTGATCTCGTTCCAAGTGGGGAAAAATTGACACAGAGTTGAAACTGAGGCGATATGGATCAGGCAAGTTTTTTTTTGGCTCCTTGTCTTTGCTTTACGCTAAAGCAGTTTACTGTAAAACACTGGAACACCTCTTGCAACTTGAAATTGACGCCTAGGCTGCTATAAAGCACGACATCTTGGCTTGAAGCCCTTGTGTACGACCATACCACAAGGGAAACACCGGTTCTCGTCCGATCACCGAAGTTAAGCTTTGTCGGGCGGGGTTAGTACTTGGATGATTGATCGCCTAGGAATACCTCGTGTTGTAGACTTTTTACCGAATCAGTTTTGCCAATTTGGAACGTGACGTTAAACTTTCGCTTGTGACATGAAATAATTGTAGACAAGAGCATAGGAGGTTAGAGGGAAAGGCTTTTGCAGCCCTTCTAACGCCAAAAGCTGGTTAATTTGATGCATTAGAAATCACCAGATCAGCAGCTACATATACAAGAAACCTTAGCCGTCTATGTAGTGCTTTTAAAAGTACCAATTGATCTCGTTCCAAGTGGGGAAAAATTGACACAGAGTTGAAACTGAGGCGATATGGATCAGGCAAGTTTTTTTTTGGCTCCTTGTCTTTGCTTTACGCTAAAGCAGTTTACTGTAAAACACTGGAACACCTCTTGCAACTTGAAATTGACGCCTAGGCTGCTATAAAGCACGACATCTTGGCTTGAAGCCCTTGTCTACGACCATACCACAAGGGAAACACCGGTTCTCGTCCGATCACCGAAGTTAAGCTTTGTCGGGCGGGGTTAGTACTTGGATGATTGATCGCCTAGGAATACCTCGTGTTGTAGACTTTTTACCGAATCAGTTTTGCCAATTTGGAACGTGACGTTAAACTTTCGCTTGTGACATGAAATAATTGTAGACAAGAGCATAGGAGGTTAGAGGGAAAGGCTTTTGCAGCCCTTCTAACGCCAAAAGCTGGTTAATTTGATGCATTAGAAATCACCAGATCAGCAGCTACATATACAAGAAACCTTAGCCGTCTATGTAGTGCTTTTAAAAGTACCAATTGATCTCGTTCCAAGTGGGGAAAAATTGACACAGAGTTGAAACTGAGGCGATATGGATCAGGCAAGTTTTTTTTTGGCTCCTTGTCTTTGCTTTACGCTAAAGCAGTTTACTGTAAAACACTGGAACACCTCTTGCAACTTGAAATTGACGCCTAGGCTGCTATAAAGCACGACATCTTGGCTTGAAGCCCTTGTCTACGACCATACCACAAGGGAAACACCGGTTCTCGTCCGATCACCGAAGTTAAGCTTTGTCGGGCGGGGTTAGTACTTGGATGATTGATCGCCTAGGAATACCTCGTGTTGTAGACTTTTTACCGAATCAGTTTTGCCAATTTGGAACGTGACGTTAAACTTTCGCTTGTGACATGAAATAATTGTAGACAAGAGCATAGGAGGTTAGAGGGAAAGGCTTTTGCAGCCCTTCTAACGCCAAAAGCTGGTTAATTTGATGCATTAGAAATCACCAGATCAGCAGCTACATATACAAGAAACCTTAGCCGTCTATGTAGTGCTTTTAAAAGTACCAATTGATCTCGTTCCAAGTGGGGAAAAATTGACACAGAGTTGAAACTGAGGCGATATGGATCAGGCAAGTTTTTTTTTGGCTCCTTGTCTTTGCTTTACGCTAAAGCAGTTTACTGTAAAACACTGGAACACCTCTTGCAACTTGAAATTGACGCCTAGGCTGCTATAAAGCACGACATCTTGGCTTGAAGCCCTTGTCTACGACCATACCACAAGGGAAACACCGGTTCTCGTCCGATCACCGAAGTTAAGCTTTGTCGGGCGGGGTTAGTACTTGGATGATTGATCGCCTAGGAATACCTTGTGTTGTAGACTTTTTACCGAATCAGTTTTGCCCTTTGTTTTTCCAGGTCGTTGCCCGCTCGCTCAGTTTCACACTCTTAAAAACATGATGAACAGCTATGCAAAGGCGAATTGCCAAGACCAACCAAGGTTGGTAAGTTTTACTGCCGTATTTACGGCATCTTGTGTTGAGTTGAATTTTTTCCCCTTTTGGAGGCTTTAGCGCGTGCAAAGTTGCCAATTTGGAACGTGACGTTAAACTTTCGCTTGTGACGTGAAATAATTGGAGACAAGAGCATAGGAGGTTAGAGGGAAAGGCTTTTGCAGCCCTTCTAACGCCAAAAGCTGGTTAATTTGATGCATTAGAAATCACCAGATCAGCAGCTACATATACAAGAAACCTTAGCCGTCTATGTAGTGCTTTTAAAAGTACCAATTGATCTCGTTCCAAGTGGGGAAAAATTGACACAGAGTTGAAACTGAGGCGATATGGATCAGGCAAGTTTTTTTTTGGCTCCTTGTCTTTGCTTTACGCTAAAGCAGTTTACTGTAAAACACTGGAACACCTCTTGCAACTTGAAATTGACGCCTAGGCTGCTATAAAGCACGACATCTTGGCTTGAAGCCCTTGTCTACGACCATACCACAAGGGAAACACCGGTTCTCGTCCGATCACCGAAGTTAAGCTTTGTCGGGCGGGGTTAGTACTTGGATGATTGATCGCCTAGGAATACCTCGTGTTGTAGACTTTTTACCGAATCAGTTTTGCCAATTTGGAACGTGACGTTAAACTTTCGCTTGTGACATGAAATAATTGTAGACAAGAGCATAGGAGGTTAGAGGGAAAGGCTTTTGCAGCCCTTCTAACGCCAAAAGCTGGTTAATTTGATGCATTAGAAATCACCAGATCAGCAGCTACATATACAAGAAACCTTAGCCGTCTATGTAGTGCTTTTAAAAGTACCAATTGATCTCGTTCCAAGTGGGGAAAAATTGACACAGAGTTGAAACTGAGGCGATATGGATCAGGCAAGTTTTTTTTTGGCTCCTTGTCTTTGCTTTACGCTAAAGCAGTTTACTGTAAAACACTGGAACACCTCTTGCAACTTGAAATTGACGCCTAGGCTGCTATAAAGCACGACATCTTGGCTTGAAGCCCTTGTCTACGACCATACCACAAGGGAAACACCGGTTCTCGTCCGATCACCGAAGTTAAGCTTTGTCGGGCGGGGTTAGTACTTGGATGATTGATCGCCTAGGAATACCTCGTGTTGTAGACTTTTTACCGAATCAGTTTTGCCCTTTGTTTTTCCAGGTCGTTGCCCGCTCGCTCAGTTTCACACTCTTAAAAACATGATGAACAGCTATGCAAAGGCGAATTGCCAAGACCAACCAAGGTTGGTAAGTTTTACTGCCGTATTTACGGCATCTTGTGTTGAGTTGAATTTTTTCCCCTTTTGGAGGCTTTAGCGCGTGCAAAGTTGCCAATTTGGAACGTGACGTTAAACTTTCGCTTGTGACGTGAAATAATTGGAGACAAGAGCATAGGAGGTTAGAGGGAAAGGCTTTTGCAGCCCTTCTAACGCCAAAAGCTGGTTAATTTGATGCATTAGAAATCACCAGATCAGCAGCTACATATACAAGAAACCTTAGCCGTCTATGTAGTGCTTTTAAAAGTACCAATTGATCTCGTTCCAAGTGGGGAAAAATTGACACAGAGTTGAAACTGAGGCGATATGGATCAGGCAAGTTTTTTTTTGGCTCCTTGTCTTTGCTTTACGCTAAAGCAGTTTACTGTAAAACACTGGAACACCTCTTGCAACTTGAAATTGACGCCTAGGCTGCTATAAAGCACGACATCTTGGCTTGAAGCCCTTGTCTACGACCATACCACAAGGGAAACACCGGTTCTCGTCCGATCACCGAAGTTAAGCTTTGTCGGGCGGGGTTAGTACTTGGATGATTGATCGCCTAGGAATACCTCGTGTTGTAGACTTTTTACCGAATCAGTTTTGCCAATTTGGAACGTGACGTTAAACTTTCGCTTGTGACATGAAATAATTGTAGACAAGAGCATAGGAGGTTAGAGGGAAAGGCTTTTGCAGCCCTTCTAACGCCAAAAGCTGGTTAATTTGATGCATTAGAAATCACCAGATCAGCAGCTACATATACAAGAAACCTTAGCCGTCTATGTAGTGCTTTTAAAAGTACCAATTGATCTCGTTCCAAGTGGGGAAAAATTGACACAGAGTTGAAACTGAGGGGATATGGATCAGGCAAGTTTTTTTTTGGCTCCTTGTCTTTGCTTTACGCTAAAGCAGTTTACTGTAAAACACTGGAACACCTCTTGCAACTTGAAATTGACGCCTAGGCTGCTATAAAGCACGAAATCTTGGCTTGAAGCCCTTGTCTACGACCATACCACAAGGGAAACACCGGTTCTCGTCCGATCACCGAAGTTAAGCTTTGTCGGGCGGGGTTAGTACTTGGATGATTGATCGCCTAGGAATACCTCGTGTTGTAGACTTTTTACCGAATCAGTTTTGCCCTTTGTTTTTCCAGGTCGTTGCCCGCTCGCTCAGTTTCACACTCTTAAAAACATGATGAACAGCTATGCAAAGGCGAATTGCCAAGACCAACCAAGGTTGGTAAGTTTTACTGCCGTATTTACGGCATCTTGTGTTGAGTTGAATTTTTTCCCCTTTTGGAGGCTTTAGCGCGTGCAAAGTTGCCAATTTGGAACGTGACGTTAAACTTTCGCTTGTGACGTGAAATAATTGGAGACAAGAGCATAGGAGGTTAGAGGGAAAGGCTTTTGCAGCCCTTCTAACGCCAAAAGCTGGTTAATTTGATGCATTAGAAATCACCAGATCAGCAGCTACATATACAAGAAACCTTAGCCGTCTATGTAGTGCTTTTAAAAGTACCAATTGATCTCGTTCCAAGTGGGGAAAAATTGACACAGAGTTGAAACTGAGGCGATATGGATCAGGCAAGTTTTTTTTTGCCTCCTTGTCTTTGCTTTACGCTAAAGCAGTTTACTGTAAAACACTGGAACACCTCTTGCAACTTGAAATTGACGCCTAGGCTGCTATAAAGCACGAAATCTTGGCTTGAAGCCCTTGTCTACGACCATACCACAAGGGAAACACCGGTTCTCGTCCGATCACCGAAGTTAAGCTTTGTCGGGCGGGGTTAGTACTTGGATGATTGATCGCCTAGGAATACCTCGTGTTGTAGACTTTTTACCGAATCAGTTTTGCCAATTTGGAACGTGACGTTAAACTTTCGCTTGTGACATGAAATAATTGTAGACAAGAGCATAGGAGGTTAGAGGGAAAGGCTTTTGCAGCCCTTCTAACGCCAAAAGCTGGTTAATTTGATGCATTAGAAATCACCAGATCAGCAGCTACATATACAAGAAACCTTAGCCGTCTATGTAGTGCTTTTAAAAGTACCAATTGATCTCGTTCCAAGTGGGGAAAAATTGACACAGAGTTGAAACTGAGGGGATATGGATCAGGCAAGTTTTTTTTTGGCTCCTTGTCTTTGCTTTACGCTAAAGCAGTTTACTGTAAAACACTGGAACACCTCTTGCAAGGGGGAACTTGAAATTGACGCCTAGGCTGCTATAAAGCACGACATCTTGGCTTGAAGCCCTTGTCTACGACCATACCACAAGGGAAACACCGGTTCTCGTCCGATCACCGAAGTTAAGCTTTGTCGGGCGGGGTTAGTACTTGGATGATTGATCGCCTAGGAATACCTCGTGTTGTAGACTTTTTACCGAATCAGTTTTGCCCTTTGTTTTTCCAGGTCGTTGCCCGCTCGCTCAGTTTCACACTCTTAAAAACATGATGAACAGCTGTGCAAAGGCGAATTGCCAAGACCAACCAAGGTTGGTAAGTTTACGGCATCTTGTGTTGAGTTGAATTTTTTCCCCTTTTGGAGGCTTTAGCGCGTGCAAAGTTGCCAATTTGGAACGTGACGTTAAACTTTCGCTTGTGACGTGAAATAATTGGAGACAAGAGCATAGGAGGTTAGAGGGAAAGGCTTTTGCAGCCCTTCTAACGCCAAAAGCTGGTTAATTTGATGCATTAGAAATCACCAGATCAGCAGCTACATATACAAGAAACCTTAGCCGTCTATGTAGTGCTTTTAAAAGTACCAATTGATCTCGTTCCAAGTGGGGAAAAATTGACACAGAGTTGAAACTGAGGCGATATGGATCAGGCAAGTTTTTTTTTGGCTCCTTGTCTTTGCTTTACGCTAAAGCAGTTTACTGTAAAACACTGGAACACCTCTTGCAACTTGAAATTGACGCCTAGGCTGCTATAAAGCACGACATCTTGGCTTGAAGCCCTTGTCTACGACCATACCACAAGGGAAACACCGGTTCTCGTCCGATCACCGAAGTTAAGCTTTGTCGGGAGGGGTTAGTACTTGGATGATTGATCGCCTAGGAATACCTCGTGTTGTAGACTTTTTACCGAATCAGTTTTGCCCTTTGTTTTTCCAGGTCGTTGGCCGCTCGCTCAGTTTCACACTCTTAAAAACATGATGAACAGCTATGCAAAGGCGAATTGCCAAGACCAACCAAGGTTGGTAAGTTTTACTGCCGTATTTACGGCATCTTGTGTTGAGTTGAATTTTTTCCCCTTTTGGAGGCTTTAGCGCGTGCAAAGTTGCCAATTTGGAACGTGACGTTAAACTTTCGCTTGTGACGTGAAATAATTGGAGACAAGAGCATAGGAGGTTAGAGGGAAAGGCTTTTGCAGCCCTTCTAACGCCAAAAGCTGGTTAATTTGATGCATTAGAAATCACCAGATCAGCAGCTACATATACAAGAAACCTTAGCCGTCTATGTAGTGCTTTTGAAAGTACGAATTGATCTCGTTCCAAGTGGGGAAAAATTGACACAGAGTTGAAACTGAGGCGATATGGATCAGGCAAGTTTTTTTTTGGCTCCTTGTCTTTGCTTTACGCTAAAGCAGTTTACTGTAAAACACTGGAACACCTCTTGCAACTTGAAATTGACGCCTAGGCTGCTATAAAGCACGAAATCTTGGCTTGAAGCCCTTGTCTACGACCATACCACAAGGGAAACACCGGTTCTCGTCCGATCACCGAAGTTAAGCTTTGTCGGGCGGGGTTAGTACTTGGATGATTGATCGCCTAGGAATACCTCGTGTTGTAGACTTTTTACCGAATCAGTTTTGCCAATTTGGAACGTGACGTTAAACTTTCGCTTGTGACATGAAATAATTGTAGACAAGAGCATAGGAGGTTAGAGGGAAAGGCTTTTGCAGCCCTTCTAACGCCAAAAGCTGGTTAATTTGATGCATTAGAAATCACCAGATCAGCAGCTACATATACAAGAAACCTTAGCCGTCTATGTAGTGCTTTTAAAAGTACCAATTGATCTCGTTCCAAGTGGGGAAAAATTGACACAGAGTTGAAACTGAGGGGATATGGATCAGGCAAGTTTTTTTTTGGCTCCTTGTCTTTGCTTTACGCTAAAGCAGTTTACTGTAAAACACTGGAACACCTCTTGCAAGGGGGAACTTGAAATTGACGCCTAGGCTGCTATAAAGCACGACATCTTGGCTTGAAGCCCTTGTCTACGACCATACCACAAGGGAAACACCGGTTCTCGTCCGATCACCGAAGTTAAGCTTTGTCGGGCGGGGTTAGTACTTGGATGATTGATCGCCTAGGAATACCTCGTGTTGTAGACTTTTTACCGAATCAGTTTTGCCAATTTGGAACGTGACGTTAAACTTTCGCTTGTGACATGAAATAATTGTAGACAAGAGCATAGGAGGTTAGAGGGAAAGGCTTTTGCAGCCCTTCTAACGCCAAAAGCTGGTTAATTTGATGCATTAGAAATCACCAGATCAGCAGCTACATATACAAGAAACCTTAGCCGTCTATGTAGTGCTTTTAAAAGTACCAATTGATCTCGTTCCAAGTGGGGAAAAATTGACACAGAGTTGAAACTGAGGCGATATGGATCAGGCAAGTTTTTTTTTGGCTCCTTGTCTTTGCTTTACGCTAAAGCAGTTTACTGTAAAACACTGGAACACCTCTTGCAACTTGAAATTGACGCCTAGGCTGCTATAAAGCACGACATCTTGGCTTGAAGCCCTTGTCTACGACCATACCACAAGGGAAACACCGGTTCTCGTCCGATCACCGAAGTTAAGCTTTGTCGGGCGGGCTTAGTACTTGGATGACTGATCGCCTAGCAATACCTCGTGTTGTAGACTTTTTACCGAATCAGTTTTGCCTTTTGTTTTTCCAGGTCGTTGCCCGCTCGCTCAGTTTCACACTCTTAAAAACATGATGAACAGCTGTGCAAAGGCGAATTGCCAAGACCAACCAAGGTTGGTAAGTTTACGGCATCTTGTGTTGAGTTGAATTTTTTCCCCTTTTGGAGGCTTTAGCGCGTGCAAAGTTGCCAATTTGGAACGTGACGTTAAACTTTCGCTTGTGACGTGAAATAATTGGAGACAAGAGCATAGGAGGTTAGAGGGAAAGGCTTTTGCAGCCCTTCTAACGCCAAAAGCTGGTTAATTTGATGCATTAGAAATCACCAGATCAGCAGCTACATATACAAGAAACCTTAGCCGTCTATGTAGTGCTTTTAAAAGTACCAATTGATCTCGTTCCAAGTGGGGAAAAATTGACACAGAGTTGAAACTGAGGCGATATGGATCAGGCAAGTTTTTTTTTGGCTCCTTGTCTTTGCTTTACGCTAAAGCAGTTTACTGTAAAACACTGGAACACCTCTTGCAACTTGAAATTGACGCCTAGGCTGCTATAAAGCACGACATCTTGGCTTGAAGCCCTTGTCTACGACCATACCACAAGGGAAACACCGGTTCTCGTCCGATCACCGAAGTTAAGCTTTGTCGGGAGGGGTTAGTACTTGGATGATTGATCGCCTAGGAATACCTCGTGTTGTAGACTTTTTACCGAATCAGTTTTGCCCTTTGTTTTTCCAGGTCGTTGGCCGCTCGCTCAGTTTCACACTCTTAAAAACATGATGAACAGCTATGCAAAGGCGAATTGCCAAGACCAACCAAGGTTGGTAAGTTTTACTGCCGTATTTACGGCATCTTGTGTTGAGTTGAATTTTTTCCCCTTTTGGAGGCTTTAGCGCGTGCAAAGTTGCCAATTTGGAACGTGACGTTAAACTTTCGCTTGTGACGTGAAATAATTGGAGACAAGAGCATAGGAGGTTAGAGGGAAAGGCTTTTGCAGCCCTTCTAACGCCAAAAGCTGGTTAATTTGATGCATTAGAAATCACCAGATCAGCAGCTACATATACAAGAAACCTTAGCCGTCTATGTAGTGCTTTTAAAAGTACCAATTGATCTCGTTCCAAGTGGGGAAAAATTGACACAGAGTTGAAACTGAGGCGATATGGATCAGGCAAGTTTTTTTTTGGCTCCTTGTCTTTGCTTTACGCTAAAGCAGTTTACTGTAAAACACTGGAACACCTCTTGCAACTTGAAATTGACGCCTAGGCTGCTATAAAGCACGAAATCTTGGCTTGAAGCCCTTGTCTACGACCATACCACAAGGGAAACACCGGTTCTCGTCCGATCACCGAAGTTAAGCTTTGTCGGGCGGGGTTAGTACTTGGATGATTGATCGCCTAGGAATACCTCGTGTTGTAGACTTTTTACCGAATCAGTTTTGCCCTTTGTTTTTCCAGGTCGTTGCCCGCTCGCTCAGTTTCACACTCTTAAAAACATGATGAACAGCTATGCAAAGGCGAATTGCCAAGACCAACCAAGGTTGGTAAGTTTTACTGCCGTATTTACGGCATCTTGTGTTGAGTTGAATTTTTTCCCCTTTTGGAGGCTTTAGCGCGTGCAAAGTTGCCAATTTGGAACGTGACGTTAAACGTTCGCTTGTGACGTGAAATAATTGTAGACAAGAGCATAGGAGGTTAGAGGGAAAGGCTTTTGCAGCCCTTCTAACGCCAAAAGCTGGTTAATTTGATGCATTAGAAATCACCAGATCAGCAGCTACATATACAAGAAACCTTAGCCGTCTATGTAGTGCTTTTAAAAGTACCAATTGATCTCGTTCCAAGTGGGGAAAAATTGACACAGAGTTGAAACTGAGGCGATATGGATCAGGCAAGTTTTTTTTTGGCTCCTTGTCTTTGCTTTACGCTAAAGCAGTTTACTGTAAAACACTGGAACACCTCTTGCAAGGGGGAACTTGAAATTGACGCCTAGGCTGCTATAAAGCACGAAATCTTGGCTTGAAGCCCTTGTCTACGACCATACCACAAGGGAAACACCGGTTCTCGTCCGATCACCGAAGTTAAGCTTTGTCGGGCGGGGTTAGTACTTGGATGATTGATCGCCTAGGAATACCTCGTGTTGTAGACTTTTTACCGAATCAGTTTTGCCCTTTGTTTTTCCAGGTCGTTGGCCGCTCGCTCAGTTTTACACTCTTAAAAACATGATGAACAGCTATGCAAAGGCGAATTGCCAAGACCAACCAAGGTTGGTAAGTTTTACTGCCGTATTTACGGCATCTTGTGTTGAGTTGAATTTTTTCCCCTTTTGGAGGCTTTAGCGCGTGCAAAGTTGCCAATTTGGAACGTGACGTTAAACTTTCGCTTGTGACGTGAAATAATTGGAGACAAGAGCATAGGAGGTTAGAGGGAAAGGCTTTTGCAGCCCTTCTAACGCCAAAAGCTGGTTAATTTGATGCATTAGAAATCACCAGATCAGCAGCTACATATACAAGAAACCTTAGCCGTCTATGTAGTGCTTTTAAAAGTACCAATTGATCTCGTTCCAAGTGGGGAAAAATTGACACAGAGTTGAAACTGAGGCGATATGGATCAGGCAAGTTTTTTTTTGGCTCCTTGTCTTTGCTTTACGCTAAAGCAGTTTACTGTAAAACACTGGAACACCTCTTGCAACTTGAAATTGACGCCTAGGCTGCTATAAAGCACGACATCTTGGCTTGAAGCCCTTGTCTACGACCATACCACAAGGGAAACACCGGTTCTCGTCCGATCACCGAAGTTAAGCTTTGTCGGGCGGGGTTAGTACTTGGATGATTGATCGCCTAGGAATACCTCGTGTTGTAGACTTTTTACCGAATCAGTTTTGCCAATTTGGAACGTGACGTTAAACTTTCGCTTGTGACATGAAATAATTGTAGACAAGAGCATAGGAGGTTAGAGGGAAAGGCTTTTGCAGCCCTTCTAACGCCAAAAGCTGGTTAATTTGATGCATTAGAAATCACCAGATCAGCAGCTACATATACAAGAAACCTTAGCCGTCTATGTAGTGCTTTTAAAAGTACCAATTGATCTCGTTCCAAGTGGGGAAAAATTGACACAGAGTTGAAACTGAGGCGATATGGATCAGGCAAGTTTTTTTTTGGCTCCTTGTCTTTGCTTTACGCTAAAGCAGTTTACTGTAAAACACTGGAACACCTCTTGCAACTTGAAATTGACGCCTAGGCTGCTATAAAGCACGAAATCTTGGCTTGAAGCCCTTGTCTACGACCATACCACAAGGGAAACACCGGTTCTCGTCCGATCACCGAAGTTAAGCTTTGTCGGGCGGGGTTAGTACTTGGATGATTGATCGCCTAGGAATACCTCGTGTTGTAGACTTTTTACCGAATCAGTTTTGCCCTTTGTTTTTCCAGGTCGTTGCCCGCTCGCTCAGTTTCACACTCTTAAAAACATGATGAACAGCTATGCAAAGGCGAATTGCCAAGACCAACCAAGGTTGGTAAGTTTTACTGCCGTATTTACGGCATCTTGTGTTGAGTTGAATTTTTTCCCCTTTTGGAGGCTTTAGCGCGTGCAAAGTTGCCAATTTGGAACGTGACGTTAAACTTTCGCTTGTGACGTGAAATAATTGGAGACAAGAGCATAGGAGGTTAGAGGGAAAGGCTTTTGCAGCCCTTCTAACGCCAAAAGCTGGTTAATTTGATGCATTAGAAATCACCAGATCAGCAGCTACATATACAAGAAACCTTAGCCGTCTATGTAGTGCTTTTAAAAGTACCAATTGATCTCGTTCCAAGTGGGGAAAAATTGACACAGAGTTGAAACTGAGGCGATATGGATCAGGCAAGTTTTTTTTTGGCTCCTTGTCTTTGCTTTACGCTAAAGCAGTTTACTGTAAAACACTGGAACACCTCTTGCAAGGGGGAACTTGAAATTGACGCCTAGGCTGCTATAAAGCACGAAATCTTGGCTTGAAGCCCTTGTCTACGACCATACCACAAGGGAAACACCGGTTCTCGTCCGATCACCGAAGTTAAGCTTTGTCGGGCGGGGTTAGTACTTGGATGATTGATCGCCTAGGAATACCTCGTGTTGTAGACTTTTTACCGAATCAGTTTTGCCCTTTGTTTTTCCAGGTCGTTGCCCGCTCGCTCAGTTTCACACTCTTAAAAACATGATGAACAGCTATGCAAAGGCAAATTGCCAAGACCAACCAAGGTTGGTAAGTTTTACTGCCGTATTTACGGCATCTTGTGTTGAGTTGAATTTTTTCCCCTTTTGGAGGCTTTAGCGCGTGCAAAGTTGCCAATTTGGAACGTGACGTTAAACGTTCGCTTGTGACGTGAAATAATTGGAGACAAGAGCATAGGAGGTTAGAGGGAAAGGCTTTTGCAGCCCTTCTAACGCCAAAAGCTGGTTAATTTGATGCATTAGAAATCACCAGATCAGCAGCTACATATACAAGAAACCTTAGCCGTCTATGTAGTGCTTTTAAAAGTACCAATTGATCTCGTTCCAAGTGGGGAAAAATTGACACAGAGTTGAAACTGAGGCGATATGGATCAGGCAAGTTTTTTTTTGGCTCCTTGTCTTTGCTTTACGCTAAAGCAGTTTACTGTAAAACACTGGAACACCTCTTGCAACTTGAAATTGACGCCTAGGCTGCTATAAAGCACGAAATCTTGGCTTGAAGCCCTTGTCTACGACCATACCACAAGGGAAACACCGGTTCTCGTCCGATCACCGAAGTTAAGCTTTGTCGGGCGGGGTTAGTACTTGGATGATTGATCGCCTAGGAATACCTCGTGTTGTAGACTTTTTACCGAATCAGTTTTGCCCTTTGTTTTTCCAGGTCGTTGCCCGCTCGCTCAGTTTCACACTCTTAAAAACATGATGAACAGCTATGCAAAGGCAAATTGCCAAGACCAACCAAGGTTGGTAAGTTTTACTGCCGTATTTACGGCATCTTGTGTTGAGTTGAATGTTTTCCCCTTTTGGAGGCTTTAGCGCGTGCAAAGTTGCCAATTTGGAACGTGACGTTAAACGTTCGCTTGTGAAGTGAAATAATTGGAGACAAGAGCATAGGAGGTTAGAGGGAAAGGCTTTTGCAGCCCTTCTAACGCCAAAAGCTGGTTAATTTGATGCATTAGAAATCACCAGATCAGCAGCTACATATACAAGAAACCTTAGCCGTCTATGTAGTGCTTTTAAAAGTACCAATTGATCTCGTTCCAAGTGGGGAAAAATTGACACAGAGTTGAAACTGAGGCGATATGGATCAGGCAAGTTTTTTTTTGGCTCCTTGTCTTTGCTTTACGCTAAAGCAGTTTACTGTAAAACACTGGAACACCTCTTGCAACTTGAAATTGACGCCTAGGCTGCTATAAAGCACGAAATCTTGGCTTGAAGCCCTTGTCTACGACCATACCACAAGGGAAACACCGGTTCTCGTCCGATCACCGAAGTTAAGCTTTGTCGGGCGGGGTTAGTACTTGGATGATTGATCGCCTAGGAATACCTCGTGTTGTAGACTTTTTACCGAATCAGTTTTGCCCTTTGTTTTTCCAGGTCGTTGCCCGCTCGCTCAGTTTCACACTCTTAAAAACATGATGAACAGCTATGCAAAGGCAAATTGCCAAGACCAACCAAGGTTGGTAAGTTTTACTGCCGTATTTACGGCATCTTGTGTTGAGTTGAATTTTTTCCCCTTTTCGAGGCTTTAGCGCGTGCAAAGTTGCCAATTTGGAACGTGACGTTAAACGTTCGCTTGTGACGTGAAATAATTGGAGACAAGAGCATAGAAGGTTAGAGGGAAAGGCTTTTGCAGCCCTTCTAACGCCAAAAGCTGGTTAATTTGATGCATTAGAAATCACCAGATCAGCAGCTACATATACAAGAAACCTTAGCCGTCTATGTAGTGCTTTTAAAAGTACCAATTGATCTCGTTCCAAGTGGGGAAAAATTGACACAGAGTTGAAACTGAGGCGATATGGATCAGGCAAGTTTTTTTTTGGCTCCTTGTCTTTGCTTTACGCTAAAGCAGTTTACTGTAAAACACTGGAACACCTCTTGCAACTTGAAATTGACGCCTAGGCTGCTATAAAGCACGACATCTTGGCTTGAAGCCCTTGTCTACGACCATACCACAAGGGAAACACCGGTTCTCGTCCGATCACCGAAGTTAAGCTTTGTCGGGCGGGGTTAGTACTTGGATGATTGATCGCCTAGGAATACCTCGTGTTGTAGACTTTTTACCGAATCAGTTTTGCCCTTTGTTTTTCCAGGTCGTTGCCCGCTCGCTCAGTTTCACACTCTTAAAAACATGATGAACAGCTATGCAAAGGCGAATTGCCAAGACCAACCAAGGTTGGTAAGTTTTACTGCCGTATTTACGGCATCTTGTGTTGAGTTGAATTTTTTCCCCTTTTGGAGGCTTTAGCGCGTGCAAAGTTGCCAATTTGGAACGTGACGTTAAACTTTCGCTTGTGACGTGAAATAATTGGAGACAAGAGCATAGGAGGTTAGAGGGAAAGGCTTTTGCAGCCCTTCTAACGCCAAAAGCTGGTTAATTTGATGCATTAGAAATCACCAGATCAGCAGCTACATATACAAGAAACCTTAGCCGTCTATGTAGTGCTTTTAAAAGTACCAATTGATCTCGTTCCAAGTGGGGAAAAATTGACACAGAGTTGAAACTGAGGCGATATGGATCAGGCAAGTTTTTTTTTGGCTCCTTGTCTTTGCTTTACGCTAAAGCAGTTTACTGTAAAACACTGGAACACCTCTTGCAACTTGAAATTGACGCCTAGGCTGCTATAAAGCACGACATCTTGGCTTGAAGCCCTTGTCTACGACCATACCACAAGGGAAACACCGGTTCTCGTCCGATCACCGAAGTTAAGCTTTGTCGGGCGGGGTTAGTACTTGGATGATTGATCGCCTAGGAATACCTCGTGTTGTAGACTTTTTACCGAATCAGTTTTGCCAATTTGGAACGTGACGTTAAACTTTCGCTTGTGACATGAAATAATTGTAGACAAGAGCATAGGAGGTTAGAGGGAAAGGCTTTTGCAGCCCTTCTAATGCCAAAAGCTGGTTAATTTTATGCATTAGAAATCACCAGATCAGCAGCTACATATACAAGAAACCTTAGCCGTCTATGTAGTGCTTTTAAAAGTACCAATTGATCTCGTTCCAAGTGGGGAAAAATTGACACAGAGTTGAAACTGAGGCGATATGGATCAGGCAAGTTTTTTTTTGGCTCCTTGTCTTTGCTTTACGCTAAAGCAGTTTACTGTAAAACACTGGAACACCTCTTGCAACTTGAAATTGACGCCTAGGCTGCTATAAAGCACGAAATCTTGGCTTGAAGCCCTTGTCTACGACCATACCACAAGGGAAACACCGGTTCTCGTCCGATCACCGAAGTTAAGCTTTGTCGGGCGGGGTTAGTACTTGGATGATTGATCGCCTAGGAATACCTCGTGTTGTAGACTTTTTACCGAATCAGTTTTGCCCTTTGTTTTTCCAGGTCGTTGGCCGCTCGCTCAGTTTCACACTCTTAAAAACATGATGAACAGCTATGCAAAGGCGAATTGCCAAGACCAACCAAGGTTGGTAAGTTTTACTGCCGTATTTACGGCATCTTGTGTTGAGTTGAATTTTTTCCCCTTTTGGAGGCTTTAGCGCGTGCAAAGTTGCCAATTTGGAACGTGACGTTAAACTTTCGCTTGTGACGTGAAATAATTGGAGACAAGAGCATAGGAGGTTAGAGGGAAAGGCTTTTGCAGCCCTTCTAACGCCAAAAGCTGGTTAATTTGATGCATTAGAAATCACCAGATCAGCAGCTACATATACAAGAAACCTTAGCCGTCTATGTAGTGCTTTTAAAAGTACCAATTGATCTCGTTCCAAGTGGGGAAAAATTGACACAGAGTTGAAACTGAGGCGATATGGATCAGGCAAGTTTTTTTTTGGCTCCTTGTCTTTGCTTTACGCTAAAGCAGTTTACTGTAAAACACTGGAACACCTCTTGCAAGGGGGAACTTGAAATTGACGCCTAGGCTGCTATAAAGCACGACATCTTGGCTTGAAGCCCTTGTCTACGACCATACCACAAGGGAAACACCGGTTCTCGTCCGATCACCGAAGTTAAGCTTTGTCGGGCGGGGTTAGTACTTGGATGATTGATCGCCTAGGAATACCTCGTGTTGTAGACTTTTTACCGAATCAGTTTTGCCCTTTGTTTTTCCAGGTCGTTGCCCGCTCGCTCAGTTTCACACTCTTAAAAACATGATGAACAGCTATGCAAAGGCGAATTGCCAAGACCAACCAAGGTTGGTAAGTTTTACTGCCGTATTTACGGCATCTTGTGTTGAGTTGAATTTTTTCCCCTTTTGGAGGCTTTAGCGCGTGCAAAGTTGCCAATTTGGAACGTGACGTTAAACTTTCGCTTGTGACGTGAAATAATTGGAGACAAGAGCATAGGAGGTTAGAGGGAAAGGCTTTTGCAGCCCTTCTAACGCCAAAAGCTGGTTAATTTGATGCATTAGAAATCACCAGATCAGCAGCTACATATACAAGAAACCTTAGCCGTCTATGTAGTGCTTTTAAAAGTACCAATTGATCTCGTTCCAAGTGGGGAAAAATTGACACAGAGTTGAAACTGAGGCGATATGGATCAGGCAAGTTTTTTTTTGGCTCCTTGTCTTTGCTTTACGCTAAAGCAGTTTACTGTAAAACACTGGAACACCTCTTGCAACTTGAAATTGACGCCTAGGCTGCTATAAAGCACGAAATCTTGGCTTGAAGCCCTTGTCTACGACCATACCACAAGGGAAACACCGGTTCTCGTCCGATCACCGAAGTTAAGCTTTGTCGGGCGGGGTTAGTACTTGGATGATTGATCGCCTAGGAATAC
Organism: Galaxea fascicularis; assembly: GCA_948470475.1. Taxonomy (NCBI): domain Eukaryota; kingdom Metazoa; phylum Cnidaria; class Anthozoa; order Scleractinia; family Euphylliidae; genus Galaxea; species Galaxea fascicularis. The sequence continues at coordinate 13,111,855 of OX419346.1, forward strand.
CTCGTGTTGTAGACTTTTTACCGAATCAGTTTTGCCAATTTGGAACGTGACGTTAAACTTTCGCTTGTGACATGAAATAATTGTAGACAAGAGCATAGGAGGTTAGAGGGAAAGGCTTTTGCAGCCCTTCTAACGCCAAAAGCTGGTTAATTTGATGCATTAGAAATCACCAGATCAGCAGCTACATATACAAGAAACCTTAGCCGTCTATGTAGTGCTTTTAAAAGTACCAATTGATCTCGTTCCAAGTGGGGAAAAATTGACACAGAGTTGAAACTGAGGCGATATGGATCAGGCAAGTTTTTTTTTGGCTCCTTGTCTTTGCTTTACGCTAAAGCAGTTTACTGTAAAACACTGGAACACCTCTTGCAACTTGAAATTGACGCCTAGGCTGCTATAAAGCACGAAATCTTGGCTTGAAGCCCTTGTCTACGACCATACCACAAGGGAAACACCGGTTCTCGTCCGATCACCGAAGTTAAGCTTTGTCGGGCGGGGTTAGTACTTGGATGATTGATCGCCTAGGAATACCTCGTGTTGTAGACTTTTTACCGAATCAGTTTTGCCCTTTGTTTTTCCAGGTCGTTGCCCGCTCGCTCAGTTTCACACTCTTAAAAACATGATGAACAGCTATGCAAAGGCGAATTGCCAAGACCAACCAAGGTTGGTAAGTTTTACTGCCGTATTTACGGCATCTTGTGTTGAGTTGAATTTTTTCCCCTTTTGGAGGCTTTAGCGCGTGCAAAGTTGCCAATTTGGAACGTGACGTTAAACTTTCGCTTGTGACGTGAAATAATTGGAGACAAGAGCATAGGAGGTTAGAGGGAAAGGCTTTTGCAGCCCTTCTAACGCCAAAAGCTGATTAATTTGATGCATTAGAAATCACCAGATCAGCAGCTACATATACAAGAAACCTTAGCCGTCTATGTAGTGCTTTTAAAAGTACCAATTGATCTCGTTCCAAGTGGGGAAAAATTGACACAGAGTTGAAACTGAGGCGATATGGATCAGGCAAGTTTTTTTTTGGCTCCTTGTCTTTGCTTTACGCTAAAGCAGTTTACTGTAAAACACTGGAACACCTCTTGCAACTTGAAATTGACGCCTAGGCTGCTATAAAGCACGACATCTTGGCTTGAAGCCCTTGTCTACGACCATACCACAAGGGAAACACCGGTTCTCGTCCGATCACCGAAGTTAAGCTTTGTCGGGCGGGGTTAGTACTTGGATGATTGATCGCCTAGGAATACCTCGTGTTGTAGACTTTTTACCGAATCAGTTTTGCCAATTTGGAACGTGACGTTAAACTTTCGCTTGTGACATGAAATAATTGTAGACAAGAGCATAGGAGGTTAGAGGGAAAGGCTTTTGCAGCCCTTCTAATGCCAAAAGCTGGTTAATTTTATGCATTAGAAATCACCAGATCAGCAGCTACATATACAAGAAACCTTAGCCGTCTATGTAGTGCTTTTAAAAGTACCAATTGATCTCGTTCCAAGTGGGGAAAAATTGACACAGAGTTGAAACTGAGGCGATATGGATCAGGCAAGTTTTTTTTTGGCTCCTTGTCTTTGCTTTACGCTAAAGCAGTTTACTGTAAAACACTGGAACACCTCTTGCAACTTGAAATTGACGCCTAGGCTGCTATAAAGCACGAAATCTTGGCTTGAAGCCCTTGTCTACGACCATACCACAAGGGAAACACCGGTTCTCGTCCGATCACCGAAGTTAAGCTTTGTCGGGCGGGGTTAGTACTTGGATGATTGATCGCCTAGGAATACCTCGTGTTGTAGACTTTTTACCGAATCAGTTTTGCCAATTTGGAACGTGACGTTAAACTTTCGCTTGTGACATGAAATAATTGTAGACAAGAGCATAGGAGGTTAGAGGGAAAGGCTTTTGCAGCCCTTCTAACGCCAAAAGCTGGTTAATTTGATGCATTAGAAATCACCAGATCAGCAGCTACATATACAAGAAACCTTAGCCGTCTATGTAGTGCTTTTAAAAGTACCAATTGATCTCGTTCCAAGTGGGGAAAAATTGACACAGAGTTGAAACTGAGGCGATATGGATCAGGCAAGTTTTTTTTTGGCTCCTTGTCTTTGCTTTACGCTAAAGCAGTTTACTGTAAAACACTGGAACACCTCTTGCAACTTGAAATTGACGCCTAGGCTGCTATAAAGCACGACATCTTGGCTTGAAGCCCTTGTCTACGACCATACCACAAGGGAAACACCGGTTCTCGTCCGATCACCGAAGTTAAGCTTTGTCGGGCGGGGTTAGTACTTGGATGATTGATCGCCTAGGAATACCTCGTGTTGTAGACTTTTTACCGAATCAGTTTTGCCCTTTGTTTTTCCAGGTCGTTGCCCGCTCGCTCAGTTTCACACTCTTAAAAACATGATGAACAGCTATGCAAAGGCGAATTGCCAAGACCAACCAAGGTTGGTAAGTTTTACTGCCGTATTTACGGCATCTTGTGTTGAGTTGAATTTTTTCCCCTTTTGGAGGCTTTAGCGCGTGCAAAGTTGCCAATTTGGAACGTGACGTTAAACTTTCGCTTGTGACGTGAAATAATTGGAGACAAGAGCATAGGAGGTTAGAGGGAAAGGCTTTTGCAGCCCTTCTAACGCCAAAAGCTGATTAATTTGATGCATTAGAAATCACCAGATCAGCAGCTACATATACAAGAAACCTTAGCCGTCTATGTAGTGCTTTTAAAAGTACCAATTGATCTCGTTCCAAGTGGGGAAAAATTGACACAGAGTTGAAACTGAGGCGATATGGATCAGGCAAGTTTTTTTTTGGCTCCTTGTCTTTGCTTTACGCTAAAGCAGTTTACTGTAAAACACTGGAACACCTCTTGCAACTTGAAATTGACGCCTAGGCTGCTATAAAGCACGACATCTTGGCTTGAAGCCCTTGTCTACGACCATACCACAAGGGAAACACCGGTTCTCGTCCGATCACCGAAGTTAAGCTTTGTCGGGCGGGGTTAGTACTTGGATGATTGATCGCCTAGGAATACCTCGTGTTGTAGACTTTTTACCGAATCAGTTTTGCCAATTTGGAACGTGACGTTAAACTTTCGCTTGTGACATGAAATAATTGTAGACAAGAGCATAGGAGGTTAGAGGGAAAGGCTTTTGCAGCCCTTCTAATGCCAAAAGCTGGTTAATTTTATGCATTAGAAATCACCAGATCAGCAGCTACATATACAAGAAACCTTAGCCGTCTATGTAGTGCTTTTAAAAGTACCAATTGATCTCGTTCCAAGTGGGGAAAAATTGACACAGAGTTGAAACTGAGGCGATATGGATCAGGCAAGTTTTTTTTTGGCTCCTTGTCTTTGCTTTACGCTAAAGCAGTTTACTGTAAAACACTGGAACACCTCTTGCAACTTGAAATTGACGCCTAGGCTGCTATAAAGCACGAAATCTTGGCTTGAAGCCCTTGTCTACGACCATACCACAAGGGAAACACCGGTTCTCGTCCGATCACCGAAGTTAAGCTTTGTCGGGCGGGGTTAGTACTTGGATGATTGATCGCCTAGGAATACCTCGTGTTGTAGACTTTTTACCGAATCAGTTTTGCCAATTTGGAACGTGACGTTAAACTTTCGCTTGTGACATGAAATAATTGTAGACAAGAGCATAGGAGGTTAGAGGGAAAGGCTTTTGCAGCCCTTCTAACGCCAAAAGCTGGTTAATTTGATGCATTAGAAATCACCAGATCAGCAGCTACATATACAAGAAACCTTAGCCGTCTATGTAGTGCTTTTAAAAGTACCAATTGATCTCGTTCCAAGTGGGGAAAAATTGACACAGAGTTGAAACTGAGGCGATATGGATCAGGCAAGTTTTTTTTTGGCTCCTTGTCTTTGCTTTACGCTAAAGCAGTTTACTGTAAAACACTGGAACACCTCTTGCAACTTGAAATTGACGCCTAGGCTGCTATAAAGCACGGAATCTTGGCTTGAAGCCCTTGTCTACGACCATACCACAAGGGAAACACCGGTTCTCGTCCGATCACCGAAGTTAAGCTTTGTCGGGCGGGGTTAGTACTTGGATGATTGATCGCCTAGGAATACCTCGTGTTGTAGACTTTTTGCCGAATCAGTTTTGCCCTTTGTTTTTCCAGGTCGTTGCCCGCTCGCTTTGTTTCACACTCTTAAAAACATGATGAACAGCTATGCAAAGGCGAATTGCCAAGACAAACCAAGGTTGGTAAGTTTTACTGCCGTATTTACGGCATCTTGTGTTGAGTTGAATGTTTTCCCCTTTTGGAGGCTTTAGCGCGTGTAAAGTTGCCAATTTGGAACGTGACGTTAATTTTTCGCTGATGACGTGAAATAATTGGAGACAAGAGGATAGGAGGTTAGAGGGAAAGGCTTTTGTAGCCCTTCTAACGCCAAAAGCTGGTTAATTTGATGCATTAGAAATCACCAGATCAGCAGCTACATATACAAGAAACCTTAGCCGTCTATGTAGTGCTTTTAAAAGTACCAATTGATCTCGTTCCAAGTGGGGAAAAATTGACACAGAGTTGAAACTGAGGCGATATGGATCAGGCAAGTTTTTTTTTGGCTCCTTGTCTTTGCTTTACGCTAAAGCAGTTTACTGTAAAACACTGGAACACCTCTTGCAACTTGAAATTGACGCCTAGGCTGCTATAAAGCACGACATCTTGGCTTGAAGCCCTTGTCTACGACCATACCACAAGGGAAACACCGGTTCTCGTCCGATCACCGAAGTTAAGCTTTGTCGGGCGGGGTTAGTACTTGGATGATTGATCGCCTAGGAATACCTCGTGTTGTAGACTTTTTACCGAATCAGTTTTGCCCTTTGTTTTTCCAGGTCGTTGCCCGCTCGCTCAGTTTCACACTCTTAAAAACATGATGAACAGCTGTGCAAAGGCGAATTGCCAAGACCAACCAAGGTTGGTAAGTTTACGGCATCTTGTGTTGAGTTGAATTTTTTCCCCTTTTGGAGGCTTTAGCGCGTGCAAAGTTGCCAATTTGGAACGTGACGTTAAACTTTCGCTTGTGACGTGAAATAATTGGAGACAAGAGCATAGGAGGTTAGAGGGAAAGGCTTTTGCAGCCCTTCTAACGCCAAAAGCTGGTTAATTTGATGCATTAGAAATCACCAGATCAGCAGCTACATATACAAGAAACCTTAGCCGTCTATGTAGTGCTTTTAAAAGTACCAATTGATCTCGTTCCAAGTGGGGAAAAAGTGACACAGAGTTGAAACTGAGGCGATATGGATCAGGCAAGTTTTTTTTTGGCTCCTTGTCTTTGCTTTACGCTAAAGCAGTTTACTGTAAAACACTGGAACACCTCTTGCAACTTGAAATTGACGCCTAGGCTGCTATAAAGCACGACATCTTGGCTTGAAGCCCTTGTCTACGACCATACCACAAGGGAAACACCGGTTCTCGTCCGATCACCGAAGTTAAGCTTTGTCGGGAGGGGTTAGTACTTGGATGATTGATCGCCTAGGAATACCTCGTGTTGTAGACTTTTTGCCGAATCAGTTTTGCCCTTTGTTTTTCCAGGTCGTTGCCCGCTCGCTTTGTTTCACACTCTTAAAAACATGATGAACAGCTATGCAAAGGCGAATTGCCAAGACAAACCAAGGTTGGTAAGTTTTACTGCCGTATTTACGGCATCTTGTGTTGAGTTGAATGTTTTCCCCTTTTGGAGGCTTTAGCGCGTGTAAAGTTGCAATTTGGAACGTGACGTTAAACTTTCGCTTGTGACGTGAAACAATTGGAGACAAGAGCATAGGAGGTTAGAGGGAAAGGCTTTTGTAGCCCTTCTAACGCCAAAAGCTGGTTAATTTGATGCATTAGAAATCACCAGATCAGCAGCTACATATACAAGAAACCTTAGCCGTCTATGTAGTGCTTTTAAAAGTACCAATTGATCTCGTTCCAAGTGGGGAAAAATTGACACAGAGTTGAAACTGAGGCGATATGGATCAGGCAAGTTTTTTTTTGGCTCCTTGTCTTTGCTTTACGCTAAAGCAGTTTACTGTAAAACACTGGAACACCTCTTGCAACTTGAAATTGACGCATAGGCTGCTATAAAGCACGACATCTTGGCTTGAAGCCCTTGTCTACAACCATACCACAAGGGAAACACCGGTTCTCGTCCGATCACCGAAGTTAAGCTTTGTCGGGCGGGGTTAGTACTTGGATGATTGATCGCCTAGGAATACCTCGTGTTGTAGACTTTTTACCGAATCAGTTTTGCCCTTTGTTTTTCCAGGTCGTTGCCCGCTCGCTCAGTTTCACACTCTTAAAAACATGATGAACAGCTGTGCAAAGGCGAATTGCCAAGACCAACCAAGGTTGGTAAGTTTACGGCATCTTGTGTTGAGTTGAATTTTTTCCCCTTTTGGAGGCTTTAGCGCGTGCAAAGTTGCCAATTTGGAACGTGACGTTAAACTTTCGCTTGTGACGTGAAATAATTGGAGACAAGAGCATAGGAGGTTAGAGGGAAAGGCTTTTGCAGCCCTTCTAACGCCAAAAGCTGGTTAATTTGATGCATTAGAAATCACCAGATCAGCAGCTACATATACAAGAAAACCTTAGCCGTCTATGTAGTGCTTTTGAAAGTACGAATTGATCTCGTTCCAAGTGGGGAAAAATTGACACAGAGTTGAAACTGAGGCGATATGGATCAGGCAAGTTTTTTTTTGGCTCCTTGTCTTTGCTTTACGCTAAAGCAGTTTACTGTAAAACACTGGAACACCTCTTGCAACTTGAAATTGACGCCTAGGCTGCTATAAAGCACGACATCTTGGCTTGAAGCCCTTGTCTACGACCATACCACAAGGGAAACACCGGTTCTCGTCCGATCACCGAAGTTAAGCTTTGTCGGGCGGGGTTAGTACTTGGATGATTGATCGCCTAGGAATACCTCGTGTTGTAGACTTTTTACCGAATCAGTTTTGCCAATTTGGAACGTGACGTTAAACTTTCGCTTGTGACATGAAATAATTGTAGACAAGAGCATAGGAGGTTAGAGGGAAAGGCTTTTGCAGCCCTTCTAACGCCAAAAGCTGGTTAATTTGATGCATTAGAAATCACCAGATCAGCAGCTACATATACAAGAAACCTTAGCCGTCTATGTAGTGCTTTTAAAAGTACCAATTGATCTCGTTCCAAGTGGGGAAAAATTGACACAGAGTTGAAACTGAGGCGATATGGATCAGGCAAGTTTTTTTTTGGCTCCTTGTCTTTGCTTTACGCTAAAGCAGTTTACTGTAAAACACTGGAACACCTCTTGCAACTTGAAATTGACGCCTAGGCTGCTATAAAGCACGAAATCTTGGCTTGAAGCCCTTGTCTACGACCATACCACAAGGGAAACACCGGTTCTCGTCCGATCACCGAAGTTAAGCTTTGTCGGGCGGGGTTAGTACTTGGATGATTGATCGCCTAGGAATACCTCGTGTTGTAGACTTTTTACCGAATCAGTTTTGCCCTTTGTTTTTCCAGGTCGTTGGCCGCTCGCTCAGTTTCACACTCTTAAAAACATGATGAACAGCTATGCAAAGGCGAATTGCCAAGACCAACCAAGGTTGGTAAGTTTTACTGCCGTATTTACGGCATCTTGTGTTGAGTTGAATTTTTTCCCCTTTTGGAGGCTTTAGCGCGTGCAAAGTTGCCAATTTGGAACGTGACGTTAAACTTTCGCTTGTGACGTGAAATAATTGGAGACAAGAGCATAGGAGGTTAGAGGGAAAGGCTTTTGCAGCCCTTCTAACGCCAAAAGCTGGTTAATTTGATGCATTAGAAATCACCAGATCAGCAGCTACATATACAAGAAACCTTAGCCGTCTATGTAGTGCTTTTAAAAGTACCAATTGATCTCGTTCCAAGTGGGGAAAAATTGACACAGAGTTGAAACTGAGGCGATATGGATCAGGCAAGTTTTTTTTTGGCTCCTTGTCTTTGCTTTACGCTAAAGCAGTTTGCTGTAAAACACTGGAACACCTCTTGCAACTTGAAATTGACGCCTAGGCTGCTATAAAGCACGACATCTTGGCTTGAAGCCCTTGTCTACGACCATACCACAAGGGAAACACCGGTTCTCGTCCGATCACCAAGGTTAAGCTTTGTCGGGCGGGGTTAGTACTTGGATGATTGATCGCCTAGGAATACCTCGTGTTGTAGACTTTTTACCGAATCAGTTTTGCCAATTTGGAACGTGACGTTAAACTTTCGCTTGTGACATGAAATAATTGTAGACAAGAGCATAGGAGGTTAGAGGGAAAGGCTTTTGCAGCCCTTCTAACGCCAAAAGCTGGTTAATTTGATGCATTAGAAATCACCAGATCAGCAGCTACATATACAAGAAACCTTAGCCGTCTATGTAGTGCTTTTAAAAGTACCAATTGATCTCGTTCCAAGTGGGGAAAAATTGACACAGAGTTGAAACTGAGGCGATATGGATCAGGCAAGTTTTTTTTTGGCTCCTTGTCTTTGCTTTACGCTAAAGCAGTTTACTGTAAAACACTGGAACACCTCTTGCAACTTGAAATTGACGCCTAGGCTGCTATAAAGCACGAAATCTTGGCTTGAAGCCCTTGTCTACGACCATACCACAAGGGAAACACCGGTTCTCGTCCGATCACCGAAGTTAAGCTTTGTCGGGCGGGGTTAGTACTTGGATGATTGATCGCCTAGGAATACCTCGTGTTGTAGACTTTTTACCGAATCAGTTTTGCCAATTTGGAACGTGACGTTAAACTTTCGCTTGTGACATGAAATAATTGTAGACAAGAGCATAGGAGGTTAGAGGGAAAGGCTTTTGCAGCCCTTCTAACGCCAAAAGCTGGTTAATTTGATGCATTAGAAATCACCAGATCAGCAGCTACATATACAAGAAACCTTAGCCGTCTATGTAGTGCTTTTAAAAGTACCAATTGATCTCGTTCCAAGTGGGGAAAAATTGACACAGAGTTTAAACTGAGGCGATATGGATCAGGCAAGTTTTTTTTTGGCTCCTTGTCTTTGCTTTACGCTAAAGCAGTTTACTGTAAAACACTGGAACACCTCTTGCAACTTGAAATTGACGCCTAGGCTGCTATAAAGCACGACATCTTGGCTTGAAGCCCTTGTCTACGACCATACCACAAGGGAAACACCGGTTCTCGTCCGATCACCGAAGTTAAGCTTTGTCGGGCGGGGTTAGTACTTGGATGATTGATCGCCTAGGAATACCTCGTGTTGTAGACTTTTTACCGAATCAGTTTTGCCAATTTGGAACGTGACGTTAAACTTTCGCTTGTGACATGAAATAATTGTAGACAAGAGCATAGGAGGTTAGAGGGAAAGGCTTTTGCAGCCCTTCTAACGCCAAAAGCTGGTTAATTTGATGCATTAGAAATCACCAGATCAGCAGCTACATATACAAGAAACCTTAGCCGTCTATGTAGTGCTTTTAAAAGTACCAATTGATCTCGTTCCAAGTGGGGAAAAATTGACACAGAGTTGAAACTGAGGCGATATGGATCAGGCAAGTTTTTTTTTGGCTCCTTGTCTTTGCTTTACGCTAAAGCAGTTTACTGTAAAACACTGGAACACCTCTTGCAACTTGAAATTGACGCCTAGGCTGCTATAAAGCACGACATCTTGGCTTGAAGCCCTTGTCTACGACCATACCACAAGGGAAACACCGGTTCTCGTCCGATCACCGAAGTTAAGCTTTGTCGGGCGGGGTTAGTACTTGGATGATTGATCGCCTAGGAATACCTCGTGTTGTAGACTTTTTACCGAATCAGTTTTGCCAATTTGGAACGTGACGTTAAACTTTCGCTTGTGACATGAAATAATTGTAGACAAGAGCATAGGAGGTTAGAGGGAAAGGCTTTTGCAGCCCTTCTAACGCCAAAAGCTGGTTAATTTGATGCATTAGAAATCACCAGATCAGCAGCTACATATACAAGAAACCTTAGCCGTCTATGTAGTGCTTTTAAAAGTACCAATTGATCTCGTTCCAAGTGGGGAAAAATTGACACAGAGTTGAAACTGAGGCGATATGGATCAGGCAAGTTTTTTTTTGGCTCCTTGTCTTTGCTTTACGCTAAAGCAGTTTACTGTAAAACACTGGAACACCTCTTGCAACTTGAAATTGACGCCTAGGCTGCTATAAAGCACGAAATCTTGGCTTGAAGCCCTTGTCTACGACCATACCACAAGGGAAACACCGGTTCTCGTCCGATCACCGAAGTTAAGCTTTGTCGGGCGGGGTTAGTACTTGGATGATTGATCGCCTAGGAATACCTCGTGTTGTAGACTTTTTACCGAATCAGTTTTGCCCTTTGTTTTTCCAGGTCGTTGCCCGCTCGCTCAGTTTCACACTCTTAAAAACATGATGAACAGCTGTGCAAAGGCGAATTGCCAAGACCAACCAAGGTTGGTAAGTTTACGGCATCTTGTGTTGAGTTGAATTTTTTCCCCTTTTGGAGGCTTTAGCGCGTGCAAAGTTGCCAATTTGGAACGTGACGTTAAACTTTCGCTTGTGACGTGAAATAATTGGAGACAAGAGCATAGGAGGTTAGAGGGAAAGGCTTTTGCAGCCCTTCTAACGCCAAAAGCTGGTTAATTTGATGCATTAGAAATCACCAGATCAGCAGCTACATATACAAGAAACCTTAGCCGTCTATGTAGTGCTTTTAAAAGTACCAATTGATCTCGTTCCAAGTGGGGAAAAATTGACACAGAGTTGAAACTGAGGCGATATGGATCAGGCAAGTTTTTTTTGGCTCCTTGTCTTTGCTTTACGCTAAAGCAGTTTACTGTAAAACACTGGAACACCTCTTGCAACTTGAAATTGACGCCTAGGCTGCTATAAAGCACGGAATCTTGGCTTGAAGCCCTTGTCTACGACCATACCACAAGGGAAACACCGGTTCTCGTCCGATCACCAAAGTTAAGCTTTGTCGGGCGGGGTTAGTACTTGGATGATTGATCGCCTAGGAATACCTCGTGTTGTAGACTTTTTGCCGAATCAGTTTTGCCCTTTGTTTTTCCAGGTCGTTGCCCGCTCGCTTTGTTTCACACTCTTAAAAACATGATGAACAGCTATGCAAAGGCGAATTGCCAAGACAAACCAAGGTTGGTAAGTTTTACTGCCGTATTTACGGCATCTTGTGTTGAGTTGAATGTTTTTCCCTTTTGGAGGCTTTAGCGCGTGTAAAGTTGCCAATTTGGAACGTGACGTTAATTTTTCGCTGATGACGTGAAATAATTGGAGACAAGAGGATAGGAGGTTAGAGGGAAAGGCTTTTGTAGCCCTTCTAACGCCAAAAGCTGGTTAATTTGATGCATTAGAAATCACCAGATCAGCAGCTACATATACAAGAAACCTTAGCCGTCTATGTAGTGCTTTTAAAAGTACCAATTGATCTCGTTCCAAGTGGGGAAAAATTGACACAGAGTTGAAACCGGCTGAGGCGATATGGATCAGGCAAGTTTTTTTTTGGCTCCTTGTCTTTGCTTTACGCTAAAGCAGTTTACTGTAAAACACTGGAACACCTCTTGCAACTTGAAATTGACGCCTAGGCTGCTATAAAGCACGACATCTTGGCTTGAAGCCCTTGTCTACGACCATACCACAAGGGAAACACCGGTTCTCGTCCGATCACCGAAGTTAAGCTTTGTCGGGCGGGGTTAGTACTTGGATGATTGATCGCCTAGGAATACCTCGTGTTGTAGACTTTTTACCGAATCAGTTTTGCCCTTTGTTTTTCCAGGTCGTTGCCCGCTCGCTCAGTTTCACACTCTTAAAAACATGATGAACAGCTGTGCAAAGGCGAATTGCCAAGACCAACCAAGGTTGGTAAGTTTACGGCATCTTGTGTTGAGTTGAATTTTTTCCCCTTTTGGAGGCTTTAGCGCGTGCAAAGTTGCCAATTTGGAACGTGACGTTAAACTTTCGCTTGTGACGTGAAATAATTGGAGACAAGAGCATAGGAGGTTAGAGGGAAAGGCTTTTGCAGCCCTTCTAACGCCAAAAGCTGGTTAATTTGATGCATTAGAAATCACCAGATCAGCAGCTACATATACAAGAAACCTTAGCCGTCTATGTAGTGCTTTTAAAAGTACCAATTGATCTCGTTCCAAGTGGGGAAAAATTGACACAGAGTTGAAACCGGCTGAGGCGATATGGATCAGGCAAGTTTTTTTTTGGCTCCTTGTCTTTGCTTTACGCTAAAGCAGTTTACTGTAAAACACTGGAACACCTCTTGCAACTTGAAATTGACGCCTAGGCTGCTATAAAGCACGACATCTTGGCTTGAAGCCCTTGTCTACGACCATACCACAAGGGAAACACCGGTTCTCGTCCGATCACCGAAGTTAAGCTTTGTCGGGAGTGTTTGTTTGGAGTGCAGGGTGGTCGAGTGGTTAGAGCGCTGGATTTCAATGCGTGTGACCCGGGTTCAAATCCCGCTCTGGCCACTAGCTGGTGTTGTTCTGGGTAAGTACCTGGTTCAACTCCTCGGTCATCCTTGTAAAATAGCCAACCGGTTTGCCTCCCGCCGGTTGGGATTCTTATCATGTTAAGTTGATTTGATAAATGCTCGGAGATATTAGCTACATAAGCTACTCTAAAATCCAAAGGTAAATAAAGTATTATTATTATTATTATTATTATTGTTAGTACTTGGATGATTGATCGCCTAGGAATACCTCGTGTTGTAGACTTTTTGCCGAATCAGTTTTGCCCTTTGTTTTTCCAGGTCGTTGCCCGCTCGCTTTGTTTCACACTCTTAAAAACATGATGAACAGCTATGCAAAGGCGAATTGCCAAGACAAACCAAGGTTGGTAAGTTTTACTGCCGTATTTACGGCATCTTGTGTTGAGTTGAATGTTTTCCCCTTTTGGAGGCTTTAGCGCGTGTAAAGTTGCCAATTTGGAACGTGACGTTAATTTTTCGCTGATGACGTGAAATAATTGGAGACAAGAGGATAGGAGGTTAGAGGGAAAGGCTTTTGTAGCCCTTCTAACGCCAAAAGCTGGTTAATTTGATGCATTAGAAATCACCAGATCAGCAGCTACATATACAAGAAACCTTAGCCGTCTATGTAGTGCTTTTAAAAGTACCAATTGATCTCGTTCCAAGTGGGGAAAAATTGACACAGAGTTGAAACTGAGGCGATATGGATCAGGCAAGTTTTTTTTTGGCTCCTTGTCTTTGCTTTACGCTAAAGCAGTTTACTGTAAAACACTGGAACACCTCTTGCAACTTGAAATTGACGCCTAGGCTGCTATAAAGCACGAAATCTTGGCTTGAAGCCCTTGTCTACGACCATACCACAAGGGAAACACCGGTTCTCGTCCGATCACCGAAGTTAAGCTTTGTCGGGCGGGGTTAGTACTTGGATGATTGATCGCCTAGGAATACCTCGTGTTGTAGACTTTTTGCCGAATCAGTTTTGCCCTTTGTTTTTCCAGGTCGTTGCCCGCTCGCTTTGTTTCACACTCTTAAAAACATGATGAACAGCTATGCAAAGGCGAATTGCCAAGACAAACCAAGGTTGGTAAGTTTTACTGCCGTATTTACGGCATCTTGTGTTGAGTTGAATGTTTTCCCCTTTTGGAGGCTTTAGCGCGTGTAAAGTTGCCAATTTGGAACGTGACGTTAATTTTTCGCTGATGACGTGAAATAATTGGAGACAAGAGGATAGGAGGTTAGAGGGAAAGGCTTTTGTAGCCCTTCTAACGCCAAAAGCTGGTTAATTTGATGCATTAGAAATCACCAGATCAGCAGCTACATATACAAGAAACCTTAGCCGTCTATGTAGTGCTTTTAAAAGTACCAATTGATCTCGTTCCAAGTGGGGAAAAATTGACACAGAGTTGAAACTGAGGCGATATGGATCAGGCAAGTTTTTTTTTGGCTCCTTGTCTTTGCTTTACGCTAAAGCAGTTTACTGTAAAACACTGGAACACCTCTTGCAACTTGAAATTGACGCCTAGGCTGCTATAAAGCACGGAATCTTGGCTTGAAGCCCTTGTCTACGACCATACCACAAGGGAAACACCGGTTCTCGTCCGATCACCGAAGTTAAGCTTTGTCGGGCGGGGTTAGTACTTGGATGATTGATCGCCTAGGAATACCTCGTGTTGTAGACTTTTTGCCGAATCAGTTTTGCCCTTTGTTTTTCCAGGTCGTTGCCCGCTCGCTTTGTTTCACACTCTTAAAAACATGATGAACAGCTATGCAAAGGCGAATTGCCAAGACAAACCAAGGTTGGTAAGTTTTACTGCCGTATTTACGGCATCTTGTGTTGAGTTGAATGTTTTCCCCTTTTGGAGGCTTTAGCGCGTGTAAAGTTGCCAATTTGGAACGTGACGTTAATTTTTCGCTGATGACGTGAAATAATTGGAGACAAGAGGATAGGAGGTTAGAGGGAAAGGCTTTTGTAGCCCTTCTAACGCCAAAAGCTGGTTAATTTGATGCATTAGAAATCACCAGATCAGCAGCTACATATACAAGAAACCTTAGCCGTCTATGTAGTGCTTTTAAAAGTACCAATTGATCTCGTTCCAAGTGGGGAAAAATTGACACAGAGTTGAAACTGAGGCGATATGGATCAGGCAAGTTTTTTTTTGGCTCCTTGTCTTTGCTTTACGCTAAAGCAGTTTACTGTAAAACACTGGAACACCTCTTGCAACTTGAAATTGACGCCTAGGCTGCTATAAAGCACGAAATCTTGGCTTGAAGCCCTTGTCTACGACCATACCACAAGGGAAACACCGGTTCTCGTCCGATCACCGAAGTTAAGCTTTGTCGGGCGGGGTTAGTACTTGGATGATTGATCGCCTAGGAATACCTCGTGTTGTAGACTTTTTGCCGAATCAGTTTTGCCCTTTGTTTTTCCAGGTCGTTGCCCGCTCGCTTTGTTTCACACTCTTAAAAACATGATGAACAGCTATGCAAAGGCGAATTGCCAAGACAAACCAAGGTTGGTAAGTTTTACTGCCGTATTTACGGCATCTTGTGTTGAGTTGAATGTTTTCCCCTTTTGGAGGCTTTAGCGCGTGTAAAGTTGCCAATTTGGAACGTGACGTTAATTTTTCGCTGATGACGTGAAATAATTGGAGACAAGAGGATAGGAGGTTAGAGGGAAAGGCTTTTGTAGCCCTTCTAACGCCAAAAGCTGGTTAATTTGATGCATTAGAAATCACCAGATCAGCAGCTACATATACAAGAAACCTTAGCCGTCTATGTAGTGCTTTTAAAAGTACCAATTGATCTCGTTCCAAGTGGGGAAAAATTGACACAGAGTTGAAACTGAGGCGATATGGATCAGGCAAGTTTTTTTTTGGCTCCTTGTCTTTGCTTTACGCTAAAGCAGTTTACTGTAAAACACTGGAACACCTCTTGCAACTTGAAATTGACGCATAGGCTGCTATAAAGCACGACATCTTGGCTTGAAGCCCTTGTCTACAACCATACCACAAGGGAAACACCGGTTCTCGTCCGATCACCGAAGTTAAGCTTTGTCGGGCGGGGTTAGTACTTGGATGATTGATCGCCTAGGAATACCTCGTGTTGTAGACTTTTTACCGAATCAGTTTTGCCCTTTGTTTTTCCAGGTCGTTGCCCGCTCGCTCAGTTTCACAGTCTTAAAAACATGATGAACAGCTGTGCAAAGGCGAATTGCGAAGACCAACCAAGGTTGGTAAGTTTACGGCATCTTGTGTTGAGTTGAATTTTTTCCCCTTTTGGAGGCTTTAGCGCGTGCAAAGTTGCCAATTTGGAACGTGACGTTAAACTTTCGCTTGTGACGTGAAATAATTGGAGACAAGAGCATAGGAGGTTAGAGGGAAAGGCTTTTGCAGCCCTTCTAACGCCAAAAGCTGGTTAATTTGATGCATTACAAATCACCACATCAGCAGCTACATATACAAGAAACTTTAGCCGTCTATGTAGTGCTTTTAAAAGTACCAATTGATCTCGTTCCAAGTGGGGAAAAATTGACACAGAGTTGAAACTGAGGCGATATGGATCAGGCAAGTTTTTTTTTGGCTCCTTGTCTTTGCTTTACGCTAAAGCAGTTTACTGTAAAACACTGGAACACCTCTTGCAACTTGAAATTGACGCCTAGGCTGCTATAAAGCACGAAATCTTGGCTTGAAGCCCTTGTCTACGACCATACCACAAGGGAAACACCGGTTCTCGTCCGATCACCGAAGTTAAGCTTTGTCGGGCGGGGTTAGTACTTGGATGATTGATCGCCTAGGAATACCTCGTGTTGTAGACTTTTTACCGAATCAGTTTTGCCCTTTGTTTTTCCAGGTCGTTGCCCGCTCGCTCAGTTTCACACTCTTAAAAACATGATGAACAGCTGTGCAAAGGCGAATTGCCAAGACCAACCAAGGTTGGTAAGTTTACGGCATATTGTGTTGAGTTGAATTTTTTCCCCTTTTGGAGACTTTAGCGCGTGCAAAGTTGCCAATTTGGAACGTGACGTTAAACTTTCGCTTGTGACATGAAATAATTGTAAACAAGAGCATAGGAGGTCAGAGGGAATGGCTTTTGCAGCCCTTCTAACGCCAAAAGCTGGTTAATTTGATGCATTAGAAATCACCAGATCAGCAGCTACATATACAAGAAACCTTAGCCGTCTATGTAGTGCTTTTAAAAGTACCAATTGATCTCGTTCCAAGTGGGGAAAAATTGACACAGAGTTGAAACTGAGGCGATATGGATCAGGCAAGTTTTTTATTTGGCTCCTTTTCTTTGCTTTACGCTAAAGCAGTTTACTGTAAAACACTGGAACACCTCTTGCAACTTGAAATTGACGCCTAGGCTGCTATAAAGCACGACATCTTGGCTTGAAGCCCTTGTCTACGACCATACCACAAGGGAAACACCGGTTCTCGTCCGATCACCGAAGTTAAGCTTTGTCGGGCGGGGTTAGTACTTGGATGATTGATCGCCTAGGAATACCTCGTGTTGTAGACTTTTTACCGAATCAGTTTTGGCCATTGTTTTTCCAGGTCGTTGCCCGCTCGCTCAGTTTCACACTCTTAAAAACATGATGAACAGCTATGCAAAGGCGAATTGCCAAGACCAACCAAGGTTGGTAAGTTTTACTGCCGTATTTACGGCATCTTGTGTTGAGTTGAATTTTTTCCCCTTTTGGAGGCTTTAGCGCGTGCAAAGTTGCCAATTTGGAACGTGACGTTAAACTTTCGCTTGTGACGTGAAATAATTGGAGACAAGAGCATAGGAGGTTAGAGGGAAAGGCTTTTGCAGCCCTTCTAACGCCAAAAGCTGGTTAATTTGATGCATTAGAAATCACCAGATCAGCAGCTACATATACAAGAAACCTTAGCCGTCTATGTAGTGCTTTTAAAAGTACCAATTGATCTCGTTCCAAGTGGGGAAAAATTGACACAGAGTTGAAACTGAGGCGATATGGATCAGGCAAGTTTTTTTTTGGCTCCTTGTCTTTGCTTTACGCTAAAGCAGTTTACTGTAAAACACTGGAACACCTCTTGCAACTTGAAATTGACGCCTAGGCTGCTATAAAGCACGACATCTTGGCTTGAAGTCCTTGTCTACGTCCATACCACAAGGGAAACACCGGTTCTCGTCCGATCACCGAAGTTAAGCTTTGTCGGGCGGGGTTAGTACTTGGATGATTGATCGCCTAGGAATACCTCGTGTTGTAGACTTTTTACCGAATCAGTTTTGCCAATTTGGAACGTGACGTTAAACTTTCGCTTGTGACATGAAATAATTGTAGACAAGAGCATAGGAGGTTAGAGGGAAAGGCTTTTGCAGCCCTTCTAACGCCAAAAGCTGGTTAATTTGATGCATTAGAAATCACCAGATCAGCAGCTACATATACAAGAAACCTTAGCCGTCTATGTAGTGCTTTTAAAAGTACCAATTGATCTCGTTCCAAGTGGGGAAAAATTGACACAGAGTTGAAACTGAGGCGATATGGATCAGGCAAGTTTTTTTTTGGCTCCTTGTCTTTGCTTTACGCTAAAGCAGTTTACTGTAAAACACTGGAACACCTCTTGCAACTTGAAATTGACGCCTAGGCTGCTATAAAGCACGACATCTTGGCTTGAAGCCCTTGTCTACGACCATACCACAAGGGAAACACCGGTTCTCGTCCGATCACCGAGGTTAAGCTTTGTCGGGCGGGGTTAGTACTTGGATGATTGATCGCCTAGGAATACCTCGTGTTGTAGACTTTTTACCGAATCAGTTTTGCCAATTTGGAACGTGACGTTAAACTTTCGCTTGTGACATGAAATAATTGTAGACAAGAGCATAGGAGGTTAGAGGGAAAGGCTTTTGCAGCCCTTCTAACGCCAAAAGCTGGTTAATTTGATGCATTAGAAATCACCAGATCAGCAGCTACATATACAAGAAACCTTAGCCGTCTATGTAGTGCTTTTAAAAGTACCAATTGATCTCGTTCCAAGTGGGGAAAAATTGACACAGAGTTGAAACTGAGGCGATATGGATCAGGCAAGTTTTTTTTTGCCTCCTTGTCTTTGCTTTACGCTAAAGCAGTTTACTGTAAAACACTGGAACACCTCTTGCAACTTGAAATTAACGCCTAGGCTGCTATAAAGCACGACATCTTGGCTTGAAGCCCTTGTCTACGACCATACCACAAGGGAAACACCGGTTCTCGTCCGATCACCGAAGTTAAGCTTTGTCGGGCGGGGTTAGTACTTGGATGATTGATCGCCTAGGAATACCTCGTGTTGTAGACTTTTTACCGAATCAGTTTTGCCAATTTGGAACGTGACGTTAAACTTTCGCTTGTGACATGAAATAATTGTAGACAAGAGCATAGGAGGTTAGAGGGAAAGGCTTTTGCAGCCCTTCTAACGCCAAAAGCTGGTTAATTTGATGCATTAGAAATCACCAGATCAGCAGCTACATATACAAGAAACCTTAGCCGTCTATGTAGTGCTTTTAAAAGTACCAATTGATCTCGTTCCAAGTGGGGAAAAATTGACACAGAGTTGAAACTGAGGCGATATGGATCAGGCAAGTTTTTTTTTGGCTCCTTGTCTTTGCTTTACGCTAAAGCAGTTTACTGTAAAACACTGGAACACCTCTTGCAACTTGAAATTGACGCCTAGGCTGCTATAAAGCACGAAATCTTGGCTTGAAGCCCTTGTCTACGACCATACCACAAGGGAAACACCGGTTCTCGTCCGATCACCGAAGTTAAGCTTTGTCGGGCGGGGTTAGTACTTGGATGATTGATCGCCTAGGAATACCTCGTGTTGTAGACTTTTTACCGAATCAGTTTTGGCCTTTGTTTTTCCAGGTCGTTGCCCGCTCGCTCAGTTTCACACTCTTAAAAACATGATGAACAGCTATGCAAAGGCGAATTGCCAAGACCAACCAAGGTTGGTAAGTTTTACTGCCGTATTTACGGCATCTTGTGTTGAGTTGAATTTTTTCCCCTTTTGGAGGCTTTAGCGCGTGCAAAGTTGCCAATTTGGAACGTGACGTTAAACTTTCGCTTGTGACGTGAAATAATTGGAGACAAGAGCATAGGAGGTTAGAGGGAAAGGCTTTTGCAGCCCTTCTAACGCCAAAAGCTGGTTAATTTGATGCATTAGAAATCACCAGATCAGCAGCTACATATACAAGAAACCTTAGCCGTCTATGTAGTGCTTTTAAAAGTACCAATTGATCTCGTTCCAAGTGGGGAAAAATTGACACAGAGTTGAAACTGAGGCGATATGGATCAGGCAAGTTTTTTTTTGGCTCCTTGTCTTTGCTTTACGCTAAAGCAGTTTACTGTAAAACACTGGAACACCTCTTGCAACTTGAAATTGACGCCTAGGCTGCTATAAAGCACGACATCTTGGCTTGAAGCCCTTGTCTACGACCATACCACAAGGGAAACACCGGTTCTCGTCCGATCACCGAAGTTAAGCTTTGTCGGGCGGGGTTAGTACTTGGATGATTGATCGCCTAGGAATACCTCGTGTTGTAGACTTTTTACCGAATCAGTTTTGCCAATTTGGAACGTGACGTTAAACTTTCGCTTGTGACATGAAATAATTGTAGACAAGAGCATAGGAGGTTAGAGGGAAAGGCTTTTGCAGCCCTTCTAACGCCAGAAGCTGGTTAATTTGATGCATTAGAAATCACCAGATCAGCAGCTACATATACAAGAAACCTTAGCCGTCTATGTAGTGCTTTTAAAAGTACCAATTGATCTCGTTCCAAGTGGGGAAAAATTGACACAGAGTTGAAACTGAGGCGATATGGATCAGGCAAGTTTTTTTTGGCTCCTTGTCTTTGCTTTACGCTAAAGCAGTTTACTGTAAAACACTGGAACACCTCTTGCAACTTGAAATTGACGCCTAGGTGCTATAAAGCACGAAATCTTGGCTTGAAGCCCTTGTCTACGACCATACCACAAGGGAAACACCGGTTCTCGTCCGATCACCAAAGTTAAGCTTTGTCGGGCGGGGTTAGTACTTGGATGATTGATCGCCTAGGAATACCTCGTGTTGTAGACTTTTTACCGAATCAGTTTTGGCCTTTGTTTTTCAAGGTCGTTGCCCGCTCGCTCAGTTTCACACTCTTAAAAACATGATGAACAGCTATGCAAAGGCGAATTGCCAAGACCAACCAAGGTTGGTAAGTTTTACTGCCGTATTTACGGCATCTTGTGTTGAGTTGAATTTTTTCCCCTTTTGGAGGCTTTAGCGCGTGCAAAGTTGCCAATTTGGAACGTGACGTTAAACTTTCGCTTGTGACGTGAAATAATTGGAGACAAGAGCATAGGAGGTTAGAGGGAAAGGCTTTTGCAGCCCTTCTAACGCCAAAAGCTGGTTAATTTGATGCATTAGAAATCACCAGATCAGCAGCTACATATACAAGAAACCTTAGCCGTCTATGTAGTGCTTTTAAAAGTACCAATTGATCTCGTTCCAAGTGGGGAAAAATTGACACAGAGTTGAAACTGAGGCGATATGGATCAGGCAAGTTTTTTTTTGGCTCCTTGTCTTTGCTTTACGCTAAAGCAGTTTACTGTAAAACACTGGAACACCTCTTGCAACTTGAAATTGACGCCTAGGCTGCTATAAAGCACGAAATCTTGGCTTGAAGTCCTTGTCTACGACCATACCACAAGGGAAACACCGGTTCTCGTCCGATCACCGAAGTTAAGCTTTGTCGGGCGGGGTTAGTACTTGGATGATTGATCGCCTAGGAATACCTCGTGTTGTAGACTTTTTACCGAATCAGTTTTGCCAATTTGGAACGTGACGTTAAACTTTCGCTTGTGACATGAAATAATTTTAAACAAGAGCATAGGAGGTTAGAGGGAAAGGCTTTTGCAGCCCTTCTAACGCCAAAAGCTGGTTAATTTGATGCATTAGAAATCACCAGATCAGCAGCTACATATACAAGAAACCTTAGCCGTCTATGTAGTGCTTTTAAAAGTACCAATTGATCTCGTTCCAAGTGGGGAAAAATTGACACAGAGTTGAAACTGAGGCGATATGGATCAGGCAAGTTTTTTTTTGGCTCCTTGTCTTTGCTTTACGCTAAAGCAGTTTACTGTAAAACACTGGAACACCTCTTGCAACTTGAAATTGACGCCTAGGCTGCTATAAAGCACGACATCTTGGCTTGAAGCCCTTGTCTACGACCATACCACAAGGGAAACACCGGTTCTCGTCCGATCACCGAGGTTAAGCTTTGTCGGGCGGGGTTAGTACTTGGATGATTGATCGCCTAGGAATACCTCGTGTTGTAGACTTTTTACCGAATCAGATTTGGCCTTTGTTTTTCCAGGTCGTTGCCCGCTCGCTCAGTTTCACACTCTTAAAAACATGATGAACAGCTATGCAAAGGCGAATTGCCAAGACCAACCAAGGTTGGTAAGTTTTACTGCCGTATTTACGGCATCTTGTGTTGAGTTGAATTTTTTCCCCTTTTGGAGGCTTTAGCGCGTGCAAAGTTGCCAATTTGGAACGTGACGTTAAACTTTCGCTTGTGACGTGAAATAATTGGAGACAAGAGCATAGGAGGTTAGAGGGAAAGGCTTTTGCAGCCCTTCTAACGCCAAAAGCTGGTTAATTTGATGCATTAGAAATCACCAGATCAGCAGCTACATATACAAGAAACCTTAGCCGTCTATGTAGTGCTTTTAAAAGTACCAATTGATCTCGTTCCAAGTGGGGAAAAATTGACACAGAGTTGAAACTGAGGCGATATGGATCAGGCAAGTTTTTTTTTGGCTCCTTGTCTTTGCTTTACGCTAAAGCAGTTTACTGTAAAACACTGGAACACCTCTTGCAACTTGAAATTGACGCCTAGGCTGCTATAAAGCACGACATCTTGGCTTGAAGCCCTTGTCTACGACCATACCACAAGGGAAACACCGGTTCTCGTCCGATCACCGAAGTTAAGCTTTGTCGGGCGGGGTTAGTACTTGGATGATTGATCGCCTAGGAATACCTCGTGTTGTAGACTTTTTACCGAATCAGTTTTGGCCTTTGTTTTTCCAGGTCGTTGCCCGCTCGCTCAGTTTCACACTCTTAAAAACGTGATGAACAGCTATGCAAAGGCGAATTGCCAAGACCAACCAAGGTTGGTAAGTTTTACTGCCGTATTTACGGCATCTTGTGTTGAGTTGAATTTTTTCCCCTTTTGGAGGCTTTAGCGCGTGCAAAGTTGCCAATTTGGAACGTGACGTTAAACTTTCGCTTGTGACGTGAAATAATTGGAGACAAGAGCATAGGAGGTTAGAGGGAAAGGCTTTTGCAGCCCTTCTAACGCCAAAAGCTGGTTAATTTGATGCATTAGAAATCACCAGATCAGCAGCTACATATACAAGAAACCTTAGCCGTCTATGTAGTGCTGTTGAAAGTACCAATTGATCTTGTTCCAAGTGGGGAAAAATTGACACAGAGTTGAAACTGAGGCGATATGGATCAGGCAAGTTTTTTTTGGCTCCTTGTCTTTGCTTTACGCTAAAGCAGTTTACTGTAAAACACTGGAACACCTCTTGCAACTTGAAATTGACGCCTAGGCTACTATAAAGCACGAAATCTTGGCTTGAAGCCCTTGTCTACGACCATACCACAAGGGAAACACCGGTTCTCGTCCGATCACCGAAGTTAAGCTTTGTCGGGCGGGGTTAGTACTTGGATGATTGATCGCCTAGGAATACCTCGTGTTGTAGACTTTTTACCGAATCAGTTTTGCCAATTTGGAACGTGACGTTAAACTTTCGCTTGTGACATGAAATAATTGTAGACAAGAGCATAGGAGGTTAGAGGGAAAGGCTTTTGCAGCCCTTCTAACGCCAAAAGCTGGTTAATTTGATGCATTAGAAATCACCAGATCAGCAGCTACATATACAAGAAACCTTAGCCGTCTATGTAGTGCTTTTAAAAGTACCAATTGATCTCGTTCCAAGTGGGGAAAAATTGACACAGAGTTGAAACTGAGGCGATATGGATCAGGCAAGTTTTTTTTTGGCTCCTTGTCTTTGCTTTACGCTAAAGCAGTTTACTGTAAAACACTGGAACACCTCTTGCAACTTGAAATTGACGCCTAGGCTGCTATAAAGCACGAAATCTTGGCTTGAAGCCCTTGTCTACGACCATACCACAAGGGAAACACCGGTTCTCGTCCGATCACCGAAGTTAAGCTTTGTCGGGCGGGGTTAGTACTTGGATGATTGATCGCCTAGGAATACCTCGTGTTGTAGACTTTTTACCGAATCAGTTTTGCCCTTTGTTTTTCCAGGTCGTTGCCCGCTCGCTCAGTTTCACACTCTTAAAAACATGATGAACAGCTATGGAAAGGCGAATTGCCAAGACCAACCAAGGTTGGTAAGTTTTACTGCCGTATTTACGGCATCTTGTGTTGAGTTGAATTTTTTCCCCTTTTGGAGGCTTTAGCGCGTGCAAAGTTGCCAATTTGGAACGTGACGTTAAACTTTCGCTTGTGACGTGAAATAATTGGAGACAAGAGCATAGGAGGTTAGAGGGAAAGGCTTTTGCAGCCCTTCTAACGCCAAAAGCTGGTTAATTTGATGCATTAGAAATCACCAGATCAGCAGCTACATATACAAGAAACCTTAGCCGTCTATGTAGTGCTTTTAAAAGTACCAATTGATCTCGTTCCAAGTGGGGAAAAATTGACACAGAGTTGAAACTGAGGCGATATGGATCAGGCAAGTTTTTTTTTGGCTCCTTGTCTTTGCTTTACGCTAAAGCAGTTTACTGTAAAACACTGGAACACCTCTTGCAACTTGAAATTGACGCCTAGGCTGCTATAAAGCACGACATCTTGGCTTGAAGCCCTTGTCTACGACCATACCACAAGGGAAACACCGGTTCTCGTCCGATCACCGAAGTTAAGCTTTGTCGGGCGGGGTTAGTACTTGGATGATTGATCGCCTAGGAATACCTCGTGTTGTAGACTTTTTACCGAATCAGTTTTGCCAATTTGGAACGTGACGTTAAACTTTCGCTTGTGACATGAAATAATTGTAGACAAGAGCATAGGAGGTTAGAGGGAAAGGCTTTTGCAGCCCTTCTAACGCCAAAAGCTGGTTAATTTGATGCATTAGAAATCACCAGATCAGCAGCTACATATACAAGAAACCTTAGCCGTCTATGTAGTGCTTTTAAAAGCACCAATTGATCTCGTTCCAAGTGGGGAAAAATTGACACAGAGTTGAAACTGAGGCGATATGGATCAGGCAAGTTTTTTTTGGCTCCTTGTCTTTGCTTTACGCTAAAGCAGTTTACTGTAAAACACTGGAACACCTCTTGCAACTTGAAATTGACGCCTAGGCTACTATAAAGCACGAAATCTTGGCTTGAAGCCCTTGTCTACGACCATACCACAAGGGAAACACCGGTTCTCGTCCGATCACCGAAGTTAAGCTTTGTCGGGCGGGGTTAGTACTTGGATGATTGATCGCCTAGGAATACCTCGTGTTGTAGACTTTTTACCGAATCAGTTTTGCCAATTTGGAACGTGACGTTAAACTTTCGCTTGTGACATGAAATAATTGTAGACAAGAGCATAGGAGGTTAGAGGGAAAGGCTTTTGCAGCCCTTCTAACGCCAAAAGCTGGTTAATTTGATGCATTAGAAATCACCAGATCAGCAGCTACATATACAAGAAACCTTAGCCGTCTATGTAGTGCTTTTAAAAGTACCAATTGATCTCGTTCCAAGTGGGGAAAAATTGACACAGAGTTGAAACTGAGGCGATATGGATCAGGCAAGTTTTTTTTTGGCTCCTTGTCTTTGCTTTACGCTAAAGCAGTTTACTGTAAAACACTGGAACACCTCTTGCAACTTGAAATTGACGCCTAGGCTGCTATAAAGCACGAAATCTTGGCTTGAAGCCCTTGTCTACGACCATACCACAAGGGAAACACCGGTTCTCGTCCGATCACCGAAGTTAAGCTTTGTCGGGCGGGGTTAGTACTTGGATGATTGATCGCCTAGGAATACCTCGTGTTGTAGACTTTTTACCGAATCAGTTTTGCCCTTTGTTTTTCCAGGTCGTTGCCCGCTCGCTCAGTTTCACACTCTTAAAAACATGATGAACAGCTATGGAAAGGCGAATTGCCAAGACCAACCAAGGTTGGTAAGTTTTACTGCCGTATTTACGGCATCTTGTGTTGAGTTGAATTTTTTCCCCTTTTGGAGGCTTTAGCGCGTGCAAAGTTGCCAATTTGGAACGTGACGTTAAACTTTCGCTTGTGACGTGAAATAATTGGAGACAAGAGCATAGGAGGTTAGAGGGAAAGGCTTTTGCAGCCCTTCTAACGCCAAAAGCTGGTTAATTTGATGCATTAGAAATCACCAGATCAGCAGCTACATATACAAGAAACCTTAGCCGTCTATGTAGTGCTTTTAAAAGTACCAATTGATCTCGTTCCAAGTGGGGAAAAATTGACACAGAGTTGAAACTGAGGCGATATGGATCAGGCAAGTTTTTTTTTGGCTCCTTGTCTTTGCTTTACGCTAAAGCAGTTTACTGTAAAACACTGGAACACCTCTTGCAACTTGAAATTGACGCCTAGGCTGCTATAAAGCACGACATCTTGGCTTGAAGCCCTTGTCTACGACCATACCACAAGGGAAACACCGGTTCTCGTCCGATCACCGAAGTTAAGCTTTGTCGGGCGGGGTTAGTACTTGGATGATTGATCGCCTAGGAATACCTCGTGTTGTAGACTTTTTACCGAATCAGTTTTGCCAATTTGGAACGTGACGTTAAACTTTCGCTTGTGACATGAAATAATTGTAGACAAGAGCATAGGAGGTTAGAGGGAAAGGCTTTTGCAGCCCTTCTAACGCCAAAAGCTGGTTAATTTGATGCATTAGAAATCACCAGATCAGCAGCTACATATACAAGAAACCTTAGCCGTCTATGTAGTGCTTTTAAAAGCACCAATTGATCTCGTTCCAAGTGGGGAAAAATTGACACAGAGTTGAAACTGAGGCGATATGGATCAGGCAAGTGTTTTTTTGGCTCCTTGTCTTTGCTTTACGCTAAAGCAGTCTACTGTAAAACACTGGAACACCTCTTGCAACTTGAAATTGACGCCTAGGCTGCTATAAAGCACGAAATCTTGGCTTGAAGCCCTTGTCTACGACCATACCACAAGGGAAACACCGGTTCTCGTCCGATCACCGAAGTTAAGCTTTGTCGGGCGGGGTTAGTACTTGGATGATTGATCGCCTAGGAATACCTCGTGTTGTAGACTTTTTACCGAATCAGTTTTGCCCTTTGTTTTTCCAGGTCGTTGCCCGCTCGCTCAGTTTCACAGTCTTAAAAACATGATGAACAGCTGTGCAAAGGCGAATTGCGAAGACCAACCAAGGTTGGTAAGTTTACGGCATCTTGTGTTGAGTTAAATTTTTTCCCCTTTTGGAGGCTTTAGCGCGTGCAAAGTTGCCAATTTGGAACGTGACGTTAAACTTTCGCTTGTGACGTGAAATAATTGGAGACAAGAGCATAGGAGGTTAGAGGGAAAGGCTTTTGCAGCCCTTCTAACGCCAAAAGCTGGTTAATTTGATGCATTAGAAATCACCAGATCAGCAGCTACATATACAAGAAACCTTAGCCGTCTATGTAGTGCTTTTAAAAGTACCAATTGATCTCGTTCCAAGTGGGGAAAAATTGACACAGAGTTGAAACTGAGGCGATATGGATCAGGCAAGTTTTTTTTTTGGCTCCTTGTCTTTGCTTTACGCTAAAGCAGTTTACTGTAAAACACTGGAACACCTCTTGCAACTTGAAATTGACGCCTAGGCTGCTATAAAGCACGACATCTTGGCTTGAAGCCCTTGTCTACGACCATACCACAAGGGAAACACCGGTTCTCGTCCGATCACCGAAGTTAAGCTTTGTCGGGCGGGGTTAGTACTTGGATGATTGATCGCCTAGGAATACCTCGTGTTGTAGACTTTTTACCGAATCAGTTTTGCCAATTTGGAACGTGACGTTAAACTTTCGCTTGTGACATGAAATAATTGTAGACAAGAGCATAGGAGGTTAGAGGGAAAGGCTTTTGCAGCCCTTCTAACGCCAAAAGCTGGTTAATTTGATGCATTAGAAATCACCAGATCAGCAGCTACATATACAAGAAACCTTAGCCGTCTATGTAGTGCTTTTAAAAGTACCAATTGATCTCGTTCCAAGTGGGGAAAAATTGACACAGAGTTGAAACTGAGGCGATATGGATCAGGCAAGTTTTTTTTTGGCTCCTTGTCTTTGCTTTACGCTAAAGCAGTTTACTGTAAAACACTGGAACACCTCTTGCAACTTGAAATTGACGCCTAGGCTGCTATAAAGCACGACATCTTGGCTTGAAGCCCTTGTCTACGACCATACCACAAGGGAAACACCGGTTCTCGTCCGATCACCGAAGTTAAGCTTTGTCGGGCGGGGTTAGTACTTGGATGATTGATCGCCTAGGAATACCTCGTGTTGTAGACTTTTTACCGAATCAGTTTTGCCAATTTGGAACGTGACGTTAAACTTTCGCTTGTGACATGAAATAATTGTAGACAAGAGCATAGGAGGTTAGAGGGAAAGGCTTTTGCAGCCCTTCTAACGCCAAAAGCTGGTTAATTTGATGCATTAGAAATCACCAGATCAGCAGCTACATATACAAGAAACCTTAGCCGTCTATGTAGTGCTTTTAAAAGTACCAATTGATCTCGTTCCAAGTGGGGAAAAATTGACACAGAGTTGAAACTGAGGCGATATGGATCAGGCAAGTTTTTTTTTGGCTCCTTGTCTTTGCTTTACGCTAAAGCAGTTTACTGTAAAACACTGGAACACCTCTTGCAACTTGAAATTGACGCCTAGGCTGCTATAAAGCACGACATCTTGGCTTGAAGCCCTTGTCTACGACCATACCACAAGGGAAACACCGGTTCTCGTCCGATCACCGAAGTTAAGCTTTGTCGGGCGGGGTTAGTACTTGGATGATTGATCGCCTAGGAATACCTCGTGTTGTAGACTTTTTACCGAATCAGTTTTGCCAATTTGGAACGTGACGTTAAACTTTCGCTTGTGACATGAAATAATTGTAGACAAGAGCATAGGAGGTTAGAGGGAAAGGCTTTTGCAGCCCTTCTAACGCCAAAAGCTGGTTAATTTGATGCATTAGAAATCACCAGATCAGCAGCTACATATACAAGAAACCTTAGCCGTCTATGTAGTGCTTTTAAAAGTACCAATTGATCTCGTTCCAAGTGGGGAAAAATTGACACAGAGTTGAAACTGAGGCGATATGGATCAGGCAAGTTTTTTTTTGGCTCCTTGTCTTTGCTTTACGCTAAAGCAGTTTACTGTAAAACACTGGAACACCTCTTGCAACTTGAAATTGACGCCTAGGCTGCTATAAAGCACGAAATCTTGGCTTGAAGCCCTTGTCTACGACCATACCACAAGGGAAACACCGGTTCTCGTCCGATCACCGAAGTTAAGCTTTGTCGGGCGGGGTTAGTACTTGGATGATTGATCGCCTAGGAATACCTCGTGTTGTAGACTTTTTACCGAATCAGTTTTGCCCTTTGTTTTTCCAGGTCGTTGCCCGCTCGCTTTGTTTCACACTCTTAAAAACATGATGAACAGCTATGCAAAGGCGAATTGCCAAGACCAACCAAGGTTGGTAAGTTTTACTGCCGTATTTACGGCATCTTGTGTTGAGTTGAATTTTTTCCCCTTTTGGAGGCTTTAGCGCGTGCAAAGTTGCCAATTTGGAACGTGACGTTAAACTTTCGCTTGTGACGTGAAATAATTGGAGACAAGAGCATAGGAGGTTAGAGGGAAAGGCTTTTGCAGCCCTTCTAACGCCAAAAGCTGGTTAATTTGATGCATTAGAAATCACCAGATCAGCAGCTACATATACAAGAAACCTTAGCCGTCTATGTAGTGCTTTTAAAAGTACCAATTGATCTCGTTCCAAGTGGGGAAAAATTGACACAGAGTTGAAACTGAGGCGATATGGATCAGGCAAGTTTTTTTTTGGCTCCTTGTCTTTGCTTTACGCTAAAGCAGTTTACTGTAAAACACTGGAACACCTCTTGCAACTTGAAATTGACGCCTAGGCTGCTATAAAGCACGACATCTTGGCTTGAAGCCCTTGTCTACGACCATACCACAAGGGAAACACCGGTTCTCGTCCGATCACCGAAGTTAAGCTTTGTCGGGCGGGGTTAGTACTTGGATGATTGATCGCCTAGGAATACCTCGTGTTGTAGCCTTTTTACCGAATCAGTTTTGCCAATTTGGAACGTGACGTTAAACTTTCGCTTGTGACATGAAATAATTGTAGACAAGAGCATAGGAGGTTAGAGGGAAAGGCTTTTGCAGCCCTTCTAACGCCAAAAGCTGGTTAATTTGGTGCATTAGAAATCACCAGATCAGCAGCTACATATACAAGAAACCTTAGCCGTCTATGTAGTGCTTTTAAAAGTACCAATTGATCTCGTTCCAAGTGGGGAAAAATTGACACAGAGTTGAAACTGAGGCGATATGGATCAGGCAAGTTTTTTTTTGGCTCCTTGTCTTTGCTTTACGCTAAAGCAGTTTACTGTAAAACACTGGAACACCTCTTGCAACTTGAAATTGACGCCTAGGCTGCTATAAAGCACGACATCTTGGCTTGAAGCCCTTGTCTACGACCATACCACAAGGGAAACACCGGTTCTCGTCCGATCACCGAAGTTAAGCTTTGTCGGGCGGGGTTAGTACTTGGATGATTGATCGCCTAGGAATACCTCGTGTTGTAGACTTTTTACCGAATCAGTTTTGCCAATTTGGAACGTGACGTTAAACTTTCGCTTGTGACATGAAATAATTGTAGACAAGAGCATAGGAGGTTAGAGGGAAAGGCTTTTGCAGCCCTTCTAACGCCAAAAGCTGGTTAATTTGATGCATTAGAAATCACCAGATCAGCAGCTACATATACAAGAAACCTTAGCCGTCTATGTAGTGCTTTTAAAAGTACCAATTGATCTCGTTCCAAGTGGGGAAAAATTGACACAGAGTTGAAACTGAGGCGATATGGATCAGGCAAGTTTTTTTTTGGCTCCTTGTCTTTGCTTTACGCTAAAGCAGTTTACTGTAAAACACTGGAACACCTCTTGCAACTTGAAATTGACGCCTAGGCTGCTATAAAGCACGAAATCTTGGCTTGAAGCCCTTGTCTACGACCATACCACAAGGGAAACACCGGTTCTCGTCCGATCACCGAAGTTAAGCTTTGTCGGGCGGGGTTAGTACTTGGATGATTGATCGCCTAGGAATACCTCGTGTTGTAGACTTTTTACCGAATCAGTTTTGCCCTTTGTTTTTCCAGGTCGTTGCCCGCTCGCTTTGTTTCACACTCTTAAAAACATGATGAACAGCTATGCAAAGGCGAATTGCCAAGACCAACCAAGGTTGGTAAGTTTTACTGCCGTATTTACGGCATCTTGTGTTGAGTTGAATTTTTTCCCCTTTTGGAGGCTTTAGCGCGTGCAAAGTTGCCAATTTGGAACGTGACGTTAAACTTTCGCTTGTGACGTGAAATAATTGGAGACAAGAGCATAGGAGGTTAGAGGGAAAGGCTTTTGCAGCCCTTCTAACGCCAAAAGCTGGTTAATTTGATGCATTAGAAATCACCAGATCAGCAGCTACATATACAAGAAACCTTAGCCGTCTATGTAGTGCTTTTAAAAGTACCAATTGATCTCGTTCCAAGTGGGGAAAAATTGACACAGAGTTGAAACTGAGGCGATATGGATCAGGCAAGTTTTTTTTTGGCTCCTTGTCTTTGCTTTACGCTAAAGCAGTTTACTGTAAAACACTGGAACACCTCTTGCAACTTGAAATTGACGCCTAGGCTGCTATAAAGCACGACATCTTGGCTTGAAGCCCTTGTCTACGACCATACCACAAGGGAAACACCGGTTCTCGTCCGATCACCGAAGTTAAGCTTTGTCGGGCGGGGTTAGTACTTGGATGATTGATCGCCTAGGAATACCTCGTGTTGTAGACTTTTTACCGAATCAGTTTTGCCAATTTGGAACGTGACGTTAAACTTTCGCTTGTGACATGAAATAATTGTAGACAAGAGCATAGGAGGTTAGAGGGAAAGGCTTTTGCAGCCCTTCTAACGCCAAAAGCTGGTTAATTTGATGCATTAGAAATCACCAGATCAGCAGCTACATATACAAGAAACCTTAGCCGTCTATGTAGTGCTTTTAAAAGTACCAATTGATCTCGTTCCAAGTGGGGAAAAATTGACACAGAGTTGAAACTGAGGCGATATGGATCAGGCAAGTTTTTTTTTGGCTCCTTGTCTTTGCTTTACGCTAAAGCAGTTTACTGTAAAACACTGGAACACCTCTTGCAACTTGAAATTGACGCCTAGGCTGCTATAAAGCACGACATCTTGGCTTGAAGCCCTTGTCTACGACCATACCACAAGGGAAACACCGGTTCTCGTCCGATCACCGAAGTTAAGCTTTGTCGGGCGGGGTTAGTACTTGGATGATTGATCGCCTAGGAATACCTCGTGTTGTAGACTTTTTACCGAATCAGTTTTGCCCTTTGTTTTTCCAGGTCGTTGGCCGCTCGCTCAGTTTCACACTCTTAAAAACATGATGAACAGCTATGCAAAGGCGAATTGCCAAGACCAACCAAGGTTGGTAAGTTTTACTGCCGTATTTACGGCATCTTGTGTTGAGTTGAATTTTTTCCCCTTTTGGAGGCTTTAGCGCGTGCAAAGTTGCCAATTTGGAACGTGACGTTAAACTTTCGCTTGTGACGTGAAATAATTGGAGACAAGAGCATAGGAGGTTAGAGGGAAAGGCTTTTGCAGCCCTTCTAACGCCAAAAGCTGGTTAATTTGATGCATTAGAAATCACCAGATCAGCAGCTACATATACAAGAAACCTTAGCCGTCTATGTAGTGCTTTTAAAAGTACCAATTGATCTCGTTCCAAGTGGGGAAAAATTGACACAGAGTTGAAACTGAGGCGATATGGATCAGGCAAGTTTTGTTTTGGCTCCTTGTCTTTGCTTTACGCTAAAGCAGTTTACTGTAAAACACTGGAACACCTCTTGCAACTTGAAATTGACGCCTAGGCTGCTATAAAGCACGACATCTTGGCTTGAAGCCCTTGTCTACGACCATACCACAAGGGAAACACCGGTTCTCGTCCGATCACCGAAGTTAAGCTTTGTCGGGCGGGGTTAGTACTTGGATGATTGATCGCCTAGGAATACCTCGTGTTGTAGACTTTTTACCGAATCAGTTTTGCCAATTTGGAACGTGACGTTAAACTTTCGCTTGTGACATGAAATAATTGTAGACAAGAGCATAGGAGGTTAGAGGGAAAGGCTTTTGCAGCCCTTCTAACGCCAAAAGCTGGTTAATTTGATGCATTAGAAATCACCAGATCAGCAGCTACATATACAAGAAACCTTAGCCGTCTATGTAGTGCTTTTAAAAGTACCAATTGATCTCGTTCCAAGTGGGGAAAAATTGACACAGAGTTGAAACTGAGGCGATATGGATCAGGCAAGTTTTGTTTTGGCTCCTTGTCTTTGCTTTACGCTAAAGCAGTTTACTGTAAAACACTGGAACACCTCTTGCAACTTGAAATTGACGCCTAGGCTGCTATAAAGCACGACATCTTGGCTTGAAGCCCTTGTCTACGACCATACCACAAGGGAAACACCGGTTCTCGTCCGATCACCGAAGTTAAGCTTTGTCGGGCGGGGTTAGTACTTGGATGATTGATCGCCTAGGAATACCTCGTGTTGTAGACTTTTTACCGAATCAGTTTTGCCAATTTGGAACGTGACGTTAAACTTTCGCTTGTGACATGAAATAATTGTAGACAAGAGCATAGGAGGTTAGAGGGAAAGGCTTTTGCAGCCCTTCTAACGCCAAAAGCTGGTTAATTTGATGCATTAGAAATCACCAGATCAGCAGCTACATATACAAGAAACCTTAGCCGTCTATGTAGTGCTTTTAAAAGTACCAATTGATCTCGTTCCAAGTGGGGAAAAATTGACACAGAGTTGAAACTGAGGCGATATGGATCAGGCAAGTTTTTTTTTGGCTCCTTGTCTTTGCTTTACGCTAAAGCAGTTTACTGTAAAACACTGGAACACCTCTTGCAACTTGAAATTGACGCCTAGGCTGCTATAAAGCACGACATCTTGGCTTGAAGCCCTTGTCTACGACCATACCACAAGGGAAACACCGGTTCTCGTCCGATCACCGAAGTTAAGCTTTGTCGGGCGGGGTTAGTACTTGGATGATTGATCGCCTAGGAATACCTCGTGTTGTAGACTTTTTACCGAATCAGTTTTGCCAATTTGGAACGTGACGTTAAACTTTCGCTTGTGACATGAAATAATTGTAGACAAGAGCATAGGAGGTTAGAGGGAAAGGCTTTTGCAGCCCTTCTAACGCCAAAAGCTGGTTAATTTGATGCATTAGAAATCACCAGATCAGCAGCTACATATACAAGAAACCTTAGCCGTCTATGTAGTGCTTTTAAAAGTACCAATTGATCTCGTTCCAAGTGGGGAAAAATTGACACAGAGTTGAAACTGAGGCGATATGGATCAGGCAAGTTTTTTTTTGGCTCCTTGTCTTTGCTTTACGCTAAAGCAGTTTACTGTAAAACACTGGAACACCTCTTGCAACTTGAAATTGACGCCTAGGCTGCTATAAAGCACGAAATCTTGGCTTGAAGCCCTTGTCTACGACCATACCACAAGGGAAACACCGGTTCTCGTCCGATCACCGAAGTTAAGCTTTGTCGGGCGGGGTTAGTACTTGGATGATTGATCGCCTAGGAATACCTCGTGTTGTAGACTTTTTACCGAATCAGTTTTGCCCTTTGTTTTTCCAGGTCGTTGGCCGCTCGCTCAGTTTCACACTCTTAAAAACATGATGAACAGCTATGCAAAGGCGAATTGCCAAGACCAACCAAGGTTGGTAAGTTTTACTGCCGTATTTACGGCATCTTGTGTTGAGTTGAATTTTTTCCCCTTTTGGAGGCTTTAGCGCGTGCAAAGTTGCCAATTTGGAACGTGACGTTAAACTTTCGCTTGTGACGTGAAATAATTGGAGACAAGAGCATAGGAGGTTAGAGGGAAAGGCTTTTGCAGCCCTTCTAACGCCAAAAGCTGGTTAATTTGATGCATTAGAAATCACCAGATCAGCAGCTACATATACAAGAAACCTTAGCCGTCTATGTAGTGCTTTTAAAAGTACCAATTGATCTCGTTCCAAGTGGGGAAAAATTGACACAGAGTTGAAACTGAGGCGATATGGATCAGGCAAGTTTTTTTTTGGCTCCTTGTCTTTGCTTTACGCTAAAGCAGTTTACTGTAAAACACTGGAACACCTCTTGCAACTTGAAATTGACGCCTAGGCTGCTATAAAGCACGAAATCTTGGCTTGAAGCCCTTGTCTACGACCATACCACAAGGGAAACACCGGTTCTCGTCCGATCACCGAAGTTAAGCTTTGTCGGGCGGGGTTAGTACTTGGATGATTGATCGCCTAGGAATACCTCGTGTTGTAGACTTTTTACCGAATCAGTTTTGCCAATTTGGAACGTGACGTTAAACTTTCGCTTGTGACATGAAATAATTGTAGACAAGAGCATAGGAGGTTAGAGGGAAAGGCTTTTGCAGCCCTTCTAACGCCAAAAGCTGGTTAATTTGATGCATTAGAAATCACCAGATCAGCAGCTACATATACAAGAAACCTTAGCCGTCTATGTAGTGCTTTTAAAAGTACCAATTGATCTCGTTCCAAGTGGGGAAAAATTGACACAGAGTTGAAACTGAGGCGATATGGATCAGGCAAGTTTTTTTTTGGCTCCTTGTCTTTGCTTTACGCTAAAGCAGTTTACTGTAAAACACTGGAACACCTCTTGCAACTTGAAATTGACGCCTAGGCTGCTATAAAGCACGGAATCTTGGCTTGAAGCCCTTGTCTACGACCATACCACAAGGGAAACACCGGTTCTCGTCCGATCACCGAAGTTAAGCTTTGTCGGGAGGGGTTAGTACTTGGATGATTGATCGCCTAGGAATACCTCGTGTTGTAGACTTTTTGCCGAATCAGTTTTGCCCTTTGTTTTTCCAGGTCGTTGCCCGCTCGCTTTGTTTCACACTCTTAAAAACATGATGAACAGCTTTGCAAAGGCGAATTGCCAAGACAAACCAAGGTTGGTAAGTTTTACTGCCGTATTTACGGCATCTTGTGTTGAGTTGAATGTTTTCCCCTTTTGGAGGCTTTAGCGCGTGTAAAGTTGCCAATTTGGAACGTGACGTTAATTTTTCGCTGATGACGTGAAATAATTGGAGACAAGAGCATAGGAGGTTAGAGGGAAAGGCTTTTGTAGCCCTTCTAACGCCAAAAGCTGGTTAATTTGATGCATTAGAAATCACCAGATCAGCAGCTACATATACAAGAAACCTTAGCCGTCTATGTAGTGCTTTTAAAAGTACCAATTGATCTCGTTCCAAGTGGGGAAAAATTGACACAGAGTTGAAACTGAG
This sequence comes from Galaxea fascicularis, assembly GCA_948470475.1. Lineage (NCBI taxonomy): Eukaryota > Metazoa > Cnidaria > Anthozoa > Scleractinia > Euphylliidae > Galaxea > Galaxea fascicularis. Next base: position 13,147,962 of record OX419346.1, read on the forward strand.
GCGATATGAATCAGGCAAGTTTTTTTTGGCTCCTTGTCTTTGCTTTACGCTAAAGCAGTTTACTGTAAAACACTGGAACACCTCTTGCAACTTGAAATTGACGCCTAGGCTGCTATAAAGCACGAAATCTTGGCTTGAAGCCCTTGTCTACGACCATACCACAAGGGAAACACCGGTTCTCGTCCGATCACCGAAGTTAAGCTTTGTCGGGCGGGGTTAGTACTTGGATGATTGATCGCCTAGGAATACCTCGTGTTGTAGACTTTTTACCGAATCAGTTTTGCCCTTTGTTTTTCCAGGTCGTTGCCCGCTCGCTCAGTTTCACACTCTTAAAAACATGATGAACAGCTGTGCAAAGGCGAATTGCCAAGACCAACCAAGGTTGGTAAGTTTACGGCATCTTGTGTTGAGTTGAATTTTTTCCCCTTTTGGAGGCTTTAGCGCGTGCAAAGGTGCCAATTTGGAACGTGACGTTAAACTTTCGCTTGTGACGTGAAATAATTGGAGACAAGAGCATAGGAGGTTAGAGGGAAAGGCTTTTGCAGCCCTTCTAACGCCAAAAGCTGGTTAATTTGATGCATTAGAAATCACCAGATCAGCAGCTACATATACAAGAAACCTTAGCCGTCTATGTAGTGCTTTTGAAAGTACGAATTGATCTCGTTCCAAGTGGGGAAAAATTGACACAGAGTTGAAACTGAGGGGATATGGATCAGGCAAGTTTTTTTTTGGCTCCTTGTCTTTGCTTTACGCTAAAGCAGTTTACTGTAAAACACTGGAACACCTCTTGCAACTTGAAATTGACGCCTAGGCTGCTATAAAGCATGAAATCTTGGCTTGAAGCCCTTGTCTACGACCATACCACAAGGGAAACACCGGTTCTCGTCCGATCACCGAAGTTAAGCTTTGTCGGGCGGGGTTAGTACTTGGATGATTGATCGCCTAGGAATACCTCGTGTTGTAGACTTTTTACCGAATCAGTTTTGCCAATTTGGAACGTGACGTTAAACTTTCGCTTGTGACATGAAATAATTGTAGACAAGAGCATAGGAGGTTAGAGGGAAAGGCTTTTGCAGCCCTTCTAACGCCAAAAGCTGGTTAATTTGATGCATTAGAAATCACCAGATCAGCAGCTACATATACAAGAAACCTTAGCCGTCTATGTAGTGCTTTTAAAAGTACCAATTGATCTCGTTCCAAGTGGGGAAAAATTGACACAGAGTTGAAACTGAGGGGATATGGATCAGGCAAGTTTTTTTTTGCCTCCTTGTCTTTGCTTTACGCTAAAGCAGTTTACTGTAAAACACTGGAACACCTCTTGCAACTTGAAATTGACGCCTAGGCTGCTATAAAGCACGAAATCTTGGCTTGAAGCCCTTGTCTACGACCATACCACAAGGGAAACACCGGTTCTCGTCCGATCACCGAAGTTAAGCTTTGTCGGGCGGGGTTAGTACTTGGATGATTGATCGCCTAGGAATACCTCGTGTTGTAGACTTTTTACCGAATTAGTTTTGCCCTTTGTTTTTCCTGGTCGTTGCCCGCTCGCTCAGTTTCACACTCTTAAAAACATGATGAACAGCTATGCAAAGGCGAATTGCCAAGACCAACCAAGGTTGGTAAGTTTTACTGCCGTATTTACGGCATCTTGTGTTGAGTTGAATTTTTTCCCCTTTTGGAGGCTTTAGCGCGTGCAAAGTTGCCAATTTGGAACGTGACGTTAAACGTTCGCTTGTGACGTGAAATAATTGGAGACAAGAGCATAGGAGGTTAGAGGGAAAGGCTTTTGTAGCCCTACTAACGCCAAAAGCTGGTTAATTTGATGCATTAGAAATCACCAGATCAGCAGCTACATATACAAGAAACCTTAGCCGTCTATGTAGTGCTTTTAAAAGTACCAATTGATCTCGTTCCAAGTGGGGAAAAATTGACACAGAGTTGAAACTGAGGCGATATGGATCAGGCAAGTTTTTTTTTGGCTCCTTGTCTTTGCTTTACGCTAAAGCAGTTTACTGTAAAACACTGGAACACCTCTTGCAACTTGAAATTGACGCCTAGGCTGCTATAAAGCACGACATCTTGGCTTGAAGCCCTTGTCTACGACCATACCACAAGGGAAACACCGGTTCTCGTCCGATCACCGAGGTTAAGCTTTGTCGGGCGGGGTTAGTACTTGGATGATTGATCGCCTAGGAATACCTCGTGTTGTAGACTTTTTACCGAATCAGTTTTGCCAATTTGGAACGTGACGTTAAACTTTCGCTTGTGACATGAAATAATTGTAGACAAGAGCATAGGAGGTTAGAGGGAAAGGCTTTTGCAGCCCTTCTAACGCCAAAAGCTGGTTAATTTGATGCATTAGAAATCACCAGATCAGCAGCTACATATACAAGAAACCTTAGCCGTCTATGTAGTGCTTTTAAAAGTACCAATTGATCTCGTTCCAAGTGGGGAAAAATTGACACAGAGTTGAAACTGAGGCGATATGGATCAGGCAAGTTTTTTTTTGGCTCCTTGTCTTTGCTTTACGCTAAAGCAGTTTACTGTAAAACACTGGAACACCTCTTGCAACTTGAAATTGACGCCTAGGCTGCTATAAAGCACGGAATCTTGGCTTGAAGCCCTTGTCTACGACCATACCACAAGGGAAACACCGGTTCTCGTCCGATCACCGAAGTTAAGCTTTGTCGGGCGGGGTTAGTACTTGGATGATTGATCGCCTAGGAATACCTCGTGTTGTAGACTTTTTACCGAATCAGTTTTGCCAATTTGGAACCTGACGTTAAACTTTCGCTTGTGACATGAAATAATTGTAGACAAGAGCATAGGAGGTTAGAGGGAAAGGCTTTTGCAGCCCTTCTAACGCCAAAAGCTGGTTAATTTGATGCATTAGAAATCACCAGATCAGCAGCTACATATACAAGAAACCTTAGCCGTCTATGTAGTGCTTTTAAAAGTACCAATTGATCTCGTTCCAAGTGGGGAAAAATTGACACAGAGTTGAAACTGAGGCGATATGGATCAGGCAAGTTTTTTTTTGGCTCCTTGTCTTTGCTTTACGCTAAAGCAGTTTACTGTAAAACACTGGAACACCTCTTGCAACTTGAAATTGACGCCTAGGCTGCTATAAAGTGCGACATCTTGGCTTGAAGCCCTTGTCTACGACCATACCACAAGGGAAACACCGGTTCTCGTCCGATCACCGAAGTTAAGCTTTGTCGGGCGGGGTTAGTACTTGGATGATTGATCGCCTAGGAATACCTCGTGTTGTAGACTTTTTACCGAATCAGTTTTGCCAATTTGGAACGTGACGTTAAACTTTCGCTTGTGACGTGAAATAATTGTAGACAAGAGCATAGGAGGTTAGAGGGAAAGGCTTTTGCAGCCCTTCTAACGCCAAAAGCTGGTTAATTTGATGCATTAGAAATCACCAGATCAGAAGCTACATATACAAGAAACCTTAGCCGTCTATGTAGTGCTTTTAAAAGTACCAATTGATCTCGTTCCAAGTGGGGAAAAATTGACACAGAGTTGAAACTGAGGCGATATGGATCAGGCAAGTTTTTTTTTGGCTCCTTGTCTTTGCTTTACGCTAAAGCAGTTTACTGTAAAACACTGGAACACCTCTTGCAACTTGAAATTGACGCCTAGGCTGCTATAAAGCACGAAATCTTGGCTTGAAGCCCTTGTCTACAACCATACCACAAGGGAAACACCGGTTCTCGTCCGATCACCGAAGTTAAGCTTTGTCGGGCGGGGTTAGTACTTGGATGATTGATCGCCTAGGAATACCTCGTGTTGTAGACTTTTTACCGAATCAGTTTTGCCCTTTGTTTTTCCAGGTCGTTGCCCGCTCGCTCAGTTTCACACTCTTAAAAACATGATGAACAGCTATGCAAAGGCGAATTGCCAAGACAAACCAAGGTTGGTAAGTTTTACTGCCGTATTTACGGCATCTTGTGTTGAGTTGAATTTTTTCCCCTTTTGGAGGCTTTAGCGCGTGCAAAGTTGCCAATTTGGAACGTGACGTTAAACTTTCGCTTGTGACGTGAAATAATTGGAGACAAGAGCATAGGAGGTTAGAGGGAAAGGCTTTTGCAGCCCTTCTAACGCCAAAAGCTGGTTAATTTGATGCATTAGAAATCACCAGATCAGCAGCTACATATACAAGAAACCTTAGCCGTCTATGTAGTGCTTTTGAAAGTACGAATTGATTTCGTTCCAAGTGGGGAAAAATTGACACAGAGTTGAAACTGAGGGGATATGGATCAGGCAAGTTTTTTTTTGGCTCCTTGTCTTTGCTTTACGCTAAAGCAGTTTACTGTAAAACACTGGAACACCTCTTGCAACTTGAAATTGACGCCTAGGCTGCTATAAAGCACGAAATCTTGGCTTGAAGCCCTTGTCTACGACCATACCACAAGGGAAACACCGGTTCTCGTCCGATCACCGAAGTTAAGCTTTGTCGGGCGGGGTTAGTACTTGGATGATTGATCGCCTAGGAATACCTCGTGTTGTAGACTTTTTACCGAATAGTTTTGCCAATTTGGAACGTGACGTTAAACTTTCGCTTGTGACATGAAATAATTGTAGACAAGAGCATAGGAGGTTAGAGGGAAAGGCTTTTGCAGCCCTTCTAACGCCAAAAGCTGGTTAATTTGATGCATTAGAAATCACCAGATCAGCAGCTACATATACAAGAAACCTTAGCCGTCTATGTAGTGCTTTTAAAAGTACCAATTGATCTCGTTCCAAGTGGGGAAAAATTGACACAGAGTTGAAACTGAGGCGATATGGATCAGGCAAGTTTTTTTTTGGCTCCTTGTCTTTGCTTTACGCTAAAGCAGTTTACTGTAAAACACTGGAACACCTCTTGCAACTTGAAATTGACGCCTAGGCTGCTATAAAGCACGAAATCTTGGCTTGAAGCCCTTGTCTACGACCATACCACAAGGGAAACACCGGTTCTCGTCCGATCACCGAAGTTAAGCTTTGTCGGGCGGGGTTAGTACTTGGATGATTGATCGCCTAGGAATACCTCGTGTTGTAGACTTTTTACCGAATCAGTTTTGCCAATTTGGAACGTGACGTTAAACTTTCGCTTGTGACATGAAATAATTGTAGACAAGAGCATAGGAGGTTAGAGGGAAAGGCTTTTGCAGCCCTTCTAACGCCAAAAGCTGGTTAATTTGATGCATTAGAAATCACCAGATCAGCAGCTACATATACAAGAAACCTTAGCCGTCTATGTAGTGCTTTTAAAAGTACCAATTGATCTCGTTCCAAGTGGGGAAAAATTGACACAGAGTTGAAACTGAGGCGATATGGATCAGGCAAGTTTTTTTTTGGCTCCTTGTCTTTGCTTTACGCTAAAGCAGTTTACTGTAAAACACTGGAACACCTCTTGCAACTTGAAATTGACGCCTAGGCTGCTATAAAGCACGACATCTTGGCTTGAAGCCCTTGTCTACGACCATACCACAAGGGAAACACCGGTTCTCGTCCGATCACCGAAGTTAAGCTTTGTCGGGCGGGGTTAGTACTTGGATGATTGATCGCCTAGGAATACGTCGTGTTGTAGACTTTTTACCGAATCAGTTTTGCCCTTTGTTTTTCCAGGTCGTTGGCCGCTCGCTCAGTTTCACACTCTTAAAAACATGATGAACAGCTATGCAAAGGCGAATTGCCAAGACCAACCAAGGTTGGTAAGTTTTACTGCCGTATTTACGGCATCTTGTGTTGAGTTGAATTTTTTCCCCTTTTGGAGGCTTTAGCGCGTGCAAAGTTGCCAATTTGGAACGTGACGTTAAACTTTCGCTAGTGACGTGAAATAATTGTAGACAAGAGCATAGGAGGTTAGAGGGAAAGGCTTTTGCAGCCCTTCTAACGCCAAAAGCTGGTTAATTTGATGCATTAGAAATCACCAGATCAGCAGCTACATATACAAGAAACCTTAGCCGTCTATGTAGTGCTTTTAAAAGTACCAATTGATCTCGTTCCAAGTGGGGAAAAATTGACACAGAGTTGAAACTGAGGGGATATGGATCAGGCAAGTTTTTTTTTGGCTCCTTGTCTTTGCTTTACGCTAAAGCAGTTTACTGTAAAACACTGGAACACCTCTTGCAACTTGAAATTGACGCCTAGGCTGCTATAAAGCACGACATCTTGGCTTGAAGCCCTTGTCTACGACCATACCACAAGGGAAACACCGGTTCTCGTCCGATCACCGAAGTTAAGCTTTGTCGGGCGGGGTTAGTACTTGGATGATTGATCGCCTAGGAATACCTCGTGTTGTAGACTTTTTACCGAATCAGTTTTGCCAATTTGGAACGTGACGTTAAACTTTCGCTTGTGACATGAAATAATTGTAGACAAGAGCATAGGAGGTTAGAGGGAAAGGCTTTTGCAGCCCTTCTAACGCCAAAAGCTGGTTAATTTGATGCATTAGAAATCACCAGATCAGCAGCTACATATAAAAGAAACCTTAGCCGTCTATGTAGTGCTTTTAAAAGTACCAATTGATCTCGTTCCAAGTGGGGAAAAATTGACACAGAGTTGAAACTGAGGCGATATGGATCAGGCAAGTTTTTTTTTGGCTCCTTGTCTTTGCTTTACGCTAAAGCAGTTTACTGTAAAACACTGGAACACCTCTTGCAACTTGAAATTGACGCCTAGGCTGCTATAAAGCACGAAATCTTGGCTTGAAGCCCTTGTCTACGACCATACCACAAGGGAAACACCGGTTCTCGTCCGATCACCGAAGTTAAGCTTTGTCGGGCGGGGTTAGTACTTGGATGATTGATCGCCTAGGAATACCTCGTGTTGTAGACTTTTTACCGAATCAGTTTTGCCCTTTGTTTTTCCAGGTCGTTGCCCGCTCGCTCAGTTTCACACTCTTAAAAACATGATGAACAGCTGTGCAAAGGCGAATTGCCAAGACCAACCAAGGTTGGTAAGTTTACGGCATCTTGTGTTGAGTTGAATTTTTTCCCCTTTTGGAGGCTTTAGCGCGTGCAAAGTTGCCAATTTGGAACGTGACGTTAAACTTTCGCTTGTGACGTGAAATAATTGGAGACAAGAGCATAGGAGGTTAGAGGGAAAGGCTTTTGCAGCCCTTCTAACGCCAAAAGCTGGTTAATTTGATGCATTAGAAATCACCAGATCAGCAGCTACATATACAAGAAACCTTAGCCGTCTATGTAGTGCTTTTAAAAGTACCAATTGATCTCGTTCCAAGTGGGGAAAAATTGACACAGAGTTGAAACTGAGGCGATATGGATCAGGCAAGTTTTGTTTTGGCTCCTTGTCTTTGCTTTACGCTAAAGCAGTTTACTGTAAAACACTGGAACACCTCTTGCAACTTGAAATTGACGCCTAGGCTGCTATAAAGCACGAAATCTTGGCTTGAAGCCCTTGTCTACGACCATACCACAAGGGAAACACCGGTTCTCGTCCGATCACCGAAGTTAAGCTTTGTCGGGCGGGGTTAGTACTTGGATGATTGATCGCCTAGGAATACCTCGTGTTGTAGACTTTTTACCGAATCAGTTTTGCCCTTTGTTTTTCCAGGTCGTTGCCCGCTCGCTCAGTTTCACACTCTTAAAAACATGATGAACAGCTATGCAAAGGCGAATTGCCAAGACCAACCAAGGTTGGTAAGTTTTACTGCCGTATTTACGGCATCTTGTGTTGAGTTGAATTTTTTCCCCTTTTGGAGGCTTTAGCGCGTGCAAAGTTGCCAATTTGGAACGTGACGTTAAACTTTCGCTAGTGACGTGAAATAATTGGAGACAAGAGCATAGGAGGTTAGAGGGAAAGGCTTTTGCAGCCCTTCTAACGCCAAAAGCTGGTTAATTTGATGCATTAGAAATCACCACATCAGCAGCTACATATACAAGAAAACCTTAGCCGTCTATGTAGTGCTTTTGAAAGTACGAATTGATCTCGTTCCAAGTGGGGAAAAATTGACACAGAGTTGAAACTGAGGCGATATGGATCAGGGAAGTTTTTTTTTGCCTCCTTGTCTTTGCTTTACGCTAAAGCAGTTTACTGTAAAACACTGGAACACCTCTTGCAACTTGAAATTGACGCATAGGCTGCTATAAAGCACGACATCTTGGCTTGAAGCCCTTGTCTACAACCATACCACAAGGGAAACACCGGTTCTCGTCCGATCACCGAAGTTAAGCTTTGTCGGGCGGGGTTAGTACTTGGATGATTGATCGCCTAGGAATACCTCGTGTTGTAGACTTTTTACCGAATCAGTTTTGCCAATTTGGAACGTGACGTTAAACTTTCGCTTGTGACATGAAATAATTGTAGACAAGAGCATAGGAGGTTAGAGGGAAAGGCTTTTGCAGCCCTTCTAACGCCAAAAGCTGGTTAATTTGATGCATTAGAAATCACCAGATCAGCAGCTACATATAAAAGAAACCTTAGCCGTCTATGTAGTGCTTTTAAAAGTACCAATTGATCTAGTTCCAAGTGGGGAAAAATTGACACAGAGTTGAAACTGAGGCGATATGGATCAGGCAAGTTTTTTTTTGGCTCCTTGTCTTTGCTTTACGCTAAAGCAGTTTACTGTAAAACACTGGAACACCTCTTGCAACTTGAAATTGACGCCTAGGCTGCTATAAAGCACGAAATCTTGGCTTGAAGCCCTTGTCTACGACCATACCACAAGGGAAACACCGGTTCTCGTCCGATCACCGAAGTTAAGCTTTGTCGGGCGGGGTTAGTACTTGGATGATTGATCGCCTAGGAATACCTCGTGTTGTAGACTTTTTACCGAATCAGTTTTGCCCTTTGTTTTTCCAGGTCGTTGCCCGCTCGCTCAGTTTCACACTCTTAAAAACATGATGAACAGCTGTGCAAAGGCGAATTGCCAAGACCAACCAAGGTTGGTAAGTTTACGGCATCTTGTGTTGAGTTGAATTTTTTCCCCTTTTGGAGGCTTTAGCGCGTGCAAAGTTGCCAATTTGGAACGTGACGTTAAACTTTCGCTTGTGACGTGAAATAATTGGAGACAAGAGCATAGGAGGTTAGAGGGAAAGGCTTTTGCAGCCCTTCTAACGCCAAAAGCTGGTTAATTTGATGCATTAGAAATCACCAGATCAGCAGCTACATATACAAGAAACCTTAGCCGTCTATGTAGTGCTTTTAAAAGTACCAATTGATCTCGTTCCAAGTGGGGAAAAATTGACACAGAGTTGAAACTGAGGCGATATGGATCAGGCAAGTTTTTTTTTGGCTCCTTGTCTTTGCTTTACGCTAAAGCAGTTTACTGTAAAACACTGGAACACCTCTTGCAACTTGAAATTGACGCCTAGGCTGCTATAAAGCACGAAATCTTGGCTTGAAGCCCTTGTCTACGACCATACCACAAGGGAAACACCGGTTCTCGTCCGATCACCGAAGTTAAGCTTTGTCGGGCGGGGTTAGTACTTGGATGATTGATCGCCTAGGAATACCTCGTGTTGTAGACTTTTTACCGAATCAGTTTTGCCCTTTGTTTTTCCAGGTCGTTGCCCGCTCGCTCAGTTTCACACTCTTAAAAACATGATGAACAGCTATGCAAAGGCGAATTGCCAAGACCAACCAAGGTTGGTAAGTTTTACTGCCGTATTTACGGCATCTTGTGTTGAGTTGAATTTTTTCCCCTTTTGGAGGCTTTAGCGCGTGCAAAGTTGCCAATTTGGAACGTGACGTTAAACTTTCGCTAGTGACGTGAAATAATTGGAGACAAGAGCATAGGAGGTTAGAGGGAAAGGCTTTTGCAGCCCTTCTAACGCCAAAAGCTGGTTAATTTGATGCATTAGAAATCACCACATCAGCAGCTACATATACAAGAAAACCTTAGCCGTCTATGTAGTGCTTTTGAAAGTACGAATTGATCTCGTTCCAAGTGGGGAAAAATTGACACAGAGTTGAAACTGAGGCGATATGGATCAGGCAAGTTTTTTTTTGGCTCCTTGTCTTTGCTTTACGCTAAAGCAGTTTACTGTAAAACACTGGAACACCTCTTGCAACTTGAAATTGACGCATAGGCTGCTATAAAGCACGACATCTTGGCTTGAAGCCCTTGTCTACAACCATACCACAAGGGAAACACCGGTTCTCGTCCGATCACCGAAGTTAAGCTTTGTCGGGCGGGGTTAGTACTTGGATGATTGATCGCCTAGGAATACCTCGTGTTGTAGACTTTTTACCGAATCAGTTTTGCCCTTTGTTTTTCCAGGTCGTTGCCCGCTCGCTCAGTTTCACACTCTTAAAAACATGATGAACAGCTGTGCAAAGGCGAATTGCCAAGACCAACCAAGGTTGGTAAGTTTACGGCATCTTGTGTTGAGTTGAATTTTTTCCCCTTTTGGAGGCTTTAACGCGTGCAAAGTTGCCAATTTGGAACGTGACGTTAAACTTTCGCTTGTGACGTGAAATAATTGGAGACAAGAGCATAGGAGGTTAGAGGGAAAGGCTTTTGCAGCCCTTCTAACGCCAAAAGCTGGTTAATTTGATGCATTAGAAATCACCAGATCAGCAGCTACATATACAAGAAAACCTTAGCCGTCTATGTAGTGCTTTTGAAAGTACGAATTGATCTCGTTCCAAGTGGGGAAAAATTGACACAGAGTTGAAACTGAGGCGATATGGATCAGGGAAGTTTTTTTTTGGCTCCTTGTCTTTGCTTTACGCTAAAGCAGTTTACTGTAAAACACTGGAACACCTCTTGCAACTTGAAATTGACGCCTAGGCTGCTATAAAGCACGAAATCTTGGCTTGAAGCCCTTGTCTACGACCATACCACAAGGGAAACACCGGTTCTCGTCCGATCACCGAAGTTAAGCTTTGTCGGGCGGGGTTAGTACTTGGATGATTGATCGCCTAGGAATACCTCGTGTTGTAGACTTTTTACCGAATCAGTTTTGCCAATTTGGAACGTGACGTTAAACTTTCGCTTGTGACATGAAATAATTGTAGACAAGAGCATAGGAGGTTAGAGGGAAAGGCTTTTGCAGCTCTTCTAACGCCAAAAGCTGGTTAATTTGATGCATTAGAAATCACCAGATCAGCAGCTACATATACAAGAAACCTTAGCCGTCTATGTAGTGCTTTTAAAAGTACCAATTGATCTCGTTCCAAGTGGGGAAAAATTGACACAGAGTTGAAACTGAGGCGATATGGATCAGGCAAGTTTTTTTTTGGCTCCTTGTCTTTGCTTTACGCTAAAGCAGTTTACTGTAAAACACTGGAACACCTCTTGCAACTTGAAATTGACGCCTAGGCTGCTATAAAGCACGAAATCTTGGCTTGAAGCCCTTGTCTACGACCATACCACAAGGGAAACACCGGTTCTCGTCCGATCACCGAAGTTAAGCTTTGTCGGGCGGGGTTAGTACTTGGATGATTGATCGCCTAGGAATACCTCGTGTTGTAGACTTTTTACCGAATCAGTTTTGCCAATTTGGAACGTGACGTTAAACTTTCGCTTGTGACATGAAATAATTGTAGACAAGAGCATAGGAGGTTAGAGGGAAAGGCTTTTGCAGCCCTTCTAATGCCAAAAGCTGGTTAATTTTATGCATTAGAAATCACCAGATCAGCAGCTACATATACAAGAAACCTTAGCCGTCTATGTAGTGCTTTTAAAAGTACCAATTGATCTCGTTCCAAGTGGGGAAAAATTGACACAGAGTTGAAACTGAGGCGATATGGATCAGGCAAGTTTTTTTTTGGCTCCTTGTCTTTGCTTTACGCTAAAGCAGTTTACTGTAAAACACTGGAACACCTCTTGCAACTTGAAATTGACGCATAGGCTGCTATAAAGCACGAAATCTTGGCTTGAAGCCCTTGTCTACGACCATACCACAAGGAAAACACCGGTTCTCGTCCGATCACCGAAGTTAAGCTTTGTCGGGCGGGGTTAGTACTTGGATGATTGATCGCCTAGGAAGACCTCGTGTTGTAGACTTTTTACCGAATCAGTTTTGCCAATTTGGAACGTGACGTTAAACTTTCGCTTGTGACATGAAATAATTGTAGACAAGAGCATAGGAGGTTAGAGGGAAAGGCTTTTGCAGCCCTTCTAACGCCAAAAGCTGGTTAATTTGATGCATTAGAAATCACCAGATCAGCAGCTACATATACAAGAAACCTTAGCCGTCTATGTAGTGCTTTTAAAAGTACCAATTGATCTCGTTCCAAGTGGGGAAAAATTGACACAGAGTTGAAACTGAGGCGATATGGATCAGGCAAGTTTTTTTTTGGCTCCTTGTCTTTGCTTTACGCTAAAGCAGTTTACTGTAAAACACTGGAACACCTCTTGCAACTTGAAATTGACGCATAGGCTGCTATAAAGCACGAAATCTTGGCTTGAAGCCCTTGTCTACGACCATACCACAAGGGAAACACCGGTTCTCGTCCGATCACCGAAGTTAAGCTTTGTCGGGCGGGGTTAGTACTTGGATGATTGATCGCCTAGGAATACCTCGTGTTGTAGACTTTTTACCGAATCAGTTTTGCCAATTTGGAACGTGACGTTAAACTTTCGCTTGTGACATGAAATAATTGTAGACAAGAGCATAGGAGGTTAGAGGGAAAGGCTTTTGCAGCCCTTCTAACGCCAAAAGCTGGTTAATTTGATGCATTAGAAATCACCAGATCAGCAGCTACATATACAAGAAACCTTAGCCGTCTATGTAGTGCTTTTAAAAGTACCAATTGATCTCGTTCAAAGTGGGGAAAAATTGACACAGAGTTGAAACTGAGGCGATATGGATCAGGCAAGTTTTTTTTTGGCTCCTTGTCTTTGCTTTACGCTAAAGCAGTTTACTGTAAAACACTGGAACACCTCTTGCAACTTGAAATTGACGCCTAGGCTTCTATAAAGCACGACATCTTGGCTTGAAGCCCTTGTCTACGACCATACCACAAGGGAAACACCGGTTCTCGTCCGATCACCGAAGTTAAGCTTTGTCGGGCGGGGTTAGTACTTGGATGATTGATCTTCTAGGAATACCTCGTGTTGTAGACTTTTTACCGAATCAGTTTTGCCCTTTGTTTTTCCAGGTCGTTGCCCGCTCGCTCAGTTTCACACTCTTAAAAACATGATGAACAGCTATGCAAAGGCGAATTGCCAAGACAAACCAAGGTTGGTAAGTTTTACTGCCGTATTTACGGCATCTTGTGTTGAGTTGAATTTTTTCCCCTTTTGGAGGCTTTAGCGCGTGTAAAGTTGCCAATTTGGAACGTGACGTTAATTTTTCGCTGATGACGTGAAATAATTGGAGACAAGAGCATAGGAGGTTAGAGGGAAAGGCTTTTGTAGCCCTTCTAACGCCAAAAGCTGGTTAATTTGATGCATTAAAAATCACCACATCAGCAGCTACATATACAAGAAACTTTAGCCGTCTATGTAGTGCTTTTAAAAGTACCAATTGATCTCGTTCCAAGTGGGGAAAAATTGACACAGAGTTGAAACTGAGGCGATATGGATCAGGCAAGTTTTTTTTTGGCTCCTTGTCTTTGCTTTACGCTAAAGCAGTTTACTGTAAAACACTGGAACACCTCTTGCAACTTGAAATTGACGCCTAGGCTGCTATAAAGCACGAAATCTTGGCTTGAAGCCCTTGTCTACGACCATACCACAAGGGAAACACCGGTTCTCGTCCGATCACCGAAGTTAAGCTTTGTCGGGCGGGGTTAGTACTTGGATGATTGATCGCCTAGGAATACCTCGTGTTGTAGACTTTTTACCGAATCAGTTTTGCCCTTTGTTTTTCCAGGTCGTTGCCCGCTCGCTCAGTTTCACACTCTTAAAAACATGATGAACAGCTATGCAAAGGCGAATTGCCAAGACCAACCAAGGTTGGTAAGTTTTACTGCCGTATTTACGGCATCTTGTGTTGAGTTGAATTTTTTCCCCTTTTGGAGGCTTTAGCGCGTGCAAAGTTGCCAATTTGGAACGTGACGTTAAACTTTCGCTTGTGACGTGAAATAATTGGAGACAAGAGCATAGGAGGTTAGAGGGAAAGGCTTTTGCAGCCCTTCTAACGCCAAAAGCTGGTTAATTTGATGCATTAGAAATCACCACATCAGCAGCTACATATACAAGAAACCTTAGCCGTCTATGTAGTGCTTTTAAAAGTACCAATTGATCTCGTTCCAAGTGGGGAAAAATTGACACAGAGTTGAAACCGGCTGAGGCGATATGGATCAGGCAAGTTTTTTTTTGGCTCCTTGTCTTTGCTTTACGCTAAAGCAGTTTACTGTAAAACACTGGAACACCTCTTGCAACTTGAAATTGACGCCTAGGCTGCTATAAAGCACGACATCTTGGCTTGAAGCCCTTGTCTACGACCATACCACAAGCGAAACACCGGTTCTCGTCCGATCACCGAAGTTAAGCTTTGTCGGGCGGGGTTAGTACTTGGATGATTGATCGCCTAGGAATACCTCGTGTTGTAGACTTTTTACCGAATCAGTTTTGCCAATTTGGAACGTGACATTAAACTTTCGCTTGTGACATGAAATAATTGTAGACAAGAGCATAGGAGGTTAGAGGGAAAGGCTTTTGCAGCCCTTCTAACGCCAAAAGCTGGTTAATTTGATGCATTAGAAATCACCAGATCAGCAGCTACATATACAAGAAACCTTAGCCGTCTATGTAGTGCTTTTAAAAGTACCAATTGATCTCGTTCCAAGTGGGGAAAAATTGACACAGAGTTGAAACTGAGGCGATATGGATCAGGCAAGTTTTTTTTTTGGCTCCTTGTCTTTGCTTTACGCTAAAGCAGTTTACTGTAAAACACTGGAACACCTCTTGCAACTTGAAATTGACGCCTAGGCTTCTATAAAGCACGAAATCTTGGCTTGAAGCCCTTGTCTACGACCATACCACAAGGGAAACACCGGTTCTCGTCCGATCACCGAAGTTAAGCTTTGTCGGGCGGGGTTAGTACTTGGATGATTGATCGCCTAGGAATACCTCGTGTTGTAGACTTTTTACCGAATCAGTTTTGCCCTTTGTTTTTCCAGGTCGTTGCCCGCTCGCTCAGTTTCACACTCTTAAAAACATGATGAACAGCTATGCAAAGGCGAATTGCCAAGACCAACCAAGGTTGGTAAGTTTTACTGCCGTATTTACGGGATATTGTGTTGAGTTGAATTTTTTCCCCTTTTGGAGGCTTTAGCGCGTGCAAAGTTGCTAATTTGGAACGTGACGTTAAACTTTCGCTTGTGACGTGAAATAATTGGAGACAAAAGCATAGGAGGTTAGAGGGAAAGGCTTTTGCAGCCCTTCTAACGCCAAAAGCTGGTTAATTTGATGCATTACAAATCACCACATCAGCAGCTACATATACAAGAAACTTTAGCCGTCTATGTAGTGCTTTTAAAAGTACCAATTGATCTCGTTCCAAGTGGGGAAAAATTGACACAGAGTTGAAACTGAGGCGATATGGATCAGGCAAGTTTTTTTTTGGCTCCTTCTCTTTGCTTTACGCTAAAGCAGTTTACTGTAAAACACTGGAACACCTCTTGCAACTTGAAATTGACGCCTAGGCTGCTATAAAGCACGAAATCTTGGCTTGAAGCCCTTGTCTACGACCATACCACAAGGGAAACACCGGTTCTCGTCCGATCACCGAAGTTAAGCTTTGTCGGGCGGGGTTAGTACTTGGATGATTGATCGCCTAGGAATACCTCGTGTTGTAGACTTTTTACCGAATCAGTTTTGCCAATTTGGAACGTGACGTTAAACTTTCGCTTGTGACATGAAATAATTGTAGACAAGAGCATAGGAGGTTAGAGGGAAAGGCTTTTGCAGCCCTTCTAACGCCAAAAGCTGGTTAATTTGATGCATTAGAAATCACCAGATCAGCAGCTACATATACAAGAAACCTTAGCCGTCTATGTAGTGCTTTTAAAAGTACCAATTGATCTCGTTCCAAGTGGGGAAAAATTGACACAGAGTTGAAACTGAGGCGATATGGATCAGGCAAGTTTTTTTTGGCTCCTTGTCTTTGCTTTACGCTAAAGCAGTTTACTGTAAAACACTGGAACACCTCTTGCAACTTGAAATTGACGCCTAGGCTGCTATAAAGCACGACATCTTGGCTTGAAGCCCTTGTCTACGACCATACCACAAGGGAAACACCGGTTCTCGTCCGATCACCGAAGTTAAGCTTTGTCGGGCGGGGTTAGTACTTGGATGATTGATCGCCTAGGAATACCTCGTGTTGTAGACTTTTTACCGAATCAGTTTTGCCCTTTGTTTTTCCAGGTCGTTGCCCGCTCGCTCAGTTTCACACTCTTAAAAACATGATGAACAGCTGTGCAAAGGCGAATTGCCAAGACCAACCAAGGTTGGTAAGTTTACGGCATCTTGTGTTGAGTTGAATTTTTTCCCCTTTTGGAGACTTTAGCGCGTGCAAAGTTGCCAATTTGGCACGTGACGTTAAACTTTCGCTTGTGACATGAAATAATTGTAGACAAGAGCATAGGAGGTTAGAGGGAAAGGCTTTTGCAGCCCTTCTAACGCCAAAAGCTGGTTAATTTGATGCATTAGAAATCACCAGATCAGCAGCTACATATACAAGAAACCTTAGCCGTCTATGTAGTGCTTTTAAAAGTACCAATTGATCTCGTTCCAAGTGGGGAAAAATTGACACAGAGTTGAAACTGAGGCGATATGGATCAGGCAAGTTTTTTTTTGGCTCCTTGTCTTTGCTTTACGCTAAAGCAGTTTACTGTAAAACACTGGAACACCTCTTGCAACTTGAAATTGACGCCTAGGCTGCTATAAAGCACGAAATCTTGGCTTGAAGCCCTTGTCTACGACCATACCACAAGGGAAACACCGGTTCTCGTCCGATCACCGAAGTTAAGCTTTGTCGGGCGGGGTTAGTACTTGGATGATTGATCGCCTAGGAATACCTCGTGTTGTAGACTTTTTACCGAATCAGTTTTGCCCTTTGTTTTTCCAGGTCGTTGCCCGCTCGCTCAGTTTCACACTCTTAAAAACATGATGAACAGCTATGCAAAGGCGAATTGCCAAGACCAACCAAGGTTGGTAAGTTTTACTGCCGTATTTACGGCATCTTGTGTTGAGTTGAATTTTTTCCCCTTTTGGAGGCTTTAGCGCGTGCAAAGTTGCCAATTTGGAACGTGACGTTAAACGTTTGCTTTTGACATGAAATAATTGTAGACAAGAGCATAGGAGGTTAGAGGGAAAGGCTTTTGCAGCCCTTCTAACGCCAAAAGCTGGTTAATTTGATGCATTAGAAATCACCAGATCAGCAGCTACATATACAAGAAACCTTAGCCGTCTATGTAGTGCTTTTAAAAGTACGAATTGATCTCGTTCCAAGTGGGGAAAAATTGACACAGAGTTGAAACTGAGGCGATATGGATCAGGCAAGTTTTGTTTTGGCTCCTTGTCTTTGCTTTACGCTAAAGCAGTTTACTGTAAAACACTGGAACACCTCTTGCAACTTGAAATTGACGCGTAGGCTGCTATAAAGCACGAAATCTTGGCTTGAAGCCCTTGTCTACGACCATACCACAAGGGAAACACCGGTTCTCGTCCGATCACCGAAGTTAAGCTTTGTCGGGCGGGGTTAGTACTTGGATGATTGATCGCCTAGGAATACCTCGTGTTGTAGACTTTTTACCGAATCAGTTTTGGCCTTTGTTTTTCCAGGTCGTTGCCCGCTCGCTCAGTTTCACACTCTTAAAAACATGATGAACAGCTATGCAAAGGCGAATTGCCAAGACCAACCAAGGTTGGTAAGTTTACGGCATCTTGTGTTGAGTTGAATTTTTTCCCCTTTTGGAGGCTTTAGCGCGTGCAAAGTTGCCAATTTGGAACGTGACGTTAAACTTTCGCTTGTGACGTGAAATAATTGGAGACAAGAGCATAGGAGGTTAGAGGGAAAGGCTTTTGCAGCCCTTCTAACGCCAAAAGCTGGTTAATTTGATGCATTAGAAATCACCAGATCAGCAGCTACATATACAAGAAACCTTAGCCGTCTATGTAGTGCTTTTAAAAGTACCAATTGATCTCGTTCCAAGTGGGGAAAAATTGACACAGAGTTGAAACTGAGGCGATATGGATCAGGCAAGTTTTTTTTTGGCTCCTTGTCTTTGCTTTACGCTAAAGCAGTTTACTGTAAAACACTGGAACACCTCTTGCAACTTGAAATTGACGCCTAGGCTGCTATAAAGCACGAAATCTTGGCTTGAAGTCCTTGTCTACGACCATACCACAAGGGAAACACCGGTTCTCGTCCGATCACCGAAGTTAAGCTTTGTCGGGCGGGGTTAGTACTTGGATGATTGATCGCCTAGGAATACCTCGTGTTGTAGACTTTTTACCGAATCAGTTTTGCCAATTTGGAACGTGACGTTAAACTTTCGCTTGTGACATGAAATAATTGTAAACAAGAGCATAGGAGGTTAGAGGGAAAGGCTTTTACAGCCCTTCTAACGCCAAAAGCTGGTTAATTTGATGCATTAGAAATCACCAGATCAGCAGCTACATATACAAGAAACCTTAGCCGTCTATGTAGTGCTTTTAAAAGTACCAATTGATCTCGTTCCAAGTGGAGAAAAATTGACACAGAGTTGAAACTGAGGCGATATGGATCAGGCAAGTTTTTTTTTGGCTCCTTGTCTTTGCTTTACGCTAAAGCAGTTTACTGTAAAACACTGGAACACCTCTTGCAACTTGAAATTGACGCGTAGGCTGCTATAAAGCACGAAATCTTGGCTTGAAGCCCTTGTCTACGACCATACCACAAGGGAAACACCGGTTCTCGTCCGATCACCGAAGTTAAGCTTTGTCGGGCGGGGTTAGTACTTGGATGATTGATCGCCTAGGAATACCTCGTGTTGTAGACTTTTTACCGAATCAGTTTTGCCCTTTGTTTTTCCAGGTCGTTGCCCGCTCGCTCAGTTTCACACTCTTAAAAACATGATGAACAGCTATGCAAAGGCGAATTGCCAAGACCAACCAAGGTTGGTAAGTTTTACTGCCGTATTTACGGCATCTTGTGTTGAGTTGAATTTTTTCCCCTTTTGGAGGCTTTAGCGCGTGCAAAGTTGCCAATTTGGAACGTGACGTTAAACTTTCGCTTGTGACGTGAAATAATTGGAGACAAGAGCATAGGAGGTTAGAGGGAAAGGCTTTTGCAGCCCTTCTAACGCCAAAAGCTGGTTAATTTGATGCATTAGAAATCACCAGATCAGCAGCTACATATACAAGAAACCTTAGCCGTCTATGTAGTGCTGTCGAAAGTACCAATTGATCTTGTTCCAAGTGGGGAAAAATTGACACAGAGTTGAAACTGAGGCGATATGGATCAGGCAAGTTTTTTTTGGCTCCTTGTCTTTGCTTTACGCTAAAGCAGTTTACTGTAAAACACTGGAACACCTCTTGCAACTTGAAATTGACGCCTAGGCTGCTATAAAGCACGAAATCTTGGCTTGAAGCCCTTGTCTACGACCATACCACAAGGGAAACACCGGTTCTCGTCCGATCACCGAAGTTAAGCTTTGTCGGGCGGGGTTAGTACTTGGATGATTGATCGCCTAGGAATACCTCGTGTTGTAGACTTTTCACCGAATCAGTTTTGCCAATTTGGAACGTGACGTTAAACTTTCGCTTGTGACATGAAATAATTGTAGACAAGAGCATAGGAGGTTAGAGGGAAAGGCTTTTGCAGCCCTTCTAACGCCAAAAGCTGGTTAATTTGATGCATTAGAAATCACCAGATCAGCAGCTACATATACAAGAAACCTTAGCCGTCTATGTAGTGCTTTTAAAAGTACCAATTGATCTCGTTCCAAGTGGGGAAAAATTGACACAGAGTTGAAACTGAGGGG
>OX419346.1:13177842-13255342 GCA_948470475.1 Galaxea fascicularis
CAAAAGCTGGTTAATTTGATGCATTAGAAATCACCAGATCAGCAGCTACATATACTAGAAACCTTAGCCGTCTATGTAGTGCTTTTAAAAGTACCAATTGATCTCGTTCCAAGTGGGGAAAAATTGACACAGAGTTGAAACTGAGGCGATATGGATCAGGCAAGTTTTTTTTTGGCTCCTTGTCTTTGCTTTACGCTAAAGCAGTTTACTGTAAAACACTGGAACACCTCTTGCAACTTGAAATTGACGCCTAGGCTGCTATAAAGCACGAAATCTTGGCTTGAAGCCCTTGTCTACGACCATACCACAAGGGAAACACCGGTTCTCGTCCGATCACCGAAGTTAAGCTTTGTCGGGCGGGGTTAGTACTTGGATGATTGATCGCCTAGGAATACCTCGTGTTGTAGACTTTTTACCGAATCAGTTTTGCCAATTTGGAACGTGACGTTAAACTTTCGCTTGTGACATGAAATAATTGTAGACAAGAGCATAGGAGGTTAGAGGGAAAGGCTTTTGCAGCCCTTCTAACGCCAAAAGCTGGTTAATTTGATGCATTAGAAATCACCAGATCAGCAGCTACATATACAAGAAACCTTAGCCGTCTATGTAGTGCTTTTAAAAGTACCAATTGATCTCGTTCCAAGTGGGGAAAAATTGACACAGAGTTGAAACTGAGGCGATATGGATCAGGCAAGTTTTTTTTTGGCTCCTTGTCTTTGCTTTACGCTAAAGCAGTTTACTGTAAAACACTGGAACACCTCTTGCAACTTGAAATTGACGCCTAGGCTGCTATAAAGCACGAAATCTTGGCTTGAAGCCCTTGTCTACGACCATACCACAAGGGAAACACCGGTTCTCGTCCGATCACCGAAGTTAAGCTTTGTCGGGCGGGGTTAGTACTTGGATGATTGATCGCCTAGGAATACCTCGTGTTGTAGACTTTTTACCGAATCAGTTTTGCCCTTTGTTTTTCCAGGTCGTTGCCCGCTCGCTCAGTTTCACACTCTTAAAAACATGATGAACAGCTATGCAAAGGCGAATTGCCAAGACCAACCAAGGTTGGTAAGTTTTACTGCCGTATTTACGGCATCTTGTGTTGAGTTGAATTTTTTCCCCTTTTGGAGGCTTTAGCGCGTGCAAAGTTGCCAATTTGGAACGTGACGTTAAACTTTCGCTTGTGACGTGAAATAATTGGAGACAAGAGCATAGGAGGTTAGAGGGAAAGGCTTTTGCAGCCCTTCTAACGCCAAAAGCTGGTTAATTTGATGCATTAGAAATCACCAGATCAGCAGCTACATATACAAGAAACCTTAGCCGTCTATGTAGTGCTTTTGAAAGTACGAATTGATCTCGTTCCAAGTGGGGAAAAATTGACACAGAGTTGAAACTGAGGCGATATGAATCAGGGAAGTTTTTTTTTGCCTCCTTGTCTTTGCTTTACGCTAAAGCAGTTTACTGTAAAACACTGGAACACCTCTTGCAACTTGAAATTGACGCCTAGGCTGCTATAAAGCACGAAATCTTGGCTTGAAGCCCTTGTCTACGACCATACCACAAGGGAAACACCGGTTCTCGTCCGATCACCGAAGTTAAGCTTTGTCGGGCGGGGTTAGTACTTGGATGATTGATCGCCTAGGAATACCTCGTGTTGTAGACTTTTTACCGAATCAGTTTTGCCAATTTGGAACGTGACGTTAAACTTTCGCTTGTGACATGAAATAATTGTAGACAAGAGCATAGGAGGTTAGAGGGAAAGGCTTTTGCAGCCCTTCTAACGCCAAAAGCTGGTTAATTTGATGCATTAGAAATCACCAGATCAGCAGCTACATATACAAGAAACCTTAGCCGTGTATGTAGTGCTTTTAAAAGTACCAATTGATCTCGTTCCAAGTGGGGAAAAATTGACACAGAGTTGAAACTGAGGCGATATGGATCAGGCAAGTTTTGTTTTGGCTCCTTGTCTTTGCTTTACGCTAAAGCAGTTTACTGTAAAACACTGGAACACCTCTTGCAACTTGAAATTGACGCCTAGGCTGCTATAAAGCGCGACATCATGGCTTGAAGCCCTTGTCTACGACCATACCACAAGGGAAACACCGGTTCTCGTCCGATCACCGAAGTTAAGCTTTGTCGGGCGGGGTTAGTACTTGGATGATTGATCGCCTAGGAATACCTCGTGTTGTAGACTTTTTACCGAATCAGTTTTGCCAATTTGGAACGTGACGTTAAACTTTCGCTTGTGACATGAAATAATTGTAGACAAGAGCATAGGAGGTTAGAGGGAAAGGCTTTTGCAGCCCTTCTAACGCCAAAAGCTGGTTAATTTGATGCATTAGAAATCACCAGATCAGCAGCTACATATACAAGAAACCTTAGCCGTCTATGTAGTGCTTTTAAAAGTACCAATTGATCTCGTTCCAAGTGGGGAAAAATTGACACAGAGTTGAAACTGAGGCGATATGGATCAGGCAAGTTTTTTTTTGGCTCCTTGTCTTTGCTTTACGCTAAAGCAGTTTACTGTAAAACACTGGAACACCTCTTGCAACTTGAAATTGACGCCTAGGCTGCTATAAAGCACGAAATCTTGGCTTGAAGCCCTTGTCTACGACCATACCACAAGGGAAACACCGGTTCTCGTCCGATCACCGAAGTTAAGCTTTGTCGGGCGGGGTTAGTACTTGGATGATTGATCGCCTAGGAATACCTCGTGTTGTAGACTTTTTACCGAATCAGTTTTGCCCTTTGTTTTTCCAGGTCGTTGCCCGCTCGCTCAGTTTCACACTCTTAAAAACATGATGAACAGCTATGCAAAGGCGAATTGCCAAGACCAACCAAGGTTGGTAAGTTTTACTGCCGTATTTACGGCATCTTGTGTTGAGTTGAATTTTTTCCCCTTTTGAAGCCTTTAGCGCGTGCAAAGTTGCCAATTTGGAACGTGACGTTAAACTTTCGCTTGTGACGTGAAATAATTGGAGACAAGAGCATAGGAGGTTAGAGGGAAAGGCTTTTGCAGCCCTTCTAACGCCAAAAGCTGGTTAATTTGATGCATTAGAAATCACCAGATCAGCAGCTACATATACAAGAAACCTTAGCCGTCTATGTAGTGCTTTTAAAAGTACCAATTGATCTCGTTCCAAGTGGGGAAAAATTGACACAGAGTTGAAACTGAGGCGATATGGATCAGGCAAGTTTTTTTTTGGCTCCTTGTCTTTGCTTTACGCTAAAGCAGTTTACTGTAAAACACTGGAACACCTCTTGCAACTTGAAATTGACGCCTAGGCTGCTATAAAGCACGAAATCTTGGCTTGAAGCCCTTGTCTACGACCATACCACAAGGGAAACACCGGTTCTCGTCCGATCACCGAAGTTAAGCTTTGTCGGGCGGGGTTAGTACTTGGATGATTGATCGCCTAGGAATACCTCGTGTTGTAGACTTTTTACCGAATCAGTTTTGCCAATTTGGAACGTGACGTTAAACTTTCGCTTGTGACATGAAATAATTGTAGACAAGAGCATAGGAGGTTAGAGGGAAAGGCTTTTGCAGCCCTTCTAACGCCAAAAGCTGGTTAATTTGATGCATTAGAAATCACCAGATCAGCAGCTACATATACAAGAAACCTTAGCCGTCTATGTAGTGCTTTTAAAAGTACCAATTGATCTCGTTCCAAGTGGGGAAAAATTGACACAGAGTTGAAACTGAGGCGATATGGATCAGGCAAGTTTTTTTTTGGCTCCTTGTCTTTGCTTTACGCTAAAGCAGTTTACTGTAAAACACTGGAACACCTCTTGCAACTTGAAATTGACGCCTAGGCTGCTATAAAGCACGAAATCTTGGCTTGAAGCCCTTGTCTACGACCATACCACAAGGGAAACACCGGTTCTCGTCCGATCACCGAAGTTAAGCTTTGTCGGGCGGGGTTAGTACTTGGATGATTGATCGCCTAGGAATACCTCGTGTTGTAGACTTTTTACCGAATCAGTTTTGCCCTTTGTTTTTCCAGGTCGTTGCCCGCTCGCTCAGTTTCACACTCTTAAAAACATGATGAACAGCTATGCAAAGGCGAATTGCCAAGACCAACCAAGGTTGGTAAGTTTTACTGCCGTATTTACGGCATCTTGTGTTGAGTTGAATTTTTTCCCCTTTTGGAGGCTTTAGCGCGTGCAAAGTTGCCAATTTGGAACGTGACGTTAAACTTTCGCTTGTGACGTGAAATAATTGGAGACAAGAGCATAGGAGGTTAGAGGGAAAGGCTTTTGCAGCCCTTCTAACGCCAAAAGCTGGTTAATTTGATGCATTAGAAATCACCAGATCAGCAGCTACATATACAAGAAACCTTAGCCGTCTATGTAGTGCTTTTGAAAGTACGAATTGATCTCGTTCCAAGTGGGGAAAAATTGACACAGAGTTGAAACTGAGGCGATATGGATCAGGGAAGTTTTTTTTTGGCTCCTTGTCTTTGCTTTACGCTAAAGCAGTTTACTGTAAAACACTGGAACACCTCTTGCAACTTGAAATTGACGCCTAGGCTGCTATAAAGCACGACATCTTGGCTTGAAGCCCTTGTCTACGACCATACCACAAGGGAAACACCGGTTCTCGTCCGATCACCGAAGTTAAGCTTTGTCGGGCGGGGTTAGTACTTGGATGATTGATCGCCTAGGAATACCTCGTGTTGTAGACTTTTTACCGAATCAGTTTTGCCCTTTGTTTTTCCAGGTCGTTGCCCGCTCGCTCAGTTTCACACTCTTAAAAACATGATGAACAGCTATGCAAAGGCGAATTGCCAAGACCAACCAAGGTTGGTAAGTTTTACTGCCGTATTTACGGCATCTTGTGTTGAGTTGAATTTTTTCCCCTTTTGGAGGCTTTAGCGCGTGCAAAGTTGCCAATTTGGAACGTGACGTTAAACTTTCGCTTGTGACGTGAAATAATTGGAGACAAGAGCATAGGAGGTTAGAGGGAAAGGCTTTTGCAGCCCTTCTAACGCCAAAAGCTGGTTAATTTGATGCATTAGAAATCACCAGATCAGCAGCTACATATACAAGAAACCTTAGCCGTCTATGTAGTGCTTTTGAAAGTACGAATTGATCTCGTTCCAAGTGGGGAAAAATTGACACAGAGTTGAAACTGAGGCGATATGGATCAGGGAAGTTTTTTTTTGCCTCCTTGTCTTTGCTTTACGCTAAAGCAGTTTACTGTAAAACACTGGAACACCTCTTGCAACTTGAAATTGACGCCTAGGCTGCTATAAAGCACGACATCTTGGCTTGAAGCCCTTGTCTACGACCATACCACAAGGGAAACACCGGTTCTCGTCCGATCACCGAGGTTAAGCTTTGTCGGGCGGGGTTAGTACTTGGATGATTGATCGCCTAGGAATACCTCGTGTTGTAGACTTTTTACCGAATCAGTTTTGCCCTTTGTTTTTCCAGGTCGTTGCCCGCTCGCTCAGTTTCACACTCTTAAAAACATGATGAACAGCTATGCAAAGGCGAATTGCCAAGACCAACCAAGGTTGGTAAGTTTTACTGCCGTATTTACGGCATCTTGTGTTGAGTTGAATTTTTTCCCCTTTTGGAGGGTTTAGCGCGTGCAAAGTTGCCAATTTGGAACGTGACGTTAAACTTTCGCTTGTGACGTGAAATAATTGGAGACAAGAGCATAGGAGGTTAGAGGGAAAGGCTTTTGCAGCCCTTCTAACGCCAAAAGCTGGTTAATTTGATGCATTAGAAATCACCAGATCAGCAGCTACATATACAAGAAACCTTAGCCGTCTATGTAGTGCTTTTGAAAGTACGAATTGATCTCGTTCCAAGTGGGGAAAAATTGACACAGAGTTGAAACTGAGGCGATATGGATCAGGGAAGTTTTTTTTTGCCTCCTTGTCTTTGCTTTACGCTAAAGCAGTTTACTGTAAAACACTGGAACACCTCTTGCAACTTGAAATTGACGCCTAGGCTGCTATAAAGCACGAAATCTTGGCTTGAAGCCCTTGTCTACGACCATACCACAAGGGAAACACCGGTTCTCGTCCGATCACCGAAGTTAAGCTTTGTCGGGCGGGGTTAGTACTTGGATGATTGATCGCCTAGGAATACCTCGTGTTGTAGACTTTTTACCGAATCAGTTTTGCCAATTTGGAACGTGACGTTAAACTTTCGCTTGTGACATGAAATAATTGTAGACAAGAGCATAGGAGGTTAGAGGGAAAGGCTTTTGCAGCCCTTCTAATGCCAAAAGCTGGTTAATTTGATGCATTAGAAATCACCAGATCAGCAGCTACATATACAAGAAACCTTAGCCGTCTATGTAGTGCTTTTAAAAGTACCAATTGATCTCGTTCCAAGTGGGGAAAAATTGACACAGAGTTGAAACTGAGGGGATATGGATCAGGCAAGTTTTTTTTTGGCTCCTTGTCTTTGCTTTACGCTAAAGGAGTTTACTGTAAAACACTGGAACACCTCTTGCAACTTGAAATTGACGCCTAGGCTGCTATAAAGCACGAAATCTTGGCTTGAAGCCCTTGTCTACGACCATACCACAAGGGAAACACCGGTTCTCGTCCGATCACCGAAGTTAAGCTTTGTCGGGCGGGGTTAGTACTTGGATGATTGATCGCCTAGGAATACCTCGTGTTGTAGACTTTTTACCGAATCAGTTTTGCCAATTTGGAACGTGACGTTAAACTTTCGCTTGTGACATGAAATAATTGTAGACAAGAGCATAGGAGGTTAGAGGGAAAGGCTTTTGCAGCCCTTCTAATGCCAAAAGCTGGTTAATTTGATGCATTAGAAATCACCAGATCAGCAGCTACATATACAAGAAACCTTAGCCGTCTATGTAGTGCTTTTAAAAGTACCAATTGATCTCGTTCCAAGTGGGGAAAAATTGACACAGAGTTGAAACTGAGGCGATATGGATCAGGCAAGTTTTTTTTTGGCTCCTTGTCTTTGCTTTACGCTAAAGCAGTTTACTGTAAAACACTGGAACACCTCTTGCAACTTGAAATTGACGCCTAGGCTGCTATAAAGCACGACATCTTGGCTTGAAGCCCTTGTCTACGACCATACCACAAGGGAAACACCGGTTCTCGTCCGATCACCGAAGTTAAGCTTTGTCGGGCGGGGTTAGTACTTGGATGATTGATCGCCTAGGAATACCTCGTGTTGTAGACTTTTTACCGAATCAGTTTTGCCAATTTGGAACGTGACGTTAAACTTTCGCTTGTGACATGAAATAATTGTAGACAAGAGCATAGGAGGTTAGAGGGAAAGGCTTTTGCAGCCCTTCTAACGCCAAAAGCTGGTTAATTTGATGCATTAGAAATTACCAGATCAGCAGCTACATATACAAGAAACCTTAGCCGTCTATGTAGTGCTTTTAAAAGTACCAATTGATCTCGTTCCAAGTGGGTAAAAATTGACACAGAGTTGAAACTGAGGCGATATGGATCAGGCAAGTTTTTTTTTGACTCCTTGTCTTTGCTTTACGCTAAAGCAGTTTACTGTAAAACACTGGAACACCTCTTGCAACTTGAAATTGACGCCTAGGCTGCTATAAAGCACGGAATCTTGGCTTGAAGCCCTTGTCTACGACCATACCACAAGGGAAACACCGGTTCTCGTCCGATCACCGAAGTTAAGCTTTGTCGGGAGGGATTAGTACTTGAATGATTGATCGCCTAGGAATACCTCGTGTTGTAGACTTTTTGCCGAATCAGTTTTGCCCTTTGTTTTTCCAGGTCGTTGCCCGCTCGCTTTGTTTCACACTCTTAAAAACATGATGAACAGCTATGCAAAGGCGAATTGCCAAGACAAACCAAGGTTGGTAAGTTTTACTGCCGTATTTACGGCATCTTGTGTTGAGTTGAATGTTTTCCCCTTTTGGAGGCTTTAGCGCGTGTAAAGTTGCCAATTTGGAACGTGACGTTAATTTTTCGCTGATGACGTGAAATAATTGGAGACAAGAGGATAGGAGGTTAGAGGGAAAGGCTTTTTTAGCCCTTCTAACGCCAAAAGCTGGTTAATTTGATGCATTAGAAATCACCAGATCAGCAGCTACATATACAAGAAACCTTAGCCGTCTATGTAGTGCTTTTAAAAGTACCAATTGATCTCGTTCCAAGTGGGGAAAAATTGACACAGAGTTGAAACTGAGGCGATATGGATCAGGCAAGTTTTTTTTTGGCTCCTTGTCTTTGCTTTACGCTAAAGCAGTTTACTGTAAAACACTGGAACACCTCTTGCAAATTGAAATTGACGCCTAGGCTGCTATAAAGCACGACATCTTGGCTTGAAGCCCTTGTCTACGACCATACCACAAGGGAAACACCGGTTCTCGTCCGATCACCGAAGTTAAGCTTTGTCGGGCGGGGTTAGTACTTGGATGATTGATCGCCTAGGAATACCTCGTGTTGTAGACTTTTTACCGAATCAGTTTTGCCCTTTGTTTTTCCAGGTCGTTGCCCGCTCGCTCAGTTTCACACTCTTAAAAACATGATGAACAGCTATGCAAAGGCGAATTGCCAAGACCAACCAAGGTTGGTAAGTTTTACTGCCGTATTTACGGCATCTTGTGTTGAGTTGAATTTTTTCCCCTTTTGGAGGCTTTAGCGCGTGCAAAGTTGCCAATTTGGAACGTGACGTTAAACTTTCGCTTGTGACGTGAAATAATTGGAGACAAGAGCATAGGAGGTTAGAGGGAAAGGCTTTTGCAGCCCTTCTAACGCCAAAAGCTGGTTAATTTGATGCATTAGAAATCACCAGATCAGCAGCTACATATACAAGAAACCTTAGCCGTCTATGTAGTGCTTTTAAAAGTACCAATTGATCTCGTTCCAAGTGGGGAAAAATTGACACAGAGTTGAAACTGAGGCGATATGGATCAGGCAAGTTTTTTTTTGGCTCCTTGTCTTTGCTTTACGCTAAAGCAGTTTACTGTAAAACACTGGAACACCTCTTGCAACTTGAAATTGACGCCTAGGCTGCTATAAAGCACGAAATCTTGGCTTGAAGCCCTTGTCTACGACCATACCACAAGGGAAACACCGGTTCTCGTCCGATCACCGAAGTTAAGCTTTGTCGGGCGGGGTTAGTACTTGGATGATTGATCGCCTAGGAATACCTCGTGTTGTAGACTTTTTGCCGAATCAGTTTTGCCCTTTGTTTTTCCAGGTCGTTGCCCGCTCGCTCAGTTTCACACTCTTAAAAACATGATGAACAGCTATGCAAAGGCGAATTGCCAAGACCAACCAAGGTTGGTAAGTTTACGGCATCTTGTGTTGAGTTGAATTTTTTCCCCTTTTGGAGGCTTTAGCGTGTGCAAAGTTGCCAATTTGGAACGTGACGTTAAACTTTCGCTTGTGACGTGAAATAATTGGAGACAAGAGCATAGGAGGTTAGAGGGAAAGGCTTTTGCAGCCCTTCTAACGCCAAAAGCTGGTTAATTTGATGCATTAGAAATCACCAGATCAGCAGCTACATATACAAGAAACCTTAGCCGTCTATGTAGTGCTTTTAAAAGTACCAATTGATCTCGTTCCAAGTGGGGAAAAATTGACACAGAGTTGAAACTGAGGCGATATGGATCAGGCAAGTTTTTTTTTGGCTCCTTGTCTTTGCTTTACGCTAAAGCAGTTTACTGTAAAACACTGGAACACCTCTTGCAACTTGAAATTGACGCCTAGGCTGCTATAAAGCACGAAATCTTGGCTTGAAGCCCTTGTCTACGACCATACCACAAGGGAAACACCGGTTCTCGTCCGATCACCGAAGTTAAGCTTTGTCGGGCGGGGTTAGTACTTGGATGATTGATCGCCTAGGAATACCTCGTGTTGTAGACTTTTTGCCGAATCAGTTTTGCCCTTTGTTTTTCCAGGTCGTTGCCCGCTCGCTCAGTTTCACACTCTTAAAAACATGATGAACAGCTATGCAAAGGCGAATTGCCAAGACCAACCAAGGTTGGTAAGTTTTACTGCCGTATTTACGGCATCTTGTGTTGAGTTGAATTTTTTCCCCTTTTGGAGGCTTTAGCGCGTGCAAAGTTGCCAATTTGGAACGTGACGTTAAACTTTCGCTTGTGACGTGAAATAATTGGAGACAAGAGCATAGGAGGTTAGAGGGAAAGTCTTTTGCAGCCCTTCTAACGCCAAAAGCTGGTTAATTTGATGTATTAGAAATCACCAGATCAGCAGCTACATATACAAGAAACCTTAGCCGTCTATGTAGTGCTTTTAAAAGTACCAATTGATCTCGTTCCAAGTGGGGAAAAATTGACACAGAGTTGAAACTGAGGCGATATGGATCAGGCAAGTTTTGTTTTGGCTCCTTGTCTTTGCTTTACGCTAAAGCAGTTTACTGTAAAACACTGGAACACCTCTTGCAACTTGAAATTGACGCCTAGGCTGCTATAAAGCACGAAATCTTGGCTTGAAGCCCTTGTCTACGACCATACCACAAGGGAAACACCGGTTCTCGTCCGATCACCGAAGTTAAGCTTTGTCGGGCGGGGTTAGTACTTGGATGATTGATCGCCTAGGAATACCTCGTGTTGTAGACTTTTTACCGAATCAGTTTTGCCCTTTGTTTTTCCAGGTCGTTGCCCGCTCGCTCAGTTTCACACTCTTAAAAACATGATGAACAGCTATGCAAAGGCGAATTGCCAAGACCAACCAAGGTTGGTAAGTTTTACTGCCGTATTTACGGCATCTTGTGTTGAGTTGAATTTTTTCCCCTTTTGGAGGCTTTAGCGCGTGCAAAGTTGCCAATTTGGAACGTGACGTTAAACTTTCGCTTGTGACGTGAAATAATTGGAGACAAGAGCATAGGAGGTTAGAGGGAAAGTCTTTTGCAGCCCTTCTAACGCCAAAAGCTGGTTAATTTGATGTATTAGAAATCACCAGATCAGCAGCTACATATACAAGAAACCTTAGCCGTCTATGTAGTGCTTTTAAAAGTACCAATTGATCTCGTTCCAAGTGGGGAAAAATTGACACAGAGTTGAAACTGAGGCGATATGGATCAGGCAAGTTTTGTTTTGGCTCCTTGTCTTTGCTTTACGCTAAAGCAGTTTACTGTAAAACACTGGAACACCTCTTGCAACTTGAAATTGACGCCTAGGCTGCTATAAAGCACGAAATCTTGGCTTGAAGCCCTTGTCTACGACCATACCACAAGGGAAACACCGGTTCTCGTCCGATCACCGAAGTTAAGCTTTGTCGGGCGGGGTTAGTACTTGGATGATTGATCGCCTAGGAATACCTCGTGTTGTAGACTTTTTACCGAATCAGTTTTGCCCTTTGTTTTTCCAGGTCGTTGCCCGCTCGCTCAGTTTCACACTCTTAAAAACATGATGAACAGCTATGCAAAGGCGAATTGCCAAGACCAACCAAGGTTGGTAAGTTTTACTGCCGTATTTACGGCATCTTGTGTTGAGTTAAATTTTTTCCCCTTTTGGAGGCTTTAGCGTGTGCAAAGTTCCCAATTTGGAACGTGACGTTCATTTTTCGCTTGTGACGTGAAATAATTGGAGACAAGAGCATAGGAGGTTAGAGGGAAAGGCTTTTGTAGCCCTTCTAACGCCAAAAGCTGGTTAATTTGATGCATTAGAAATCACCAGATCAGCAGCTACATATACAAGAAACCTTAGCCGTCTATGTAGTGCTTTTAAAAGTACCAATTGATCTCGTTCCAAGTGGGGAAAAATTGACACAGAGTTGAAACTGAGGCGATATGGATCAGGCAAGTTTTTTTTTGGCTCCTTGTCTTTGCTTTACGCTAAAGCAGTTTACTGTAAAACACTGGAACACCTCTTGCAACTTGAAATTGACGCCTAGGCTGCTATAAAGCACGAAATCTTGGCTTGAAGCCCTTGTCTACGACCATACCACAAGGGAAACACCGGTTCTCGTCCGATCACCGAAGTTAAGCTTTGTCGGGCGGGGTTAGTACTTGGATAATTGATCGCCTAGGAATACCTCGTGTTGTAGACTTTTTACCGAATCAGTTTTGCCCTTTGTTTTTCCAGGTCGTTGCCCGCTCGCTCAGTTTCACACTCTTAAAAACATGATGAACAGCTATGCAAAGGCGAATTGCCAAGACCAACCAAGGTTGGTAAGTTTTACTGCCGTATTTACGGCATCTTGTGTTGAGTTGAATTTTTTCCCCTTTTGGAGGCTTTAGCGCGTGCAAAGTTGCCAATTTGGAACGTGACGTTAAACTTTCGCTTGTGACGTGAAATAATTGGAGACAAGAGCATAGGAGGTTAGAGGGAAAGTCTTTTGCAGCCCTTCTAACGCCAAAAGCTGGTTAATTTGATGTATTAGAAATCACCAGATCAGCAGCTACATATACAAGAAACCTTAGCCGTCTATGTAGTGCTTTTAAAAGTACCAATTGATCTCGTTCCAAGTGGGGAAAAATTGACACAGAGTTGAAACTGAGGCGATATGGATCAGGCAAGTTTTGTTTTGGCTCCTTGTCTTTGCTTTACGCTAAAGCAGTTTACTGTAAAACACTGGAACACCTCTTGCAACTTGAAATTGACGCCTAGGCTGCTATAAAGCACGAAATCTTGGCTTGAAGCCCTTGTCTACGACCATACCACAAGGGAAACACCGGTTCTCGTCCGATCACCGAAGTTAAGCTTTGTCGGGCGGGGTTAGTACTTGGATGATTGATCGCCTAGGAATACCTCGTGTTGTAGACTTTTTACCGAATCAGTTTTGCCCTTTGTTTTTCCAGGTCGTTGCCCGCTCGCTCAGTTTCACACTCTTAAAAACATGATGAACAGCTATGCAAAGGCGAATTGCCAAGACCAACCAAGGTTGGTAAGTTTTACTGCCGTATTTACGGCATCTTGTGTTGAGTTAAATTTTTTCCCCTTTTGGAGGCTTTAGCGTGTGCAAAGTTCCCAATTTGGAACGTGACGTTCATTTTTCGCTTGTGACGTGAAATAATTGGAGACAAGAGCATAGGAGGTTAGAGGGAAAGGCTTTTGTAGCCCTTCTAACGCCAAAAGCTGGTTAATTTGATGCATTAGAAATCACCAGATCAGCAGCTACATATACAAGAAACCTTAGCCGTCTATGTAGTGCTTTTAAAAGTACCAATTGATCTCGTTCCAAGTGGGGAAAAATTGACACAGAGTTGAAACTGAGGCGATATGGATCAGGCAAGTTTTTTTTTGGCTCCTTGTCTTTGCTTTACGCTAAAGCAGTTTACTGTAAAACACTGGAACACCTCTTGCAACTTGAAATTGACGCCTAGGCTGCTATAAAGCACGAAATCTTGGCTTGAAGCCCTTGTCTACGACCATACCACAAGGGAAACACCGGTTCTCGTCCGATCACCGAAGTTAAGCTTTGTCGGGCGGGGTTAGTACTTGGATGATTGATCGCCTAGGAATACCTCGTGTTGTAGACTTTTTACCGAATCAGTTTTGCCCTTTGTTTTTCCAGGTCGTTGCCCGCTCGCTCAGTTTCACACTCTTAAAAACATGATGAACAGCTATGCAAAGGCGAATTGCCAAGACCAACCAAGGTTGGTAAGTTTTACTGCCGTATTTACGGCATCTTGTGTTGAGTTGGATTTTTTTCCCCTTTTGGAGGCTTTAGCGTGTGCAAAGTTCCCAATTTGGAACGTGACGTTCATTTTTCGCTTGTGACGTGAAATAATTGGAGACAAGAGCATAGGAGGTTAGAGGGAAAGGCTTTTGTAGCCCTTCTAACGCCAAAAGCTGGTTAATTTGATGCATTAGAAATCACCAGATCAGCAGCTACATATACAAGAAACCTTAGCCGTCTATGTAGTGCTTTTAAAAGTACCAATTGATCTCGTTCCAAGTGGGGAAAAATTGACACAGAGTTGAAACTGAGGCGATATGGATCAGGCAAGTTTTTTTTTGGCTCCTTGTCTTTGCTTTACGCTAAAGCAGTTTACTGTAAAACACTGGAACACCTCTTGCAACTTGAAATTGACGCCTAGGCTGCTATAAAGCACGAAATCTTGGCTTGAAGCCCTTGTCTACGACCATACCACAAGGGAAACACCGGTTCTCGTCCGATCACCGAAGTTAAGCTTTGTCGGGCGGGGTTAGTACTTGGATGATTGATCGCCTAGGAATACCTCGTGTTGTAGACTTTTTACCGAATCAGTTTTGCCAATTTGGAACGTGACGTTAAACTTTCGCTTGTGACATGAAATAATTGTAGACAAGAGCATAGGAGGTTAGAGGGAAAGGCTTTTGCAGCCCTTCTAACGCCAAAAGCTGGTTAATTTGATGCATTAGAAATCACCAGATCAGCAGCTACATATACAAGAAACCTTAGCCGTCTATGTAGTGCTTTTAAAAGTACCAATTGATCTCGTTCCAAGTGGGGAAAAATTGACACAGAGTTGAAACTGAGGCGATATGGATCAGGCAAGTTTTTTTTTGGCTCCTTGTCTTTGCTTTACGCTAAAGCAGTTTACTGTAAAACACTGGAACACCTCTTGCAACTTGAAATTGACGCCTAGGCTGCTATAAAGCACGAAATCTTGGCTTGAAGCCCTTGTCTACGACCATACCACAAGGGAAACACCGGTTCTCGTCCGATCACCGAAGTTAAGCTTTGTCGGGCGGGGTTAGTACTTGGATGATTGATCGCCTAGGAATACCTCGTGTTGTAGACTTTTTACCGAATCAGTTTTGCCCTTTGTTTTTCCAGGTCGTTGCCCGCTCGCTCAGTTTCACACTCTTAAAAACATGATGAACAGCTGTGCAAAGGCGAATTGCCAAGACCAACCAAGGTTGGTAAGTTTACGGCATCTTGTGTTGAGTTGAATTTTTTCCCCTTTTGGAGGCTTTAGCGCGTGCAAAGTTGCCAATTTGGAACGTGACGTTAAACTTTCGCTTGTGACGTGAAATAATTGGAGACAAGAGCATAGGAGGTTAGAGGGAAAGGCTTTTGCAGCCCTTCTAACGCCAAAAGCTGGTTAATTTGATGCATTAGAAATCACCAGATCAGCAGCTACATATACAAGAAACCTTAGCCGTCTATGTAGTGCTTTTAAAAGTACCAATTGATCTCGTTCCAAGTGGGGAAAAATTGACACAGAGTTGAAACTGAGGCGATATGGATCAGGCAAGTTTTTTTTTGGCTCCTTGTCTTTGCTTTACGCTAAAGCAGTTTACTGTAAAACACTGGAACACCTCTTGCAACTTGAAATTGACGCCTAGGCTGCTATAAAGCACGAAATCTTGGCTTGAAGCCCTTGTCTACGACCATACCACAAGGGAAACACCGGTTCTCGTCCGATCACCGAAGTTAAGCTTTGTCGGGCGGGGTTAGTACTTGGATGATTGATCGCCTAGGAATACCTCGTGTTGTAGACTTTTTACCGAATCAGTTTTGCCCTTTGTTTTTCCAGGTCGTTGCCCGCTCGCTCAGTTTCACACTCTTAAAAACATGATGAACAGCTATGCAAAGGCGAATTGCCAAGACCAACCAAGGTTGGTAAGTTTTACTGCCGTATTTACGGCATCTTGTGTTGAGTTGAATTTTTTCCCCTTTTGGAGGCTTTAGCGCGTGCAAAGTTGCCAATTTGGAACGTGACGTTAAACTTTCGCTTGTGACGTGAAATAATTGGAGACAAGAGCATAGGAGGTTAGAGGGAAAGGCTTTTGCAGCCCTTCTAACGCCAAAAGCTGGTTAATTTGATGCATTAGAAATCACCAGATCAGCAGCTACATATACAAGAAACCTTAGCCGTCTATGTAGTGCTTTTAAAAGTACCAATTGATCTCGTTCCAAGTGGGGAAAAATTGACACAGAGTTGAAACTGAGGCGATATGGATCAGGCAAGTTTTTTTTTGGCTCCTTGTCTTTGCTTTACGCTAAAGCAGTTTACTGTAAAACACTGGAACACCTCTTGCAACTTGAAATTGACGCCTAGGCTGCTATAAAGCACGAAATCTTGGCTTGAAGCCCTTGTCTACGACCATACCACAAGGGAAACACCGGTTCTCGTCCGATCACCGAAGTTAAGCTTTGTCGGGCGGGGTTAGTACTTGGATGATTGATCGCCTAGGAATACCTCGTGTTGTAGACTTTTTACCGAATCAGTTTTGCCCTTTGTTTTTCCAGGTCGTTGCCCGCTCGCTCAGTTTCACACTCTTAAAAACATGATGAACAGCTATGCAAAGGCGAATTGCCAAGACCAACCAAGGTTGGTAAGTTTTACTGCCGTATTTACGGCATCTTGTGTTGAGTTGAATTTTTTCCCCTTTTGGAGGCTTTAGCGCGTGCAAAGTTGCCAATTTGGAACGTGACGTTAATTTTTCGCTTGTGACGTGAAATAATTGGAGACAAGAGCATAGGAGGTTAGAGGGAAAGGCTTTTGTAGCCCTTCTAACGCCAAAAGCTGGTTAATTTGATGCATTAGAAATCACCAGATCAGCAGCTACATATACAAGAAGCCTTAGCCGTCTATGTAGTGCTTTTAAAAGTACCAATTGATCTCGTTCCAAGTGGGGAAAAATTGACACAGAGTTGAAACTGAGGCGATATGGATCAGGCAAGTTTTTTTTTGGCTCCTTGTCTTTGCTTTACGCTAAAGCAGTTTACTGTAAAACACTGGTACACCTCTTGCAACTTGAAGTTGACGCCTAGGCTGCTATAAAGCACGAAATCTTGGCTTGAAGCCCTTGTCTACGACCATACCACAAGGGAAACACCGGTTCTCGTCCGATCACCGAAGTTAAGCTTTGTCGGGCGGGGTTAGTACTTGGATGATTGATCGCCTAGGAATACCTCGTGTTGTAGACTTTTTACCGAATCAGTTTTGCCCTTTGTTTTTCCAGGTCGTTGCCCGCTCGCTCAGTTTCACACTCTTAAAAACATGATGAACAGCTGTGCAAAGGCGAATTGCCAAGACCAACCAAGGTTGGTAAGTTTACGGCATCTTGTGTTGAGTTGAATTTTTTCCCCTTTTGGAGGCTTTAGCGCGTGCAAAGTTGCCAATTTGGAACGTGACGTTCATTTTTCGCTTGTGACGTGAAATAATTGGAGACAAGAGCATAGGAGGTTAGAGGGAAAGGCTTTTGCAGCCCTTCTAACGCCAAAAGCTGGTTAATTTGATGCATTAGAAATCACCAGATCAGCAGCTACATATACAAGAAACCTTAGCCGTCTATGTAGTGCTTTTAAAAGTACCAATTGATCTCGTTCCAAGTGGGGAAAAATTGACACAGAGTTGAAACTGAGGCGATATGGATCAGGCAAGTTTTTTTTTGGCTCCTTGTCTTTGCTTTACGCTAAAGCAGTTTACTGTAAAACACTGGAACACCTCTTGCAACTTGAAATTGACGCCTAGGCTGCTATAAAGCACGAAATCTTGGCTTGAAGCCCTTGTCTACGACCATACCACAAGGGAAACACCGGTTCTCGTCCGATCACCGAAGTTAAGCTTTGTCGGGCGGGGTTAGTACTTGGATGATTGATCGCCTAGGAATACCTCGTGTTGTAGACTTTTTACCGAATCAGTTTTGCCCTTTGTTTTTCCAGGTCGTTGCCCGCTCGCTCAGTTTCACACTCTTAAAAACATGATGAACAGCTATGCAAAGGCGAATTGCCAAGACCAACCAAGGTTGGTAAGTTTTACTGCCGTATTTACGGCATCTTGTGTTGAGTTGAATTTTTTCCCCTTTTGGAGGCTTTAGCGTGTGCAAAGTTCCCAATTTGGAACGTGACGTTCATTTTTCGCTTTTGACGTGAAATAATTGGAGACAAGAGCGTAGGAGGTTAGAGGGAAAGGCTTTTGTAGCCCTTCTAACGCCAAAAGCTGGTTAATTTGATGCATTAGAAATCACCAGATCAGCAGCTACATATACAAGAAACCTTAGCCGTCTATGTAGTGCTTTTAAAAGTACCAATTGATCTCGTTCCAAGTGGGGAAAAATTGACACAGAGTTGAAACTGAGGCGATATGGATCAGGCAAGTTTTTTTTTGGCTCCTTGTCTTTGCTTTACGCTAAAGCAGTTTACTGTAAAACACTGGAACACCTCTTGCAACTTGAAATTGACGCCTAGGCTGCTATAAAGCACGAAATCTTGGCTTGAAGCCCTTGTCTACGACCATACCACAAGGGAAACACCGGTTCTCGTCCGATCACCGAAGTTAAGCTTTGTCGGGCGGGGTTAGTACTTGGATGATTGATCGCCTAGGAATACCTCGTGTTGTAGACTTTTTACCGAATCAGTTTTGCCCTTTGTTTTTCCAGGTCGTTGCCCGCTCGCTCAGTTTCACACTCTTAAAAACATGATGAACAGCTGTGCAAAGGCGAATTGCCAAGACCAACCAAGGTTGGTAAGTTTACGGCATCTTGTGTTGAGTTGAATTTTTTCCCCTTTTGGAGGCTTTAGCGCTTGCAAAGTTGCCAATTTGGAACGTGACGTTAAACTTTCGCTTGTGACGTGAAATAATTGGAGACAAGAGCATAGGAGGTTAGAGGGAAAGGCTTTTGCAGCCCTTCTAACGCCAAAAGCTGGTTAATTTGATGCATTAGAAATCACCAGATCAGCAGCTACATATACAAGAAACCTTAGTCGTCTATGTAGTGCTTTTAAAAGTACCAATTGATCTCGTTCCAAGTGGGGAAAAATTGACACAGAGTTGAAACTGAGGCGATATGGATCAGGCAAGTTTTTTTTTGGCTCCTTGTCTTTGCTTTACGCTAAAGCAGTTTACTGTAAAACACTGGAACACCTCTTGCAACTTGAAATTGACGCCTAGGCTGCTATAAAGCACGAAATCTTGGCTTGAAGCCCTTGTCTACGACCATACCACAAGGGAAACACCGGTTCTCGTCCGATCACCGAAGTTAAGCTTTGTCGGGCGGGGTTAGTACTTGGATGATTGATCGCCTAGGAATACCTCGTGTTGTAGACTTTTTACCGAATCAGTTTTGCCCTTTGTTTTTCCAGGTCGTTGCCCGCTCGCTCAGTTTCACACTCTTAAAAACATGATGAACAGCTGTGCAAAGGCGAATTGCCAAGACCAACCAAGGTTGGTAAGTTTACGGCATCTTGTGTTGAGTTGAATTTTTTCCCCTTTTGGAGGCTTTAGCGCGTGCAAAGTTGCCAATTTGGAACGTGACGTTAAACTTTCGCTTGTGACGTGAAATAATTGGAGACAAGAGCATAGGAGGTTAGAGGGAAAGGCTTTTGCAGCCCTTCTAACGCCAAAAGCTGGTTAATTTGATGCATTAGAAATCACCAGATCAGCAGCTACATATACAAGAAACCTTAGCCGTCTATGTAGTGCTTTTAAAAGTACCAATTGATCTCGTTCCAAGTGGGGAAAAATTGACACAGAGTTGAAACTGAGGCGATATGGATCAGGCAAGTTTTTTTTTGGCTCCTTGTCTTTGCTTTACGCTAAAGCAGTTTACTGTAAAACACTGGAACACCTCTTGCAACTTGAAATTGACGCCTAGGCTGCTATAAAGCACGAAATCTTGGCTTGAAGCCCTTGTCTACGACCATACCACAAGGGAAACACCGGTTCTCGTCCGATCACCGAAGTTAAGCTTTGTCGGGCGGGGTTAGTACTTGGATGATTGATCGCCTAGGAATACCTCGTGTTGTAGACTTTTTACCGAATCAGTTTTGCCCTTTGTTTTTCCAGGTCGTTGCCCGCTCGCTCAGTTTCACACTCTTAAAAACATGATGAACAGCTATGCAAAGGCGAATTGCCAAGACCAACCAAGGTTGGTAAGTTTTACTGCCGTATTTACGGCATCTTGTGTTGAGTTGAATTTTTTCCCCTTTTGGAGGCTTTAGCGCGTGCAAAGTTGCCAATTTGGAACGTGACGTTAAACTTTCGCTTGTGACGTGAAATAATTGGAGACAAGAGCATAGGAGGTTAGAGGGAAAGGCTTTTGCAGCCCTTCTAACGCCAAAAGCTGGTTAATTTGATGCATTAGAAATCACCAGATCAGCAGCTACATATACAAGAAACCTTAGCCGTCTATGTAGTGCTTTTAAAAGTACCAATTGATCTCGTTCCAAGTGGGGAAAAATTGACACAGAGTTGAAACTGAGGCGATATGGATCAGGCAAGTTTTTTTTTGGCTCCTTGTCTTTGCTTTACGCTAAAGCAGTTTACTGTAAAACACTGGAACACCTCTTGCAACTTGAAATTGACGCCTAGGCTGCTATAAAGCACGAAATCTTGGCTTGAAGCCCTTGTCTACGACCATACCACAAGGGAAACACCGGTTCTCGTCCGATCACCGAAGTTAAGCTTTGTCGGGCGGGGTTAGTACTTGGATGATTGATCGCCTAGGAATACCTCGTGTTGTAGACTTTTTACCGAATCAGTTTTGCCCTTTGTTTTTCCAGGTCGTTGCCCGCTCGCTCAGTTTCACACTCTTAAAAACATGATGAACAGCTGTGCAAAGGCGAATTGCCAAGACCAACCAAGGTTGGTAAGTTTTACTGCCGTATTTACGGCATCTTGTGTTGAGTTGAATTTTTTCCCCTTTTGGAGGCTTTAGCGCGTGCAAAGTTGCCAATTTGGAACGTGACGTTAAACTTTCGCTTGTGACGTGAAATAATTGGAGACAAGAGCATAGGAGGTTAGAGGGAAAGGCTTTTGCAGCCCTTCTAACGCCAAAAGCTGGTTAATTTGATGCATTAGAAATCACCAGATCAGCAGCTACATATACAAGAAACCTTAGCCGTCTATGTAGTGCTTTTAAAAGTACCAATTGATCTCGTTCCAAGTGGGGAAAAATTGACACAGAGTTGAAACTGAGGCGATATGGATCAGGCAAGTTTTTTTTTGGCTCCTTGTCTTTGCTTTACGCTAAAGCAGTTTACTGTAAAACACTGGAACACCTCTTGCAACTTGAAATTGACGCCTAGGCTGCTATAAAGCACGAAATCTTGGCTTGAAGCCCCTGTCTACGACCATACCACAAGGGAAACACCGGTTCTCGTCCGATCACCGAAGTTAAGCTTTGTCGGGCGGGGTTAGTACTTGGATGATTGATCGCCTAGGAATACCTCGTGTTGTAGACTTTTTACCGAATCAGTTTTGGCCTTTGTTTTTCCAGGTCGTTGCCCGCTCGCTCAGTTTCACACTCTTAAAAACATGATGAACAGCTATGCAAAGGCGAATTGCCAAGACCAACCAAGGTTGGTAAGTTTTACTGCCGTATTTACGGCATCTTGTGTTGAGTTGAATTTTTTCCCCTTTTGGAGGCTTTAGCGCGTGCAAAGTTGCCAATTTGGAACGTGACGTTAAACTTTCGCTTGTGACGTGAAATAATTGGAGACAAGAGCATAGGAGGTTAGAGGGAAAGGCTTTTGCAGCCCTTCTAACGCCAAAAGCTGGTTAATTTGATGCATTAGAAATCACCAGATCAGCAGCTACATATACAAGAAACCTTAGCCGTCTATGTAGTGCTTTTAAAAGTACCAATTGATCTCGTTCCAAGTGGGGAAAAATTGACACAGAGTTGAAACTGAGGCGATATGGATCAGGCAAGTTTTTTTTTGGCTCCTTGTCTTTGCTTTACGCTAAAGCAGTTTACTGTGTAAAACACTGGAACACCTCTTGCAACTTGAAATTGACGCCTAGGCTGCTATAAAGCACGAAATCTTGGCTTGAAGCCCTTGTCTACGACCATACCACAAGGGAAACACCGGTTCTCGTCCGATCACCGAAGTTAAGCTTTGTCGGGCGGGGTTAGTACTTGGATGATTGATCGCCTAGGAATACCTCGTGTTGTAGACTTTTTACCGAATCAGTTTTGCCCTTTGTTTTTCCAGGTCGTTGCCCGCTCGCTCAGTTTCACACTCTTAAAAAAGTGATGAACAGCTGTGCAAAGGCGAATTGCCAAGACCAACCAAGGTTGGTAAGTTTACGGCATCTTGTGTTGAGTTGAATTTTTTCCCCTTTT
Source organism: Galaxea fascicularis (assembly GCA_948470475.1). NCBI lineage: Eukaryota > Metazoa > Cnidaria > Anthozoa > Scleractinia > Euphylliidae > Galaxea > Galaxea fascicularis. Next base: position 13,199,789 of record OX419346.1, read on the forward strand.
GGAGGCTTTAGCGCGTGCAAAGTTCCCAATTTGGAACGTGACGTTAAACTTTCGCTTGTGACGTGAAATAATTGGAGACAAGAGCATAGGAGGTTAGAGGGAAAGGCTTTTGCAGCCCTTCTAACGCCAAAAGCTGGTTAATTTGATGCATTAGAAATCACCAGATCAGCAGCTACATATACAAGAAACCTTAGCCGTCTATGTAGTGCTTTTAAAAGTACCAATTGATCTCGTTCCAAGTGGGGAAAAATTGACACAGAGTTGAAACTGAGGCGATATGGATCAGGCAAGTTTTTTTTTGGCTCCTTGTCTTTGCTTTACGCTAAAGCAGTTTACTGTAAAACACTGGAACACCTCTTGCAACTTGAAATTGACGCCTAGGCTGCTATAAAGCACGAAATCTTGGCTTGAAGCCCTTGTCTACGACCATACCACAAGGGAAACACCGGTTCTCGTCCGATCACCGAAGTTAAGCTTTGTCGGGCGGGGTTAGTACTTGGATGATTGATCGCCTAGGAATACCTCGTGTTGTAGACTTTTTACCGAATCAGTTTTGGCCTTTGTTTTTCCAGGTCGTTGCCCGCTCGCTCAGTTTCACACTCTTAAAAACATGATGAACAGCTGTGCAAAGGCGAATTGCCAAGACCAACCAAGGTTGGTAAGTTTACGGCATCTTGTGTTGAGTTGAATTTTTTCCCCTTTTGGAGGCTTTAGCGCGTGCAAAGTTGCCAATTTGGAACGTGACGTTAAACTTTCGCTTGTGACGTGAAATAATTGGAGACAAGAGCATAGGAGGTTAGAGGGAAAGGCTTTTGCAGCCCTTCTAACGCCAAAAGCTGGTTAATTTGATGCATTAGAAATCACCAGATCAGCAGCTACATATACAAGAAACCTTAGCCGTCTATGTAGTGCTTTTAAAAGTACCAATTGATCTCGTTCCAAGTGGGGAAAAATTGACACAGAGTTGAAACTGAGGCGATATGGATCAGGCAAGTTTTTTTTTGGCTCCTTGTCTTTGCTTTACGCTAAAGCAGTTTACTGTAAAACACTGGAACACCTCTTGCAACTTGAAATTGACGCCTAGGCTGCTATAAAGCACGAAATCTTGGCTTGAAGCCCTTGTCTACGACCATACCACAAGGGAAACACCGGTTCTCGTCCGATCACCGAAGTTAAGCTTTGTCGGGCGGGGTTAGTACTTGGATGATTGATCGCCTAGGAATACCTCGTGTTGTAGACTTTTTACCGAATCAGTTTTGCCTTTTGTTTTTCCAGGTCGGTGCCCGTTTGCTCAGTTTCACACTCTTAAAAAAGTGATGAACAGCTGTGCAAAGGCGAATTGCCAAGACCAACCAAGGTTGGTAAGTTTACGGCATCTTGTGTTGAGTTGAATTTTTTCCCCTTTTGGAGGCTTTAGCGCGTGCAAAGTTGCCAATTTGGAACGTGACGTTAGTTTTTCGCTTGTGACGTGAAATAATTGGAGACAAGAGCATAGGAGGTTAGAGGGAAAGGCTTTTGCAGCCCTTCTAACGCCAAAAGCTGGTTAATTTGATGCATTAGAAATCACCAGATCAGCAGCTACATATACAAGAAACCTTAGCCGTCTATGTAGTGCTTTTAAAAGTACCAATTGATCTCGTTCCAAGTGGGGAAAAATTGACACAGAGTTGAAACTGAGGCGATATGGATCAGGCAAGTTTTTTTTTGGCTCCTTGTCTTTGCTTTACGCTAAAGCAGTTTACTGTAAAACACTGGAACACCTCTTGCAACTTGAAATTGACGCCTAGGCTGCTATAAAGCACGAAATCTTGGCTTGAAGCCCTTGTCTACGACCATACCACAAGGGAAACACCGGTTCTCGTCCGATCACCGAAGTTAAGCTTTGTCGGGCGGGGTTAGTACTTGGATGATTGATCGCCTAGGAATACCTCGTGTTGTAGACTTTTTACCGAATCAGTTTTGCCCTTTGTTTTTCCAGGTCGTTGCCCGCTCGCTCAGTTTCACACTCTTAAAAACATGATGAACAGCTGTGCAAAGGCGAATTGCCAAGACCAACCAAGGTTGGTAAGTTTACGGTATCTTGTGTTGAGTTGAATTTTTTCCCCTTTTGGAGGCTTTAGCGCGTGCAAAGTTGCCAATTTGGAACGTGACGTTAAACTTTCGCTTGTGACGTGAAATAATTGGAGACAAGAGCATAGGAGGTTAGAGGGAAAGGCTTTTGCAGCCCTTCTAACGCCAAAAGCTGGTTAATTTGATGCATTAGAAATCACCAGATCAGCAGCTACATATACAAGAAACCTTAGCCGTCTATGTAGTGCTTTTAAAAGTACCAATTGATCTCGTTCCAAGTGGGGAAAAATTGACACAGAGTTGAAACTGAGGCGATATGGATCAGGCAAGTTTTTTTTTGGCTCCTTGTCTTTGCTTTACGCTAAAGCAGTTTACTGTAAAACACTGGAACACCTCTTGCAACTTGAAATTGACGCCTAGGCTGCTATAAAGCACGAAATCTTGGCTTGAAGCCCTTGTCTACGACCATACCACAAGGGAAACACCGGTTCTCGTCCGATCACCGAAGTTAAGCTTTGTCGGGCGGGGTTAGTACTTGGATGATTGATCGCCTAGGAATACCTCGTGTTGTAGACTTTTTACCGAATCAGTTTTGCCCTTTGTTTTTCCAGGTCGTTGCCCGCTCGCTCAGTTTCACACTCTTAAAAACATGATGAACAGCTATGCAAAGGCGAATTGCCAAGACCAACCAAGGTTGGTAAGTTTTACTGCCGTATTTACGGCATCTTGTGTTGAGTTGAATTTTTTCCCCTTTTGGAGGCTTTAGCGCGTGCAAAGTTGCCAATTTGGAACGTGACGTTAAACTTTCGCTTGTGACGTGAAATAATTGGAGACAAGAGCATAGGAGGTTAGAGGGAAAGGCTTTTGCAGCCCTTCTAACGCCAAAAGCTGGTTAATTTGATGCATTAGAAATCACCAGATCAGCAGCTACATATACAAGAAACCTTAGCCGTCTATGTAGTGCTTTTAAAAGTACCAATTGATCTCGTTCCAAGTGGGGAAAAATTGACACAGAGTTGAAACTGAGGCGATATGGATCAGGCAAGTTTTTTTTTGGCTCCTTGTCTTTGCTTTACGCTAAAGCAGTTTACTGTAAAACACTGGAACACCTCTTGCAACTTGAAATTGACGCCTAGGCTGCTATAAAGCACGAAATCTTGGCTTGAAGCCCTTGTCTACGACCATACCACAAGGGAAACACCGGTTCTCGTCCGATCACCGAAGTTAAGCTTTGTCGGGCGGGGTTAGTACTTGGATGATTGATCGCCTAGGAATACCTCGTGTTGTAGACTTTTTACCGAATCAGTTTTGCCCTTTGTTTTTCCAGGTCGTTGCCCGCTCGCTCAGTTTCACACTCTTAAAAACATGATGAACAGCTATGCAAAGGCGAATTGCCAAGACCAACCAAGGTTGGTAAGTTTTACTGCCGTATTTACGGCATCTTGTGTTGAGTTGAATTTTTTCCCCTTTTGGAGGCTTTAGCGCGTGCAAAGTTGCCAATTTGGAACGTGACGTTAATTTTTCGCTTGTGACGTGAAATAATTGGAGACAAGAGCATAGGAGGTTAGAGGGAAAGGCTTTTGTAGCCCTTCTAACGCCAAAAGCTGGTTAATTTGATGCATTAGAAATCACCAGATCAGCAGCTACATATACAAGAAACCTTAGCCGTCTATGTAGTGCTTTTAAAAGTACCAATTGATCTCGTTCCAAGTGGGGAAAAATTGACACAGAGTTGAAACTGAGGCGATATGGATCAGGCAAGTTTTTTTTTGGCTCCTTGTCTTTGCTTTACGCTAAAGCAGTTTACTGTAAAACACTGGAACACCTCTTGCAACTTGAAATTGACGCCTAGGCTGCTATAAAGCACGAAATCTTGGCTTGAAGCCCCTGTCTACGACCATACCACAAGGGAAACACCGGTTCTCGTCCGATCACCGAAGTTAAGCTTTGTCGGGCGGGGTTAGTACTTGGATGATTGATCGCCTAGGAATACCTCGTGTTGTAGACTTTTTACCGAATCAGTTTTGCCCTTTGTTTTTCCAGGTCGTTGCCCGCTCGCTCAGTTTCACACTCTTAAAAACATGATGAACAGCTGTGCAAAGGCGAATTGCCAAGACCAACCAAGGTTGGTAAGTTTACGGCATCTTGTGTTGAGTTGAATTTTTTCCCCTTTTGGAGGCTTTAGCGCGTGCAAAGTTGCCAATTTGGAACGTGACGTTAGTTTTTCGCTTGTGACGTGAAATAATTGGAGACAAGAGCATAGGAGGTTAGAGGGAAAGGCTTTTGCAGCCCTTCTAACGCCAAAAGCTGGTTAATTTGATGCATTAGAAATCACCAGATCAGCAGCTACATATACAAGAAACCTTAGCCGTCTATGTAGTGCTTTTAAAAGTACCAATTGATCTCGTTCCAAGTGGGGAAAAATTGACACAGAGTTGAAACTGAGGCGATATGGATCAGGCAAGTTTTTTTTTGGCTCCTTGTCTTTGCTTTACGCTAAAGCAGTTTACTGTAAAACACTGGAACACCTCTTGCAACTTGAAATTGACGCCTAGGCTGCTATAAAGCACGAAATCTTGGCTTGAAGCCCTTGTCTACGACCATACCACAAGGGAAACACCGGTTCTCGTCCGATCACCGAAGTTAAGCTTTGTCGGGCGGGGTTAGTACTTGGATGATTGATCGCCTAGGAATACCTCGTGTTGTAGACTTTTTGCCGAATCAGTTTTGCCCTTTGTTTTTCCAGGTCGTTGCCCGCTCGCTCAGTTTCACACTCTTAAAAACATGATGAACAGCTATGCAAAGGCGAATTGCCAAGACCAACCAAGGTTGGTAAGTTTTACTGCCGTATTTACGGCATCTTGTGTTGAGTTGAATTTTTTCCCCTTTTGGAGGCTTTAGCGTGTGCAAAGTTCCCAATTTGAAACGTGACGTTCATTTTTCGCTTGTGACGTGAAATAATTGGAGACAAGAGCATAGGAGGTTAGAGGGAAAGGCTTTTGTAGCCCTTCTAACGCCAAAAGCTGGTTAATTTGATGCATTAGAAATCACCAGATCAGCAGCTACATATACAAGAAACCTTAGCCGTCTATGTAGTGCTTTTAAAAGTACCAATTGATCTCGTTCCAAGTGGGGAAAAATTGACACAGAGTTGAAACTGAGGCGATATGGATCAGGCAAGTTTTTTTTTGGCTCCTTGTCTTTGCTTTACGCTAAAGCAGTTTACTGTAAAACACTGGAACACCTCTTGCAACTTGAAATTGACGCCTAGGCTGCTATAAAGCACGAAATCTTGGCTTGAAGCCCTTGTCTACGACCATACCACAAGGGAAACACCGGTTCTCGTCCGATCACCGAAGTTAAGCTTTGTCGGGCGGGGTTAGTACTTGGATGATTGATCGCCTAGGAATACCTCGTGTTGTAGACTTTTTACCGAATCAGTTTTGCCCTTTGTTTTTCCAGGTCGTTGCCCGCTCGCTCAGTTTTACACTCTTAAAAACATGATGAACAGCTATGCAAAGGCGAATTGCCAAGACCAACCAAGGTTGGTAAGTTTTACTGCCGTATTTACGGCATCTTGTGTTGAGTTGAATTTTTTCCCCTTTTGGAGGCTTTAGCGCGTGCAAAGTTGCCAATTTGGAACGTGACGTTAAACTTTCGCTTGTGACGTGAAATAATTGGAGACAAGAGCATAGGAGGTTAGAGGGAAAGGCTTTTGCAGCCCTTCTAACGCCAAAAGCTGGTTAATTTGATGCATTAGAAATCACCAGATCAGCAGCTACATATACAAGAAACCTTAGCCGTCTATGTAGTGCTTTTAAAAGTACCAATTGATCTCGTTCCAAGTGGGGAAAAATTGACACAGAGTTGAAACTGAGGCGATATGGATCAGGCAAGTTTTTTTTTGGCTCCTTGTCTTTGCTTTACGCTAAAGCAGTTTACTGTAAAACACTGGAACACCTCTTGCAACTTGAAATTGACGCCTAGGCTGCTATAAAGCACGAAATCTTGGCTTGAAGCCCCTGTCTACGACCATACCACAAGGGAAACACCGGTTCTCGTCCGATCACCGAAGTTAAGCTTTGTCGGGCGGGGTTAGTACTTGGATGATTGATCGCCTAGGAATACCTCGTGTTGTAGACTTTTTACCGAATCAGTTTTGGCCTTTGTTTTTCCAGGTCGTTGCCCGCTCGCTCAGTTTCACACTCTTAAAAACATGATGAACAGCTATGCAAAGGCGAATTGCCAAGACCAACCAAGGTTGGTAAGTTTTACTGCCGTATTTACGGCATCTTGTGTTGAGTTGAATTTTTTCCCCTTTTGGAGGCTTTAGCGCGTGCAAAGTTGCCAATTTGGAACGTGACGTTAAACTTTCGCTTGTGACGTGAAATAATTGGAGACAAGAGCATAGGAGGTTAGAGGGAAAGGCTTTTGCAGCCTTTCTAACGCCAAAAGCTGGTTAATTTGATGCATTAGAAATCACCAGATCAGCAGCTACATATACAAGAAACCTTAGCCGTCTATGTAGTGCTTTTAAAAGTACCAATTGATCTCGTTCCAAGTGGGGAAAAATTGACACAGAGTTGAAACTGAGGCGATATGGATCAGGCAAGTTTTTTTTTGGCTCCTTGTCTTTGCTTTACGCTAAAGCAGTTTACTGTAAAACACTGGAACACCTCTTGCAACTTGAAATTGACGCCTAGGCTGCTATAAAGCACGAAATCTTGGCTTGAAGCCCTTGTCTACGACCATACCACAAGGGAAACACCGGTTCTCGTCCGATCACCGAAGTTAAGCTTTGTCGGGCGGGGTTAGTACTTGGATGATTGATCGCCTAGGAATACCTCGTGTTGTAGACTTTTTACCGAATCAGTTTTGCCCTTTGTTTTTCCAGGTCGTTGCCCGCTCGCTCAGTTTCACACTCTTAAAAACATGATGAACAGCTATGCAAAGGCGAATTGCCTAGACCAACCAAGGTTGGTAAGTTTTACTGCCGTATTTACGGCATCTTGTGTTGAGTTGAATTTTTTCCCCTTTTGGAGGCTTTAGCGCGTGCAAAGTTGCCAATTTGGAACGTGACGTTAGTTTTTTGCTTGTGACGTGAAATAATTGGAGACAAGAGCATAGGAGGTTAGAGGGAAAGGCTTTTGCAGCCTTTCTAACGCCAAAAGCTGGTTAATTTGATGCATTAGAAATCACCAGATCAGCAGCTACATATACAAGAAACCTTAGTCGTCTATGTAGTGCTTTTAAAAGTACCAATTGATCTCGTTCCAAGTGGGGAAAAATTGACACAGGGTTGAAACTGAGGCGATATGGATCAGGCAAGTTTTTTTTTGGCTCCTTGTCTTTGCTTTACGCTAAAGCAGTTTACTGTAAAACACTGGAACACCTCTTGCAACTTGAAATTGACGCCTAGGCTGCTATAAAGCACGAAATCTTGGCTTGAAGCCCTTGTCTACGACCATACCACAAGGGAAACACCGGTTCTCGTCCGATCACCGAAGTTAAGCTTTGTCGGGCGGGGTTAGTACTTGGATGATTGATCGCCTAGGAATACCTCGTGTTGTAGACTTTTTACCGAATCAGTTTTGCCCTTTGTTTTTCCAGGTCGTTGCCCGCTCGCTCAGTTTCACACTCTTAAAAAAGTGATGAACAGCTGTGCAAAGGCGAATTGCCAAGACCAACCAAGGTTGGTAAGTTTACGGCATCTTGTGTTGAGTTGAATTTTTTCCCCTTTTGGAGGCTTTAGCGCGTGCAAAGTTGCCAATTTGGAACGTGACGTTAAACTTTCGCTTGTGACGTGAAATAATTGGAGACAAGAGCATAGGAGGTTAGAGGGAAAGGCTTTTGCAGCCCTTCTAACGCCAAAAGCTGGTTAATTTGATGCATTAGAAATCACCAGATCAGCAGCTACATATACAAGAAACCTTAGCCGTCTATGTAGTGCTTTTAAAAGTACCAATTGATCTCGTTCCAAGTGGGGAAAAATTGACACAGAGTTGAAACTGAGGCGATATGGATCAGGCAAGTTTTTTTTTGGCTCCTTGTCTTTGCTTTACGCTAAAGCAGTTTACTGTAAAACACTGGAACACCTCTTGCAACTTGAAATTGACGCCTAGGCTGCTATAAAGCACGAAATCTTGGCTTGAAGCCCTTGTCTACGACCATACCACAAGGGAAACACCGGTTCTCGTCCGATCACCGAAGTTAAGCTTTGTCGGGCGGGGTTAGTACTTGGATGATTGATCGCCTAGGAATACCTCGTGTTGTAGACTTTTTACCGAATCAGTTTTGCCCTTTGTTTTTCCAGGTCGTTGCCCGCTCGCTCAGTTTCACACTCTTAAAAAAGTGATGAACAGCTGTGCAAAGGCGAATTGCCAAGACCAACCAAGGTTGGTAAGTTTACGGCATCTTGTGTTGAGTTGAATTTTTTCCCCTTTTGGAGGCTTTAGCGCGTGCAAAGTTGCCAATTTGGAACGTGACGTTAAACTTTCGCTTGTGACGTGAAATAATTGGAGACAAGAGCATAGGAGGTTAGAGGGAAAGGCTTTTGCAGCCCTTCTAACGCCAAAAGCTGGTTAATTTGATGCATTAGAAATCACCAGATCAGCAGCTACATATACAAGAAACCTTAGCCGTCTATGTAGTGCTTTTAAAAGTACCAATTGATCTCGTTCCAAGTGGGGAAAAATTGACACAGAGTTGAAACTGAGGCGATATGGATCAGGCAAGTTTTTTTTTGGCTCCTTGTCTTTGCTTTACGCTAAAGCAGTTTACTGTAAAACACTGGAACACCTCTTGCAACTTGAAATTGACGCCTAGGCTGCTATAAAGCACGAAATCTTGGCTTGAAGCCCTTGTCTACGACCATACCACAAGGGAAACACCGGTTCTCGTCCGATCACCGAAGTTAAGCTTTGTCGGGCGGGGTTAGTACTTGGATGATTGATCGCCTAGGAATACCTCGTGTTGTAGACTTTTTACCGAATCAGTTTTGCCCTTTGTTTTTCCAGGTCGTTGCCCGCTCGCTCAGTTTCACACTCTTAAAAAAGTGATGAACAGCTGTGCAAAGGCGAATTGCCAAGACCAACCAAGGTTGGTAAGTTTACGGCATCTTGTGTTGAGTTGAATTTTTTCCCCTTTTGGAGGCTTTAGCGCGTGCAAAGTTGCCAATTTGGAACGTGACGTTAAACTTTCGCTTGTGACGTGAAATAATTGGAGACAAGAGCATAGGAGGTTAGAGGGAAAGGCTTTTGCAGCCCTTCTAACGCCAAAAGCTGGTTAATTTGATGCATTAGAAATCACCAGATCAGCAGCTACATATACAAGAAACCTTAGCCGTCTATGTAGTGCTTTTAAAAGTACCAATTGATCTCGTTCCAAGTGGGGAAAAATTGACACAGAGTTGAAACTGAGGCGATATGGATCAGGCAAGTTTTTTTTTGGCTCCTTGTCTTTGCTTTACGCTAAAGCAGTTTACTGTAAAACACTGGAACACCTCTTGCAACTTGAAATTGACGCCTAGGCTGCTATAAAGCACGAAATCTTGGCTTGAAGCCCTTGTCTACGACCATACCACAAGGGAAACACCGGTTCTCGTCCGATCACCGAAGTTAAGCTTTGTCGGGCGGGGTTAGTACTTGGATGATTGATCGCCTAGGAATACCTCGTGTTGTAGACTTTTTACCGAATCAGTTTTGCCAATTTGGAACGTGACGTTAAACTTTCGCTTGTGACATGAAATAATTGTAGACAAGAGCATAGGAGGTTAGAGGGAAAGGCTTTTGCAGCCCTTCTAACGCCAAAAGCTGGTTAATTTGATGCATTAGAAATCACCAGATCAGCAGCTACATATACAAGAAACCTTAGCCGTCTATGTAGTGCTTTTAAAAGTACCAATTGATCTCGTTCCAAGTGGGGAAAATTGACACAGAGTTGAAACTGAGGCGATATGGATCAGGCAAGTTTTTTTTTGGCTCCTTGTCTTTGCTTTACGCTAAAGCAGTTTACTGTAAAACACTGGAACACCTCTTGCAACTTGAAATTGACGCCTAGGCTGCTATAAAGCACGAAATCTTGGCTTGAAGCCCTTGTCTACGACCATACCACAAGGGAAACACCGGTTCTCGTCCGATCACCGAAGTTAAGCTTTGTCGGGCGGGGTTAGTACTTGGATGATTGATCGCCTAGGAATACCTCGTGTTGTAGACTTTTTACCGAATCAGTTTTGCCCTTTGTTTTTCCAGGTCGTTGCCCGCTCGCTCAGTTTCACACTCTTAAAAACATGATGAACAGCTATGCAAAGGCGAATTGCCAAGACCAACCAAGGTTGGTAAGTTTTACTGCCGTATTTACGGCATCTTGTGTTGAGTTGAATTTTTTCCCCTTTTGGAGGCTTTAGCGCGTGCAAAGTTGCCAATTTGGAACGTGACGTTAAACTTTCGCTTGTGACGTGAAATAATTGGAGACAAGAGCATAGGAGGTTAGAGGGAAAGGCTTTTGCAGCCCTTCTAACGCCAAAAGCTGGTTAATTTGATGCATTAGAAATCACCAGATCAGCAGCTACATATACAAGAAACCTTAGCCGTCTATGTAGTGCTTTTAAAAGTACCAATTGATCTCGTTCCAAGTGGGGAAAAATTGACACAGAGTTGAAACTGAGGCGATATGGATCAGGCAAGTTTTTTTTTGGCTCCTTGTCTTTGCTTTACGCTAAAGCAGTTTACTGTAAAACACTGGAACACCTCTTGCAACTTGAAATTGACGCCTAGGCTGCTATAAAGCACGAAATCTTGGCTTGAAGCCCTTGTCTACGACCATACCACAAGGGAAACACCGGTTCTCGTCCGATCACCGAAGTTAAGCTTTGTCGGGCGGGGTTAGTACTTGGATGATTGATCGCCTAGGAATACCTCGTGTTGTAGACTTTTTACCGAATCAGTTTTGCCCTTTGTTTTTCCAGGTCGTTGCCCGCTCGCTCAGTTTCACACTCTTAAAAACATGATGAACAGCTGTGCAAAGGCGAATTGCCAAGACCAACCAAGGTTGGTAAGTTTTACTGCCGTATTTACGGCATCTTGTGTTGAGTTGAATTTTTTCCCCTTTTGGAGGCTTTAGCGCGTGCAAAGTTGCCAATTTGGAACGTGACGTTAAACTTTCGCTTGTGACGTGAAATAATTGGAGACAAGAGCATAGGAGGTTAGAGGGAAAGGCTTTTGCAGCCCTTCTAACGCCAAAAGCTGGTTAATTTGATGCATTAGAAATCACCAGATCAGCAGCTACATATACAAGAAACCTTAGCCGTCTATGTAGTGCTGTTGAAAGTACCAATTGATCTTGTTCCGAGTGGGGAAAAATTGACACAGAGTTGAAACTGAGGCGATATTGATCAGGCAAGTTTTTTTTGGCTCCTTGTCTTTGCTTTACGCTAAAGCAGTTTACTGTAAAACACTGGAACACCTCTTGCAACTTGAAATTGACGCCTAGGCTGCTATAAAGCACGAAATCTTGGCTTGAAGCCCTTGTCTACGACCATACCACAAGGGAAACACCGGTTCTCGTCCGATCACCGAAGTTAAGCTTTGTCGGGCGGGGTTAGTACTTGGATGATTGATCGCCTAGGAATACCTCGTGTTGTAGACTTTTTACCGAATCAGTTTTGCCAATTTTGAACGTGACGTTAAACTTTCGCTTGTGACATGAAATAATTGTAGACAAGAGCATAGGAGGTTAGAGGGAAAGGCTTTTGCAGCCCTTCTAACGCCAAAAGCTGGTTAATTTGATGCATTAGAAATCACCAGATCAGCAGCTACATATACAAGAAACCTTAGCCGTCTATGTAGTGCTTTTAAAAGTACCAATTGATCTCGTTCCAAGTGGGGAAAAATTGACACAGAGTTGAAACTGAGGCGATATGGATCAGGCAAGTTTTTTTTTGGCTCCTTGTCTTTGCTTTACGCTAAAGCAGTTTACTGTAAAACACTGGAACACCTCTTGCAACTTGAAATTGACGCCTAGGCTGCTATAAAGCACGAAATCTTGGCTTGAAGCCCTTGTCTACGACCATACCACAAGGGAAACACCGGTTCTCGTCCGATCACCGAAGTTAAGCTTTGTCGGGCGGGGTTAGTACTTGGATGATTGATCGCCTAGGAATACCTCGTGTTGTAGACTTTTTACCGAATCAGTTTTGCCCTTTGTTTTTTCAGGTCGTTGCCCGCTCGCTCAGTTTCACACTCTTAAAAACATGATGAACAGCTATGCAAAGGCGAATTGCCAAGACCAACCAAGGTTGGTAAGTTTTACTGCCGTATTTACGGCATCTTGTGTTGAGTTGAATTTTTTCCCCTTTTGGAGGCTTTAGCGCGTACAAAGTTGCCAATTTGGAACGTGACGTTAAACTTTCGCTTGTGACGTGAAATAATTGGAGACAAGAGCATAGGAGGTTAGAGGGAAAGGCTTTTGCAGCCCTTCTAACGCCAAAAGCTGGTTAATTTGATGCATTAGAAATCACCAGATCAGCAGCTACATATACAAGAAACCTTAGCCGTCTATGTAGTGCTTTTAAAAGTACCAATTGATCTCGTTCCAAGTGGGGAAAAATTGACACAGAGTTGAAACTGAGGCGATATGGATCAGGCAAGTTTTGTTTTGGCTCCTTGTCTTTGCTTTACGCTAAAGCAGTTTACTGTAAAACACTGGAACACCTCTTGCAACTTGAAATTGACGCCTAGGCTGCTATAAAGCACGAAATCTTGGCTTGAAGCCCTTGTCTACGACCATACCACAAGGGAAACACCGGTTCTCGTCCGATCACCGAAGTTAAGCTTTGTCGGGCGGGGTTAGTACTTGGATGATTGATCGCCTAGGAATACCTCGTGTTGTAGACTTTTTACCGAATCAGTTTTGCCCTTTGTTTTTCCAGGTCGTTGCCCGCTCGCTCAGTTTCACACTCTTAAAAACATGATGAACAGCTGTGCAAAGGCGAATTGCCAAGACCAACCAAGGTTGGTAAGTTTACGGCATCTTGTGTTGAGTTGAATTTTTTCCCCTTTTGGAGGCTTTAGCGCGTGCAAAGTTGCCAATTTGGAACGTGACGTTAAACTTTCGCTTGTGACGTGAAATAATTGGAGACAAGAGCATAGGAGGTTAGAGGGAAAGGCTTTTGCAGCCCTTCTAACGCCAAAAGCTGGTTAATTTGATGCATTAGAAATCACCAGATCAGCAGCTACATATACAAGAAAACCTTAGCCGTCCATGTAGTGCTTTTGAAAGTACGAATTGATCTCGTTCCAAGTGGGGAAAAATTGACACAGAGTTAAAACTGAGGCGATATGGATCAGGGAAGTTTTTGTTTGCCTCCTTGTCTTTGCTTTACGCTAAAGCAGTTTACTGTAAAACACTGGAACACCTCTTGCAACTTGAAATTGACGCCTAGGCTGCTATAAAGCACGAAATCTTGGCTTGAAGCCCTTGTCTACGACCATACCACAAGGGAAACACCGGTTCTCGTCCGATCACCGAAGTTAAGCTTTGTCGGGCGGGGTTAGTACTTGGATGATTGATCGCCTAGGAATACCTCGTGTTGTAGACTTTTTACCGAATCAGTTTTGCCAATTTGGAACGTGACGTTAAACTTTCGCTTGTGACATGAAATAATTGTAGACAAGAGCATAGGAGGTTAGAGGGAAAGGCTTTTGCAGCCCTTCTAACGCCAAAAGCTGGTTAATTTAATGCATTAGAAATCACCAGATCAGCAGCTAGATATACAAGAAACCTTAGCCGTCTATGTAGTGCTTTTAAAAGTACCAATTGATCTCGTTCCAAGTGGGGAAAAATTGACACAGAGTTAAAACTGAGGCGATATGGATCAGGCAAGTTTTTTTTTGGCTCCTTGTCTTTGCTTTACGCTAAAGCAGTTTACTGTAAAACACTGGAACACCTCTTGCAACTTGAAATTGACGCCTAGGCTGCTATAAAGCACGGAATCTTGGCTTGAAGCCCTTGTCTACGACCATACCACAAGGGAAACACCGGTTCTCGTCCGATCACCGAAGTTAAGCTTTGTCGGGCGGGGTTAGTACTTGGATGATTGATCGCCTAGGAATACCTCGTGTTGTAGACTTTTTACCGAATCAGTTTTGGCCTTTGTTTTTCCAGGTCGTTGCCCGCTCGCTCAGTTTCACACTCTTAAAAACATGATGAACAGCTATGCAAAGGCGAATTGCCAAGACCAACCAAGGTTGGTAAGTTTTACTGCCGTATTTACGGCATCTTGTGTTGAGTTGAATTTTTTCCCCTTTTGGAGGCTTTAGCGCGTGCAAAGTTGCCAATTTGGAACGTGACGTTAAACTTTTGCTTGTGACATGAAATAATTGTAGACAAGAGCATAGGAGGTTAGAGGGAAAGGCTTTTGCAGCCCTTCTAACGCCAAAAGCTGGTTAATTTGATGCATTAGAAATCACCAGATCAGCAGCTACATATACAAGAAACCTTAGCCGTCTATGTAGTGCTTTTAAAAGTACCAATTGATGTCGTTCCAAGTGGGGAAAAATTGACACAGAGTTGAAACTGAGGCGATATGGATCAGGCAAGTTTTTTTTTGCCTCCTTGTCTTTGCTTTACGCTAAAGCAGTTTACTGTAAAACACTGGAACACCTCTTGCAACTTGAAATTGACGCCTAGGCTGCTATATAGCACGAAATCTTGGCTTGAAGCCCTTGTCTACGACCATACCACAAGGGAAACACCGGTTCTCGTCCGATCACCGAAGTTAAGCTTTGTCGGGCGGGGTTAGTACTTGGATGATTGATCGCCTAGGAATACCTCGTGTTGTAGACTTTTTACCGAATCAGTTTTGGCCTTTGTTTTTCCAGGTCGTTGCCCGCTCGCTCAGTTTCACACTCTTAAAAACATGATGAACAGCTATGCAAAGGCGAATTGCCAAGACCAACCAAGGTTGGTAAGTTTTACTGCCGTATTTACGGCATCTTGTGTTGAGTTGAATTTTTTCCCCTTTTGGAGGCTTTAGCGCGTGCAAAGTTGCCAATTTGGAACGTGACGTTAAACTTTCGCTTGTGACGTGAAATAATTGGAGACAAGAGCATAGGAGGTTAGAGGGAAAGGCTTTTGGAGCCCTTCTAACGCCAAAAGCTGGTTAATTTGATGCATTAGAAATCACCAGATCAGCAGCTACATATACAAGAAACCTTAGCCGTCTATGTAGTGCTGTTGAAAGTACCAATTGATCTTGTTCCAAGTGGGGAAAAATTGACACAGAGTTGAAACTGAGGCGATATGGATCAGGCAAGTTTTTTTTTGGCTCCCTGTCTTTGCTTTACGCTAAAGCAGTTTACTGTAAAACACTGGAACACCTCTTGCAACTTGAAATTGACGCCTAGGCTACTATAAAGCACGAAATCTTGGCTTGAAGCCCTTGTCTACGACCATACCACAAGGGAAACACCGGTTCTCGTCCGATCACCGAAGTTAAGCTTTGTCGGGCGGGGTTAGTACTTGGATGATTGATTGCCTAGGAATACCTCGTGTTGTAGACTTTTTACCGAATCAGTTTTGCCAATTTGGAACGTGACGTTAAACTTTCGCTTGTGACATGAAATAATTGTAGACAAGAGCATAGGAGGTTAGAGGGAAAGGCTTTTGCAGCCCTTCTAACGCCAAAAGCTGGTTAATTTGATGCATTAGAAATCACCAGATCAGCAGCTACATATACAAGAAACCTTAGCCGTCTATGTAGTGCTTTTAAAAGTACCAATTGATCTCGTTCCAAGTGGGGAAAAATTGACACAGAGTTGAAACTGAGGCGATATGGATCAGGCAAGTTTTTTTTTGGCTCCTTGTCTTTGCTTTACGCTAAAGCAGTTTACTGTAAAACACTGGAACACCTCTTGCAACTTGAAATTGACGCCTAGGCTGCTATAAAGCACGAAATCTTGGCTTGAAGCCCTTGTCTACGACCATACCACAAGGGAAACACCGGTTCTCGTCCGATCACCGAAGTTAAGCTTTGTCGGGCGGGGTTAGTACTTGGATGATTGATCGCCTAGGAATACCTCGTGTTGTAGACTTTTTACCGAATCAGTTTTGGCCTTTGTTTTTCCAGGTCGTTGCCCGCTCGCTCAGTTTCACACTCTTAAAAACATGATGAACAGCTATGCAAAGGCGAATTGCCAAGACCAACCAAGGTTGGTAAGTTTTACTGCCGTATTTACGGCATCTTGTGTTGAGTTGAATTTTTTCCCCTTTTGGAGGCTTTAGCGCGTGCAAAGTTGCCAATTTGGAACGTGACGTTAAACTTTCGCTTGTGACGTGAAATAATTGGAGACAAGAGCATAGGAGGTTAGAGGGAAAGGCTTTTGCAGCCCTTCTAACGCCAAAAGCTGGTTAATTTGATGCATTAGAAATCACCAGATCAGCAGCTACATATACAAGAAACCTTAGCCGTCTATGTAGTGCTTTTAAAAGTACCAATTGATCTCGTTCCAAGCGGGGAAAAATTGACACAGAGTTGAAACTGAGGCGATATGGATCAGGCAAGTTTTTTTTTGGCTCCTTGTCTTTGCTTTACGCTAAAGCAGTTTACTGTAAAACACTGGAACACCTCTTGCAACTTCAAATTGACGCCTAGGCTGCTATAAAGCACGAAATCTTGGCTTGAAGTCCTTGTCTACGACCATACCACAAGGGAAACACCGGTTCTCGTCCGATCACCGAAGTTAAGCTTTGTCGGGCGGGGTTAGTACTTGGATGATTGATCGCCTAGGAATACCTCGTGTTGTAGACTTTTTACCGAATCAGTTTTGCCAATTTGGAACGTGACGTTAAACTTTCGCTTGTGACATGAAATAATTGTAAACAAGAGCATAGGAGGTTAGAGGGAAAGGCTTTTGCAGCCCTTCTAACGCCAAAAGCTGGTTAATTTGATGCATTAGAAATCACCAGATCAGCAGCTACATATACAAGAAACCTTAGCCGTCTATGTAGTGCTTTTAAAAGTACCAATTGATCTCGTTCCAAGTGGGGAAAAATTGACACAGAGTTGAAACTGAGGCGATATGGATCAGGCAAGTTTTTTTTTGGCTCCTTGTCTTTGCTTTACGCTAAAGCAGTTTACTGTAAAACACTGGAACACCTCTTGCAACTTGAAATTGACGCCTAGGCTTCTATAAAGCACAAAATCTTGGCTTGAAGCCCTTGTCTACGACCATACCACAAGGGAAACACCGGTTCTCGTCCGATCACCGAGGTTAAGCTTTGTCGGGCGGGGTTAGTACTTGGATGATTGATCGCCTAGGAATACCTCGTGTTGTAGACTTTTTACCGAATCAGTTTTGGCCTTTGTTTTTCCAGGTCGTTGCCCGCTCGCTCAGTTTCACACTCTTAAAAACATGATGAACAGCTATGCAAAGGCGAATTGCCAAGACCAACCAAGGTTGGTAAGTTTTACTGCCGTATTTACGGCATCTTGTGTTGAGTTGAATTTTTTCCCCTTTTGGAGGCTTTAGCGCGTGCAAAGTTGCCAATTTGGAACGTGACGTTAAACTTTCGCTTGTGACGTGAAATAATTGGAGACAAGAGCATAGGAGGTTAGAGGGAAAGGCTTTTGCAGCCCTTCTAACGCCAAAAGCTGGTTAATTTGATGCATTAGAAATCACCAGATCAGCAGCTACATATACAAGAAACCTTAGCCGTCTATGTAGTGCTTTTAAAAGTACCAATTGATCTCGTTCCAAGTGGGGAAAAATTGACACAGAGTTGAAACTGAGGCGATATGGATCAGGCAAGTTTTTTTTTTGGCTCCTTGTCTTTGCTTTACGCTAAAGCAGTTTACTGTAAAACACTGGAACACCTCTTGCAACTTGAAATTGACGCCTAGGCTGCTATAAAGCACGAAATCTTGGCTTGAAGCCCTTGTCTACGACCATACCACAAGGGAAACACCGGTTCTCGTCCGATCACCGAAGTTAAGCTTTGTCGGGCGGGGTTAGTACTTGGATGATTGATCGCCTAGGAATACCTCGTGTTGTAGACTTTTTACCGAATCAGTTTTGCCCTTTGTTTTTCCAGGTCGTTGCCCGCTCGCTCAGTTTCACACTCTTAAAAACATGATGAACAGCTATGCAAAGGCGAATTGCCAAGACCAACCAAGGTTGGTAAGTTTTACTGCCGTATTTACGGCATCTTGTGTTGAGTTGAATTTTTTCCCCTTTTGGAGGCTTTAGCGCGTGCAAAGTTGCCAATTTGGAACGTGACGTTAAACTTTCGCTTGTGACGTGAAATAATTGGAGACAAGAGCATAGGAGCTTAGAGGGAAAGACTTTTGCAGCCCTTCTAACGCCAAAAGCTGGTTAATTTGATGCATTAGAAATCACCAGATCAGCAGCTACATATACAAGAAACCTTAGCCGTCTATGTAGTGCTGTTGAAAGTACCAATTGATCTTGTTCCAAGTGGGGAAAAATTGACACAGAGTTGAAACTGAGGCGATATGGATCAGGCAAGTTTTTTTTTTGGCTCCTTGTCTTTGCTTTACGCTAAAGCAGTTTACTGTAAAACACTGGAACACCTCTTGCAACTTGAAATTGACGCCTAGGCTGCTATAAAGCACGAAATCTTGGCTTGAAGCCCTTGTCTACGACCATACCACAAGGGAAACACCGGTTCTCGTCCGATCACCGAAGTTAAGCTTTGTCGGGCGGGGTTAGTACTTGGATGATTGATCGCCTAGGAATACCTCGTGTTGTAGACTTTTTACCGAATCAGTTTTGGCCTTTGTTTTTCCAGGTCGTTGCCCGCTCGCTCAGTTTCACACTCTTAAAAACATGATGAACAGCTATGCAAAGGCGAATTGCCAAGACCAACCAAGGTTGGTAAGTTTACGGCATCTTGTGTTGAGTTGAATTTTTTCCCCTTTTGGAGGCTTTAGCGCGTGCAAAGTTGCCAATTTGGAACGTGACGTTAAACTTTCGCTTGTGACGTGAAATAATTGGAGACAAGAGCATAGGAGGTTAGAGGGAAAGGCTTTTGCAGCCCTTCTAACGCCAAAAGCTGGTTAATTTGATGCATTAGAAATCACCAGATCAGCAGCTACATATACAAGAAACCTTAGCCGTCTATGTAGTGCTGTTGAAAGTACCAATTGATCTTGTTCCAAGTGGGGAAAAATTGACACAGAGTTGAAACTGAGGCGATATGGATCAGGCAAGTTTTTTTTGGCTCCTTGTCTTTGCTTTACGCTAAAGCAGTTTACTGTAAAACACTGGAACACCTCTTGCAACTTGAAATTGACGCCTAGGCTGCTATAAAGCACGAAATCTTGGCTTGAAGCCCTTGTCTACGACCATACCACAAGGGAAACACCGGTTTTTGTCCGATCACCGAAGTTAAGCTTTGTCGGGCGGGGTTAGTACTTGGATGATTGATCGCCTAGGAATACCTCGTGTTGTAGACTTTTTACCGAATCAGTTTTGCCAATTTGGAACGTGACGTTAAACTTTCGCTTGTGACATGAAATAATTGTAGACAAGAGCATAGGAGGTTAGAGGGAAAGGCTTTTGCAGCCCTTCTAACGCCAAAAGCTGGTTAATTTGATGCATTAGAAATCACCAGATCAGCAGCTACATATACAAGAAACCTTAGTCGTCTATGTAGTGCTTTTAAAAGTACCAATTGATCTCGTTCCAAGTGGGGAAAAATTGACACAGAGTTGAAACTGAGGCGATATGGATCAGGCAAGTTTTTTTTTGGCTCCTTGTCTTTGCTTTACGCTAAAGCAGTTTACTGTAAAACACTGGAACACCTCTTGCAACTTGAAATTGACGCCTAGGCTGCTATAAAGCACGAAATCTTGGCTTGAAGCCCTTGTCTACGACCATACCACAAGGGAAACACCGGTTCTCGTCCGATCACCGAAGTTAAGCTTTGTCGGGCGGGGTTAGTACTTGGATGATTGATCGCCTAGGAATACCTCGTGTTGTAGACTTTTTACCGAATCAGTTTTGCCCTTTGTTTTTCCAGGTCGTTGCCCGCTCGCTCAGTTTCACACTCTTAAAAACATGATGAACAGCTATGCAAAGGCGAATTGCCAAGACCAACCAAGGTTGGTAAGTTTTACTGCGTATTTACGGCATCTTGTGTTGAGTTGAATTTTTTCCCCTTTTGGAGGCTTTAGCGTGTGCAAAGTTCCCAATTTGAAACGTGACGTTCATTTTTCGCTTGTGACGTGAAATAATTGGAGACAAGAGCATAGGAGGTTAGAGGGAAAGGCTTTTGTAGCCCTTCGAACGGCAAAAGCTGGTTAATTTGATGCATTAGAAATCACCAGATCAGCAGCTACATATACAAGAAACCTTAGCCGTCTATGTAGTGCTTTTAAAAGTACCAATTGATCTCGTTCCAAGTGGGGAAAAATTGACACAGAGTTGAAACTGAGGCGATATGGATCAGGCAAGTTTTTTTTTGGCTCCTTGTCTTTGCTTTACGCTAAAGCAGTTTACTGTAAAACACTGGAACACCTCTTGCAACTTGAAATTGACGCCTAGGCTGCTATAAAGCACGAAATCTTGGCTTGAAGCCCTTGTCTACGACCATACCACAAGGGAAACACCGGTTCTCGTCCGATCACCGAAGTTAAGCTTTGTCGGGCGGGGTTAGTACTTGGATGATTGATCGCCTAGGAATACCTCGTGTTGTAGACTTTTTACCGAATCAGTTTTGCCCTTTGTTTTTCCAGGTCGTTGCCCGCTCGCTCAGTTTCACACTCTTAAAAACATGATGAACAGCTGTGCAAAGGCGAATTGCCAAGACCAACCAAGGTTGGTAAGTTTACGGCATCTTGTGTTGAGTTGAATTTTTTCCCCTTTTGGAGGCTTTAGCGTGTGCAAAGTTGCCAATTTGGAACGTGACGTTAAACTTTCGCTTGTGACGTGAAATAATTGGAGACAAGAGCATAGGAGGTTAGAGGGAAAGGCTTTTGCAGCCCTTCTAACGCCAAAAGCTGGTTAATTTGATGCATTAGAAATCACCAGATCAGCAGCTACATATACAAGAAACCTTAGCCGTCTATGTAGTGCTTTTAAAAGTACCAATTGATCTCGTTCCAAGTGGGGAAAAATTGACACAGAGTTGAAACTGAGGCGATATGGATCAGGCAAGTTTTTTTTTGGCTCCTTGTCTTTGCTTTACGCTAAAGCAGTTTACTGTAAAACACTGGAACACCTCTTGCAACTTGAAATTGACGCCTAGGCTGCTATAAAGCACGAAATCTTGGCTTGAAGCCCTTGTCTACGACCATACCACAAGGGAAACACCGGTTCTCGTCCGATCACCGAAGTTAAGCTTTGTCGGGCGGGGTTAGTACTTGGATGATTGATCGCCTAGGAATACCTCGTGTTGTAGACTTTTTACCGAATCAGTTTTGCCCTTTGTTTTTCCAGGTCGTTGCCCGCTCGCTCAGTTTCACACTCTTAAAAACATGATGAACAGCTGTGCAAAGGCGAATTGCCAAGACCAACCAAGGTTGGTAAGTTTTACTGCCGTATTTACGGCATCTTGTGTTGAGTTGAATTTTTTCCCCTTTTGGAGGCTTTAGCGCGTGCAAAGTTCCCAATTTGGAACGTGACGTTAATTTTTTGCTTGTGACGTGAAATAATTGGAGACAAGAGCATAGGAGGTTAGAGGGAAAGGCTTTTGTAGCCCTTCTAACGCCAAAAGCTGGTTAATTTGATGCATTAGAAATCACCAGATCAGCAGCTACATATACAAGAAACCTTAGCCGTCTATGTAGTGCTTTTAAAAGTACCAATTGATCTCGTTCCAAGTGGGGAAAAATTGACACAGAGTTGAAACCGAGGCGATATGGATCAGGCAAGTTTTTTTTTGGCTCCTTGTCTTTGCTTTACGCTAAAGCAGTTTACTGTAAAACACTGGAACACCTCTTGCAACTTGAAATTGACGCCTAGGCTGCTATAAAGCACGAAATCTTGGCTTGAAACCCTTGTCTACGACCATACCACAAGGGAAACACCGGTTCTCGTCCGATCACCGAAGTTAAGCTTTGTCGGGCGGGGTTAGTACTTGGATGATTGATCGCCTAGGAATACCTCGTGTTGTAGACTTTTTACCGAATCAGTTTTGGCCTTTGTTTTTCCAGGTCGTTGCCCGGTCGCTCAGTTTCACACTCTTAAAAACATGATGAACAGCTGTGCAAAGGCGAATTGCCAAGACCAACCAAGGTTGGTAAGTTTACGGCATCTTGTGTTGAGTTGAATTTTTTCCCCTTTTGGAGGCTTTAGCGCGTGCAAACTTGCCAATTTGGAACGTGACGTTAAACTTTCGCTTGTGACGTGAAATAATTGGAGACAAGAGCATAGGAGGTTAGAGGGAAAGGCTTTTGCAGCCCTTCTAACGCCAAAAGCTGGTTAATTTGATGCATTAGAAATCACCAGATCAGCAGCTACATATACAAGAAACCTTAGCCGTCTATGTAGTGCTTTTAAAAGTACCAATTGATCTCGTTCCAAGTGGGGAAAAATTGACACAGAGTTGAAACTGAGGCGATATGGATCAGGCAAGTTTTTTTTTGGCTCCTTGTCTTTGCTTTACGCTAAAGCAGTTTACTGTAAAACACTGGAACACCTCTTGCAACTTGAAATTGACGCCTAGGCTGCTATAAAGCACGAAATCTTGGCTTGAAGCCCTTGTCTACGACCATACCACAAGGGAAACACCGGTTCTCGTCCGATCACCGAAGTTAAGCTTTGTCGGGCGGGGTTAGTACTTGGATGATTGATCGCCTAGGAATACCTCGTGTTGTAGACTTTTTACCGAATCAGTTTTGCCCTTTGTTTTTCCAGGTCGTTGCCCGCTCGCTCAGTTTCACACTCTTAAAAACATGATGAACAGCTGTGCAAAGGCGAATTGCCAAGACCAACCAAGGTTGGTAAGTTTACGGCATCTTGTGTTGAGTTGAATTTTTTCCCCTTTTGGAGGCTTTAGCGCGTGCAAAGTTGCCAATTTGGAACGTGACGTTAAACTTTCGCTTGTGACGTGAAATAATTGGAGACAAGAGCATAGGAGGTTAGAGGGAAAGGCTTTTGCAGCCCTTCTAACGCCAAAAGCTGGTTAATTTGATGCATTAGAAATCACCAGATCAGCAGCTACATATACAAGAAACCTTAGCCGTCTATGTAGTGCTTTTAAAAGTACCAATTGATCTCGTTCCAAGTGGGGAAAAATTGACACAGAGTTGAAACTGAGGCGATATGGATCAGGCAAGTTTTTTTTTGGCTCCTTGTCTTTGCTTTACGCTAAAGCAGTTTACTGTGAAACACTGGAACACCTCTTGCAACTTGAAATTGACGCCTAGGCTGCTATAAAGCACGAAATCTTGGCTTGAAGCCCTTGTCTACGACCATACCACAAGGGAAACACCGGTTCTCGTCCGATCACCGAAGTTAAGCTTTGTCGGGCGGGGTTAGTACTTGGATGATTGATCGCCTAGGAATACCTCGTGTTGTAGACTTTTTACCGAATCAGTTTTGCCCTTTGTTTTTCCAGGTCGTTGCCCGCTCGCTCAGTTTCACACTCTTAAAAACATGATGAACAGCTGTGCAAAGGCGAATTGCCAAGACCAACCAAGGTTGGTAAGTTTACGGCATCTTGTGTTGAGTTGAATTTTTTCCCCTTTTGGAGGCTTTAGCGCGTGCAAAGTTGCCAATTTGGAACGTGACGTTAAACTTTCGCTTGTGACGTGAAATAATTGGAGACAAGAGCATAGGAGGTTAGAGGGAAAGGCTTTTGCAGCCCTTCTAACGCCAAAAGCTGGTTAATTTGATGCATTAGAAATCACCAGATCAGCAGCTACATATACAAGAAACCTTAGCCGTCTATGTAGTGCTTTTAAAAGTACCAATTGATCTCGTTCCAAGTGGGGAAAAATTGACACAGAGTTGAAACTGAGGCGATATGGATCAGGCAAGTTTTTTTTTGGCTCCTTGTCTTTGCTTTACGCTAAAGCAGTTTACTGTAAAACACTGGAACACCTCTTGCAACTTGAAATTGACGCCTAGGCTGCTATAAAGCACGAAATCTTGGCTTGAAGCCCTTGTCTACGACCATACCACAAGGGAAACACCGGTTCTCGTCCGATCACCGAAGTTAAGCTTTGTCGGGCGGGGTTAGTACTTGGATGATTGATCGCCTAGGAATACCTCGTGTTGTAGACTTTTTACCGAATCAGTTTTGCCCTTTGTTTTTCCAGGTCGTTGCCCGCTCGCTCAGTTTCACACTCTTAAAAACATGATGAACAGCTATGCAAAGGCGAATTGCCAAGACCAACCAAGGTTGGTAAGTTTTACTGCCGTATTTACGGCATCTTGTGTTGAGTTGAATTTTTTCCCCTTTTGGAGGCTTTAGCGCGTGCAAAGTTGCCAATTTGGAACGTGACGTTAAACTTTCGCTTGTGACGTGAAATAATTGGAGACAAGAGCATAGGAGGTTAGAGGGAAAGGCTTTTGCAGCCCTTCTAACGCCAAAAGCTGGTTAATTTGATGCATTAGAAATCACCAGATCAGCAGCTACATATACAAGAAACCTTAGCCGTCTATGTAGTGCTTTTAAAAGTACCAATTGATCTCGTTCCAAGTGGGGAAAAATTGACACAGAGTTGAAACTGAGGCGATATGGATCAGGCAAGTTTTTTTTTGGCTCCTTGTCTTTGCTTTACGCTAAAGCAGTTTACTGTAAAACACTGGAACACCTCTTGCAACTTGAAATTGACGCCTAGGCTGCTATAAAGCACGAAATCTTGGCTTGAAGCCCTTGTCTACGACCATACCACAAGGGAAACACCGGTTCTCGTCCGATCACCGAAGTTAAGCTTTGTCGGGCGGGGTTAGTACTTGGATGATTGATCGCCTAGGAATACCTCGTGTTGTAGACTTTTTACCGAATCAGTTTTGCCCTTTGTTTTTCCAGGTCGTTGCCCGCTCGCTCAGTTTCACACTCTTAAAAACATGATGAACAGCTGTGCAAAGGCGAATTGCCAAGACCAACCAAGGTTGGTAAGTTTACGGCATCTTGTGTTGAGTTGAATTTTTTCCCCTTTTGGAGGCTTTAGCGCGTGCAAAGTTGCCAATTTGGAACGTGACGTTAAACTTTCGCTTGTGACGTGAAATAATTGGAGACAAGAGCATAGGAGGTTAGAGGGAAAGGCTTTTGCAGCCCTTCTAACGCCAAAAGCTGGTTAATTTGATGCATTAGAAATCACCAGATCAGCAGCTACATATACAAGAAACCTTAGCCGTCTATGTAGTGCTTTTAAAAGTACCAATTGATCTCGTTCCAAGTGGGGAAAAATTGACACAGAGTTGAAACTGAGGCGATATGGATCAGGCAAGTTTTTTTTTGGCTCCTTGTCTTTGCTTTACGCTAAAGCAGTTTACTGTAAAACACTGGAACACCTCTTGCAACTTGAAATTGACGCCTAGGCTGCTATAAAGCACGAAATCTTGGCTTGAAGCCCTTGTCTACGACCATACCACAAGGGAAACACCGGTTCTCGTCCGATCACCGAAGTTAAGCTTTGTCGGGCGGGGTTAGTACTTGGATGATTGATCGCCTAGGAATACCTCGTGTTGTAGACTTTTTACCGAATCAGTTTTGCCCTTTGTTTTTCCAGGTCGTTGCCCGCTCGCTCAGTTTCACACTCTTAAAAACATGATGAACAGCTGTGCAAAGGCGAATTGCCAAGACCAACCAAGGTTGGTAAGTTTTACTGCCGTATTTACGGCATCTTGTGTTGAGTTGAATTTTTTCCCCTTTTGGAGGCTTTAGCGCGTGCAAAGTTGCCAATTTGGAACGTGACGTTAAACTTTCGCTTGTGACGTGAAATAATTGGAGACAAGAGCATAGGAGGTTAGAGGGAAAGGCTTTTGCAGCCCTTCTAACGCCAAAAGCTGGTTAATTTGATGCATTAGAAATCACCAGATCAGCAGCTACATATACAAGAAACCTTAGCCGTCTATGTAGTGCTTTTAAAAGTACCAATTGATCTCGTTCCAAGTGGGGAAAAATTGACACAGAGTTGAAACTGAGGCGATATGGATCAGGCAAGTTTTTTTTTGGCTCCTTGTCTTTGCTTTACGCTAAAGCAGTTTACTGTGAAACACTGGAACACCTCTTGCAACTTGAAATTGACGCCTAGGCTGCTATAAAGCACGAAATCTTGGCTTGAAGCCCTTGTCTACGACCATACCACAAGGGAAACACCGGTTCTCGTCCGATCACCGAAGTTAAGCTTTGTCGGGCGGGGTTAGTACTTGGATGATTGATCGCCTAGGAATACCTCGTGTTGTAGACTTTTTACCGAATCAGTTTTGCCCTTTGTTTTTCCAGGTCGTTGCCCGCTCGCTCAGTTTCACACTCTTAAAAACATGATGAACAGCTGTGCAAAGGCGAATTGCCAAGACCAACCAAGGTTGGTAAGTTTACGGCATCTTGTGTTGAGTTGAATTTTTTCCCCTTTTGGAGGCTTTAGCGCGTGCAAAGTTGCCAATTTGGAACGTGACGTTAAACTTTCGCTTGTGACGTGAAATAATTGGAGACAAGAGCATAGGAGGTTAGAGGGAAAGGCTTTTGCAGCCCTTCTAACGCCAAAAGCTGGTTAATTTGATGCATTAGAAATCACCAGATCAGCAGCTACATATACAAGAAACCTTAGCCGTCTATGTAGTGCTTTTAAAAGTACCAATTGATCTCGTTCCAAGTGGGGAAAAATTGACACAGAGTTGAAACTGAGGCGATATGGATCAGGCAAGTTTTTTTTTGGCTCCTTGTCTTTGCTTTACGCTAAAGCAGTTTACTGTAAAACACTGGAACACCTCTTGCAACTTGAAATTGACGCCTAGGCTGCTATAAAGCACGAAATCTTGGCTTGAAGCCCTTGTCTACGACCATACCACAAGGGAAACACCGGTTCTCGTCCGATCACCGAAGTTAAGCTTTGTCGGGCGGGGTTAGTACTTGGATGATTGATCGCCTAGGAATACCTCGTGTTGTAGACTTTTTGCCGAATCAGTTTTGCCCTTTGTTTTTCCAGGTCGTTGCCCGCTCGCTCAGTTTCACACTCTTAAAAACATGATGAACAGCTATGCAAAGGCGAATTGCCAAGACCAACCAAGGTTGGTAAGTTTTACTGCCGTATTTACGGCATCTTGTGTTGAGTTGAATTTTTTCCCCTTTTGGAGGCTTTAGCGCGTGCAAAGTTGCCAATTTGAAACGTGACGTTAAACTTTCGCTTGTGCCGTGAAATAATTGGAGACAAGAGCATAGGAGGTTAGAGGGAAAGGCTTTTGCAGCCCTTCTAACGCCAAAAGCTGGTTAATTTGATGCATTAGAAATCACCAGATCAGCAGCTACATATACAAGAAACCTTAGCCGTCTATGTAGTGCTTTTAAAAGTACCAATTGATCTCGTTCCAAGTGGGGAAAAATTGACACAGAGTTGAAACTGAGGCGATATGGATCAGGCAAGTTTTTTTTGGCTACTTGTCTTTGGTTTACGCTAAAGCAGTTTACTGTAAAACACTGGAACACCTCTTGCAACTTGAAATTGACGCCTAGGCTGCTATAAAGCACGAAATCTTGGCTTGAAGCCCTTGTCTACGACCATACCACAAGGGAAACACCGGTTCTCGTCCGATCACCGATGTTAAGCTTTGTCGGGCGGGGTTAGTACTTGGATGATTGATCGCCTAGGAATACCTCGTGTTGTAGACTTTTTACCGAATCAGTTTTGCCCTTTGTTTTTCCAGGTCGTTGCCCGCTCGCTCAGTTTCACACTCTTAAAAACATGATGAACAGCTGTGCAAAGGCGAATTGCCAAGACCAACCAAGGTTGGTAAGTTTACGGCATCTTGTGTTGAGTTGAATTTTTTCCCCTTTTGGAGGCTTTAGCGCTTGCAAAGTTGCCAATTTGGAACGTGACGTTAAACTTTCGCTTGTGACGTGAAATAATTGGAGACAAGAGCATAGGAGGTTAGAGGGAATGGCTTTTGCAGCCCTTCTAACGCCAAAAGCTGGTTAATTTGATGCATTAGAAATCACCAGATCAGCAGCTACATATACAAGAAACCTTAGCCGTCTATGTAGTGCTTTTAAAAGTACCAATTGATCTCGTTCCAAGTGGGGAAAAATTGACACAGAGTTAAAACTGAGGCGATATGGATCAGGCAAGTTTTTTTTTGGCTCCTTGTCTTTGCTTTACGCTAAAGCAGTTTACTGTAAAACACTGGAACACCTCTTGCAACTTGAAATTGACGCCTAGGCTGCTATAAAGCACGAAATCTTGGCTTGAAGCCCTTGTCTACGACCATACCACAAGGGAAACACCGGTTCTCGTCCGATCACCGAAGTTAAGCTTTGTCGGGCGGGGTTAGTACTTGGATGATTGATCGCCTAGGAATACCTCGTGTTGTAGACTTTTTACCGAATCAGTTTTGCCAATTTGGAACGTGACGTTAAACTTTCGCTTGTGACATGAAATAATTGTAGACAAGAGCATAGGAGGTTAGAGGGAAAGGCTTTTGCAGCCCTTCTAACGCCAAAAGCTGGTTAATTTGATGCATTAGAAATCACCAGATCAGCAGCTACATATACAAGAAACCTTAGCCGTCTATGTAGTGCTTTTAAAAGTACCAATTGATCTCGTTCCAAGTGGGGAAAAATTGACACAGAGTTGAAACTGAGGCGATATGGATCAGGCAAGTTTTTTTTTGGCTCCTTGTCTTTGCTTTACGCTAAAGCAGTTTACTGTAAAACACTGGAACACCTCTTGCAACTTGAAATTGACGCCTAGGCTGCTATAAAGCACGAAATCTTGGCTTGAAGCCCTTGTCTACGACCATACCACAAGGGAAACACCGGTTCTCGTCCGATCACCGAAGTTAAGCTTTGTCGGGCGGGGTTAGTACTTGGATGATTGATCGCCTAGGAATACCTCGTGTTGTAGACTTTTTACCGAATCAGTTTTGCCCTTTGTTTTTCCAGGTCGTTGCCCGCTCGCTCAGTTTCACACTCTTAAAAACAGGATGAACAGCTATGCAAAGGCGAATTGCCAAGACCAAACAAGGTTGGTAAGTTTTACTGCCGTATTTACGGCATCTTGTGTTGAGTTGAATTTTTTCCCCTTTTGGAGGCCTTAGCGCGTGCAAAGTTGCCAATTTGGAACGTGACGTTAAACTTTCGCTTGTGACGTGAAATAATTGGAGACAAGAGCATAGGAGGTTAGAGGGAAAGGCTTTTGCAGCCCTTCTAACGCCAAAAGCTGGTTAATTTGATGCATTAGAAATCACCAGATCAGCAGCTACATATGCAAGAAACCTTAGCCGTCTATGTAGTGCTTTTAAAAGTACCAATTGATCTCGTTCCAAGTGGGGAAAAATTGACACAGAGTTGAAACTGAGGCGATATGGATCAGGCAAGTTTTCTTTTGGCTCCTTGTCTTTGCTTTACGCTAAAGCAGTTTACTGTAAAACACTGGAACACCTCTTGCAACTTGAAATTGACGCCTAGGCTGCTATAAAGCACGAAATCTTGGCTTGAAGCCCTTGTCTACGACCATACCACAAGGGACTGACACCGGTTCTCGTCCGATCGTCGAAGTTAAGCTTTGTCGGGCAGGGTTAGTACTTGGATGATTGATCGCCTAGGAATACCTCGTGTTGTAGACTTTTTACCGAATCAGTTTTGCCCTTTGTTTTTCCAGGTCGTTGCCCGCTCGCTCAGTTTCACACTCTTAAAAACATGATGAACAGCTATGCAAAGGCGAATTGCCAAGACCAACCAAGGTTGGTAAGTTTTACTGCCGTATTTACGGCATCTTGTGTTGAGTTGAATTTTTTCCCCTTTTGGAGGCTTTAGCGCGTGCAAAGTTGCCAATTTGGAACGTGACGTTAAACTTTCGCTTGTGACGTGAAATAATTGGAGACAAGAGCATAGGAGGTTAGAGGGAAAGGCTTTTGCAGCCCTTCAAACGCCAAAAGCTGGTTAATTTGATGCATTAGAAATCACCAGATCAGCAGCTACATATACAAGAAACCTTAGCCGTCTATGTAGTGCTTTTAAAAGTACCAATTCATCTCGTTCCAAGTGGGCAAAAATTGACACAAAGTTGAAACTGAGGCGATATGGATCAGGCAAGTTTTTTTTTGGCTCCTTGTCTTTGCTTTACGCTAAAGCAGTTTACTGTAAAACACTGGAACACCTCTTGCAACTTGAAATTGACGCCTAGGCTGCTATAAAGCACGAAATCTTGGCTTGAAGCCCTTGTCTACGACCATACCACAAGGGAAACACCGGTTCTCGTCCGATCACCGAAGTTAAGCTTTGTCTGGCGGGGTTAGTACTTGGATGATTGATCGCCTAGGAATACCTCGTGTTGTAGACTTTTTACCGAATCAATTTTGCCAATTTGGAGCGTGACGTTAAACTTTCGCTTGTGACATGAATTAATTGTAGACAACAGCATAGGAGGTTAGAGGGAAAGGCTTTTGCAGCCCTTCTAACGCCAAAAGCTCGTTAATTTGATGCATTAGAAATCACCAGATCAGGACCTAGATATACTAGAAACCTTAGCAGCCTATGTAGTGCTTTTAAAAGTACCAATTGATCTCGTTCCAAGTGGGCAAAAATTGACACAGAGTTGAAACTTAGGCGATATGGATCAGGCAAGTTTTTTTTTGGCTCCTTGTCTTTGCTTTACGCCAAAGCAGTTTACTGTAAAACACTGGAACACCTCTTGCAACTTGAAATTGACGCCTAGGCTGCTATAAAGCACGAAATCTTGGCTTGAAGCCCTTGTCTACGACCATACCACAAGGGAAACACCGGTTCTCGTCCGATCACCGAAGTTAAGCTTTGTCGGGCGGGGTTAGTACTTGGATGATTGATCGCCCAGGAATACCTCGTGTTGTAGACTTTTTACCGAATCAGTTTTGCCCTTTGTTTTTCCAGGTCGTTGCCCGCTCGCTCAGTTTCACACTCTTAAAAACATGATGAACAGCTACGCAAAGGCGAATTGCCAAGACCAACCAAGGTTGGTAAGTTTTACTGCCGTATTTACGGCATCTTGTGTTGAGTTGAATTTTTCCTCTTTTGGAGGCTTTAGCGCGTGCAAAGTTGCCAATTTGGGACGTGACGGTAAACTTTGGCTTGTGACATGAAATTAGAGTAGTAAAGTGTGACGTCACAAAAATGAAATTTCTGAAATTATGGGATTTTTCAGGATATTCTGAAAGAACAATTTCCAAGAGGCTGTCTTGCGAAAAATGAGCATTTGTGGGCAAATTGTCTCTGAGATCAAATCCCAGTTATGCTTACAAAATTCCATACAAACCCTTCTAAATTTTTTTTGGGTCGACCCAATGGAATGTTTGCTGTGGGGATATTTTAACCTGGAGTTTGTGGCTGCGTTCGGCGGGCTGGTCCAGATTGGAGTGTTCGACCTTGCTCTCTCTTGAAGAGTGGAAACTCAGAGATGAAAGAAATCGCTAAAATGGCATCGGATCGGGAAAATAACCACACAGCAAGCAAGAACACACCATATAAATAAGGTAAGGCGTTTTTTATTGAATATTTCCACTTTTAACTACCTCCATGGATATCTTGTCGAAAATCCCATACAAACCCTTTTAATTCGACGCCATATTGTGTTGCTTGTGTGGTTCACTAAGAGAGCTTGGGCTGCCTGTGATACTATGAGATAATAACGCAAACGAAACAAAAAAGGGTTCGAAAGGAAATGCGAAAAACCAGAAAATATTTGGCAGTAACAAAGTCATTGGACAAAATTCTTGTGACCTATCGTACAATACCGTTTAAAATGAAATGGCTCACTAATGGCTGCGCCATTTTTTCAATATCCTAATCCACTGACTACTTATCATAAACGGTTTCATTATGTGAGAATGAGGCAGTCACCCTGGTAACAGAAAGCGGAGTACAAAAAAGAGCGAGAAGGCAAGAGACAAAATGAGTCACTGTGCTATTGTGTTTAATACAGTAAAAACCAGAGTATAAAAACCTGGATGTTTTAATTCAGCCTAAGCGGCTTCTTATATAAATGGTACTTAAAGCAAATTTAGGCTACCAAGGTTCTTAAATAGGTTCTTATATTTTCAGATTAATTTCATTTTAAAAACATATTATATACATCATCTCATAATACAATATAAATCATTAAATACCATAATGCCTAAAGGCAGTACAGTGCAGGTATATTCTTAGCAAAACATATACTCAAACAAACTCATAGTCATAAATGTAATCAGGTGATGATCTTAACTCAGCAGTTTATACATATACAATTTTACAGCAACTCCTCTGATAAAAACCTAACTTAAAATTTTAGCCTTAATAGGTTCTTATGTGGAGGGGGCTTAAAATGAAAATTTTAGCCTAACAGGTTCTGAAAACCCAGGTTCTTATACGTTGGTTTTTACTGTATCTGGAAAGCAATGGGGAAGTAAAGTAAGGTGCCTACTGACTGTGGGTAGGTAATGACGGTGATTCGAGTAAGCATGAAACCTCGAGCGCAAACTCTTTTCTCTCTTCAGGCCCGGCCAGGGGGGGGGGGGGGTGGGGTAGTGGGATACCTATATACCTTAAAATCGTAAAATGTGTCATACTTAATACCTAAAATTATTTTTGAAACAGAATACTTAATGCCCGGGATACCGTATACCGAAAACCCCTGGCTGGGCCTGTCTCCTTGCCTAGTACGTTGGTGTGTGGTTATGAAGCGAATCAAGGACGGTATTGATGCAAAGTTAAAGTGTGAATAGTCTTGCGTCCCGAAAGGTAGGGGAACTACCCATTGCCGGAGCGAATCTTTATCCTACGGATCGTTTTAGAACAGGTTGCCGAGTGCTAAGCGCCCTTGTGCATCAAATTTATTGATCTCACAAACGCCTTTGGCGGTTTGGGTTGGAAGAGGGTGTAAGAAATTCAGAGACATATGGCGTGGCAAACTGGTCTGTAAATCTGATTGGAGTAATGGCTGATGGCAGTTCCTATAACTTTGTTGAAAATGGGCAGCTGTCAGACAGCTTTGATGTCAAAACTAGTGTTCTTCAAGGCCGTGTAATGACTGTTTTTTCCCCTGTTGATTGTGGTAGCGTATACTTGTTTATGGAAAATGTGGTGAGAAGTGGATGCGTAGGTCTCAGGTGGAGAAATACATCGGTATGGTGATGTTTCCTGGCCAGCCGTATCACACACACAAAAGAGAATCAACCAGACTATAAGGCGTTGCAAACTACGTTGCTCAAGAGATAAACACCAAGAACACCAAGATCGTACGACACAACAGTAAATCCCAGTACCTGGTATATCGATGGAACGTCTCTTGTAGAAAGAAGATGACAAGTTTGACTACCATGGATCTAAGATAGGAAAGTCTGATGCAGTAGGATAAAATCAGCTGAAAACTATCAAGATAAAACCAAGACGATAAAGCCAGTTTGGACTTCATGGCCTCATCGAAGCAAAACCAAGCTTGGAAGACCTTTTAAAGCTATGCCCTGGAGCTAGCCGTTCTGAGCAGAGACGCGCAGAATAACTGAGACGTAACTGGGCGAGAAGGGGGGTGTCGGTTGGACAGATTCCATAGCGGGTATTCATGGTGAATTTTTGCAATCTTTTGGTCAGTAAAGATATCAAACCATGAGCTATACAAATGAAAACTAGGATAATGTCTATTTTAGACATGAACAAGGCTAGTGGCTGGAGACGGTTGGGCCACATCCTGAGAAGGGAAAACGACAACAGCGTGTCATAGTTGCATAATGCCCTGGTAATAGATGGATCAGAGGTTGTCCCAAATAACGTGGGGGCGACCTGTTTAGGGCGGGTGGCAGAGGCTTAGCTTTACCTCATGGAATGAAGTGGAGTGTGGCAAAAACCGTGCAAAAAGGAAGGAAATGGATTGAGGCCTTATAATCCGCCATGTGATGTTATGGGGATGAAATGATGAGACCATAACGGATTATTTTCCCTTTAATGAGAACGCTGTACAGCGATTCTTATTGGTTATCAACAGCCCCGAAATGGACCTGTTTAAGAGTGCGTTTTTCTAGGCTCTTCCAGAATGAAAATGGAAAGAATACGAATCTGCTTAGAATGATGGGAGTTTGACAACATGAGAAACGACTATTCTGAAAGCGGAATGAAAACGCACCCTTCCAGACTTGTTGCTGCTGTTGTACACGCTTACGGAAGGTTGATAACAACGACTTGCATCTCGCGAAATGTCACTGAATCTGCCAGATAGATTTTCGTTTGTAGAAAACATTAGAAAATCGTATTTGTGTTTCTTATACTGATGAGACAAAGGGTTTTTTCTGATGTCCAATTGCAGTTGGTTTTCTTCTCAGGTTGGGAAGCAAAAGTTAAATTTGGCGCCAACGTCGCCGACACGCTGGTGTTTTGGTCGGACACCTTTTATTTGTCGTTGAAGTGACTGACATGTCAGGACTTGCCCATTATGTTCATTCAACACCACGCAGCAGAATAAACGGAATGAATTCTAAGGACTCCGGAATCGGATTAGGCAATAAAAAAATACATTCCAACTATTCTCATTCCAGAATGGCCCCCAAAAAACACGCGCCCTAAGAATATCGAACATTGACCACTGTTTTGCATCTCAAACTCAATTAAAACCAATTTGTTTATCTCGATAGGAGGTGGGTTTTCTGCAGCTCAGGCATTCCACGGCAGAATGCGCCGTGAAAATTTATGGAGCTATGCAGTGCACCACGCCACGATAAAAGAGATGTCCAAGGGCTGTGGGTTGTGGAGCGGGGATGCTATAGCTTGGTTTCACTTCAAACGTCCCATTGTTGGAGATGTGCAGATTGTCAAGCTTTCCTCGTGTTCACTTGCAGGTAACCTGCTCAGTATCGTTGTCTTAAGGTCGACATTTGCCACCAATATTGGTAATTAGAATATTCAAATTGTAAAACGTTTCGCGTTTAATGACATGCGCATGCTTTTCTCTTAAATTTACTTGCTTTTTTTTGCAGTAAGCGGTAGAGGAAAACTAACCATGAGGGTTACAAGTGCTCAGTTGGACTTTTACACAGACGATACGACTGTCACCGCTTCTGCGGATGTGAAAAACTTAGCCACCTTAAATTCATCACTAAATAAGTCTGTCTCTGAAATTCAATTATGGGCTTCAGCGAATAAGCTCCCATCAAATGAAGAGAAGACTAAAGTTCTTACGATCACTGGGAAAAGATGTGTGGCTAACATAAATGGTGCACAAGACTTTCTTTGAACATTTATACAACTTGAGGCGCACACACACAAAACTTGCTTCAAATATTTGACTTCATTCACACAAATAGGACTTGTCTTAAATATGAAACTTGGAACATATATATAAAACTTCTTATCGATCAGATTGTTGATGATCGATTCTGGGGTTTGTACTTCGTGTAAGACCACTTACAAATAGTCTCCGGCTACGGAAAGCCAAATGGTGCAAAATTCAAAAAGCAAAAATTGGCTTCACATTCAACAAATTTCCTATCAAGGTCACGACAGATTTCAATCAAGCTCAACAAAATCAAGTCACGCTCAACACATTTCCTATCAAGACAGATTTCAATCAAGCTCAACAAAATCACGGCATCACATTTTACACATTTCCTATCAACGTCAAGACAGATTTCGATCAAGCTCAACAAACAATAAGTATTAGGGGAGGCTTGGACAAAATGATTTGTGGATATATCCCGAGAGCTGATTAATCACGTC
Source organism: Galaxea fascicularis (assembly GCA_948470475.1). Classification (NCBI taxonomy): domain Eukaryota; kingdom Metazoa; phylum Cnidaria; class Anthozoa; order Scleractinia; family Euphylliidae; genus Galaxea; species Galaxea fascicularis. The sequence continues at coordinate 13,235,702 of OX419346.1, forward strand.
ACGCTCAGTGTGTCAGAACTTGAATATTTTTGAAGTGTTGGAACTATGAAGATTTCACTCTATGCCCAGGCTCGACGGTTGCCTCTACTTCCAGCCCAAAGCAGTGTTTGAAATCGCTTGAGTGACATAGATGTTACCGTAAACGGAAAACAGCTCAGTAATGTGGATTGTGCTACCTTATTAGGCGTAGAAATTGACAGCAAATTGTCATTTAATGAACATATTGAGAAAGTATGTAAAAAGTTGGCCTTTAGAATCGCAATACTGCGTAAGATCCGAGCCTCTCTACCTCTTAAACAGCGACTTCAGTTTTATAATAGCATTATTCGCCCTGTTATGTCTTACACTAACGTTGTTTGGGCAAATTGCGATAAAGAGTCGGTTTATAGGGTCTTAAGATTGCAAAACGTGTGGCACGCGTTATTTATTATGCCGATCGCATGACACCATCAGTTGCTTTGTTTAACAAGCTAGGTTGGATTCCGTTTTATGAGCAACATAAGATAGCTAAATGTATAATAATGTACAAGCGAATTAATGGGTCTTTGCCGAATTATTTAAACGAACACTTGATTTTGAACAATAAGCGGCAATCCCGCAACACTAGATATTCAAGCATTAATGCTGTTTGTCCTAAATATAGAAGAGAAACAGAGGGAGGACGCTCTTTCGCTGTTTCGATTCTGTAGCATGTTTTAAAAAGAACATGTTTGCCGAGGAACAACAATGTTTGATCATTTTATCATGTAATAATTTTTATTTTTATATTTTAAATGTACATATATTTTAGTTTACTATACCTATTAGATTGTATGTAGTTGTGTATTTTATGAGGGCCAGAAGTTTATTAGCCTTTGGCTATTAAGTGCTACCCTCTTTAAATAAAGGCTTTACTTACTTACTTACTTACTTAGGGTGGTAAAGGGGGGGGGGGGAGGGTCTAGATCACGTTTCATGGGAAATGAAACGGTCCTTTCACAATTCACAAAAAACATAGACAGTGAAAATCACGGTTCACGGCGGATAAACATTTATTTCTCGTTTCACAGAAAATAATTTTGGAAAAGCACGCTTCACGGCTACTATGGAAATCACGATTCACGAGGACAAAATTTTAAACCGTCTCATATTTCACAGGAAAAAAAGTGCCGATCACGAGTCACGAAAATACCCTTTACCACTCCAAAGCTAAACAATACCGCGGTGAGGCAAATCCAAATCCACGAGGCATGACTAAGGCAATTATTCTTCCTAACCAAATACGTTATTGAGGTTGTTCGTTCGTTCAAAAGATTACTTACACTTTTTCGTGACAACCTAGGCGGGCAATTTTTTTTTACGCCCACTTCAAGATGGCTGCCACTTACCGTTGTCGACTGGTAACTAGTATCCAAGTACGATTTAGACTGGGATCTACTAGAAGAATCTGCTTTTGCTTCCGGTAACAATGTCTCTGTAGGCTAAAACTCGTTCAAATTGGCCTCTTTTTGCCTCAGTTTTGACTCTGAGATTCGATATAAGTGTCGATATTTTATGCGTTTGCATTAAAAGTCTAAATTTTATGACAGATGGCTATGTGAAGAAGTCGAACCGTCAGCTGCTCTTTCGAGGGATAGCTTGACTTGGAGATTTTGTCTCAGGCGCTAGGGTATGAGGAGTTTCGCTCTATTATTACACTAAATGACGGCGGTCCGATAAAAATTGTAGAAATGATGGATAAACGGCTACAAAACCAGTTACATAGATGGCTGATAATTGACAGTTTAAATTGACTGGAATTCTTCGATCTTGCAATTTTTATCGGACCGCCGGTCATTTAGTGTTTTCAACACCTTGGCCGGCATTCGACCTGAAAAAAATTCGCGAAATACGTGTCGCGAAATACGGTTCGTCCAATAAGCCCAGCATAAAGTAAGCGCTGGACTTGAGATCTAAAAATCATTTCAGGATCGCTTGACTTTTCCTTATCGATTTACGATGGTTTGGTTTGGCCAGGATTCTTTGATTCGACAATTTTTAGAAAAATCTCGGACTGCTGGCCACTTAGTGTTTTTAAAACCTTGGCCGGTTACCGGCCGCGAAGCCTGGGCGTAAATTTTCGAGCGATTTCTTTTTTACGCCCATATTTCGAGCGAGCTAAAAGGACCCTTGAAACTTCTCTGACATAGCAAGTCGGGCTGCAAACAATAATAGAGCGAAAATCCTCATACGGTCTCATACCCTAGCGCCTGAGACAAAATCTCGAAGTCAAGCTATCCCTCGAAAGAACCGTGGACGGTTCGACTTCTTCACATAGCCATCTGTCATAAAATTTAGACTTTTAATGTAAACGCATAAACTGTCGACACTTATATCGAATCTCAGAGTCAAAACTGAGGCAAAAAGAGGCCAATTTGAACGAGTTTTAGCCTACAGAGACATTGTTACCGGAAGCAAAAGCAAATTCATTCACGCATTCTACTAATCCAGCAACAAAGGTGGAACTGTTTAACCAATTTTTTCGTACTGTTTATTCCGCCCCAACTTCCGAGAAAACATTTCCCACTGATGTTGTCAATCCGAATTTGTTGTTGAGCTTAAAGACCACTGCAAGCGAAGTAAAAAGAATCCTACAGAATCTTGACGTCACCAAGGCAACTGGTGCTGACAACATCCCAGCGCGTATTCTTAAAGTCTGCTCTGAAGAATTATCGAAACCCCTAGCCCTTTTGTTTAATAGATCCTTTTCTTTAGGAAGAGTTCCTGTACAGTGGAAACTCGCCAACATTTCACCAGTTCATAAAGCAAATGAAAAGGACCTTGTGGATAACTACAGATCTATCTCTCTTTTGTCCATTCCAGGAAAATGTCAAGAGCGTATAGTGTACTCAGCAATTTATTCCCATGTCTCAGCTTACCTGTCAGATTGGCAGCATGGTTTCGTCAAAGGAAGATCAACTGCTACTCAACTAATTTTGACTCATCATCAGTGGGCAAGAGCACTTGATGAGGGACATCAAGTTGATGTGGTTTTCCTCGATTTTTCGAAGGCCTTCGACCGTGTTCCCCATCTGGCCTTACTGCACAAGCTTAATAATTTCGGTATTTCAGGGGAACTGTTGAACTGGTGTCAAGACTACCTTAGTAATCGAAGACAAAGAGTAGTCATTGATGGTTATTCATCTTCTTTAACAGATATCACCTCTGGTGTACCGCAGGGATCTATTCTTGGGCCACTATTTTTTGTTTTGTTTATTAATGATTTACCTGATGTAGTTTGTTCTGAAAGCACAATGGCTTTGTACGCTGATGACAGCAAGATGTTTAGAGTAATAAACTGTGATGACGATCAGACGCTTTTCCAAAACGATTTGGATAAGCTCTACCATTGGAGCCAACGCAACCTGATGGATTTCAACTCCAAAAAATGTAAGATCATGAGGATTACTAAAAAACAAGTGCCTTTTACCAACATGGTACAATTGAGTGATACCGTTCTCGAGGAGGTCAAGGAATTTAAAGATTTAGGAATATTGACTAACAACGGTTTATCCTGGAACTCTCATATTGATATGATCACCGCCAAGGCAAATAGAATGTTAGGCTTAATTAAAAGAACGACTATGGATCTCAAGGATGAATCTACTCTAAAGACCTTGTACTGCTCCCTTGTGAGATCGAACCTGGAATACTGCTCAGTCGTCTGGAGTCCGTTCACCAAGAGAAACGTAAACAAGCTCGAGAGAATTCAGCGTAGAGCAACTAGGTTCATTTTAAAGTCGAATGAACCATACGATGTCCGTCTACGTATAGGAAACTCAAGCTATTAACTCTTGAGCAAAGACGTTTTGTTGACGATGTTACCTTTTTGTTTAAGACTCTCAATGGCCATTTAGATGTTGATTTTTCTCAATTCTTAGATTTTTATAGCCAAAAGGACCGTTATTTATTGAGGCATTTCGATACCAAATCGTTAAAAAAGAAATATGCCAGGACAAACGTACTCAAAAACAGTTACTTTTATAGGATTGTGGATGAATGGAACAGTTTGCCCCTTGAAGTCCGTTCGGCATGCAATGTTGACAAGTTTAAAGCTAGTGTTATGAAATTTGTAACAAAATTGTAAATATTATTTGAGCTTTTAGTGAGTTTAATGTAATTTTTATGATATATATGAGGTGATTTGTTTTTATATGGGGTCACGAGACTCTTTTACAAATTATCCTTATGGCTATTTTTTTCCTCTCTCTCTTTTGTAAATACGCCATTAAATTGTAATAAATAAATAAAATTCTTCTAGTAGATCCCAGTACTAAATCGTACTTGGATACTAGTTACCAGTCGACAACGGTAAGTGGCAGCCATCTTGAAGTGGGCGTTAAAAAAAAAAATTGCCCTAGGCGGTGCTATTTTTATTGTTTATTCCTTCTCGTTGGTGACTTTCTTTATTTCGGTTAGTTACAGATCTATTTCATTAGTTCAGAAGATTTTCGTCAAGCTAAAACCCATACTTTTTCTTAACTTCATCATCAGTGGGTTCCACATCACTTGCTATCACTGTTACTGTTTATGCTTTCGCATTGCTTTTTGAAGTGGATCGCATCAATTTTTCATCACTCATAGCATCACTACAACCTATTAGAAACACTCCTAATTTTAGCTTTAAGTGACAATAACCAGGAGCCCATCACTAGGAGCGTATAACTCCCATACTAAGCTTATGTCACGGTGTTTTTACAAAGCGATTTATTTTTAGGCTATCCTTCCCGTGAAAAAAGGCGGTTCCGATACACGTGATACCGTATCTTTAGAACAAAAGAAAGGTCGAGGAAAAGTTTTGCACGAGAGAATGGGGCTCATGAGGAAGTCCCATATTTGGGGAAAATTCAATCTAAATAAACCGGTCTGTGAAAACGCTGTGACAGGAATTTTGGGCAGTTGTACGCTCCTAATGATGGGCTCCTGCAATAACTAAATACTAGCACGGTGGCTCTCTTTGCTTTTTGCCGGGAAAATGAAGATTTAAGGTGGCTCTGAATCGAGTCTAGTATACAATTGAGTGTCAGTGGTAAGAAGAGGGGGCACAATAAACTAAACATGCTACACCTTGCAACTTGTTTTATTGATCATTGCCATCCGCTTCATACCATCCGTGTGGTCTGTGACGTCGGTAACTTAATACGTCAAAGGGTGAAACTCCCTTTTTGCACTGAGCGAGCGGCGAGATCTTGGCGTCACGGTAATCCCTTCCATTGTTTCCATTCCTTGTGAGGATTTCATGTTCGGGGTGTGACGCAATGAACTTTCATCAGCCTTACAAAGGATGATGACCTCAGAGTCTTTCAACTCTACTGCATTCGAATTGAATGGATGACACAACGCAGGCTCAACTGTTGTAGCAGTCACGTACAGCAATTATAGCATTACCATTCTATTTCCCCAAATTACGTTCTAAAACTCACAGACTATATCTTTCGTTAATTGGGATTCCAGCTCTCATGAAAGAAAGTGACCAACTGTATGTTTCCCAACTGGGCTTGTTCGATCATTCAAGGTATGTACTTTCCACATGCATCAAAAACGTCTGAATGTTTAATTTTGGACTTAATGAAACTGAGGTATACTAGTTTACTAAAGAGAGTGGAGAAATAAGGAATTCGAAGTGGTAGGAAAGAAGTGAAAACGGATGAAATGGCAATGGACGAGGACGCACCACCAAGGAACAACAACACCAACATGCTTTATTTCCCCATTTAGTTACATTACAGACATTTAATCATTTAATTACAAAACAAGAGGGGACTGCTACACTGAAATAATCATAGAGTTAAAGAACGCAGGTAGCCAGGAAAAAGTCCAGACCCCATTTCCGTACAAGATAATTTAGCTCGGCTCCGAAGCGACTTATTGTCGAAATTGATAACTCGGGCTTTAAAAATTTTCCTTGTTTCAATTAAATCCTGACAGTAACCACTCCGGTGAAAATCTTCAAAGCATACGTGTGTACCCATCTAGATCTGCGTACGGACAATTTCTTCTGGAAGACTGAAGGAAATTTGCCCGAATAAAGTTGTCCATCTCTGTGATGCCATGTTACTTTTTTTTAAAATAAAAAGTAAGCAGCGCTATGGTGAGCTGCATTTAACGTTGGTCGACTGATCGACCAGCTTTGCCCGAAAACATTTTTTTGGTTGTCGACTGAGGGTCTGAGAATCACCGCCACGTACTCTTATGTGTGAACTTAATCCTCCCTGCACTGATTAAATGAATGCACAACTTTAACCTGATAAACAATAACAACACCGTGTAACTATGTTCTGGACTGGTTTTTTAATCTCTATAATCTTTCAACAATATCGAATCGGGTTTAGAGAGAAATTAAAAGAAGAATTGAGACTTATTGCAAAAGTGGTCCGAGCCATTTCACCAGCATAACATCACCCTGCTGTGTTTTCAGCATACATGTAATTCCAACAGGACACAGTCAACAGAATAACAGAAAACAAAAACTTAAGACAACCAAACCCAGACTATTCTAAGAATTGCCTTCCTGTCAGCCGCGCCATGTTTAATGGCTTTTGTCGTCTACTCCCTTGATTGTCCCCGGTGAACATTCATCACTTGAGATCTTCAAGAAAGGCAATACTGAGGGCAGTACAGAAAGCAATAAAGTTGGTATCGCGAAAGTTACCGCGGAAAATCGCTGGCGACAGACGTAATACACAAATGCAAGCTCATTCACAGATGCAATGAGTGATACAATGTAAGAAATATCCGAGTCAATGTTTTCTTTATTACATTTGCCAATGGTAGAGCAACGTCAGTGACTGGCTTGATCTGTAACAAGCCCAAAGCGAAGATCACTGACACCCAGTCATCGCATCAAGATTTTTTTGCTGGAATTAAAACGAGGATACTTTGTGCGCGATCACAGGATCAGAACATTCTAGTCATTAAAATGTACGTACCTTTTACTTGCAATTGCCATGTATTGGTATGAAAAAAATGTCAAAGTCGTCTTTATTTAAGCAATTGACCGCATTTTCTACGGATTTCCCAGTGCAATAAATTCACTTGGCATGTTAGGAGAACAGCTTGAAAATCAAGTGCCTCCAGCTCGTGATATACAAGCTTTTCTTGTGTTCTCCCAACATGTGAAGTGGGTTTATTACACTGGGAAAGCTATATAGAAATTCGGTCTATTGCTTTTATAGAATAAAATGTAGGTGGTAACAAGAGTTTCGTGAGTGTACTGGTACAATAAACCATAGTGTTTTTAGTACTTATAGCTTTTACTTGTAGTACATGTATTATTTCTTGTCACTGCCCCCCTCCACTCTGCAGTAAGGTTCATCGAATGTTATTAGGATACAATATTACTTAGTCTGACATACGACGATGGACATAACTTGCATACCACTTAATCCGAGAAATCAAGTATTAAGCAGACACCCTTAATATTCAATTCTCCACTGGCTATACCATATAAGGACTTGTTACTGGTACAAATAACTTAGATGAGTTTGCCTAAGTTGCAACCAACTTTCCACTTCAACCAAAATAAATCATGCTGGAACTAAAGCTTTCCTCACAAACAATACATTTTGTCCTAAATGCAGAAATGCGGCTGGTCAGAATAAAAACTAAAAAAAGGTATGTATGGATCAGTAGATAGACGTTGCAAGGAAATTATAAACTACACCAGGATAAAAAAATCTCGACAAATTCTACTGAAGTGTTTCATTTCGTGACCATAACAAACTTTAATAATCACTTATAGATGCTGAACAAAGGTCTTTTTGAAAAGCAAGGGAAAATAAAATTGATAGTACAGCTGTATGACTGATGAATTGTGATCAGCCACCTGTTAGTCCTTCTTTATTGAAATATACTTTCCCCAGCCAGTCTGTTCACTTGATTCCCTAGGATTTGGTGGAACATCTGTAATTTCCTGTAGGAACAGAAATATAAGGGCTAATAATTTTATGTTATTCCTTAAGTCAAAAGATGACTGCTTTAATTTACAACTATTACAACTTCTATTCCTGACCATTAGACAATTTTAAAACAACTAATAATATTACTACAGAGTACACCACTGGACAAAAATGAAAAAAGTGCAAATGATCAATCCTATAGGATGTCACATCACCAAGCCTTAATATAGAATAACATATTTTTTGTAACAATGCAAGTGTCAAACTAAAAATAATGAAAAGGGGGCATTTCAGATTAAAAGCAGATCCAAGGAGTAAAGCTTTTGGCTCAAAGAATTGGGAATTATATTATAAATACATTTATTATATAAGTACAGAGATTTACTGCAGAGGTGTCAAATAAAAAAGGTCCTTCAATAACTAGAACTAATCTGATTGATCAGATGATTTTTCCCAATAGTAAAAAATATATGACCAATCACAGGCCGCAGACAAAATCTTTCACTAATGCAAAAGATTGTATTGGTTTTTTGTTGCCTTTCAGGAGGGCTTCCCAAGCCAATGATGAATGGACAAAACACGAGGTTCAACACAGTTTTGGTTATTCCCTTTAAGTTTTGGCTTCTTGTTAAAGCTGTTCAAGAGTTGCAGATATTCCTTCATTGCATCAAAGGCCATGAAAACGAAACACACGCTCCAAAACAAAGCGCTACAGAATGTCGCTTTGCTGAATTGCCAACCTCAAATTCATTCACCTTGTTTGTATGCATAGTTATGAACATGGCATCACTATTTACAGGCATTGTTATTCATGGTGGTCAATTCACCATTTCTATCAACAGCCTTCATCAATTGACAATCTTGGCAATTCCAGAAACTGAGGAGAGCCTTCTCAACAGGCTTAAAGCACTGGATACCAAATTGGCTTGGAATTGCTGGACATTGTGTTCATGGCTCGTTGATCTTTTGCAGTCAGTTGACAGTGTTTCCTTTAGAGTACTAAATCTCAGTACTTACATGATAAACAAATAATTTCATGGTTAGTTCGCTTGCACAATTTTTATTCACTTGTTAAGAAGAATAAAACTCACTCACTCCTTCCTTGCTCATTCATTTTAATCTTCACAAGTCGTGAATAGAAGTTGTACGCACTCACCAACCATGAAGTTATCTATGGGTGTGCAACAAAAACAGACTTTGAGAAAGTCTAGCCATCAAGATTTTAGCTGGAAGGGAAATTCAAGGAAAATTCACTTTATCTCTTACAATTTTATGGGAAAACATTCTTTTTGGGTGCCTAGTTTTCAATGTCTGGCTAAAAGCTTGTTGGCCAGTCTGGCTTTTGAATTCTTTTTAAATTTTATTATAAAACCACAAGCACTCACCAGGCTTGGTCTGTAGTACAGGTGAACCACCTGACTTCCTGCCAAAGCTGATGCTAAGCTAGCAGCAAAGAAAGTTAAGTATCTACCCCATGAAACTCCAGCTGGCATGATAATCAATCACTGATTTTCTTGTTCTTGTTTTCTTCTTTCAAGTCTTCTCTCTGACTCCTTCCGAACATAAACGTCATCTAAGTTGCAAGAAAAGTTAGCAAGATAGTAAGTAACTTCATTTAACCAGCCTGAGGGTAGCCCATTTAGCTGCATGTACATGTGGATACAGGGGCCCTGGGAAAATATGGGAAAACCTAAATAATACCGGTATGTACAAGATAAAAAAGTAAGATAAAATGATAATAAAGATAAAACATGACAACTATACAGGTAAGAAGATAAAAAGTATGTACCAATGTGTGTCAAGATGGTAAGAAATAAAAATTAAATATTAAAATGCTTGACAATAATAATTAATTGCCATACATCCAATGGGGGAGCAAGCATGGCACAGTGGGGAGAGCACCCACCTCCCACCAATGTAAATCTGAGTTCAAGTCCTGATCTCAGTGTCATATGTGGGTTGAGTTTGTTGTTGGATCTGTTCCTTGCTCCAAAGGGTTTTTCTCTGGGTACTCTGGTTTTCCCACAGTTTTGTAAGTCACCTGGACTGTTAAGTGTCACCCTCGTTAAACAAAGTTGATTTGATATGATTTGACTTTTAACACAAGGGGCTAATGAGTTAAATAAATAGCCCCCCCTTAAAGTTATTTTCCCATGTCACACTTTGGCTTTGGTGGGTGCAGGTAGTTCTGAAGCACCCGGAATGTGTCATAAGAAGTGTTCCTTCATAGAATGACTCAAGATACTTGGTTTTGTAGGCACTGGAGCTCTTTGCAACACCCCTCTGTGATTTTACCCCAAGAAACAACAGCATAGCCACATAACGGCTGCAAGAGTGAAGTACATGTCTGCACAGAAGCTTCCAGTGTGAGAAATGACCGTATGTGAGATAGAAGCTCAAGCCTCCTACTCACCTTACCACTTACATACTTTAAGTGATCTTTCCAAGAATGTTTTTCATGGAAAACAACAGTCAAATAGCTAAACTTGGGTACTCTTTCCAAGATCTTTCTGCACAGCTGTATAGTCAAATTTGGCAAGATTTTGCCAACTTCTAAAAGCACTGATTTTGTTCCACTCTGGTTTTTCCATCCATAGTTGTTTATGTATAAAATAAAAAGCAGTGGCCCTAAAATTGAACCCTGTGGAACAGCAGATCGGATGGCTTGGCTGAGGACAAGCCATTTTCAAACTGCACTCTTTGAGACCGTGGTGTAAGAAACCAATCCAGACTGCTGCCTTACTCTGTAGTGTTCTACATGTGTAGCTTATAGAGCAAACATTCATGATTGACAGGGTTGAAGACTTTCTTCAAATCATTAAACACAGCTCCAGTAATTGTTGGATTGTCCATAAATATGTACATATATATTATCAAACACAAAGCAGAAACCTCTGATGAAGGCAGAAGCTGAAACATGTTGGGTTTAAAATAAAGTGCTTTTGATTGAAAGACCATCCTCTTCTGAGCAAATTATATATAATAAATACATTTATTTATTTCTTTGATCGTGAGCGGGCGGTATCCTGAGAATCCTGCAGTCTGATTGGTTCCGGGAGCGGGCAGTATTTTCCTATCTCCTGACCACGGTCATGATAACCATGGTTGCGAATTGGAAGAGCGAAGTTTCAATTTGTCTTAATTGTTTTTTTTGCAATAGAGCAGTGTCATAAAAAAACAATGGATTCTGACGAAAGCTATCACATTGAAAGCGAATTTTATTACCCAAACGAAGAGGATAAAGAGAACAATGCTGAGGAAACTCAACCAAGCTTCTTGATAGTTTCTCCTACCTTCTAAAAATAGAATTTAGAAATAAATAAAAATGTTATTCACCGGCCTTGGTCGGTCAGTATTGGGAAAAACTGTGCCCCCTGTCTCGAGTACAGTTTTTCCCAATACGGACCTCCCGGCCAGTGAAAAACACATATATATATATATATATATCTGTCCTGAGTTAAAAAAACATACTCGCAATTTTTTCACTCAAACACACTACCTACCACACAACTAATCTTTGCACTAGTACTTTGCTGGGGCAAAATTAATAGCACCCCACCCCCCTAAGTTACCCCTCTTATTTAAACCAGTCATTGCTTCTGTTAGAGCCAAAAAACTTGGCTACGCCACTGCATCCCAATTCATCTGTCCTGAGTTAAAAACAAAAATACTTGCAAATGTTTCACTCAGACACACTGGCTACCACACAACTTCTTTGAACTATATATATATGAACTGCACCTCAATGAACTTGATTTGCATAATAACATGTGCAGGATGTGGACATAGAAGTTTAAAGTCTCTTATATATATATATATATATATATACATACATGTATATAAAACGTTAAAAAGGAAGCGAGGATGGACAACTTCTGACGTTAAAAAAAGGATAAAAACTATAATAAAACGTTTCGGTCGAAGACCTTCTTCAGTTATTACAACTTTAGAATAAAAACGGACCTTAAATAGGATGAAAGTGCTAAAGATTATGTAATTACATTTGACAACTAACTGACTAACAAATAAGGTACGAGATTACAAAAAAGAACAACAAGTAGTGGTAATTAGCAGACGACAAAAAAAGCAGAATCAGCGGAGCGAAAAAATACTGAATAGACGCCGTTATGAGCAACTAACAAAAGAGGGATAAAAATTAAGTAATAAAAATCTGGCTACGACTAACACAGCAACTGAAGAAGCAATGCAAGTATTAAAAGTGAATGTCTAAAGATTAGAAAGGTAACCCACCCCGACTTAGAAATCAAGCATTACATCGTAACAAAATCCCAAAACGAGGCCTTTGGAGCCCGAAAGGGCCGACAAACAACAAAATCCCTGGAGGGGCCCTTAAACAATATCGTAATAAGTTCCCCATACAGGGCCTTTGAGTCCAATCCACCCCCAAAAGGCTGACAAAATCCAAGAAAAGGGCCTTTGAACGATTGTTCACACAAGAACGTAAGCTGAAAGGGGGGGGGGGGGGGGGGGGGAAATTAATTATAACAGATTGTGTTTTTAGAATGAAATTCCTTCCTTTTATTTAAGCCGTGAGGTGCCAGAGAGAACAGCTGGGCACTCCAATAAGCCTCTTTTGTGATTAAAAGCCTATCGACCTCTTCAAGGTTGTTTAAAGCCCGCACCTGATCGATGCACTGAAAAGAAAAATCACCTAGAGTGTGTGGGATTTTGTTGAAATGCACCGCTACCTCACAAGTTGTTTTGTTTGTGAGCATAGCGGACTTATGGTTACGAAACCTAATTCTGAAATCGGTGGTGGTAGATCCCACATATTGCAAGCGACATTTCTTCAAACTTCTAACTGCTCCGGTTTTAATATAATCAAGTAAAGAGCAGTTATTTATTACATCATAATAAGGAGACCATTACCGGTAATGGATTAACGAACCCAACGCATTAAGACCCCTGATGAAGGCAGAAGCCTAAATGCATTGGTCTGAATAAAGTTTTTATATGTTGGAAGACAATTCTCTTTTGTGCAAATATATGTATAATTATACACTGTGTATGAAGGGCCCCTAACCTTGTACACCCCAAATAATCATATTAAACTGAATAAATATTTGAAAGAAAATTCGCCCTGATTGGGAACTGAACTCACGTCCCCCTGTTACTATACTAGTCAGGTGTGATATCCACTACACCATCAGGACGACCATGCTGGCAACACGGCAATCGAAGATGCGATTTACGTGGTAAGGAACGTGGGATCCCAGGGAATTTTTCTTTCAAGGTGACAAGGTAGGGGAAGCCTATAACTCCATTTTGAAATCCAACTAAGGATCAAGTTCAGTATAATTATATTAATTAAAATAGCCTGTATCCCTTGTGGATCCTCCATTGTCATCCGCTAAGTTGACTTCGGTCGTGCATCATGAACTTGATCCATGTCGGTCAAATCAAATTTAGGAGCAACCACAGAATACAGGGCCACTTTGCAGTCATGGTAATTTACCATAACATGACTGCAACATTTTAAGTGAACGATTTAGCTTACATGACAGAGGGTGAAACTTACAGAAAGTCTCTCTTCCAACGCGAACCTTTATGTGAAGTGTATATGAAATAATTCATATTTGTACTGCGGTTGTAGATGCAAGTGAAGAGTGATCATCGCAGTAAATATTCCAATTTAAGCAACTGGAAAGAAGAAGCCTGAAAAAATCAGGGCTTCAACGGGATTCGAACCCGTGACCTCCGCGAATACCGGTGCGATGCTCTACCAACTGAGCTATGAAGCCACACATTGGGAGCGAGGTCAATTTATTGAGTTCATACTTTCCCGCACAGTGAAGTGATGTGAAGTGTATATGAAATAATTCATATTTGTACTGCGGTTGTAGATGCAAGTGAAGAGTGATCATCGCAGTAAATATTCCAATTTAAGCAACTGGAAAGAAGAAGCCTGAAAAAATCAGGGCTTCAACGGGATTCGAACCCGTGACCTCCGCGAATACCGGTGCGATGCTCTACCAACTGAGCTATGAAGCCACACATTGGGAGCGAGGTCAATTTATTGAGTTCATACTTTCCCGCACAGTGAAGTGATGTGAAGTGTATATGAAATAATTCATATTTGTACTGCGGTTGTAGATGCAAGTGAAGAGTGATCATCGCAGTAAATATTCCAATTTAAGCAACTGGAAAGAAGAAGCCTGAAAAAATCAGGGCTTCAACGGGATTCGAACCCGTGACCTCCGCGAATACCGGTGCGATGCTCTACCAACTGAGCTATGAAGCCACACATTGGGAGCGAGGTCAATTTATTGAGTTCATACTTTCCCGCACAGTGAAGTGATGTGAAGTGTATATGAAATAATTCATATTTGTACTGCGGTTGTAGATGCAAGTGAAGAGTGATCATCGCAGTAAATATTCCAATTTAAGCAACTGGAAAGAAGAAGCCTGAAAAAATCAGGGCTTCAACGGGATTCGAACCCGTGACCTCCGCGAATACCGGTGCGATGCTCTACCAACTGAGCTATGAAGCCACACATTGGGAGCGAGGTCAATTTATTGAGTTCATACTTTCCCGCACAGTGAAGTGATGTGAAGTGTATATGAAATAATTCATATTTGTACTGCGGTTGTAGATGCAAGTGAAGAGTGATCATCGCAGTAAATATTCCAATTTAAGCAACTGGAAAGAAGAAGCCTGAAAAAATCAGGGCTTCAACGGGATTCGAACCCGTGACCTCCGCGAATACCGGTGCGATGCTCTACCAACTGAGCTATGAAGCCACACATTGGGAGCGAGGTCAATTTATTGAGTTCATACTTTCCCGCACAGTGAAGTGATGTGAAGTGTATATGAAATAATTCATATTTGTACTGCGGTTGTAGATGCAAGTGAAGAGTGATCATCGCAGTAAATATTCCAATTTAAGCAACTGGAAAGAAGAAGCCTGAAAAAATCAGGGCTTCAACGGGATTCGAACCCGTGACCTCCGCGAATACCGGTGCGATGCTCTACCAACTGAGCTATGAAGCCACACATTGGGAGCGAGGTCAATTTATTGAGTTCATACTTTCCCGCACAGTGAAGTGATGTGAAGTGTATATGAAATAATTCATATTTGTACTGCGGTTGTAGATGCAAGTGAAGAGTGATCATCGCAGTAAATATTCCAATTTAAGCAACTGGAAAGAAGAAGCCTGAAAAAATCAGGGCTTCAACGGGATTCGAACCCGTGACCTCCGCGAATACCGGTGCGATGCTCTACCAACTGAGCTATGAAGCCACACATTGGGAGCGAGGTCAATTTATTGAGTTCATACTTTCCCGCACAGTGAAGTGATGTGAAGTGTATATGAAATAATTCATATTTGTACTGCGGTTGTAGATGCAAGTGAAGAGTGATCATCGCAGTAAATATTCCAATTTAAGCAACTGGAAAGAAGAAGCCTGAAAAAATCAGGGCTTCAACGGGATTCGAACCCGTGACCTCCGCGAATACCGGTGCGATGCTCTACCAACTGAGCTATGAAGCCACACATTGGGAGCGAGGTAATAAATAAATTGACCTCGCTCCCAATGTGTGGCTTCATAGCTCAGTTGGTAGAGCATCGCACCGGTATTCGCGGAGGTCACGGGTTCGAATCCCGTTGAAGCCCTGATTTTTTCAGGCTTCTTCTTTCCAGTTGCTTAAATTGGAATATTTACTGCGATGATCACTCTTCACTTGCATCTACAACCGCAGTACAAATATGAATTATTTCATATACACTTCACATCACTTCACTGTGCGGGAAAGTATGAACTCAATAAATTGACCTCGCTCCCAATGTGTGGCTTCATAGCTCAGTTGGTAGAGCATCGCACCGGTATTCGCGGAGGTCACGGGTTCGAATCCCGTTGAAGCCCTGATTTTTTCAGGCTTCTTCTTTCCAGTTGCTTAAATTGGAATATTTACTGCGATGATCACTCTTCACTTGCATCTACAACCGCAGTACAAATATGAATTATTTCATATACACTTCACATCACTTCACTGTGCGGGAAAGTATGAACTCAATAAATTGACCTCGCTCCCAATGTGTGGCTTCATAGCTCAGTTGGTAGAGCATCGCACCGGTATTCGCGGAGGTCACGGGTTCGAATCCCGTTGAAGCCCTGATTTTTTCAGGCTTCTTCTTTCCAGTTGCTTAAATTGGAATATTTACTGCGATGATCACTCTTCACTTGCATCTACAACCGCAGTACAAATATGAATTATTTCATATACACTTCACATCACTTCACTGTGCGGGAAAGTATGAACTCAATAAATTGACCTCGCTCCCAATGTGTGGCTTCATAGCTCAGTTGGTAGAGCATCGCACCGGTATTCGCGGAGGTCACGGGTTCGAATCCCGTTGAAGCCCTGATTTTTTCAGGCTTCTTCTTTCCAGTTGCTTAAATTGGAATATTTACTGCGATGATCACTCTTCACTTGCATCTACAACCGCAGTACAAATATGAATTATTTCATATACACTTCACATCACTTCACTGTGCGGGAAAGTATGAACTCAATAAATTGACCTCGCTCCCAATGTGTGGCTTCATAGCTCAGTTGGTAGAGCATCGCACCGGTATTCGCGGAGGTCACGGGTTCGAATCCCGTTGAAGCCCTGATTTTTTCAGGCTTCTTCTTTCCAGTTGCTTAAATTGGAATATTTACTGCGATGATCACTCTTCACTTGCGAACCTTTATCATAAACAGCTCAACGCCAGCTCCAATGACGAAAAACAACGGTAAGAATTTATAGGCGCCAAGACGCCGATGAAATGTCGATATTTTCCCCTGCTGCATGGAATTCAACAGTGTATTTGACGCTCAACCATTTGATTACGGAAGGTGCCATAATTTGTGATAATTATATAGCGCTCTATCCGCTACAGTCGATGTTAACTGCTGGCCTCATGACCGCTGTCTCGAACTCCTTTGTAAACAACCGCACCGCGACACCGCGACAAATCGGCGACATCGATGATGCAGAATTCCAGCAACAGTGTTCGATACAGCCCATACTTGTAAGTAGATTATGTTTGTGTAAACACTATATAGATGTTAGTGATTGATTGAGGCGATCCTGCTGAACCGGCAAAGACATCAGAATATTCTAGAATATTTTGCCGGATTAACCTGCTGCACTGTTTATAGTGGAACCGAATTCGAAGTTGAGCCTCTTCATCAGCTGCTGATTTTCAGAGATATATCGTGGCTTGATCATTAACTTGAATTGTCTCAAGGAGTAATAAACACAGTCGACTAAATTTGTTTAGGTGTTTTTGACGTTAATTTTTTTTTGCCAATTATATTCCCTGGTAAATTCGCGATGATTAGATTTTAAAATTATATTCTTAAAATAAAAGTTAAAAGGTTTTACAAACTCGGAGCTAAAAGTTAAAACTTATGAAATATTTCGTCCGTTTCTCAACCGGACTTCATCAGTCAATGATATGAATGTTAAAAAGATGAATAATATTTTTAAAAGGGTTTTAACGCCTCTTGGGGGTTAGAATTGTGTCATAGATGGCTGCTAATTCGTAACCATTGTCTCTGTTTAATGCCGGTTTCGTAAGTTTATTATAAATTTGAATAGCTTCTTTTATCCTGCGTTTGAAGGTGTTAACTTCGGTTGATAGTACTTTTGTCTTATTTGGGTCCACCGAGTGGCCCTCCAGGCGACAATGCTCGTGAATAGCTGATGAACTTCTTGATTGGTGTTCTTTCACTCTGATTTCCAGAGAGCGGGCCGTTTCGCCAACGTCCTCCTTGTTACACTTCTCACAATGTATCTGGTACACAGTGCCGTATTTCTTGAGATTGACAGTTGTGTCCTTGACACGTACCAATTGTGATCTTTATAGAGAATTGACGGGCTTATGAATAAGTGTAATCTCGTGTGACTTGAAAGCTCTTTGCAGGCGTTCCGAGATTCCTTTGATGTATGGTGTTGATGCATAGATTTTCTTCTTGTTTTGAGGTTCTTCGGTATCTTCTTTTGTAGATCTTGGATGTGGTATTGTTAGCATCCATTCTGGATAATTATTCATTTTTAGGGCTTGCTTGCAACATATCCAGTTCACTTCGGAACAAGAAAACGATGGCAGGATTCCTTTCCTTGATACCTGACTGTGTGAATATTAACCAAGATGGTTCTACCAAGATCTCCGTGTACCGCAAACCTACGCACACGGACCAGTACTTATTAAACTTCCAATCAAACCATCATCTACAACACAAAAGAGCTGTGGTTAACACCCTGATGTTGAGAGCTCATGAGACCTTGGTTACGGAAAACGATGACAGAACTAGAGAAACACAGCAAAAGAAGATACCGAAGAACCTCAAAGCAAGAAGAAAATCTATGCATCAACGCCATACATCAAAGGAATCTCGGAACGCCTGCAAAGAGCTTTCAAGTCACACGAGATTACACTTATTCATAAGCCCGTCAATTCTCTATAAAGATCACAATTGGTACGTGTCAAGGACACAACTGTCAATCTCAAGAAATACGGCACTGTGTACCAGATACATTGTGAGAAGTGTAACAAGGAGTACGTTGGCGAAACGGCCCGCTCTCTGGAAATCAGAGTGAAAGAACACCAATCAAGAAGTTCATCAGCTATTCACGAGCATTGTCGCCTGGAGGGCCACTCGGTGGACCCAAATAAGACAAAAGTACTATCAACCGAAGTTAACACCTTCAAACGCAGGATAAAAGAAGCTATTCAAATTTATAATAAACTTACGAAACCGGCATTAAACAGAGACAATGGTTACGAATTAGCAGCCATCTATGACACAATTCTAACCCCCAAGAGGCGTTAAAACCCTTTTTAAAATATTATTCATCTTTTTAACATTCATATCATTGACTGATGAAGTCCGGTTGAGAAATGGACGAAATATTTCATAAGTTTTAACTTTTAGCTCCGAGTTTGTAAAACCTTTTAACTTTTATTATGCTTCTGGAACAGGAAACAAATGTTTTTGATTGTATATTCTTAAATTTATATTTTGCAAATTACATTCCCTGGTAAATTCGCGATGATTAGATTTTGTTTTTTTCTTGGGAGTTGTTGGTCCTGCAGATGTTGAATGTTGTAGGCAGTGGTGTGCAAACGGATGCAACGGTGCGAAGACACGCAATATCATCAAGAAGTTCTTCTTGCTACGTCATTACAATGATAATTTTGCTTTGACAATTTTTGATAAGTCTTGACGTTTGAAGTTCGAACAAAAATCCCACATGTGCACATAATGTGTACTACATGTATGACATGCAGTTACAGTGTATGCATCTCCATGGACAGCACATGTAATGGCCATGTATGGCCCCAACAATGTTGAATGAGTTGTGTAAACAGGTGCAACATTGTTGTGTTATACTTTAGTGATCACGGAACAAAAGCAAAACAACTCCCAACAACATGCAACAGGGTGTGCAAATGGACGCAACACCCAACAGTGTTGGAAGTTGTTGCATGGCAATGTTGCATCCATTTGCATGGACCTTAGCTTGCATTATATAATCCATCAAATATGAAGATGCATCTGTGGGTAACACCACAAATAACAGCGTGAAAAATTAAGGATTTCTATCAGGTGTTTTGAGAAGTTGCTGAAATTGTCCGAGTCACTCAGTGACTGATTACCAGTGAATGACATCAGGAACAAATTTTTCTTAACACTGCTGAGGCAAAAAAAAA
>OX419346.1:13260342-13270342 GCA_948470475.1 Galaxea fascicularis
TAATGTCTTCCTTCTAATTTGTCTTTGGTACAGGTTTGATGTAGTCAAGCTTAGTTCTTACAGCTGCTCTCCTTAGGGCTTCGTAGGGTGCGACTCCTGTACCTGAGTGCGGTGTTGATCTGTAGATGATAAGCATGTCTTGAATTGCATCTCACCTCTCAAGATGATTTTTGCCTTGCAGTCTTGCAATTTGTTCGGTCTTGTTTACAGTTTGCATGAATCTTTCTACTTCGCCGTTCACTCTTGGGTGAAGGGTTATCACCCTGTGATGTTAAAATCCTTCCCGCCCTGCAAATTCCTTGAATTCTTTAGAGTTGAATGGGGTCCATTATCGCTCTCTTAATTCTCCTTGGAGTTCCATTAGGTAGCGAAGATGTGCTTCAATCTCTCCTTGTTAGTCTGTAAATTGGTTAATGGTACTGATTTTACCACTGGATACAGTACCGTGCAAATGTAAGTTAACAGTCTCGACTTGAAACTCAAACCTCGATCCTCGAAGCTATCGAGGATCGAGGATTGAGGTTCGAGTATCGAGTTTCGAGACACTCGAAGAATTTTTCGAGGATCTCGATGGCAGCTTTCGAGGAAACGATTAATTTCTCGAATCTCAAACAATAAGAGAGAACAAAAGCGATTATCGCATGGCTCTTGCATGTAGTCTCTTCTCAGTTTGGTAGAACGTTCAACTGAAACCATACTGATCAACGGCACGGAATGTTCGATAAATCTGTTTCGCCGCGGTCTTTCTTCGGCGCGTGTTATTTTTGTAAACACATCCGTTCCTCGCTGTTGTCAAATCTTTTGAATCAAAACTTCGAAAAACAGCATTTCCTTGATTAAGAGCGCACAACATTTTCGGCAATCGGCAAGAAACCGTGGAAACTTCAACTTGATCATGCGCTTGTACCTGGTTCTCTTGTCAGTCAGAATGCACTTGTAGTGACCATCTGGGTATGGTCCACCATGGTCTATGGATACTGTCTATTGGGATGTTTGCCACCTTGATTGGTTTTTCTCTGCTTTCTTTTGTAGCTACGTGGCACTCATAGCATTGGCCAATAGCAGTGCTGATTATTCTGTTCATTAATGGAAACCAATATTTCTTTCTTAGCATTTGTTTGGTGTTGGTTTTTCTTAAATGTCTTAGGTTGTGTCCTAGTTTGACCACTTTCTTCTGTAATGCTGGTGGTAGTACTATTCGGTGTTCTCTGAAGATAAGTCCTTCTGCAACTGATAGCTCCTGTTTCATGTGCAGGTAGGGTACAAGGTCTTTGTCTCTCTTATGTTTCTCCCAGCCCCCTTTAGCAATCCTCTTGATTAATCGCTGCATGATGTCATCTTTCTGAGTTTCCTCTCTGATATACGTCACAACCACAGCATGCTCTGCGCTCATGTTCCAGCTGATAATCTTTTCAGTTATGTCTTCTCCTGTCTCAGGTAGAGGGTGTAGGGAGAGGTAGTCTAAGGGGTCTGCCTCATCTTTCCCTGGTTCGTACACCAACTTGTAATCCATCCTACATCTCCATGATCCATTTCGCAATTCTTGGTGGTATGTTGGACTTTACTTTATTGAACAAAGGTACCAGTGGCTTGTGGGCAGTCACGATTCTGAATCTGGGTGCACCAAGTACATGTAGGTAAATCCTCAGTCCCTCCTTGGCCCAGTCTTTAAGTGGTTTTTGTAGGTGATACGGTACAGGGCATGGTTGGTTTCCTTAAGTGTTCCTTCTGGATTGATTTGAGCATTCCAAGCTCCAACGGTGTACGCTTAGGAGTGGTGGGGAGTCCATTTTCCCTTGGATCACTAAGAACTTGCTTTGTGTGCCACAGTTCTTGTTGTGCAATGTTGTAGTGAATTCACCTTTAACTGTTACATTGTAGATCAGACTGAAGTGTCTTCAGCAATTGTTTCTTCTGGGTTCTTGTTCTTTAATTTCTTGTGATCTGTGCTTGAGGGCCTTGAATTGATACTCATCCATCACGTTTGCACTTGGTCCACTATCTGGTCTTATGAAGACATCAATGTCTCCTATGTGGATTGGTACAGTGTCTTGATTTGGACCTGACCTTATCTTCTTTACTCGGTGTAGGTGTTGTACTGTCTCCTGAAGGTAGAGGTAATCATTATCCGAGTCACTGCTTGTCTCCTCAGCCTCTGTTGTTTTCTTGATTCACTCTCTATTGGCCTCCTTAGGTCCATTTTGAGGTGGGGCTGTGGCTCTGCAACACGACGCATAATAATTGTATTCGCCACACTTTAAACACTATTGTCTGTATGCTGGGCAGTTTCGAAAGTCTTGACCTTCACAGCAGCAACCACACTAGAAAACAAGAGCTCTGGCAGTTCATCACTGGCTGACTGAGTGAGTATTAGTATAACTAGCACTGTACATGTGGTTGGTGGTGATTGGTGTGTTTGTTCTCTTGGGTTGGAGTTGATTGGAGGATTTAGATCCTTGACATTTGAACTTGAGTACAATGTCCACTCAGCGATAAGAATTTGAGATGTTTAAATTGACACACAGTTTAACAAATGGACTTTTTAGTTGCATACAGTTCAATCATGGAATATAAGGAGGAGATTTAGGAAACTTATGGTGGTGCCAAGAAAGAAACTGGATATGGAAGAAAGTGTCTTTTGTTGAGAGGCCATGTTGCTTGGAACTACTTAGACAGACTAGAACGAGAATCAATGTAGCAACATTGATAATGTTAAAAAACAACTTCAAAATTCCAGCAACAAATCTGCGCTTCAGCAACTAGATCCTTAAGTAAAAGAACTTGTGTAAATGGTAGGGATCTTGAAAACTATTACTTTTCAATTTTTAATTGGCTGATAATGTACATGCGCACAGAGTTGATACCACCTTTAGGCTTTAAAATATATGAAGTGCACCTTTTTAAGTTACATGTACGTTTATTGACCAAGAGCAACATTGGTACACTTGCACTGTAAATTAAGGGGTTATTCACATTAAGACCTTATTGGGTTCGAAATGTGGTTGTAATTAACTATCTCACTGCAGCAGCTGCTAAAACAAAGTTTGTGATTATGTGAAGAAGCGATAAGATACAATATTGTAACTTGGACGCAAGTATGTTGGTTTTAGCTGGAATTTCCAGACGTTTGGTTCCACGGATATAAATAACCAGACTACATAGCAGCTGATAAAGAGCAGGTGTGTAGCAGGTGAAATGTCCAATCCACATGTATGTACATGGATATGACTACATTGCGACTACATCATGAGAAAAATGATCAACTTGGGTACCATTTCTTACCACAGATTTGTGGGCTCTCAAGGTCGAATGAGGACTGCTTGCTTCTGTCAGTGCATATGAGTCATTGGTTGTAACTTAAATGTGACTTGATTTTGTAAATAGTTGACAAACATTAAAGACACATACATGTAAGAAAAGACTTATCTGTATTCAGTAAAATTAAAAACAAAGAAACAAATGGCATACTTCAATAAGATAACAAGAACATTTCATGTAAGGTATAATTTTTGTAGTGATAACTAATGGGAGGAATATGTTACCTTTAGTCATACCCTAATTTCAAAGCCAAATGAACAACTTCTTTTAATCTTTGGAAACTAATATAAAGTGCTCATTGTGTCACAATTTGGACCATGAGAGGTTTTTAATAACCTCCACAAATGCTCTGAAATCTTTTACCAAGTTTCATCATCTGGATGTCATTACTTTCTTTCTTTTGTCTCCTGTAGGGCCATGTTTGTATGAATCAGGCCTGGTGCCTGAAAGATTGACGTATCTTGATGATGTGAGATGTCCAGTATCATTTGGTATAGGTTTAACAAACATGGTGGAACGTACCACCAGAGGGAGTGCAGACTTGTCCAGGTAAAGACTCTCAAATCATTTGCAACAAGATTGTTTTGATCACTCAAATTACAAGTAAACAGTTCATTTTTAATTTTAACTCGTGGCAAAGTTTTTTGTTCATCCAGAATGGAATAAAGCCGGGTAGTAACATTATTGTAGTATTTCAGCAGATAGGTTTAGTAAGAAAGGGCCAAAACAGTTACTTCTTGTCTGACCATATGTGCTTACATATATGCTTACATGAATTGTAGTAAGAAATAAGTATAAGCGTTCTCTGGTAAAAAGTTTTAAAAAGACTATGAGCTTTCGACAGACTGAACTGCTGTCTTCAACGGATAACGGATAACGTTTTTATCCGTTGAAGACAGTAGTTCAGTCTGTCGAAAGCTCATAGTCTTTTTAAAACTTTTTACCAGAGAACGCTTATACTTATTTCTCATCATGAATCCTGGTAACGGATCTTCAATATTTTTACATAAATTATAGTGTTATTAATTCCTGAAGTTTTACGATTATGTTATCTTTAACTACTACAATTTTAGTTTCTGAAGTAATACTTTTTATCAAAACCGCTATTTTGTCACCATATTCTTTCTACTTGTATTTCTTGTTTTGGGTCGCCTACTCGGTTAGTCCTACGAACTACATCTGTATTTAGGTGTCCTAAACTCTTCACAATGAACATAATAAAATTTGAAATAGTTTATTTTCCTCCTGCACACTTTTATTTTTATATGTAAATGCACTGAATTGTAAATAGTATCAACACTTTGTGTGAGTTAAAATAAAAATCAACTTGACTTGACTTGCTTACTTGATCTCATTGAAAAGCTCTTAAACCACCTTGCCACTAGTACTTGAGAATCAGAAAATGCCCATGTAATTTCTCAAAGTACACCATCAGGTGAATTTGTAGCATTAATACTTCCCTGTGTCATGACATGACCATTTTGTTTCTCTGGAACCACTTATACTTATCGAATCTACCATTTTCGAAACTTTATTCATCCTTCAGTTGTTAGGTGAAATCGATGAGCAGCACTGTTACACCTGTAGGTTTCTTGCTGAACGGTCAGCAGTTCTTATAATATCAAAGGAAGTGGATCGGCCAGTGTTTAAGAATCTAGGCCTTTTAAACTTAAATACCACTTAGGATTTATGTTGATTATTTAAAAGGAAAGAAATGAGAGATGGAAAGGAAGTACTTATAAGAAAAGTGCAGCAGTACAAGCCGTTAATAGTTTGTTTCAATGGAAAAGGCAAGTACTACACATACCATGAATATTTACTTTATTTATGTTTGTACAAGATATACAGCAAATTTACATTGTATCACTTAGTTCATCACATGGGTTTTCTTTCTCATTGGCTTAAAGCAACCAATATTAAGGCAATATAAACAAGAGGTTGGTTCATGGAGAGAAGGAGATTTATGTTTAGTAGTAGTGTGATGGGCACCGTGTAAGAAGACTGGGGAAATCAAAGGCTCCGTAAAACAGGGAATGGGGAATCTCTAAAATAGGGCATCTCTAAAATGGAGAATCTCCACTGAAAAAGGGAAATCTCTAAAATAGGGAATCTCTAAAATAAAAATGGAATATAGTATGTACAGCATATGGAGACTTTCTACAGAGACGGACCTCCTACCCCTAAGCGCTCACTAAAGAAAGCACTAACACTGATTTTCCAAGAAAACGCGTTCCAATTTAACGAAGGGAACTACTTGCAAAGACATGAAACCGCCATGGGGACTAAAATGGCAGTGGCCTTTGCCAATATTTTCATGGTGGAAATTGAAACAAATCCTAGACAAAAGCGCTAACAAACCGCTCGTCGGCAAATGTTACATCGAAGACATAATCTTCCTCTGGCACGCCAACAGCGATGCCGTCGACTAGTTCATTGAACCATAGTAGTAACCAGTAGTAACCAGTCTCCTCTACTAACTATGATTAAACAAGCATATAAACACCACCCAACTATAAAATTTATGGCTGAAATATCTTGTACAGAAACGACATTCTTAGACACAACAATCTTCAAGGACGAAAGATTCAACAAAGAGTCAGTTTTCGACATGAGAACCCACTTCAAACCTACAGAGACATTCCAGTACACGTTCTTTACAATATGTCACTCTCCGGTAGTAAAGAAGGGCTTTGTTAAAGGTGAAACACCTAGACTCCTAAAGACACTCTACGAAGAAAATGTTTGAGAAAACATTCCTCAGCATATTAGGGATGCTGGATCACTGGACATTTTTAAAAGACGGCTGAAAACTTTTCTTTTTAAACGCGCCTGTTTAAATTCATGACCTTACTTTGATGTTTTATTACCTAACTATATTGTCTTACCTTTTGTGGTTCTAACTTTAATTTTAATTTTTTTTAATTTTGACCCTGTAAATAGAGCCTTTGGAGCTTTGGGAAAGGGTGCTCTATAAATGTCTTATTATTATTATTATTATTATTATTATTACACTTAATGGAGAGAGGTTACTCGAGAAATAATATGTCAAAAACGAGTGCGAGTGTTTCATCAGGGTACCAAACACCGTGAAACAGATCAAAGCAGGAGGCCGCAGTCCAAGTGCTTTTTATTGTTTCGAGGTGTTTAGAACCCCTGATAAAACACGAAGCACGAGTTTTTTATATCACTTCTCAAATGAAACAATACAGATTTATTCAGTGTCACATAGTTGGTATTTTCCTTTTAAAATGCTCTCATATGCATAATTTATTGTGCAAAGCCGAAGCGTTTCGATTTAGGGAGCCGAAAACGGTTGCGGAAGAAGAAGAAGATCTAGTCGATAAAGCTATTCCTACCTCCACGAAGTATAAGAGCAAATGGGCTGTAACCATTTTCAACCCTAAAAACTTTATATACTTCTCCCTTCTTACCATACATTAATTATTGTAATTTGATTTGGGGGTCCACATTTGCCCCTTACCTCGAAACACTCTATACACTACAAAAGAAAGCCATTCGTATTATAACATTTTCTCCTCCACGAACACATTCTAAACCTCTCTTTTCCAAGCTTAATATTCTTTCGCTTCACCTGCGATATAAATTCTATATCTTATGTTTTGTTTTCTCATATTTCAGTCGCCTTGCGGTTGCCTCTCTTTCCTCGCTTCTACATCTTAATCGTGAATTTCATGGTTATTTAACTCGCTCTCGTCTCAACCTACACAAATTCTCGCGTAGGTATCAATTTGCTATTTGCCCTCAAGCCCCAACCATTTGGAATGATATCCCTCTGACTTTACGCAATAGCCTTACCATTAGCAACTTTAAAAAGAAGTTTAAATTGAGCTACCAATAGTGAATATTATACTGAAATTCTGAATTATACCTGGATTATTGTCATTAGTTCTGCATTCAGTCTATTAGTGTACTAGCACTTATCTTTTTTATTTAAGTTTACTGCTCAGCTAGTCTATTGTTCTTTGTAAAATAGTCTTTGTCTCTGACCAAAAGCCATTTAAGCCTTTGGCTTTGGCCAAACTTATGTTTCACTTTGTATTGTATGAAAAAACAATAAATGAACAAATGAACAACTAATGGCAAACTGCGCGAAAGGTTTAAGTGCCTGTATTGGATTCCGGAGGCATGTTTAAAGATTATGATCTGCACAAGGTTGGAGTACCGTCAGCTCGAATGGAACATACGGATGCATTGTCTTTGAATTATTGGCTGAGCAAATTTGTCATGAAACTACATTTATGGCTGGCCACTTTATGAATTATTAACGGTTTGAGAAATTTTATTTACAACACTCTCAGAAGTGAAATCTGAAGGAAGGAAACGGGTTCTCCACCAACAGAACAATACAAAGAAACGAATCTTGCCCTTTGCAACACAATACCACCCAGCAGCTCCAAACTTTAACGAAATCGTAATGAGCAAGTAGTACTTTATACAGCAACAACCATTGCTGAACAAAATTTCAAGGAGCTGCCCATAATATCATACAGAAACGGGCATTCACTTAAAGACATACTCATGAGAGCAAAATTATAATAAAGGTGGGAAAACCGGAACGCATACTTTGGAGCCGTGCAGGCCTGTCATCCCCAATTAACACTTTAGAGATTCCCTATTCATCCATGTCCAATACACCCGAATCGAGTCGAATCGTCAGCAAGCACAGGCGATTCGACTCACCGGAAGTCAGATCGCGGGTTAAAATCGACTCACCGGAAATTAAATCGCAACTTGAGGAGGAAGTCATGTTGTGAATATAAGCGCAAAGCAACTTCTTTCCCCGCAATCTATCGATTCGACTCGAGTCGATCGATTCGTCTACGGAAAAGTCGATTCCACTCGCCGGAAATCAGGTTGCGATGTAAAATAAAGCACATTGGATATGCATTCGTGACGCCTTGTTTTATTTAATTGCGAGAAAAGTTATTCCGATTTGAAAAAGTGCAAGATGATTGTCACGTGACCTAAGGTCTCGGTTTAAAAGCAATATTGTTTTGCTCCAGCCAGTGCGGTTTGGTGTGTTGCTATTGCGATGAGTAGAGCACCATCTTTACTAACCATTGTATTCTTTCAGTGGTCATTCTACAATCTAAACTTAAGTGACACAGTGGCAAAGTTGGGATGTCAGTATGAAATCTGGTTTCGAAGTCGATTTTTCTTTAATAAATAAATTATCCATGAACAAGCAGATACTTGCGATGTAAAGTAGAACACATTGGGTATGGATTCGCAACGTCTCATTTTATTTCAATCATTGCGAAGAAAGTTATTACGATTTGAAGAAGGTGCGGGATGATTGTCACGTGACTGAAGGTCTTGGTTTAAAAGCAATATTGGTTTGCTCCGGACGGTGCGATAGGATCTGTTTCTATTGCGATGAGTAGAGCACCTTACGTACTAACGACCTTGTTGTTTCGGAGGTCATAGTAAAGTCCAAGCTCAAGTTACAAAATGGCAAAGTTGGAATACACACTGTAATACCTGGTGTGGATATCAGTTACACGTCATTTTGGTCAATTGCAATTGGTGCTGTGATGAACATGCAGTCACTTGCGAAGTAGAGTACAGCACATTACGTATGTATTCGTGCTGTTTCGTGTCACTTCAGTCATTGCAAGAGAAGTTATCACGTGTTGAAACTGTGGCGCAATGACGTCACTCTGTGTTAAAGTAAAAGAGAGAATCTCTTTATTGCAGCAAGAATTGTTGCGATAGGAATTATGCTGCGATGATATCAGGAAGTGCTTAAGGATCGCATTAGGAAAGAAAAAGTTCTTTTAAATTATTTTCCTTGCTGTTATAAGAGCCTAACCCTGCCTTTCTGGTGGCGGACATGGCCATTTGCAAACAGCAACGACAAGTGTTATTTTTAGTTCTGCATCTCGTGTCATCGGCTTCCAGTGCTAATATGACTGATAGTAACATAGCAGTCAGTCTGTTTTCTTGACATTTATGTGTTTTGAGCTGCAAAAATGTGTTTTGGAGGCCAAACAAGGAATTGGTAACCGGTAACTGAAAATATGAAATCGGTAACCGGTAACCAGACGTGACGTCAGTTGTGTGGTTTTTACACCGAGGTAAACAGTCGTTGGCGCTGTTTCTTTCGCCACAGTCACAATGGCTTTCAATCGAAAATTCGGATACAAAGAATGATCGATTTGATCGAATCGATTTGAATCGGCATCGTATTCCACCCTCCATTGTTGCCTTGCAGCGGTATTGTGTCTAAGACTCTCGCGAATCTGTTGGTAGGCCTGCTGTAATTGGTCAGCAGTGTGGCGCATGCGAGTGTGTGTGTGTGTGATGTGTGTAGAAAGCATGGCCGACAGGTTGAATAAAGGATGCTCGTTGTGTTAGCCCAGTTGTTCCTGTTCGTGCCTGTACCTGCTGGTCAACAAATCGACTTCGGGTGAGACGATTTGACTGCCAACACAGACGAATCGACAACGTATACCACCCTTCATGTTGCCTTGCAGTGGTGTTGTGTCTAAGACTCTTGCGAATGGATTTCCGGTGAGACCATTCGTCTGCTAACATAGACGAATCGACTCGATTTGGGTGTATTGGACAACCCTCATTTTAGGCCCTGATTACATGAGACCGGTACGAACTTAGACCGGTACGACTTCAGATCGGTCTCCATACAAATCCTTCTTACTGT
>OX419346.1:13277842-13282842 GCA_948470475.1 Galaxea fascicularis
CACTTTTGTCCATGATTGTAGGTCTGCCTGCTGGTTGGATTTCCCTTCTATGGGCTGCGCTGAGCCAGAGGTTACGTGAGACGCATCGTAACCACAGCTCTTTAGATAGCGCGTTCAAAGCATCCGAATGACATGTTCCCATGGGTTTCTTGGAAAAGCCAGATCAAGGATCAAGGATCACCGGATCAAGGATCAGCTCAAAATAAATTAATATACATTATTGATTGCACCCCTACGTGACTCAGAAATAAGAGGAAATTAGCCAAAATCGACACAAAGATAATAAATACAGATATACTGCATACTGAAAAAGCCATACCACTTTGTGGAAGTGCCAATTGTTGCTACAGAGCGGGTTCACTTGTGCATAAATTACAAACGGTTCAATTCACATGAAATTTCCAAATTATCCCTTATGTCGGTATGTCTCACTTCCGGTTCAATTTCGAAACACAAAGCCGGTTTTGGCGATGCAATTTTATTGCTTTTTCAATCAATTGTCGAATAACGTCTCTTGTCAAATGCCATCAGAAACAACGACTTAAACGTCTTCTTCTAAGCAAGTGATTCTTCAGATGCATTCTATAGGATATGAAGTCAGTAAAAATATGAAGAGATGAAGTTAAAGCAGCTGTTTACTCCGGCAGTCGCCAAAACCGGCTTTTTATTAATGTTGGCGTTGAGCTGGTCGACGGCCTGCTCGAGTTTGTTGGTAGTGCCCGTTGGACCGGCTGTTGTGCTCGGTGGGCTCTCAACAGAAAGCGCGCCTGTTAACTGTTCCGTTGTGCTTGTCATAATGGAGTGACCTGAATGTGAAGATAACAATGAAGAAAGGGGGGCTTTCGTAAAGCTCAGGGGCACCCAACGTCAATTTTCGGAAAATATCTGTTCGGAAGACGATTTGAGATCTAGAATTTTCGGAACATTTGTTGTAAAATTTTTTGCTTGCCTGCCTCTCCTAGGATTTTCGAACATCTAAAAAATGGTATAATTGCCCATTTTAAACGGATTTTTACCCTAAAAAGGTCACCTAGAATTTTCGGAAGCCTTATTTCTGGCTGAAATTTTCGAAAAGGTAAGTTTTGATCCCTATCATTTTCGGATCACTAAACTTTCAGCTAGGAAATCCGAACAGATGAAAAATTTTTAGGAGATAAAAATATGCCTATATCTACCATTTAAATACTAAAATACGTTCAACAATGCTATGTTTAGTGGTTTTGAACTATATTCTCGTTGGGTGCCCCTGAAAGCTTACCCAAAGTTGTCCGAAGCATTGAAGGCAGGCTCGAGGGCAAAAGGCTAGATTAGGGAAAATGTCGTGGAGAGGCTAAAGTACGTTGCGATCAACTGGAAAGCACTCATGCAATTGACTAGCTAGCACGCGCATGCTTCTCATGTAGTTCCGCAGTGACTAGGACTGTAGACGAGGTAGTATCAACCATAGTCATTGCGTGGTGTCTCTGTCATAATTGAATTATCTAACTCAAAGGAATAGTACCATGTTATTTTTAAACAAGGGAAACGATACTTTGAATAGAATGGAGTTGGTAATCCAAGGTAGGATGGGCAATCGTGGCTTTTGTTTTTTTAATTCTGCTTCTATTGACCGTCAAACTGAATGAAAGCGCCATTGCTTTCTTTGAGACGCAATTTGAATATAACAAGACGCCTGTAGGCGTTTACGCGGGATGTGTTTGTCAATATCACAGTGACACTAAATTTGAATGGTTGTCCCTGCACAGACAGAATCTTTTCATTGGCACAAATAAATGTTAATGTAAATGTAAGCATGCAGTTGGTAGAGTATTACAAACATCGCTCGATAAATTGTGAGTGAATAGTAAACTCACTGTTTCGTTTCGTGTGAACTCACTGGTTTCAAGCACACGCTTGGCTATCCACCTTCAATAAACAGTGAAATTCTTGGTTCGATCGCTAGCAAACACACAAGTTTGTGAGGGTTGTCCAATATACACGAACTGATACGACCCGTAAATGGCATCTTGCTTTTAGAACGGGTCGTACGAGTCGTACAGTTCGTGAAACAATGGTTTACGGGTCGTACAGTTGGTGCAGTGCATAACATTAGTGAGACTTAGGGTTTATATTCAAGGATTCGTGCGACTCGTACAGGTCGTGAAACAATGGTTTACGAGTCGTACAGTTGGTGATGTGCATATCGTTAGTGAGACTTAGAGTGTAGATACAAGTTGACGACTCGTACGGGTCGTACGACTGGTACGGGTCGTGAAACAATGGTTTACGAGTCGTTCAGTTGGTGATGTGCATATCATTAGTGAGACTTAGGGTGTAGATACAAGTTGACGACTCGTACGGCTCGTACGACTCGTACGGGTCGTGAAACAATGGTTTACGAGTCGTGCCGTTGGTGATGTGCATATCGTTAGTGAGACGTAGGGTGTAGATACAAGTTGACGACTCGTACGGGTCGTACGACTCGTACAGGTCGTGAAACAATGGTTTACGAGTCGTTCAGTTGGTGATGTGCGTGTCATTAGTGAGACTGAAGGTGTAGATACAAGTTGACGACTCGTACGGCTCGTACGACTCGTACGGGTCGTGAAACAATGGTTTACGAGGCGTGCCGTTGGTGATGTGCATATCGTTAGTGAGACGTAGGATGTAGATACAAGTTGACGACTCGTACGGGTCGTACGACTCGTACAGGTCGTGAAACAATGGTTTACGAGTCGTTCAGTTGGTGATGTGCGTGTCATTAGTGAGACTGAAGGTGTAGATACAAGTTGACGACTCGTACGGCTGGTACGGCTGGTACGGGTCGTGAAACAATGGTTTACGAGTCGTTCAGTTGGTGATGTGCATATCATTAGTGAGACTTAGGGTGTAGATACAAGTTGACGACTCGTACGGGTCGTGAAACAATGGTTTACGAGTCGTGCCGTTGGTGATGTGCATATCGTTAGTGAGACGTAGGGTGTAGATACAAGTTGACGACTCGTACGGGTCGTACGACTGGTACAGGTCGTGAAACAATGGTTTACGAGTCGTACAGTTGGTGATGTGCATATCGTTAGTGAGACTTAGGGTGTAGATACAAGTTGACGACTCGTACGGGTCGTGAAACAATGGTTTACGAGGCGTGCCGTTGGTGATGTGCATATCGTTAGTGAGACGTAGGGTGTAGATACAAGTTGACGACTCGTACGGGTCGTACGACTCGTACAGGTCGTGAAACAATGGTTTACGAGTCGTTCAGTTGGTGATGTGCGTGTCATTAGTGAGACTTAGGGTGTAGATACAAGTTGACGACTCGTACGGGTCGTGAAACAATGGTTTACGAGTCGTGCCGTTGGTGATGTGCGTGTCATTAGTGAGACTTATTAGGGTGTAGATACAAGTTGACGACTCGTACGGCTCGTACGGCTGGTACGGGTCGTGAAACAATGGTTTACCAGTCGTTCAGTTGGTGATGTGCATATCATTAGTGAGACTTAGGGTGTAGATACAAGTTGACGACTCGTACGGCTCGTACGGGTCGTAAAACAATGGTTTACGAGTCGTACAGTTGGTGATGTGCGTGTCATTAGTGAGACTTAGGGTGTATATACATGGTAACAACCCGTCGATTCGTACGACTCGTAAGGGTCGTGAATCCGTGGTTTTCGAATCGAATCGTTCAGTTGGTGAAATGCATATCATTAGAACGACTATGTGTTGACGAGTCGTATGACCTGTACGACTGGTACTTTTGAGTCTTAATGTGTAGTCGATATAACAATGTCCAAAACCTGGTTTGAAACAACGTTTTACAGTTGGAGTTTTAATACGGTCCGTTTTTATTAGTTGCGTGGTATTGATTCCAGTTAGAAAAGCACGCGTTTTACCTTGATAAACAAGGTTTTGACCTGGTTATTACATGTTAAAGGGCGTCAATTGTACTCTGGATTGTTGGGTTGAAAACGATTGGAATCGGCCGAATTTCACGCATGTATGTTGCTTTAACCAGGGTCATCAAGGTGTTGCTACCATTGAAAATAAAAAAGTGTCATAATTTGTTACGCTTATCATTGACATTTATACCAATATACGTTATTTTACTTAATGTCAATGAAGGGGATGTCTTTCGTGTAGTTGGAATCAGTCTTCATTAGTTTAATAGACAGGAGAATGGAACTATATTGAAGTGATTTAAGCTTCTTGAACTTAATTACGGGGATAATAATAGACAGGAGAATGGAACTATATTGAAGTGACTTCAGATTCTTGAAGTTAATTTCGGGCATAATAGTAACAAATAAATAGATCTATGGTTGGTCATGTCTTTTGTAAATGTGGTGGCTCCTAAAAGAGCCGTTGTCTAATAATGCCTACTGTGCTATGCCAAATTTATAGATTTCGGCTTGCAGAATTTATCTTCCTTTGTCCACTGTTCGTCTCACTTCGTGGGAGACCGTTCAGATGAAGAAGTTTGCGGTGATCAGCATCGTAATACTGAGCTTTGGAATCTACGTTGTTTAAAATGAAATCTATTTGCCGGGCTCTTTTCTCGGCGGTGAAATGTGTTGCCCAAAACTGCGACAGAATTATCCACAATTTTCAGTGCTCTGACGCTTAAACAACGAGAAATAAACAAGCACTTTTAGTATGTAGCGCTTTTGAGTTCTCGCGCTTTGGGCTTTCACGCTTTTAGAACGAGGTGTTTGTGTCACTTATTATTAGTATATGTAATGTATGTATGTATGAATTTCACCATCAGTACGGTCGGCGAACTATTGTTTTACCAGGACGAAGAATATGCATTTATGTTAAGCGTTTTTGTGCTCTGAAGCTTAAACAACGAGAAATAAACGAGCACTTTTATTGTATGTAGCGCTTTTGGGTTCTCGCGCTTTGGGCTTTCACGCTTTTAGAACGAGGAATATACGTTGTATTTTGCGCTTTAGGGCTTCTACGCTTTTAGAACGAGGAATATACATTGTCCTTAGCATGTTTGTCTCACTTACCATTAGTATATG
>OX419346.1:13287842-13292842 GCA_948470475.1 Galaxea fascicularis
AGAATTATAGGTACGCTTACTGTACATTTATTCTCAGTTGTCTCATAATTATCACCTCTACTTTGTAGCTGCAAAATTTACTAAACTATCAATAAACAACAATTTAATTTTTGGTTTACAAATTTTTGTCAAATGGACGAGGTGACTTATTGCAGCGACGGAGTGACTTAATTGTTGCCGTGATGTGTTGCAGCAACTTGGCGCATAGTCGGTCTTTAACCTATTATTAGCAATAGTGTGGAATCCACCGTAAGGAAAAAGATGGGAACTGGTACCTTTACCTATAATGCTTTGCACACAAAAACTAGTAAAGAGCATATAAACACATAAAGAAAAATTGTAAGTCATTCAAATTCAAGAAGAGCAATGCTGTTAGTAAATTAGGAACGACTGCCATTAAACCAATCATTTATTTCTATTCCCTGCCATCTTTTTTCTTACGGTGGATTGCTACATGTTATGTATGTATATATATATATACATCATTAATTTGCTCAAGGTGAGTGGACTCTCAGTTCCTTCATTCTTCTGTTCAGGCTGTTGATGATCTGCTCCTCACTTCTCTCAGACCAGTTTTCTTTTATCAATTCTACAAAGCAAATTAAAACAGTCGGATGGATTAGACTCTAATATTTGCATTTCATGATCACAAATATCAAGGAAGTTTAAAATGCAAAATCCAGGTGACAATTTCCTGCTTGCTTGATGCCACTAACATAATTGACATCAGACCATTTAATAGTTTTGAATGAGTGTTGTAATGTCCTCATATTTCTGTCAAACTGAAAACCAGCTTCTAGAATATAATATTCAGGCCATTATATTTTTTAATGCAGACAATCTATAGTTAGACTTAAAATTAATATACAATTTTCAAATCTGATGAGGTATTTAAGTGTAAATCCATAGTTGTCTGCATTCATGTCAATTTCCTTATTGATTATATGACTGTATAGTCATAAGAAATAATTCCAAACAATTAACTGAAGTCAGAAGATAGTAATTGCAAGTTAGCCTGCACACTGAGGCAGTAAATAACCTGAATGAATGAATGAGCTAGTGTCAATAATCATCAGTGCACAAGTGAGTGAGTTAGTGAATGAATAAACGAACAAATGAGCGAACGAGCAAACAAATGAATGAATGAGACCTTATTTATTAATAGGTGTCAATATTTAGCCATATATTATAAAAATTATTATTGTTAAAAATATTTGTACAGGACCAGGCCGTTGTTATCCATTAAGATATATTTATAATACACTTACTCCTGCTGGCATCACAAAGCTGTCATTATTGGCAACATCAGCTGTACTTGTGCTTTCTGTCACTATTGGAACTGCAGGGTTAGCTTGTAGTGGATTGCTTTGGTCTTGATTCGTGGTTGCAGGTGGGATATTACCCTGATGTCTCCCAGTTTTTACGAAATCTAAGACACTCAAACGAAACTAAGACCTACGATTACCAACTGAATTAAGTTCGAATTCGTTCGACGTCTGAATCAACAGGCGTACCTTTGTTGGCCTTAAAGTCAGTGAATTCCATGACTGCTCGATAAATCCTTAACTAGTATTTTTTCAAAACTTTGAATTACTGAATCGCGAAAATGGAGGAACCAACGGCCTATTATCGTTACATTGTTACGACGGTAAAAGTGAAGGCTCAGGTCTTGAAGCTATTCAAGTTCGTTGCCCACTATCTGCTTATTTGTCAAAGAAAACTGAAATTGATGTTTGCAAAATATTCTACACACATAACCCTTTTTAAGGTTCCTGTTTATGTTAACACACCAACTGGCGATAGACGCTTGATCTGAAGTGAATTTTCCGTAGGTAACTTCTAAAGCTTACATTTCAATCTAACGACCACTGAAAATATTAGACAATCTCTGACTGACCTGTAAAAAATTGCTAGCTAGTGCTGGACTTTCGACAATCGAAAGTTGAATTGCTTGATCCGAGAACTTCAGTAACTAACAGTGAGAGAACGTGACTGAACCGACTTTGCGCCAAAATTTGAAGTATGCAGGTGGTTTTCAGTTACGAGAACAATGAAACCTCTTATCCTCTGTTGTTCCCTGTAATGATATGTTGTCTTATTCCGTACAATAACAAGACTTTCAACATCCTTTTCTGACATGGCAAGGCTCCGCTGTTACCTGCAAATTCGTTCAAATATTTGTATTCAACTTGAAAACAAAATTTGCGCTTTGCGTGCACTTGGTTTCCAACGTGACGTGATCGACAAGATATTTTGCTGATATTAATAAGCCACGCGGTTACGGAACCTGGTAACGAATAGAAAGTTACCCTGCTAGCAGAGGTTTCTTTCTGGCTATTCTTTTAGCATGTACGAATCGTTCGCGTCTCTTGTATTTTGCGTTCTCTCGGGGAAGTAAACAAGCCGACCACGCAAAATACAAGAGACGCGAACGATTCGTACATGCTGAAAGAATAGCAAGAAAGAAACCTCTGCTAGCAGGGTAATAGAAAGCCAACTGGCAGTCTGAATTACGATGGCCGAACAACATCCTCCTGCTGCGAAAAAGAAGCGGGGTTTATATATGCAATACAGATACGATAAAGCGAAAAAAAATCCCAAGACAAACAATTCATAACCGGAGGGCTGCTGCAGTCAGACGTCGGCAGGAGGAACAAGCAGCAGGAGAGTCTCCCAACACGTCTTTCTGGAACAGAAAGCGGAACTTCTGCACTTGATCCTGAACACCAAGGTACGGCCTGGTTTAAAGCTTTCTTTTCCCACAGTGCGCGTAGAATTATCAACTCTCTTAGGCCCTTTATACATGAATTATAACTGTTTTAACTTAGCTTAACTACCGTTTAACTTTACTTACCGTACCATTATGCGAATATTTTATGCTTCGACGTCTACAGCAAGATACAACTTCACTGAAGACAATCAACAAAATTCTCGGTTGCTTGATCAGTTCCATTCGGATTCGGAAGAACTTGAGCTGTCTTTCTCTGATGATACGTCTTATTCTTTAGCGACGATCACTGCGAGTTGTTTACGGCGACGACAGTAAGCTGTTCCGATGACGAGATCGACACTCGATGTACAACCATCTCATCACGATTAATAAACGTCGACGAAGAAAGGTCATCAAGCACGCTAGCAAAGGACAGCTCCCACGATCCACTTTATGCCTTCCCTACAACTAGTGGAACCTTCCATTCAATACTCACAAAATCAGAAACGTGTGAATACCTTTTTAATACATTTGTATTGTACTTTTTATTGTAAAATATCCTCTTAACCTAAATTTTATTGGTGTAGTAACTGATTGTAATTCTGTAGTATATTAGTAGATAGTATACAAGTAGGTGAAGAGCACACCTTTGTGGATATACTACTAATAACGTCTATTATCATTATTATTACTATTATTATTGTTATCGTTATTCTTATCATTACTGTTAATGTTGTTATGTCAAATGTCGAGTTTTTCTTCATTTTGTTGTTGTTTTTCAGGAATGTATTGAACTTGGATGTTGTACCTTTCACCTGTGTAGGACCAAAGTGTTTTTTCCTAGCAGGCAATAAGGAATGCACATATGTTGCCAGGATTCCAAATTCAAATGAGAAGGACTGCAATCCTCGAGTTGTAACATTTTGTACTTACATGTATTATCACTTGTGCCAAAATTTAGCTGAGCCAATTGTATTTAACTACAATGCCAGTTCAGGATAGTCAGATTTTTATGTTAAAATAATTCATTAAACAGCCAGTGTTCCTTTTATTTTTTTCTGGGAATAATTTTATGTCAATTGCTGAATGTAATCTTTTCAATAAGTAATACAATCAATTTCCTTTGATTTTTATGGAACTGACACTGACTGATGCATAATCACTTTGCATGGAATGTCAATCCCTCCATGGAGTTCTATGGAAGTTCCATGGAAGTCCATGGAGGTTCCATGGAACTCCATGAAGTTCCATGGAATCTCCATGAAATTCCATGGGCCCTCCATGGAATTCCATGGAGTTCCATGGACCCTCCATGGAATTCCATGGAGTTCCATGGATCCTCCATGGAATTCCATCAACTTTCCATGGAGTTCCATGGAATTCCATAGAACTCCATGGAGTTCCATGGAGTTCCATGGAGTTCCATGGAATTCCATGGAATTCCATGGGGTTATTTCACACGGGATACTCTCTAAACTTAGTTATTACCTCGATATTTCTAGTTTGGTAAATCTTTATTATGCACTCATCTACCCTTTCTTAATTTTATGGGATAATTGCTTGGGGCAACACCTATCCTACCACTCTTCAGTCAATTTCCGTCTTGCAAAAGAAAGTTTTACAAATCATTACTTTTTCAAAGTTCGATGAGCATTCAAGTGCTTTACTTAAACAGTTACAAATTCTCAAATTTAGTGATCTTGTTAAATATTCTGTTGCAATAACAATTATTGGTATGTACAAGTTTTATAACCATCAATTACCTTTGGTTTTTAATGATTTATTTATTTCAGTTGACAATATTCATAGATATAATACTCGCTTGGCCTGCAGGCAAACTTAATATTTACCTAAAGCTCGAACTAATTATGGCATTTTCAATACATGCTTTCAAGGACCAAAAATTTGGAATTCAACCCTAAAAGGTTCTAAATAACAAACGTCTCGATGACTATTAATTTATTATTTATTTCTTTATTTTGTTACATATGCTATTCTATTTACTTCAAATTAATAACTTATTTATATTTGTGTATATTATATTTTCCAATAGTTTGTGTGTTTTGTTTCTTTTTGTCTGTGTGTGCGTCTGTTTGTATGTGTTTCATTGTGCATGTTTCTTGGTGTGTGTTTGTTTTACTTCTTGAGTACATTGTACCTCTGACCTTTTCATTAATCAATTTTATATCCTACAAACATATTTGACCTTCTGGTATTTTTAGCTCTAAATAGTTATTTCTGAAGGTCCGTACGTTTTCTTATTTATTTAACTTAATCTTATATTACCAAT
>OX419346.1:13300342-13302842 GCA_948470475.1 Galaxea fascicularis
TATGGTCCCAGTAGTGGATGCATGTGAAAAGCCCTGGTATTAACCCGCACATGCTGTGTATTCTTTACAACAAGTGCTTCCTTTAAAAGACACCTTTAGCTTTGGTTTTCTCTCTCTCTAAGTTTCATGGGATGGTTTGACAAATAATCCAATTTCATTGTTTGTGAAACAACCTGAGGCAGATTGCACTCAGTCACAATATTAAGTGTGGTGGTAGAGGTAAAACGTTTGGTATGGCGTATTCCCTATTGAATACTGTGTGGTTCCAGAAAATCTCAATCCACTCCATGAAATGCAAACTTTCATATTTGCTCATTAGTTTGGGGTTAGGTGCACTTTAACATAATTGACATTCATTGGTCTAGAGGTGCATTGGTTGCATTTAGTGTGATAGATGCATGAATGATACTGTGTCAAACAAAGTAAAAAAAGAACGTTATTTAAAACAAATAGACTCCATCTGTCAGTGACTTTGTATTCTGACAGCATACAGAAGACGTAAAAATATGGTAAGAACATGTTGACTGTGGCTCATAGCTACTTATTTGTTCTTAACATGTTTTGATGTCATCCATGTGTTATTGAGAATACACACACATGGCCAAATGAAACTAAAAACAAGCACCTGCTGAATTAAGACTGCTGTGGGTGTGTAGGTTGATTCAAGCTGTTTGGTAAAAAGAAAACTTGAAGTAGCACAATGAGAATGTGTGACAGCAGTGTCACCAAGAACATCTGAGTTCTAGGATCAGTGCCATTTTACGCAGCATTGCCCTTTATTCTCATAATTTATGCCATTAATTTAACTTCTTTTTTTATTTATTTTTAAGTGGTTTCCTTTGGCAGTTACTGCAGGATATCGACTCCTGTTGGCCTTGTATTGTTTAGGTTGGATTATCTACAGCATCATCTCTGACAACACTTGGAAGGGGCTCCTTTATCTCACAGTCTGGACATTCATATGCGTTACATCTTACTTCATCTGTAGCACTAGCATATCTGTTACATACTGGATACATACTTATCACAATTTAGCTGCCAATCATGAACCAGTGGAACAACAGCTTCCAAAGGATTGCAGACCAAGCTCCATTGGGGAAACGTCAAGTGGAGCCTCCTATTATGTAACACCAAGACAATCAACTAGTGACAGTACTGAAAGCTTGTTAGAAGAGCAATACAGTCATGATGTCTTTGAAGACATTGACGTGGCTCCTGCTCAACTGGTCTTGCCAGGTGATCATGCTTCATCATGTGCTTATCCCTCGTATGCTAGTGATGAAGACTATTCTCAAGCTTGGTACCACAAAGTATCGTGGGTGTTCTATGCCATTGCTGCTAATAACTGTCTTGTTGTTACTGTGGTATATTGGACTTTGTTGTACACTGGCTATCATGTTGGAGGGGCAGATGTCACTTTTCATTTGTTAAACTCATTTTTCATGT
Organism: Galaxea fascicularis; assembly: GCA_948470475.1. Lineage (NCBI taxonomy): Eukaryota > Metazoa > Cnidaria > Anthozoa > Scleractinia > Euphylliidae > Galaxea > Galaxea fascicularis. Next base: position 13,301,789 of record OX419346.1, read on the forward strand.
TGACAGAAACATTTGTAAGTAGCATCCCAGTGCAACTTTTCCATGTAATATATGCAATGCTGTATGGAGTTTTATATGTTCTTTTTACAGTAGTGTACTGGTCTTTTGGTGGAACCAATGACTCAGGCGATAGGTTTATTTATCCGATTCTTGACTATAGTCATAAACCTGTTGCAGCTACAGTATTAATTGTCCTATATGGGCTGCTGGGTCTTCCTGTGGCTCAACTGATTCATTTTGGATTATTCAAACTCCGTTGTTATTTAAGAACCTAGCAAGAACAGTTCAAGTTAGTCATTACATTGCAAGCAATATGTTAAAACATGATATATTGAAATTTGAACACACAGCTAGTATTGAAAGATGCAAATACATGTAATCATTTGGCTTATTGTGGTTGAACAGGTGTGACAAGACTCCAATTTTGCTTAATTTGTATATGTAATCACATGATTTCGAGTGAAAAACATTGCGATTCAGAAACTTCAAAAAAGACTCATTATCCTCCAAGCCAAGATGAAAACAATTGATTTGTATTGGTAATCACATGATTTTTCTCGTGCAATTCGGAATAAATAAGCACAAGTAAATTTTTCAAAGACTATTGCACGAGAAAAATCATGTGATTACTTGTTAATAATATATGTACAAAAATTTCAGACAAAGAGCAGACTGTTTGTTTTTATTTTGCCTTGCGGGGTTAACATGCTTCTCCAATAAGAACCCGATTGGTCCAAAAAATGACAATGCAGGCTCGTTGGCAGGTTTGCGGAATACAGATAAAATTAGGCTATCTTTCAAAATGCTTTTCACTTTTAAAAGCCTGAAATAGAACAAACACTGGAAAGTCCAATTTTTTGCTCTGTTTGGGATTGCTCTCTGCCAATCAGGATGCAGAAAGTTTTGTATATATTATTATAGCTTATAATTTTCACTGAAAACGTCATTTAAACTACCCTTGAAAGCCCAGTCGATCGACAAAAAAGACAATTCATCCTTACACTATTCAAACTGTGGACTGGTTTTTAGTGGAGGCTCAATATTAGACTACTGA
>OX419346.1:13312842-13317842 GCA_948470475.1 Galaxea fascicularis
TTATTAACGTGGGATCGTTAACTACGGATGCGAGTTATTACCCGGTGGGAGGGGGACAGGGACGGGGACGGGGGAGGTCGGGGAGAGGGTTCCTCATTGCTATCTTGCTCATTTGTGAAAGGCCTATTGCCTGAAGAGCCACGGCTGAATGATGTTCGTGTATCTAACTCTCGTTTATTTGTGTCAATTGCAGTGGTTTCCCAATGTAGTCGTTACCATAGTACGCGGTATTTTTGCAGGATATTGCCTCGGTTGGATCATTTTCAGCGGCTTTCATCCGGCCAATGGAAATGAAAAATGGTTCATTTACCTCACTAACTGGGGGTTTACTTTCCTTACGCTGTATTTCGTCTGGGCTACAATTGTTTGTGTACTTCATCACCTCCGGAGATCTAGTGACAATGCTGCTATACAGATGAAGACTGTGGAAAGAGGCGGGAATGATGTGGAGGGAGGCGACGGTCAGGTTTCCGATCAGGCGGAGATGTGTTGGTATCACAAAGGAATGTGGGTAGTTTTTAATATTGCTGCCAACAGCGGTATTTTGATCACCCTGCTGTACTGGACGCTGATATTTGGCGGGAAGACCAGTGGTTTGGATGTTAGTACCCATCTGATAAACAGCGTTTTTATCGTGACCGATGTTCAGCTAAGCGCGATTCCAGTGAGAATTCTTCATCTGCTTTATGCTTGGTTTCTTGGCTTGTCTTACCTTCTGCTGACTGTCATATTTTGGGCAGCGAAAGGCACCAACGCTCGTAACGATCCTTACATTTATTCATACATCGATTACAACAACACTCCAGCCCTGTCTAGCGGCATTGTTGTTGCGTTTGTTTTGGTGGGACAACCGCTTATCCAAACTCTCCTTTTTGGTTTATATAAACTGCGACGTTTCCTGGGCCTGAAATGGGGTAACACCCTGTGACCTGAGTGGTGTCTAGACATTCCGCTTAGATTTATTCATACTTATTCATACCTGTATATTACTGTTTATAACTTCTCAGTGTTTTTGGATCAGGTAGTTACGAGTGATTTGATAGTTGTTGAAAGATACCATTGACATTTAGAAACTAAAAATGGTTAGCACTTTAAACAGAATTTCCAAAATTTCAATATTTGTTAAAGATGTACCTTACACTCTAGTCCAGATTAACCACCTCATATGTGAACGCATGCAACAATGAAATCACGGATCAGTGCGGACAGCGTCCTGAGATCACTACGCTATAATTCTTGCTCCATATTGTATTTGAATGAATAAAACTCAAATGATGCAACTAACGTTTGGGGTGAACACGCGATACTGGCACGGAACAATGTTAACAGACGCGCGCAAAACTGTATTGTTGCCAGTTTTCAGGGGAATAAGCCTGAATTGCGAATATCCTAAATTTCCAGGAGAATTCAGCCTTCTCTGACAAGCATGCTTCCTGGAACGTTTGAGTAATAAAGGGAATGGCTCCCGCAGTAGGTTGCAAGCGATCTGCAACTCCATTTATAACAATTTTTTCGTCACTAAACCCCCTCTGTCTTGAGATTACAGGTGTTGTTTGTGGAGTAGCATCCCTAAGACCTACACGTTTTGGACAGTTTTCGTTTCAACCGGGTCTCTCTCTTTGAAATGTGTTAATACTGAAAGTTTTAACAGCGACAAGTGTAGGCCATGGACGACGCCAGCTGTCTTAGCATTGCCTGGACGGCAGGAGGGGGTGGGAACTCATGAAAGGTAATAAAAGGGGAACAATAGGACTGTAGTATGGATAGACTTATCAAACGTCCAGTTTGCTAGTTTTGGTACAAGGCTGACGAGTGTCTCGAGGACTGAATTATAACCTGTGTTGTAGGTCACTTGCTCTCAAACCTGATCCATTTGGTGTCGCCATTTTCCTGCTTTATGCTGTAAGTCGCAGGGCAAACCTGGAGTGGTAGGTGGATTGACAGTGTTTGGAAATCGCACCCTTACGCTGACGCTTTGAAAGAAAACCTCATCAACCTATACATTTTCTGAAAGCTTAATAGTTATACAGTACAATCATATCTTTGAAATTTTCTAAAAAGTCAGTGTTGCAGTGATATTAAAAGAAATGCCCAGAAACACAGCTTCGCTTAAATTGGTTCGTTTCCGCGCGTGAATTATCGGATCGGCGCGATTAATATCGGAAATGTTTTCTCACACATCACCCTCAAAAACCGTGTCTGCGATTTTCCAGATGCGGTTTGGTTTTTTTTTTACAACCTCCTAAAGTTTCATGTTGTCCATGAGGACGTTCCTTTGTACAAAAGAGGCCATAACTCGGAAACGGAAGCGAAATCAAACAAAGCCCGACACGGTTTTTCGAACAAACTATCCTTGAAAATGGCTGCCGATTTTCAGCTAATTCCGTCGGAAGACGCGCGTAAACGAACTAAAAATGTTCATCCTTATATGCAGTTTTATGTTATCGAGAAAAAGACGAAAAACGTTTTATGAGATTTCTGTGATTAGGTGTTAAAAATCCCAGCATGTAAGAAGATTTAATGACGCATTGACAGATGTCGGCACCGGTCAGTTTACAACAACAATGGCTTATGACAACTTGAATTAAACAGACGTCTTCAATTCTGGCACGAAAATCAGTTCGTTCTCAACGATATTTTCGTGCGACTATCACTTGCTGCAGGTTGCTCTACGGCTTAATTGGCGGGACTAGTGCCCTCCAATAACCATTCGTCTTGGCTGTAGTACGACCCACGGTCGCTCAGAGCCAAAGATCTTGCTTGTTCAGTTCCACACAAAATTCCTTGATTCCAGATTTTCGCTTCTTCGGCTTCTTCGAAGACGCAAACGGACAAGACGTTTTCTTGCGTTTTCGTCCGGACATTAAGAACTTCAAAAGCTAAGCTTGTCAAGAACAAAAGCCAACTAGCGATAAAAACAACCGAGTCAAGAACAGTTCGCGTGCAAGTCTCTTTCGTTCAAATTAACTATCACACCGCATTCGCGTTACAGGTGACAACCGAAGGTAAATTTTAATTAGAGATGACAGGAACTTGTCAACGCACCGTCAGCGGTTAATGAGATTCACAAATAGTTTTTCTCTTTATCTTAAAAAGTAAAAAAGCTTTTTTTCTCATTCTTTTTGCAAAATATTTATCTCAGTCTTCTCAATTTGAACAGCAAAAAAAAAAAAAAATTTCTATTTTTCGTCAAAATCCACCTACCATGATACCTTATCTTTTCCTGGCATTCACTGTTATACTTCATAGAATGTGTTTGAAACAATGGGAATAACGGTAGTTATTTCGTGGATCTCTTTTGTAAACCAAAAGGGGACATTCTGCCTTGTTATGGCATATTGCCACTTATGGTGACAAGTTGGACGGAAATCTAAATCAGTATTGAGAGAACGGAGAAGACATATTGCGATTTTGTTGTACAGCTTTAACACGTTCGCTTACGCAGAAAATTTACCTCCTTGCCACAACACTTCTTTTACTAAGCCAAACAGGGCCGTAATTCTCTGTATTGACGGAATCCCTCAGATAGTTTTGGAGAAACAGGTCCTCACCGGGGTCCTCACCCGGCCCAACACAAACCGGACGTCAAACTGAACGAGTTCGTTTGGTGTGCCGCTGGTTTAGCACGTGGTGTCGCAATAATAGCTCCTCAGGGAATCCAACTTATTGTTAAGCAAATCAATAAGCACGGTTTGTTGTAACGCCACTGAATTTACATTTATGCATATTGATAAAACTCAGTTTTCTCGTGTGCTTTGCTAATCTAAAGACAAAATGTGGAGGACAGAACTCCAGGAGCTGCAAGAGGAATTTCGCTTGATTCAGTTTCGTTTACTGTACTCAAACGCAGGCGACTTTTCCGAGACTCCGGTAAGTGGAGATTCAGCTCGAGTAATTGTAAATTTCGCCATCATTTCCTTATTTGCATTCGAGCACAGTTTCTGTTTCTCGTTTCTTGATAATCGTATAGTATCACAGGGTAGGGCTGGTTGTCGATACAAACCTTATAGGATTCCTTAACTGTCCCGAGGAAGATTACTGTTATCCATAGATTCAAATTCCCTTGTTGGCTTGAGCGAATTTCGTTTATTTGCCGCAAGCCTCTAACTGTCAGCATAAAGTAAGTACTGTCCACTGGAAAGGAAAACAAAGAATTTTGTTTTCACTTGGATTGCGACACTTCTGTTCAGCAAACCAAGGTTTGGTTATAGCTAGATAACAACAGATGGTCAGAAAAAATTGAAATTGTCCGTTGCCTGATTTCGTACTTGGATTGATAAAGAGATTTTAATACTACAACGCAATGCTGATACTGTTGATTATTAAAAACTACAAAATAGAAAATTGATAACTTGATACAAAATGTACATGCGATTCGATTGCATTCAACACTCCATGATTTGCTGCTCAGTAGTTAGCAGAACTTTGCGAAGAGACGAACAAACGTGCTTAGGTCTACCTACATACAAAGCGAAATTTATTGAGCAGCCGTACTTGTCGCCTGTTTGTAAAGACGACCGGATTACATGGGAAATTGGGGCGAGTGAAATGGAAGGACAAGGTAGCGGGAAATCTTTCCCTAACGCCTCAGCCTTTCCGATGTAAACAAGAAAGTTCTATATGATCAGTCGGGATAAAGAACGTAAAATGTGCTCAGACTTGCTGCGATAATTAATGTGCTTCAATATCTGCTTTTCGAAAAAAAGTCACGCGATTGAGGCTGGATACGTCATAACAGCTTCTTTTAGATAATTTATGAGGTTCGCTCAGTCGGGTCCCGTTTTCCTGCTATGCGAGACCGCAACAAAGTCAATATTGACAATATTGACAATATTGACTGAGAATGAGCAGCCAGAGTTTGCTACTCAGCATTCAATAGAAAAACAAGTTATATTGAAATGTTTTTTATAAGATAACAAATAATTACTCATAATCAACAACAATGCATGACAATAACAAAAACAGCAACAGCAACACCGATGACTTTAATGATAATGAGA
>OX419346.1:13322842-13392842 GCA_948470475.1 Galaxea fascicularis
AGCGACGTTTTGTCACAAGGTTACGTACGGACTGTTTACTTTATGCAGCGCAGATTTGTTACAGAAATCTAAATTTATTTCACTGAAAAAGATTGTATGTTCCTCTCAGGGTTCAGAGTTATATTGACGGAGTTCTCGCTAAGGATCTTGTTTATCCGGACAATGGAGAAAATATTGAATGAAAACGGCGGAAGCCTGGCACTGATGCTGGCAATGTCACCCTGACCGCCAGTGATATATTTTTTCTCCCGAGCACTGCCATAAGTGCGCAAACAAATCGCCGATGGTCGAACTCTTCTGCTAAAATTTTCCCTGATTAGTATGATGGCATGATTTCAAGCACACAAACAATCATTCTTATCCGCTTTTTAAAGCCGGGCACATTTTCACGGAAAATGCTTCGGCATTTTTTCTTTTACTTTTTGCCTCAAAAGTTCCAGTTCAGGCTCCTCCATGTCACGATTTGATATGTTTATGTTATGATGTTAGGAGCAAGGGTGGCACAATCGGTTAGTGGGCGGCCTTGCATGGTGCATAAGGTCCCGAGTTCGATCCTGGATCTCACATCCTTGTTTCGACTTCTTTCCTTTCAGTGTAGCTTAAGTAGCTTTAAATACCCTTAAAACGGAGCACTGATGGAAAGACGGGGGTAAAATGAGCGCACCGTCGGCTTCCTGGGAGAATACTCTCTAGAGAGTAAAGGAATTATCGACATTAAATAAGGTGTACCTTACCTATGATCATCTTGTTTCGGTGACATCAAATGACCATCCTTCGCGCAGCATTTTTGTTTTCGCTCAACAAGCGTACGCTTTTTCGGAGGTTTTCTCGTTTCTTTCTTTTTCACGAAGCAAAACTTAATTGGAATAGATCCTGTTTTTAAGTCGACACGAGTGGATCGTGGCATTTTTTGAAGCATTCGGCTTCAAAATGGTCACCCGGCCACATGTCCTCGAGTGCTCGTGTTGTTACGTCAGATATTTACAACCCATTAGGAAAGCAGATTTTGGTTTTCCTGCGGTAAACGATACCCGAGACGTTTTGACTGTCATGTCTGACGAATTGTTACAGCCACATGTAATACACCAGTGAGGCATGTTCAAGAACAAGCGAAAGAAGTAAGATTTTGCTGAACGTAAACAAAGGACGCGAATATTGATCACCACCAAGCCTCGCTTTGATGTTACCAAGGAAATCTTGACGTCATCACGCATAAGGGCCATTCCTTTTACTTTTCGACCTGAACAAAATCCGACTTGAACTAAATCCGAAATTAAAAAACTCCGTCAAGAACAAAATTCTCCTCTCCAAGTAATGACCAGTAATCTGATCTGCTTTTTCGAATGTCCGTCGATTCTTGAGTTGAAACTCGATACTCGATCTAGTCATAATCGGTTACATCAGGTCCAAAGGAGAAGAAAACTTGAGACATAAGCAAAACAAAAAGAGGCACTAGAAGCGACTGCAGTGAACAAGCAGGTTTGTTTAATTGTTCACCCTCGTGACGACGGTAAATCGTTCATTCATGAATTATTTTCTTTCCTTTGCGACCATCTGGCTCGTGAAAAGTGGTCAGTAAGAAAAAGTTCATTGTAACTGTGGTGTCTCCACCAAGTCAGTTAGAATCTAAGCACATTTTCACACGCAGCGAGATCTGGGTACGAGATTGGACAGACTCCTGCTATCTCAGCCAAATTTTTCCACAGTATTGGCCGTTCCGAAATTCAAAGGGGAACTGGGGCGAGTTTCAAATTTCGAAGTAATTGATGAATTGACACCTTCACGTGAAAGATAACATTGAAATTGGTCGTTTGACCAAGTTTGATTCTTTCAGGTTGAACAGAGACCAAGTCAGGGGTGGACCTTGAAACATAGCTCAAAATCCATACAAACGTTTCTAATTTTGAGGCGGCGTCCCCCAAAACCATGGTAGATGTCACTGTCCGGGCGAAGACTGGCGCCTGGTGTCCAGTCCCTACATACGAAAACTAATGTGGTAGCATTAACATCATGCCTCGCAGTCATCCCACAAACATCGATAATCCGCAAAAAGTGACGACTCCTTGATGTAGCTCAGTCATTTGTCTGGTGATTCATATTCGCATCAGGCAGGCATTAAGGTTAGCAGGAAGCAAAAAAAATAAAAGAAGATAAAATCAGTTGTAGTAATTGACAACGGGTGCATTGTCCACGTCACTGTTAATCCCCGTACGTCATTAAAAACAACACATTACATTAGATGTTGAACTAACGCCTTTCTGGAGATGGACATCGATCTGGAGTCCTGTTAGGTAAGTTTAACTGTTTCCTTGTTCTAAAAAAGCCTCCGGCAGTTCTGCCTCACGTTTCAGAGTAAAATAACATTCATAGTTATTATTTCCACGTTTAACGTTGTTTGTTTTCATTGATCTACAAATTTAATCAGTTATTCCGGTTGTCGATGGTTAAGTTATCTTTACAGCCTTACATCTATCAGCGTTCTGTCTGATCCTTATGTTAAGCATTGTAATCGGTTGTAACCATCTCTCAACTTGTAATGAAGATTAGTTGCTGTGAACCGAAACATCGCCCACTTGACTAAACGCAATCGATAAATTCTTACTTACAAAACCATTCGGCGGCAAAACAGGTCTTTTAAGAAAGATCATTGATAGCTCAATATAATTCATTAACATTTTCAAACTTTCTTATAACTCGCTATGTTAGGCATTAATTTACTTTAAACTATTTGGGATGACATGCAAGCGTATGAACATCGAGCACTTTTTGCTGACGTTTCACTTCAGCAAATGGAGTGTGGAATACAATACTTTGATGCATACTTTTCGGAATCCTTCCGCTTTGGCACACAAGGCAAAATGTCCAATTTAACGTTCTGCCTAATGGGTTTTCATGGATGTTCGATAAGTTTGTTTTAATGAATTTTTTCGTTTGTTCATCAGTAATAAACGTAACAAAGACGGTGGAAAATTCTAAAACCGCGCGCGCACTCAGCAAGCCACCGGACTTATCCCGTTCCTTATGACTTTCTCTCCGTTTATTGGTATCGAAACTATCAAAAGTCGTGTGCTTTATTAATGAGAGGGCTCTTTCATTTCTTCATGGAGATCAAACCATGCCCAACTCATGGTACACCGTGATGTTAGTTTCCATTTCCTCTACTATGCGACCTAGCCGACCTCTGAATCACCCTAAGCCGTATTGAAGTACCTCTTTCGAGGATTTTCCCCACTAATATTGACTCCTGGAAATTAGCAGTGATAAACGCGTTTCCAAGTAACACTTCGTGTTATTTTCATGTTATGACTGAAATAACTCAATATGGCGACTAAATTACAAATGTTGAGTTAAAACCGTAAGGTAACTTGTTATGGTATGAAAGATTTCTGGTGTTTGAAAGACGATGTAGGGTTATTATAAAAACAGATTACTTGGGCAATTTATGACTGGAACTCGATTGTTGGGGTAAACAGACAGACTTATGAAAAAATCTATCGACTATCTTTGTGATTTGATTTATAACATCTTACATGCTCAAGTACAACTTGTCAAATAAAAACTTTAAGTTGGGTAAAACTTGAATGAAAAGTGCTACAGGCTATTGAAAATCGGGCCTAAATCTTTTCCTAGGAGCAGAGGCATTTTTGCCAGCATACTTTAGACTATGCGTGCAACATGGTGCAATTCCCCTCCATTAAAATAAACGTTGAAACTTGCCTGTAATTTTGTAAATGCAAATGTAATTTATTTAAGCCCGATGACGTGAGGAGTGGTTGCCCAATCACCCGAGCCAAGGGCTCATGTATTAAACGTTCGAGAATTCCGGATCGAATTTTTTTTTAGCCTGTTGAAGTTTTTGTTTCGACTCGTGTTTCTGGTTTCTGTAGAAACAAAAACACAAATCTAGCGCAAATTTAGTCATGATCTTGTATGCTTTTATTTACTTTATTCACACTTATGGAAAATGATGTTAGAATCTAAGCCAATATAGCAGTTGAGTACTTGACTGATTTGCCTCCCGAAACACCGTTTGCGGTAACATGATTTTAGATTTGATCTGATCTGATCTGATGCATGATATGTTACGATATGATGTGATATGATATGACATACGAGACTACTATGCAATGCTTCCTAGTGGTATACCATGGATTATAATATAAGCCGAGAAATTTCGGAGATTTGATTGGTTGATAGTATCACTATTTCCGCGAAATAGTGGTATAACAACAAAAATGGATGGTATAACAAAATTACCATGACAACACTAAACACAATAGCGTTTTTGCTTTTGTTTTCAAAAAACGGCAACAAGATTCCCGGAAATTTCCGGGGAAGAAATGTAAAAGCTTGCCGAAAAAGCAGTAAACAAAAATACAAACAAATAACAGCATGACCTGTAGGTGGTATTTTGGACAATTTTGAAATATCATTCGCGTTATTATTGCCAAATACCACTACAGGTCATGCTATTACCTATACATATCCCACGAGTCGCTTGTATTTTCTTCTGCAGTTGTATACGCGAGTCCTCTGTATACAAGGACATACAAGTGACAGGTAAGATATTTCACGGTTTATCACTAGAAAGCTCTGAATAACTATTTTATACGATGTTATAGAAAATACATGGTCCTGCACCAGCAATACGATACACGGTGGGAAGGTACAATACTCACAAATATACAACACCTTTCTTGGATTCTGACAGTTTGTATTTTCTATGGCTTGGTGTATGATATGATATGATATGATATGATATGATATGATATAACTTTAAATTTGCAATACCTGCCCTTATTAGACATAAAAAGCCGTTGAGTCAGGATGGCGGCAGATGGCGAGGGAGTGGACGATATGGTCGAGCTGGCAGAGATCTCGGAAAAAGCCATAGCTACAAATCTGTTCGTTCGGCTTAAAAAGGAAAAAATATATGTGAGTACTCAAATCTTTCATTTCTTGTTATAAGCGTTAAGATCCTCTCATTTTGATTCGAAAATTTAAAATCATTTTCTGAAAAAAAAAAGATACTTTGTACAATCATGAAGGATTTGGATTCAACAGTCGGATTCTGCAAGCAACAATGAATAGTCTGAATAAGATGAAACCGCTTCTAATCAGATACAAGTAAAATTTTAGCCGGAGAAAGTTTTAAATGTTTTCCTTCCCATTCTATGTACTCGGTCTTCCAAGAAGACAAACGTTTTGTTACAAACAGTAGTTGGGACCCATGTTATTTGAGAGTGCTTCAGAAAGGCGGCTGTTGGCTTTCATGTACCACTACCATAATCAAGAATTTAATGGTCGTATAACTGTAGCTCTAGTGTTTCTTAATCTCTGTCTACAGACTTACATTGGCCGCGTGTTAATCGCAATCAATCCTTTCAAAGCACTTCAGATCTACGGACCCGATGCGGTAGATTTTTATAGGGGTGTCGATAATAACGCAGACTCGGAAGACGACTTTGATGTTCCTAGTCATGACGACCGCGCTACCCGCTGTACAACAGCAAAAATGCCCGCGGACATTCTGGAGAACAGAAGAAGGAGCCTTCAAGCGTGTGATTCCAGAATGCCTAGCGGACCTAGCATTTTTAAGAACATGAAGGTACATGCAAGCGATCCCTACAATTACGGCTAAACATGCAAGCATTGTTTGGCCGCATATGTTACCGGGGATTTTGAAACTTGTCATTAGAGCTGTTTCGTTGCCTGGCTTGTACAAAGATGGCCATGGTCGCAAGCTCTTTTAATAATTCTCAAGTATATCTCTCGAATAAAGTTACGAAAAATAAGGTGAATAAGCTTCATCTCATTCATCGGGGGTTACTTTTCCCAAAAAAGCGTCAAACGAACTTGGGCCCGGCAACGAGGGTGATTAGCAAATCAAGATAAATTCGTCTCCTAGCAAATAAGCTCTCAGGAAACAATGCATTCACATCAGTTTGTTTGTGAAAACATTTGCTCAGGCAAATGGCTGCTTGCCCTCTTTGCCTCTATGGTTATTTCAGGTAGCCAGTCCCCTCTTTTTCAGTTTGTAATTAAATAATTTTATGTCTGTAATGTAACTAAATGGGGAAATAAAGGATGTTGTTGTTGGTGTTGCTCGTTTGGAGATCCTTCAGTGATCTTACGAAGGTCGGACACTCCATAAAACGGACTTTGAAGACAATGATTTTTTCTGGGGATAATTTCGAGGAGGACACAGGATGTCAGGATGGACACACATTGATTCACTTGTGTCTGCCGTGACATGTACCAGTTATAACTAGCAAGGGATGTAGCATTTTATATTGCAACAAAATTGATACACTTAAGGATCTCAAGGATTTGTTGGGTGAAGCAAGAAATTAACAGGCTTAAATGACAACAATATCATTGAACAAGGTTACTTTGCAAGCTGTTTTTGTTTTTTATAGGGTCCGAAGCCCCCTCACTTGTATGCTCTTACAAACACCATGTACCACAACATGATGATGGAACATGAAAACCAATGTGTTATCATCAGGTAGGGCCAATAGACTCTATAGTTAACCATGGTGAAATGGGTTGTGTCAGCTAATGCAAGCATGAACAGTGCGTCAGGTAGAGAGCTGAAGTACACTTTGCATGCAAGGAAGTACTTCTTACGCCAATTCGTAAGTCTGTATGTCTGTCTGTCTATAATCTGAGTCAAAATAATTTCTCTCTTGGCCTTTGAGTCTGGCTTGTTTCAGTCCTGAATCATCGTCGTCTTCACTAACATTTCGTGCCTGTTTTAAAGTCTTCAAAAAATTTAGATCACAAGCTTTTTTGGTCTTTCGATCTGTTTGCGAGCATGTTTGCAACCTGATTTCTTAACGTCGTGAAGACGGTCACCTTCGTCTTAGCCAGCTTGCTTTTAACACAACTTTTGACTTGCTCAAAAAGTGTTCCTCTATCGTTGTATCTTCGCGAATATGTTTCAGATCTTCGCAGGCAAGACTAAACATAAGAAATTTTCTATTTTATCTGTATATCTTTTGCCTCTCTTTGCGATCATGATCAGCGGATCGCCAGAAATTTGGAACTAGAAGTGTTTCCACCCACGTAAACTGTTTGCGATCGAGCTATCGCGAACAGTTTGCGTTATTGAGGTTATTGAGGCGCATGTTTCAATCGGCTTGAGTTTAAAAACTATCCTTTGTTTTGTCTAGCGGAGAAAGTGGGGCTGGTAAAACAGTCTCCGCAAAACATATCATGAACTTCATTGCTAAAGCATCAGGAAAAGGATCAGAGAAAGTGGAGGTAATTCAACAGTAAATAGTAACAGTAGCAACGACATCACAAACCACAGAATCTGTTGGATTGTCATTACAGTTCCCGTGTAAAGCAACGCGGAAAAATATGTCCACCCGCGTTTCCTCTTAGTTCTCGTCAAAGAAAGTCATGAAATCACGAAAAAGATTGCGATTATTAATAAAAATTACCTGATGCAGGAATTCATTTCTTCTGTTGTCGTCAATAAAGGTTCCCTGTGGTCAGTGCGATTTCTATAGCTTGTCAAACGTTGGTGTTTGGCATAGGTACTGGAAAGTTTCAACATACTCACATATTTTACGCGTTCACGACAGAGAAAAATTCGAGCCTAAACGTGTAATTAAACCTAGAAGGAACTACTAGTCATTCTCAACTGTTGTCATCGATTCAGCGCATCAAGAACATCATCCTTCAGTCCAATCCTTTGCTGGAAGCCTTTGGTAACGCCAAGACTGTGAGGAACAACAATTCAAGCAGATTTGTAAGTTAATCAGTATTTGAGCATTTCGGACAGGCGGGGAGATATTAACGTTATTGCATAATGTATTTGTCTGTTGCATAGTACCAGCTGAGTATCTTCATTTCAGGGTAAATTTATGGAAATTCAGTTTAACTACCATGGCCATCCCGATGGAGGAAAGATTTCTAATTTTTTACTTGAAAAGGTGAGAAGATTTCCTTTTCATTTTAAACTGATTTGAAGGAAACCAACAACCAGACTTGATAACATAACTTGAATAAAGCGCGCGTTCTGATTGGCCAATTGGTCATTTACTATTTCCCTATTGGTGCTCGCTGTCGACAGCTGACTTGCGATCTCCGGGGCCCGATGATTGTGGAAAGAAGAAAATGGCGTCACAAGCGCATCGGTCCTAATTTTCCAAAACAAATTTTCCTCCTCTTCGAATTACTCAAATTAGAAAGATATAGCCCTAAAGATTAATCAACAGTCCAAAAAAAAAAAAAAAAAAAAAAAGAATTGGAGGTCTTATTAGTAAAGCGACCAAGATCGTTTCGTACATGGGTTTGCAATGCTCTGATTCTACTCTGCTGAAATATTGAAACCGAATCGCGGACTTGAAATGGATTTTATAAGACCAAGGGAGATGCTACAGGAAGGTAAATGGTGTTTTTGAATTTCGATTCTCTTTTCGAGATTTGTTTCATTGGATAATTGACCTAAAATAGTGTAACGTCTCTTTTTTTTGCGATGGGCTGATCGCTTTCATCAGAGGCGAAGCATGTGCAAAGACAGCGTGTTTGTGTCCACGCTTGCAAGAAAATCGAAATATTTTCACTCCTAGCAGCAAAATTATTGCTGAGTCCTATAAAAATTTTGGCTGGGAAAACATTTTGTTGATTATTTTTTCTTTTTTAATTAATTCATAGTTGTCTTTAGAAAACGGAGAGGACAAAACACAGAGTACCGTTCGGTCCTATTCCAAGGAGTACCCTTGGATTACCTAATATGAGGTACCCTGATAAATGATTTGGGAGTCAAGGAAAATGATTTTTCCAAAGTGAAAAGTCATTTGAATGTACGTAGCTTGTCACCTACCTTTATTTTATTTAAGTACAAATCTATGATGAATCTTGTTGTGAAACTGGTGGTTATAGAGCCTGCTGTGAAGATGGCCATCGGATTATTGATACCTTCCAAAATGGCGGCCTTGGATCGTGTTTGATAGCAACAAATATCGTTTGAATTGGGCGAGCTTAAAGTAAATAAAGGTACGTGGCAAGGTACTTACATTTAAATGGCTTCCTACTTTGGAAAAATCATTTTCCTTGATTCCCAAATCATTTTTCAGGGTACTCCATTCCAGGTAATCCAAGGGTACTCCATGGAATGGTACTCCGCGTTTTGTCCTCTCCTGTTATGATGTGACTAGTCACTCGCGTGACAGTAAGAAGGTGACGTTACGTATGTCACATGGTCACGTGATCTTTACCTGGAATAATGCACCAGTCAATGTAAATCTCCTCCCCCCAAACCCGGGAATAGGCGGGGAATTGGACAAAAGGACTGGCGAAAGTGAGCCAATGTTCCCGCCCCCAGGGCAATGTTTTCGTTCCAATGTCCTTGCTTGTCCCCGCCTACCAGTGAAGGTCTATTTGAGTGTTGTCAAAAACATCACTAATAAGAAAATAAATGAAACACCAAAGTAACATCCGGTGTCTTTAATGATTTGTGCATCTTTTGAGTTAATTGATATTATAAGCTTTCACAAGAAATATTTTTAGTAATGTATTAAGAGAAGGATGGCAAGCAAGAAGGATAAAACAGATTTATGAAGAAACAGTTTAACTCACATTTCTCTCCGCCGTTTTAGTCCCTTTTAGGTTTGGTCCCAGTCTCTTCGCAACATAGTTCTTCATTCCAACCTTCGGCAGATTTATTTCCCCGCTTTCGGTACCGAAGAAGAAAATCTCGTCAAGACCCCGCATACCGGGACAGTTTCGAACGTCACACGTTGGATTTTGTCCCGCTAATGTCCCCGCTTTTCCCGGGTTGGGGGGGAGGGGGAGGGGGCGGGGATTTACATTGATTGGTGCATAAAATGTGTGTATGTTCGATCAAGCTCATGGCTGGTTATTACATCTCCCTTTAGTACTTTAGAAAGGGAAGTTGGGTTCAGTGACATCGACTAATGTCTGATTTTGACCAAATTTGATTTACGCAAATACACGCAAGCGTTTACCATTATGTTGTAAAAGAAATGGTAAACGGCTCAGCGTGCACAATTGATTGATGGTGGTGCTCTGAAGCACTCGAGAAGCCAGGCGGACGACGCCTCGAGCGACTCCTACGCTTTTCTCGTGCTTACGAAACTCCTGCGTGCTCCATAACTCAATAGTGCACACTGAGCCGTTTACCATTTGTTAAGTACACTGATACACTTCAAAAACTCAGTTCCACAAATCCCTTGTAATGATCTTACAAAGTTTGTTGGTTACGCATAATCGCATTTAGGCATTGCGTGACTGTCTAGGACATTCTTTCGTGTCTGGAAGATTCTCGCGCTTATGTTTACATTATGTCAGCGTGAATCAGTGGTTTTCTTCAGTTGCTTAAATTGTAAAATGTTGTAACACTACTAATTTTAATTTTGGATAGTTCCAGAATTTTATGTAAAAGGTATAATAGCCGCCTAGCTCGAGGTTTAGTGAGTGAGTAGTGTTTAGATGCTGTAAAGTTTTGGCGAAGGCCGTGTTTATTCGGGTGTGACAGAGGTCGCGTATATCTTTGGCGGAGGCCGTGCTTATTCAAGTGTGATGGAGGTCGCAGTGCATCTTACAAACCTAGATTTGTGGAGTTTCTTGAGCAGTGTTCTGTACGTTCTTTTGGAATAAATATCCTTGTTGCTCTTCCCACAACCCTGCGCTTTGCTTGTTCTACAAACTACACTCCTCTAACAACTACGAACTCGTAACATTGTTCAATACTTTTCATAAATATTTTCCTGATAAGGTTGTTTGAGCTACTGTTCGAAGGATTACTTTGTTTCTCTAATTATTCGGCCTTCATGGATTTTTTTTTGTCCGGACAGTGCACGACACAGGCTTAGCTTCCTTGTGCTCTTGTATGATAGGCTTTATACAAATCGACTAAGGCGCTACTAAATATGTTCAAGTCTGTCAGTTTTGGATCAGTTGTATGAGGTTCCTGAAGGGGTGAAATAAGAACTGGGATTTGCCTGTTTGTAGACTGGGAAAATGAAATTTGGGTCACTGGGATTTGGATCACTGGGACTGGAAGTAAAAGTCACAAAAATGGGAATGGGAAATATATCTGCCATTACAACGACAGTAATAGTTGGACATTGTCTGAGTTCAGTAGCTGAAAAAAGGTATGGAAGGAGTTTCGATTGAAAAAATTCTAAAACAAACCAGAAAACTGCACCTAGTGCAACATACCATGCAAACTTTCACGAAAATAACAAGCACTGTTTATACCTATTACTCGGCAAAACTGGTTCCATAAAGAGCAATGAAACTCAGAATTGCGTTTTTAAAATTCGAGGTAATGATGAATAACCTGCTCTGGGATTTCTTTTCAAATTCAATACTGGGACCGGGATTTGGTTTAAAGAAAGACTGGAAAATGAGATTGGGACCTACCCCGCCCCTCCATTTCCCCCTCAGGACCCTCTTGTATCATTATTGCTACTGAGCGATATAATTTTACTTTAATCGAAACAGTTCTGCCGATACTGACGTTGTAATTATTGTGTATTGGAAACTGATTTATACCTTAAACTTCATTCCAGTCTCGCGTGGTGAACGTGAACGAACATGAGCGCAATTATCACGTCTTCTATCAACTACTTGGTGGCTGTCCTAAAGAGCAACACAGTAAGTCTACAATAAAAACGTTCATATATTTTCGCAACTTGCAAGCACAGGTTGAACAAAAGCCTTTTAGTAAGAAAGCTTATACAAAGATGACATTACACCAACAAAAACACCATTTCAAGCTACAAATTCACGTTTTTGTAACAACTTCGTGATTATTTCAGCTCGTTTAAATTGTTCATAATCGGCAACTATCCAGGAGCTAAATTATCAAAACTGGCGTTGAAGTAGGCAAAAGAGAGGAAAATTCACCGTAATGCGCTCGCCCGCGTTTTCCACAAAATGTTAAATCTGGTCATGCCACCTTATTGCTTTGCAGAGGACGGCAAAGACATGTACCAAAATGCAAGAAACACGTGCAGAACGCCTGTTTTCGCTCATTATCAGCCAGTGTTTTGTTGTGGAGTTTTCGTTGCTGTCGTTGTCATCATCATCGTCATCATCTTCGTCGTCATCATCATTATTACTGCCTACAGTAAACTTCATTGCAACTGCGGAATAAATTTTAGAGCGTTAACACTAAACACCTAAAGTACAAGTCAAGCCGTAACGTTTAATGCCCGGGGTTTAATGGAGGTTTTTGCTTCTTGTTTCAGACGATTTCGGTTTTGAGTTTCCAAAACCCGAGTTCTATCACTATTTGAATCAAACTGGTGTGTATACTGTGGACGGCACGAACGATGCCAAAGACTTCAATGATTTACGGGTAAGATTTGAGAGATCTTTGAAATGAAGCAACCCGAATCATTGATCGACCTGTGATATTCATCAGTGAGACATTACTTCTTTGTTCAGTCTTCTCTCACCCAAACTGTGGATGGCCGAACTTGACAGTAGAGAACCCGTCGCCCTAAAATACTCTCTGAGGCCCCTGCTCCTTTGGCAATCTCGCTGGAAACAGCTGTGGAATTGTTAGACTAACGGTCACCTTCATTTTCAGCAAGCTATGTGCGTGATTGGGTTTGATTCCAGTATCCAAACGGTTATTCTCAAGTTGGTGTCGGCCATTTTACATCTTGGTAACGTGAAGTTTAACGAGGAAAACAATGTAGCAGTGCCAGTTAGTGACAACTGTGAGTACATATCACAAATTACTGTTTCCTGTCAGTCATAAACTGGTAATAGACGCGGTTGATTACCTTTGGTTTTACGCCGTTCTCTCGATGTGGAGCAGGGTTGGCGCTGTGGTGAGAGCGCTCGCCTTCCACCAGTGTGTCCCGGGTTCGATTCCCGGACTAGGCGTCATATGTTGGTTGAGTTTGTTGGCTCTCTACTCTGCTCCCAGAGGTTTTTCTCCGGGTAATCCGGTTTTCCCCTCTCTGCAAAAACGAACATTTGTTTTGATTTGATATGGTGTGAGAATTGTAAAGGATTTAGAATTGTAAGGCTCATTTGAAAACTTACGTTGAATTTGCGCGATATAAATAAATATTATTATTATTAAATCTGGATTACTGATATCAAATCTACAGCATTTCCAAGGGCTAGCCGTGTATGATTATCAGCTCATTTTTGTGACAAATGTGACAAATTTGGTCAATAAAATTAAACTAGTCAGCAATAAGTCACCTCGGTGACGAACTAACCAGAAGCCATTCTGACACTGCAACCGAAATACAAATGGAAATTGAACTTTTCACTGAAGAGTGCCTTAGTAAGGACAAAGACCAGTGCTGGCGTCGTGTTTAGAAAATTTCTGTCACCGGGCAGATTTACTGAGCTGTGAATGTTCCGCTATTACCAGATTCACTTTCATATACTGAAATACCGCAAGACCCAATAAATAAAACACAAGCAGTGGAAAAAATGAGTTTATCACGATTGCCGCAACAAACTGCTCGAATGTTGACCGCATACTGTCGTTAAAATCGTACTGTGATCACTATTGCAGACGCACCGCGTACCTAGAATGTTGTGCGCATGACATGGTCAGCACCAAGGATACGAACCTCTGGTCTTACCAGAGCGTTCGTTGCCCGCTCCGCTGGATAAGGGTAACGCAGGCTCTGTTGAGAATAGAGTTGTGTTCCAACAAATTCTTTGTCTTATTGTTGTATGTTACAATAATCACCTTAAAAATTCACACTTATCAGTTTTTACCTCCAGTCGATCTAACGTACTAATCATCAGCTTCAAACTTTCAGTCACTGTTTCCGTTGTTCTGTTGTTCTGTTCAGCCTTAGGTCCAGTTAAATACGAGTCTTTTACCAAACACCAAACAAATTCCAAAAAGCCTTCCCTTAAAGCATATTTCTCGTGATTATCCCTCTATTTCCTTACCGGTTTCGATGGGATGTTCCAGCTTATGAAAATAAACGGAAAAATAGTCGAATAGTTCGAATTCACCTTGATCAAAGTGGCCGACGCCGTTGTTTTAGTAGTGCATGGATTACAAACTCGCTTGCTTTAGCTCGTACATCAAGTGAAAGCCTTACCATCCACTCTAAGCAACGATTTAAACAAAATCTTGGGTTCCTTTCTTTCGCTTTTTTTTGTTAAGTTTCCCTAATGATGTGCCCTAGAGTTTTGATAAAACGAGTTCTACTCGGGCTTGCTCTCGTACAACAATTGGGAATAATTTCGTGTTAATGTTGTGAATTAGAAATATACTGTTATCCTAGTTATTTACGGGTAAAGTAAAGCCCTGAGAGGCTTTAATTTGGTAGGGATTAGGGCTAAGGCGCCATTTATATGGAGAAAAGTTGTCCCAGGTAGAAGCGTCAGGGTAACCCGAGCCACCTTGGGCGAGCCAACTTTTTATACATTACCTTGCAAAACTTGGCGAACCGTTTGTGGCTTAAATTGCTATCAAAGAAGTTAAGTCCACAGCGACCAGTGTGAGAAATCTAGCGGAAAGAGGGGTATTGAAGTTATGAATTATTAAGCAGGGCCAATGAATAATTTTAATTATTCATTGGCCCTGCTTAATAATTCATAACTTCAGTAGGGTTAACTTTGACTCGGTCAACCGGGACAACTTTACTCATGTAAACAGTCGTGAGAAGTTGGCTTGGCAATGCGGGTGACCCTTCTACCCGGGACAACTTTCTTCATATAAACGGGACCTAAGGATCAAGAAATATGGACGTTGATATTAGATATTAGGTGATAACTGATACTGAAGATGACCACTATTAATAATTACAATTTTGGGCAGTGGCAAAGCGAATTCGGTGGCGCAGTAGGATGGATGATGGTTTATCGTTCTAACGTTCTGACCTAGTGATTGATTCAAACCCTGGCTATAGCATTTTCTCTTACTGCAAAGTTTAGTTAACAAATAGATTTCATGTTGCTGTGCGTCTGTTCAGTAATTGATCACAGGTGGCGTCAAAATGTCGTAAAAACAAAAACGTGGCTACAGGCTGGTAAAAATATTTGAAGCTACTAATGCCTAACTTTGAATCTTTTCAGTGTTAACTGTACCAGCAAGGCTATTGAGTGTTGATAAGGACCTACTCAAGGAGAAATTAATAAGGTAAAGTTGCCTTTCATTCCCCTTTCATTTCGGTCCACTTAACTTCCCGTTCGTCGTTTGCCGTAAACTTGGTTCTAAATCACTCTATTAAACTGAATTGACCAAAGCCATTTTCTATTGTGCACAACAGACTAAATTTTGCTAACGCCGTGTATTGTACTTGTGGGGTTTTGTATAGGTAATCGAATGGGGCCGAGTAAAATTAACGTTTATATAAAAGTGTCAAGAAATTTAGGCAGCAACTTTTCAGTGAAATTGTGGTAGCAACGTTTTGGCATTCTAGCGAGCAACTTTCCATCATTTTACGAGCACAATCGGGTCAGGCCTAATCCCGAACAGAACAAATTTGAGTTTTCATAAGTCGATAATGATCGCCGACCATCGTAGAAATCTGGGACTCGTCGGGAAAATAGAAACGCTCACAATTTCCCCGATTTCGTGAGACTAGTTTTCATATGTCGGGAAAATCCCAGACGATCGGAGATTTCACTGAAACTGGAGATCGTAGACCGTTTGTCTGGAATGGTTGGGACACTTAATCCTCTCCGTCAATTTAAACTGTCAAAGATCAGCCATCTATGTAACCGCTTTGTAGGATTTATCCATCATTTCTGCAATTTTTATCGGACCGCCGGTCCTTAGTGCTTTTAACACCTTGGCCGGCAGTCGACCTGAAAAAAATTCAAAGTGTCACGAAATACGGTTCGTCCAATAAGCCCAGCATAAAGCAAGCGCTGGACTTGAGATCTAAAAATCATTTTAGGATTGTTTGACTTTTCCTAATCGACATACGATGGTTTGGTTTAGCCAGGATTCTTTGATTCAACAATTTTAAAACATTGGCCGGTTACCGGCCGTGAAGTGGGCGATTTCGAGCGATTTCTTTTTTACGCCCACATTTCTAGCGAGCTAAAAGAATCGTTGAAACTTCTCTGACATAGCAAGTCGGGCTGCAAACAATAATAGAGCGAAACTCCTCATACCCTAGCGCCTAAGACAAAATCTCGAAGTCAAGCTATCCCTTGAAAGAACAGCTGACGGTTCGACTTCTTCACATAGCCATCTGTCATAAAATTTAGACTTTTAATGTAAACGCGTAAAATATTGACCCTTATATCGAATCTCAGAGTCAAAACTGGAGCAAAAAGAGCCAAATTTGAACGAGTTTTAACCTACTGTTTCATTGTTACTGGAAGCAAAAGCAAATTCTTCTAGTAGATCCCAGTAAATCGTGCTTGGATACTAGTTACCAGTCGAGTGGCCGCCATCTTAAAGTGGGCGTAAAAAAAAAATTGCCCTATTCGGAATGTCGGCGATATTTTCAGCTCGTCACCAATCCTCTAAATTGCTTGGCTCCAATACCTCCCTCACAAATAAAAATTCCGATATCTCGGCAAAATCTTGGACGGTCGGGAAAAAGTGAAATCCCAGATCGTCTCGGATCTTCCCGACTTAGAAAAATAGCCTTTATTAATTTCTAGAAAGCTCGCTCAGTGCAAGTACAAATTTCAATAGGATTTAACTAACCAATCGATTCAATGAGAGTTATTCTCAACAACAGTCACTGAAAAATCCTGACCAAAAAGACGAAGTTCGATCATCAAAAATGATTACCGAAATTGATTACCAAAAATGTCTTCTGTCTTAGCCAATCACCGTTCAGTAATTTTGTCCCCTGGTAATAAGTGAACGTTGGCCTGATCTTTCAGCTCTGTAATGGAGGCTCGCTGGGGAGGGAAAGTAGAAATTACAAAGAAGACCAACAATTCTGACCAGGTGGGTACCCTAATTTAGTTCACTTGGGTTCCGTTATGACTGTAATGGTCTTTGTACTTCTTTATACAAGAGACAACTACATTGAGATTGAACTTCCGGTGCTAAAGAAAGATAGAGAACTGATGATGATCATTATTATGATGATATATGGGTTGGAAAGATTGCTTAAGTAGAATGAAAATTTGTAGAGGACATTCTCCCGTCAAAGCTTATCAGAAATTAGCAAACTAACATTGGATTACTAACGGACAAAACCACGAAAATCGAGACTCGCCAATACTTTCAATATGAAAAGGAACTTAGCAAATTGACTTTTGCTAATCATATTTAACGGTAATTTCATACCATGTTTCAGTGTAACTACTGCCAGCATACTTCTTCTCACAGTACCTGTCACTGTTTCATTTGTAGGCCTTGCAGGCCCGTGATGCATTAGCAAAAGCTTTATATTCACAGCTGTTTGACTATCTTGTCCAGGTATGATGTCATACGGCTTTATACTGCGCGTGGGATTACAACGGCGCTTTTATAGTCTTATTGTTGGAATAAATTAAACCTAGTATTATTGGAAAGCCACGTTTGTTGCTTTTTGTTTTCAGGGCATAAATGATGCTATGCAGAAAGATAAGGAAGAAATGTCCATAGGTGTTCTAGACATCTATGGCTTTGAGATTTTCAAGGTAAGCAAAATAATTGTGACACGCTTGAGAAACCCCTATTTTGTCATATCTCTCACTGGGACTCAGACAATAACCTGAGAAAATATATACAGGAAAATGCTTAATATGGGAAGAACGCCTATGATCAATTGAGATGTTCCAAGTTATTGTTAGGAGATATTCTTTAGAACAGTCTTCAGATTATTAATGGTAGTAGGACAGAGTGGAGTCCAATTCGGTCTGTATTCATACGAGTGATTAACAAATCGGACGACTGCGAAAAACGTTTCAGGAAAAAATAGTTTTCACCCTGAGACGCGTCAGTAGTAAAGAAAATATGAAAGTGCTATTTGGGTGGGTGATGGCCAATCAGATGTGAGAATTTTGTTATAGTTACGATTAAAACAATTATTTGAAATGACTGACGAATTGAAAAGTAAGAAAGTAAGAATCGTACGTGCTTGCTTGCTTCTTTGGATGCGTTAATTAACTTTTAACAGCACTTTTTTTTATTTGGTCACATCTCTTTAAAAAAGCTTTCTTAAAGAAAATCTTTCCAAAACAAAGGTGCCAGTATATGTATTTTTTTCATTAAATAGCACAATCAGTTTGAGCAGTTTGCCATAAACTTCGTCAACGAAAAGCTGCAGCAAATTTTCATCGAACTCACGCTTAAAATGGAGCAGGTACGTTTAAATATTTAAAACATCACTGTTCCTTAAAGTGTATATGACACCAAATTTTTCATAACCTAGTTCGAAAGAGCTTTCAAAATGACGAAGAACGGCGTTTATTTTATTGTGATAGCACTCTCGGTTGCCGAGTTATTCAAGATTATGATTTATGCAAATTAGGCAACTTGTGACGTCATAAGGTTGACACAAAATGAAGTAAAATCATAAAATATGGAATGTCTCTGCAAATACTAAGTCTACAGGGTTAAAATTTTGCAGAGTTGATGTGCTGCCAGAACTGCACATTGTGATAGTGGTTATGAGGTCATCATGGCAACTTACTCGTTACCAGACTTCTACATTCCAAAAATGAAAAATGCCTTATTTGTTGCTCCAGAGTCTAACAGACTTTCATATACTTGTGCTGTGTTAAGTCCATATTCGCTCACACCCACTGACTGAACATACAGAGCAAACAGCTCTTCTTGAGGAGAGAAACTCTGATTTTATCCTTTGGACGGAGAGGGCCTGGAGCCCATTGTGTTGCCATGGAAATGTGGAGCTTATCCTGGAACTTTGTGATGAGTATAACAACTGTGAAAAGTTTCAGTTCTATACAGCGAAAGTCTTCAGAGATATTCCATTTTTTGTGATTTTACTTTATTTTGTGTTAACCTTATGACGTCACAAGTTGCCTAATTTGCATAAATCAAAATCTTGAATAACTCAGCAACCACGAATGCTATTACAATAAAATAAACGTTGTTATTCATCATTTTGAAAGCTCTTTCGATCAAGCTAATGAAAAGTTTGGTGTCATATACACTTTAAGAGCAGAAGGAAAAAGGTTTTAAAAGCCCGTCCAATGTAATCTAGAAAGAAAGTTTTTGAGGTTGCTTAGTTTAACAGGAACGGGTCACGTATGAATTAAGTGAGGAACCAGTGTCTCGCCACTAGTCTTCCTGTACGGGGTTTGGGTTTTTTTTGTTTCTTTGTCCCTTGTTCGTAACATGTACAATTCTAGGGGTAAGGTTAGACTAAATTTAACTGAATTTAAAACAACAATATGAAGTTTTTGTTTTTTTTTTAAAGCGGGAGTTACTCATTAAATCATGGAATTTATATTTTAGGAGGAGTACGTACAAGAGGGAATTACGTGGCAAGAGGTTAAATATTTCGACAACAAAACAGTCTGTGAACTTATCGAGAGTAAGGTACGAAAGTCCGTGACCCTGAAAAACTGATTATGTTAAACTGCTCAATGTCCACATTTTTGTTTCTTTGTTTCATAAGGCTGGTTTTCATATGATCGCTGTGATCGCTGAAAAAAAGTTCAGCGATCGTAGCGATCATATGAAACCACTCTCCAGCGATCGTAGTGATCGTAGCGATCGCAGCGATCATTTGGAAACCAGCCTTTAGTGTCCGGTTGTATTTTACCCTTACCCGTTGGTCACTTCCATCACTTCAGTTAAAGGGACACTGTCACGGGTTGACATGCGCAGTATTTCTCACGCGGAGTGATTTTTCCGGGAGGGTTGAAATATTGTTTTCCTTCAGAAGTTTACATTAAATAGGAGTTTTTGAGGTGAAACGAATGTATAGTTACCTGTAAACGAATATTTGGTGTCCACGAAATGTGAACTTATGATATGTTTGTTTATTGGCAGTTGAGTTCAGTGAAGTGTGACAGAAAACACTGTCGACCAAACAAGCGCTCACCTCTCACATAAATATATATTTTTCTCCAACATACCTCAATATATTGCCGATCTTCACATGCACAGCTGACAGAGAGTAAATTTATTTGCGAGAAACGACCTTGAAGTCAAATGACGGTCAGCAGGGAAAAAATTGTGCCGTGTTTTTAATACTCACCGCTCGGTTTAATTTTACACATGTAAACAAGGCCACCACAGTGCTTCTCAACTATAACTACACATACGAAGACAGCAAACGTTTATCAGCAAACGATGATGTGATGGTCTTATGGAGGGGGAATTGGGACAAAAATGTAATTGAATCGGGTTTCATGTCATTGGACCATTAACGCCATGCCATTGAATCATACAGCATTCTATCGGACCATATACTTCATGTAATTGGATCGGACTTTATTTTATTGGATCATACGTCATTCTATCTGATTCACAAGTCGCCTACTGCAAGTCACCTAAATACAGCTGTAGCTACTCTAAAACTTCAAGAACCCTGAGTCTGCAAGGCTAGTCGCCATGATACCCAAAGATATTATGCGTCACTGTCAAGAAAAAGTCTAAACAAACAAAATAAAGAAAATTACAATCCCTTTTCGGTTTTAAATATGAGAGAAACTGAAAACCTGGTTCCCTAGTTATCTGGAATTGGTGTGGTCTTGTGGGAAGTGAGCTCCACAACTCCATGCACTCACAGCAAATATACGAAACTGCAATCAATTGTTTTATCGAGCTACACTTAAGTGGTTTTCAAGACAGCAGCTCACACAAAAAAATTAAACTTGCAAACTGTTGAATTTGAAAGTTTGCAATCTCAGTTTATGTAAAAAGCAGCACATCTGAAGGTCTCCAGAAACGTCCAACAAAACCCTTTAAAAATACCTCGGTTTTCAAAACTTAAAATTAATCTTTTGACTAAACCGTCTATAAGCTTAATCAGTAAAGTTCATGCCAGTGAAAAGCTTGTGCAAGGCACCATGCGAAGAACTATCAGGGATTATCACAGGAGCAATCTTCAGTTTTTGTGTACACCTTCGGAAATGAAACATTTTGGTCAACAGATATCAGCCAAAAATCTGCACACTGAAAGATTTTTCACAATACCACAATCATAATTCAACTTTAGTTTGGGTGCGGGCATCGAAGTAGGCAGTAGCAAACGTTCCTGGAGTGGCCCACTGTCCGAAAAAGTAAACCAGAAAAACAGCTCACATCAAACAACCACGATGTGTGGCCGACGACTATCCACCCCTGGGTCTTCGAGGATTCCATTTTGAATGCAGCTCTCTGAACTTGAAAACATTAGGCTGATGTTTTCAAGTTTCGACTTTAAAAGCTAGCGCCGCATGCGCGACGATGACAGTGTCCCTTTAAATGACACCCTCTATGAAGCCCAATGTTCCTCGTACAAAACAGATGTAATGACTTCACAACTCTGAAGACAGTCCACCTTTTATACTTTTCAATAAACTACTGATCATTTGCATTCTGCGTTACCAAGGGGAAGATTCGTGAACAACTTAAAATAACTTAAAATTACTTTCATTGTGTTGAATTTAGTGCATGCAAACATCAAAACTATACTACTAACCTGTATAGGTATATGTAACAAAGTATTCGTATCAACGATTTATTACAGCTCAAAAACACAATGCTGCGTGAGTTTAGAATGATGTGACTATACCCCATGTTCTGAATTCTTTGATATTTAAGAAGACAACGACATTTTTAATTTTAAAAGACATGTTTCGAGGTTGCCAACATCATCGTCAGTTACATAATATTTGAAAAACCGTTGGACTTTATGACAACTAGGTAAAACATACATATTAATTAAGATTAAGTGACAAAAATATTAGTGAAGGATTCTGTCCCTAGAGAACTCCGCTCACGTGTGATTTACAAATTTACTTGTGCTTGCTGTAATGCTTGCTATATCGGCGAAACTAGTCGTCATTTTTCCACACGTGTCCGTGAACGTCTCTCTTCAGACAAGTCCTTGCATATTTTCAAACACTTACTAAGTTCAGAACGTTGCCGTCAATCTTGTTCTACAGATTGTTTCGAAATTCTTGATTCCGCCCCTACTAGATTTCAACTCAAACTTAAGGAGGCTATGCATATAAATTGGGAAAAGCCTAATTTAAACCAACAAGTTCATCACGTCAATCTGACACTTACGCTTTAGGCTTTATGTTCTTTCACAATTTGCAACTCACTCTAATATTTTTGTCACTTAATCTTAATTAATTATGTATGTTTTACCTAGTTGTCATAAAGTCCAACGGTTTTTCAAATATTATGTAACTGACGATGATGTTGGCAACATCGAAACATGTCTTTTAAAATTAAAAATGTCGTTATCTTCTTAAAAATCACGATTTGCTTTCTGCCGTCTCGACCTTTTAATTCTTTGATAATAATGAAATACCAGTTGACCGTGTTTTCTTCTTTTCAGCGTCCGCCTGGTATCATGAGCACTCTTGATGATGTCTGTAGTACTATGCATGCAGTGTCTGAAGGCTCAGAAAAAACTCTGATGGAGGTAACAAATACTGCAGGCCCGTGATTTGTTCTATAATGCCAATGGATCAGTTAAGATAGTTACTGAATACTGCAGTCGAAATTCTTTTTCCGATTGTGTGAGACAGTATTGGAGTGTCGCCAAATTTACCATCTCACTCCCAACACCGGTTCAGGCCCAAAGGCAGGATTTTGCAGAGGAGGTGCGTACGAGCGCCGAGGGCGCAACCTTCCAGTGGGATCCGGGGGCATGCTCTCCTGGAAAAGTTTGAAAACTTGGATCGTCTGAGCTTGCATCTCGCGTGCTCTGAAAGAAATCAAGAACTTGAAAAGTTGGAATGGTACACTAATCCTAGAACTCGCATCATGTCGGTCTGTAGCAATTAATGATGGTTGCACATATCAAGGGAAACTGCATTGCAGAGAGGTACATGTAAATTACACCTTTGGGAAGATACCCGCTTGGACTACAATACAGGCTACCGAGCTGTTTGGGGCCATCTGTAGAATTTTCTTCCCAAAGTAAATCTTTTACGCAGGACAAGTTTGGCACGAAAAAGGAACTTGTTCCACAGCTCCAATGATCGTCAACAATTCTACTAATTCAGCGTTCTATGCTGGGAAGAATAAGCAGAGGACTCCATGTGCGCTTTCTTACCTGCTATCATTCATATTTTTCGTTCGCTTACCTTTTTATTGTGACCAAAATTAACCATACTTTTGGTCTGTATTCGAGTTTCTGCACGAGCAAGTTGACAAGCCACTAGAAAGAGCTATCATAGGTAGCAATTGCAATTGAGTTAACGTACAATAGCCCATTTTACAGTTGTGTGTTGAGTGACCTGGCCTTTGAGTGGAAGCGAGGCTGGAGGTGACCTTGTTGTTGTTATGCTAACTAGTCCACATTTGCACGAGAAAGACAGAGAGGTTTGTATCAAAACAAGGTCACCTCCAGCCTCACTTCTACTCAAAGGCCAGGTCACTCAACACACAACTGTAAAATGGGCTATTGGGTGGTGTCACCATATGTAATTAGTACAATTGGGTAAATGACTCACTCCCTTGCTATTTTATCCTACCTTATCCTATCCTAACCTATCCTGTCCTATCCTATCCTATCCCATCCCATCCCATCTTTTAGTGCTAAAGCATATGTGGCAAGTGGTAAGTAACAAGTGAGACTTGCGTTTGGTATATTTCAAGATATTAAGCGAATCCCTGTTATTGAGTTTTTCTAATTAATTTATTATTACTTCACAGAAACTTCGAGCTGTTGTGGCTTCAAACAGAGATTTCTCCAAATACTTTAGAGCGCAGTCAAACTACTTCACCATTACGCACTATGCTGGAAACGTAAGTTACGTCTGATTGAATTTGAAGCTAAATCGAAATTATATACAGTTGTTTTGTAAGATTATGCAGTGGAGAACTCGGCTATACCACTGTAATTTATTTAGTTGTGGCGCTTTCTCTCTGTAATTTCACTCATCGGCATGCTAAGACGTCGTTTATCACGAGGAAAGCTTTTTTCGAAAGGAAAAAAGAGAGAATTCTTTATTCCTGTTTTTGACTCGTTTATATTTGTTTATTTTGTTCTTTAGGTGGATTACGAGGCTCATGGATTCTGTGAGAAAAACAAAGATGTACTGTCTAATGACATGATCGCTTTAATGCAGTCCAGTAAAGAGTAAGACATTTTCATATTGCTGGCTTCGAGATAAGCCAACCATGTAGTAAGATCGCAGTTCTAATTATGATTGTTGTTACTGTGGATGATATATATGTAATAAATCATATATGAACTGGCGATGTGAAATCATATGAAGACTGATCCCCGCAGTTGTGAACGCAATTTATGCAATTGCGTTGGGAGTAGGTCAATTGTAGGTTCATATTGTTATGAGGATCAGAAATACTTTTAGTTCATCTGTCATGCAATTCCAGACTTTTCTAGAATTATCTTATAATCTGTAATATTCCAGAAATATCTTTGATGTGACTCAGCAGTTTCCATAAATAGTAGACCTTGTAATACACTATCAATAGTAACAGAACGTTCTAGACACTTGAAGAAAAAGTATAAAAGCAGGCTCGTAAGAAATAGAGTGAACTCTCTTGCCCGAGGGCTTACCCTCGTGGCCAGCTGTGATTGAACTTATGTTATGGATGCTATAACTATGCTGGAGCTATAACCTTTTACCTTGCTATATCTGGAGAGAAGAAAGAGACGATAGCAGAAAAAGGAGGAAGATAAAGAGTTCAGAGTTTATTATGAAGTCCTCCGTACGAGTTTGTGTGCACAGAAAAGCCAGTGAGTGGAAAGAATCCAGAGTGAGTGGAATTAGGAGTTCAAAGTTTATTCGGCAAGATCAGTACCTGTATAGTCATGAAAGACAGTAAGCCTGCTTTACGAACTGCTTAACTTAATCTTTAACCTAACTAACTGTAACAATGTATAACTAAATAAACAATAGTTAAAAGGGTAACTGCTCGTTGTCACACTTTTGTTGCGTGCCTCATATCGTACTCGGGAGCTCTCTTCACTTATGTCTTGTTCGCGGACGTCTCTTGGTTATTCCAGCATGTAATAAAATGTTCCCGTGAAAGAGATGAATGTGGATGATATATATGAAATAAATCATATATAGCCGCTTAATTGTTTAGAGCATCGCACCGGTATCGCGAGGTCTCGGGTTCAAACCCCGTTGAAGTCCTGAATTTTTTCAGACTTCTTGACGCAATTTCATAAATTGCGTGCACAACTGCGATATTCATATGATTTCACATCCGCAGTTCATATATGATTTCATAAATTGCGTCCACAACTGTGATGACCAGTCTTCATATGATTTCACATCCGCAGTTCATATATGATTTATTAAATTGCGTTCACATCTGTGAGGATCAGTTTTCATATGATTATTGTTACTGTTGTTGCACTCGTTCTTCAAGCTCTTCTTTTAACATGAAAACGACGGACCGTTCAGTGCAACTGTGTCCAGTTTTCAGAGCCAACTGAAGCTTAACGTTTACCTTGTTCCTTCTGCAGTGCGTTTGTTCGTGACTTGTTTCGCATTCCTGGCGTTACTGGCAACGAAACCTGTGGGCGTCGCGCAAAATCCAATACTGCTGCAGCAAAAGTTAAGGTACTGCAAATACAGTATGTTTGTGCAAAGCCTGGAAGATATCACTGAGTTCAAGATGGCGGCACGGGTGCCACCTGTTGAAAAGGAAATTTCGATTTCAACTAATCAAACTGAAGCTAAGATGTACTCTAAGTGACGCATTTTACTCACCATAGTTCGCTGAGAGATAGTAGAGAGCTTAAGCAACGACGGCGATGACGGCAACGAGAACGTCATTTCAAAATACAAGTTCTCGCTTTTGTAACTCTTTGCGATTATTCCAATTTTTTTAACGTGAAAAATACTGGCAAGCTGTCCACGGCCTAAATTACTGTAAACGGTGTTAGAGCAAAGAAAACGAAAGGAAAACGTGCTGTAACTAGCTCACGTTCTCGAGAAAACCTAAAATTTGGTGTCATTTCACGTTGTTGTTTTGTAGAGGACGGCAAAGAAATGTACGAAAATGTGAAACGCAGAGTATTGTTTTGGCGAAGTAATCCCATTGTTTTGTGGCGTTCTTGTTGTCGTCGTCGTCGCTTAAGTTCCCCAGTAAAAGTTGAAAGCTCAGTTATTCAAAGTGTCAATACCGGCTGTGCATTAACTAGACCTAACTAAGAGGGTAGCGGTGGAATCCAAGAGTAGACATTTTTTTCGGTAAGAAACTATAACGCAAGTTTGTCCCTTGAGAATTTTTACCGGCTGTGTATAACTTTCATGTATAATACACAAAGAATACACCATCCTCAAGTCATCACCGAGCTTAGAATGTCTCACAAAATTCATTTAATCAGTGCAAAGTGCTCGTATATCGTTCCCACCAGTGTAGGGAGCATGCGCTGACGACTGGACTCTCTTTGTCTAGGTGCCGTAACCCTTCAAACTTTACACTTTTCTTTTTCCAGCGTCAAATTTACCAAATGAATGTTTTTATATAAATCAACTTTGAAAACCGCCGTTCGCATGCGAGTCAACTTGAAGTTCTATCTTTTATTGATAAGAAAGCTTTACAAGGCGTCGTTTCAAGAATGTTAACTACTTCATTATAAAGGCTGTAGGTTATGCGCCCGGAAGACGTGTTTCATATTGTTTAAATAGACTATTGGACCTAAAGGTTCCTCTTGTCCTTTGCCAGTCCCAGTCCGCCGCTCTGATTAAGAAGATTATGACATGCACTCCTCATTACGTTCGCTGCATCAAACCCAGCGAATCCAAGAAACCGCTCGACTGGGACAATCAAAGGTAATCTGTTACTTCGTTGGACGTTCAATGTGGTGACCAGACAGGACAACAAAAATTTGGTTCTTAGATAAGAACGGTGTTTCGACCATGTGAGAGTTAACAGCAAGACGGGCTTTCGTGTAAGCCAAAACAAAAGAACGGGGAAGAAAGCAGAGATCCTAATCAGTAATTGATGTTTTACTGTGTGCAGAGGCAACTGATAATTATTGTTGCTTAGCATAAGTGTGATGATCAAAATAAAATCAGAAATTGTCATTAGGCTGGCAAATTGACACTTGTATCTCCACCATCGATTGCCAGAACCATATAAAATATTATTCAATCTTTGTCTTTCACAAGTACCTATAATAACTAACCAGTCTACAAATAAAAACGATTGGCTTACCCTGCAGAGTGCTACACCAGATTACTTACCTGGGATTAAAGGAGAACATCCGGGTGAGACGAGGAGGCTTTGCATTTCGTCGACAGTTTCAGAGTATTATCCACAGGTTGGTACTTGTCATCATATTTTTTTTCATTGTTCAGTCCGAACCTTCAGCGAATAATTGTCTGTGTGCTTTACATTCTCTTCGAAAATAGTGTTTTGAATGAATCATAAACCGCCGCTCAGATTGTTTGTTTGACTCAGACTGGTAATACTGACAAACTCGAGCTAATTGACTTTAACCCTTTCACTCCTAACGGGTCTCTCTTTAACGAGTAAAATCGTCTGGCGTTAGACAGAGTAATTAAAATCTATAAAGTCACTCTTTAGAGAGGAAAGTGTTAAAGAACGCTAATCAAGATTTAGCCAGTAAAATTGTTGGTTCTTCGACCGTCAAAAGTACTTCTTTCGCAGACAACTTGAGGTGGTGCAATTTCAATATGGCTATGTCCATAGTCATGTTAAAAACCACCTCAAATGAAATAGTTGTAACCTATATGTCAACTGAGTGTTTCACGTTTTAGGTATGGGATAATTTCCCCTCAAGTTCATAGAGGATGGAACGGTGAGCAAGCTGAAGGATGCAGGATTATCATGAGAGATGCTGGTATTGATCCCTCAAAATGGCGAGCAGGAAAAACGAAATTATTTCTAAAGGAAACAAGCACGGTGAGGGAACCGAATTAAGAGTTTTTTTTTCATTTTGCGTAATCGATAACCGGGACTACAGATCTGAGATTCCCAGTATTTTCATACGCTAGAGCGACATAGGTCATAAGCTATAACATACCTGCCACAACAAATATCTTCAATGAAAGAAAGCTTCGACAATGAAAGCAAGCTGAAAATAAGTGTTTGTGGAAACTAGCAACTGCGTAAACTAATGGCTAACTTCGTTTTGCAGCGGACTTCACCAGGAAAAATTGAACTGATTTTTTATATTACGGAGAACTTATCTGTCCTGGCGTCGTGTTGAAAACGATTCTTCTTACCGCAGCTCCAAAAAAAATTGTAACGACAGTTGTTTCGTTGTAAATGCCAAAAGTCACTTTCGTTTACTTATAGAACCGTCGAATAAAACTAAATAAAAAAAACTGAAATGCATTCAATAACAACTGTCCCAAGTTTGTAACTGAAAAAAGAATGTCTGTAAATAGGCTCATGACTTAAGCTAAATTTTATCAAAACCAGAACCAACTGAACAGCAAAGTTCTACTCTTATATAGACATAATACACTCTTCATTGCTGGAAATCTTGGGATAAGGTCATGTTGACTCTGAAGCTAGAGTCAAATTCCCCACCCCCAGGCACCTACTTAATGTCAATTTCCCGCCCCTGGGGTAACTTTTTCTATCGAAGTCTGGTCTTCCAAGATGGCGGCATGTCAACAAGGTCAAACGCTTAAATGTCGAAATACCTACCCAGGAGAAGGCCCTCTCAGTCAATTTCCCGTGGGGTTTAACATTGATAGGTGCATTACTTTGAGCACAATGAAAATGTTTTTTTTTTACCTGTACTTGATCATTAGCAACAGTTCTCAAAAGGTTCAAACCCCGATATTTTAAATTTGTACACGAGCAGAGCTATTCCCGTTGTTTTCGTTACTCTGTTCGGCCTGTGATTTCAGCATAATTAATTTAGAAGCGCAGTTTCATTTCATTCAAAAAGGGTGACAATTATTTGGACTTTTATTTTGTTAGCTAAATGAGCTCGAGGATGTGAAAAATAATGCTCTGGAAAAATACTGCATCATCATCCAGCGGCGATACAGGGCCTATAGACTACGGAAAAGGTTCAAACAAATTCGGAAAGGTACAATATGTTTTTATTAGCGTACTCAGGGTAATAAAATGCAAGATAAGAAATTTTGTAAACAGTAAAGCCTGTTGAGGTAATAACTCTATTGCACGATCGTATTGCATTTTTCCAGAGACTGAGAGAATATGTAATCTATATACGCTTCACAAGTAATAAAGCTACAACATATATAGTTAGGTTCACATCGTGGATGATTTCAAATTTTGCTAAAAGAAATACGTATTGAGTCTCATGAGACGTGAAGAGTGTCTGAGTGCATCAATGGTATTTAGGGATTGAAATTGACTAAGAAAAACACTTTCTCTTAAAATCGCGTTGATGTAAACTTTTTCGAGATTAACTAGTAAATGAATTTAACAACTACCAAAACAACAGAAGTATCGCTCAGTCTAAAGACTGTTGCCATTGTTGATTATCAATAGCTTGTAACTGTAATTGTAAAAGAACTCTCCATCAATTCTTTTTTGCAGGTGTTGTCATCATTCAGAAGGCTTATCGGCGTCATAGAGACCGCTATGCTCTTCAACAGAAAATCACAATTAAAAAATTAATCCAAGGTAATCTTTTTCTCTCTGCTCCTCGGTCTGTTTGATTCATTATTGACGGCGAAGATAATCACTTTGGTTAATGTTTGTTTGTAAAGAGGGGCGTGCAGGCATGGTAAAATGGAGGGAAAACTTTAAAAGCATATGTTGTGTTGCTGGTCTGACGTTCAGACGGGTCAAGCGTTGCAGTTGAAAACGTTCCGTAAAGAGTACTCGTGTCTGCGAAAGGATGTTAGAAGAGTTAGCTATTAACTTGGATACATTTACAGAAAAGCTGTTTACAATTTTTGTTAATTACTGACGAGTGGTTGAGTCAATTCAAATTAAAGGGACTCTCCGACAGCCAACTATCTCGATGGTTTGATGACCTTTTTATTTCAGGCGTAGATGTGCTGGGAGATAAAAAGAAAAGACGAGATTCCTGGAACATGGGTTACAAAGGAGATTACATGGATTTCCAGAATAACAAATCTCTGCAGAATGTGATAAGTACGCCCAAGATTGGCAATTCTTTATCATTTCCGAATAACAATGATACTTGCATTGCTGTCAAGAATATTAATTTCTGAAAGGGTAATTGGTAACGATCGTTTAATGTTGTTTGAGATGCAAGGTTTTTTCTCACTATACTTAGAGAAAATATATGACAGTCGGGTTAAATCACTTGCAACACGGTTATTTGAGTCTATTCTTGTCGGTTTTCATATTTGAAAAGGAGCAATATGCCACATGAAAAAATCCAGTTTGAATCGAAATCTGCCCCCCACCCGCGTAATATTCATTTCACTTCCGTTATTTCAATGAAGTTCTTAATGAGAAGAGGATGGAGAGAGTAAAATAACACTGCTTGCTTGTACAGCAGAGTCCTGGGTAGAGTTTGCAGCTGAAGTCAAGAAGTACTCTCGTGATGGAAAGGTACAAAATCTTGCAACTGATTTATGTTATCACTTGCTGTGATGGACATTTTGCCTTTATGACGTTATGACTTTATGACTGTTTTTTAGGACCTTTATGACTGTTGAATATACTTTATTTATTTACAACAGGAACAAGACCGGGTTCTGGTTTTGACAGCGAGGCATTTGTACGTAATCGGTCAGGTAGGTTGAAATATGTACTAGTTGAACGTAATAATAGGCGAATAAAGAAAGTGTCCTTCAAGGTACAAACAAGTTGTTGATAATCATTTTTGATAACCGACCAGGTAAAAGCCGGTAATGACCACCTGGTTAGCACATTTCTGTGGTTATTGCTGTAAATTTTCTTGTAGCTTTGTTTACGGGTCGTTTATGCATGACCTAGAGAGAAAAGTGTCGGTAACACTGGATTGTGACGCAGACTAGAGGCTTTAAAAAAAAAGTCCTCGTTCACACAAGCGTGTTTGAATTGCTTTCCTCCCATCCTCACGAAAACTCTAAAAATAATAAGAAGACGTTAGCTTCCTTTCACGACATTGACCGTGAAACTTGATTCATCCTAAAATACTCCCTCCCCTATTCCAGGATGCCTATTTTGCCAGCAATGTATTTGTTCATCCTGCACTAACCCAGAACCTTCGACGACTTGCGTGTCGACCTAGCTCTGTCAACCAACTTTCAGAAGTAAAGGTGGATTTCCACTGTCGCGTAATTTTTACGTGCGTACGGACGTAAACTTTAACTGGCTTTACGTACGTAAAAGTTGAACCTCTCTCAACTTTTACGTTTGAATCTCTCGCGCAGGGTAAACTAGCACTGTGACATCAAAGTTGCGGTTTCATGATTTGCCCTCACGGGCACAGGAAAACGACGTTTTCACAATTTTCCACTCTAGAGAGCGTGCTTAAATAGTTGTGTTTCCGGTGACCATTTTTACCGGATATTGGCGGACGGAAGGTAAATCCGTAAAGAAAAAAAGTGCGTTTAAAAGCGAAAATAAATACGTGTGGACAGAGCCTTATCTTAGGTCAAAAGCTAGAATATGTAGTGAAGCATTGTTTGGCGGTTTAGTAATAGAAAACCATTCTTTTCCCCAAAAATGTAGGTAATTTTCTGCAAGCAAGTTAGAGTCCTGAAATCATTTATTACTCGAAGGTTTTAGGTGAAGAATGAAAGTTTTAGGATAGTGTATAATGTTAAACGTATAGTGTGGCCTATTTGTGTCGCTAAATTACACCATCTCTAAACATCTGGAACACAAATGATGTGATCGGGCTTTAGTACCACAGTTCAGTATCGCCTATTAGTTTCCATAGCGTTTTTGGGAAAGAAAGATTCAGTGATGCCTCAACATATTTCTAAAAAGGTTGTGTTGAGGTTGCGGGGAGTTTACTGTTCGGTTTATCCCCCGTGGCTTAGTACAAAAATAAATGAGTTCAGGTGAAATTGACTACTGCTCTGAGGGAAAGGTGAGACTGTTTCTTTAGTTTTACTCCGTTATCTGGACGTCTGATGGAAGAAAAAGTCACCATGAGGAACTCTGCGGAGAACCTTCTGACCATTGCTAAAAACAAAAAGGCATCGTCCGTGGCACAGTAATTGAGGAAATTTATAGGTGATTGATGACGTAACATTTAAGTAAATAATCTGACTGTCAACTTTAAGATTGCGTGTGTCAAGTTTACTCGGGATGGACAATATATTTAGTGGAATATTGGATAACTGTTAGCCATTCTTTTACTTTCTCATAGTTGAAAAAGCAGTATAAACCTGGTGATGTCGCGTTTACGGTCAAACGAAAACTGTCAATGACCGACATTAAGTCTGTCACGGTGAGGTGCGTAAGACACTTTAGTGAGCAGTTTTACGAAGTAATCAATTCAATATAAATAACATTCGGAACACCCTCCAGAACTGTATATAACAAAAATAAGTATCATTCTGGAGATCACCAGTCAATAGCCAGATATTCGGATAGGACACTTAAGTGTCTTTCTCTTGTCTCGCATCTCATTCAAAGCACCCAAAAGGACTACTATCTCCGTAGAAACTAAATATATGTTTATGCATAAATTGCTATTTTAGATTTTAGATTTTTTTTAGTAATATGCCATTAACCTCCACTTATGATTTTAATTTTAAATTAGATAAGAATTTAGATAAGAATTAGCACACGTGTGTATGCTAGATACCATGATGCTATAATAAAGTTATTGCCCCTGCGGGAATTTCGCCACGAAGGCGAAATCCCAAGGAGGCACCGGCAAGTAGCTCTCGTTTAAATCAATAACTACTTACAGTTGAAATATACAGTCAGTTGGGCAGAAGAAATCTTGGTTTGCTTGATGAGCGGCCGCATAAAATCGATGGGTAACGATGACGTACCGATCGTACTCCACTTACAGCGCTTTCCATTTGTCAGAACTGGCCGCACCGAAAGCACTGGTTCTTAGCGAAAGCCCGGTCCTCGTGAGTGCGTGCGTACGTTACAAAAGTCAGAAATATCTTTAAATTGAAGACTGCAATCTGTTGTCCGAATATCAAATAAAGACATTTCAGTTTTAAGAGCGAAATTTACTGAAGCAAAATAATATCACCTTCATTAATTGAATACGTGATGTCTCCGCGCTGCGTTTACTACTAGTATTTTAAACATTATACATTATACATTATTGTACATCCGCAAAATTCACACTCTTTCCTTTCATTCCCGGTGTGACTGTTGTGCTCCCTGAATTTTTTATACTCCTCTTCTAATTTCTTCCATTGCTCCCGGCTACTTTAAGAACGGAGGTTGTATTAAATTATTCTGCGATTCTTGCCCATGCGACATTCTTTCGAATTTCTCCTTTCGTGAACAGGCCGTCGTTTTCTCGTCTGAGAAAGTTTAGTGCTGCTCGACGACCATGTTGTAAGCTTTGCGGGGGTTTGTTCGTCATCCTCGGGTCCTGTATTTTTTTAAAGAGATGCTACCTTTTTAGGTTATTAAGACCTTCGGAAGAAATTTTACAAAACAAAAAAACAGACAAGCAATTATGCTATCAACCGAGAACGCAAACGATAATACAAATTGTACATACGTACCAAACTTGCCTGATACAGTTTCTGCAGCCAGGAGAAGACTGGAAAAATAACTTACTATCACCGGCGAACCACCGGCTGCAATTCTCAAATTCCCGTGCATTTCACGCGCGTAGCCATACAGGAGCGAGGGAACTGCTTTGTCCTACGTTTAGAACAGGGCTAGTTTGGCTAGAACCAGTTCTCTCAGTTCTCAGAACTGAGGTGTTCCATTTACAGACTGGCTCGTCCAACCGGCCAGTTCTGACAAATGCAAAGCGCTGTTAGTTACATTTTCTATTGATCGCGCCCGCAAGTAAGAGATGGCTAGGATTACGTAAACAGAAAATTCCCAAAGGGAGTTTGTGAATTGTGACATCACAATAAACATGGGTAAACAGTTAATCAAAAATCCCTGTTATGGGATGCAGAGTATTATGAAAAGAAGCGCGTGCTTTGGTATTTTGTGTCAGTCGCATCACGCCGTGTGTGTTTGTGGGTTCCATTGGGGCAGCAGCTAATTTTAAGGTAGGAAAAGTAAGTATACCCTACTTTTTTGAAAAAGAACCATAAAGTTCGTGTTTGTCCGAATTTTGGGATCGAGAGACGCTTTGTTAGCGAAAACCTTGAAGAATTATTTGGTCAGGCACGTGTTAATCATCAACTACAAGCTTATTTGTCAGACAAAAATCACTTTGGAGGATTGAAAGTTAAAAAATATAGCAGCCATATATTGCATGGGCAGTAGACCAGTTTTGTTAGTTCTAGAGCATTTTTGCGATTTTTCAGTCAAATAACTCTGAACATATTAATATTGTCAATATTGTACTTACAAAACGGTACTATAAACTGATTTAGAAACAAATTGCAACTTCATCAATTTACCACACTCTATTCATTCCAAAATTTGCCTGTTATCCTTGGTTTTAAATTTTATTTTATTTTGTTTTTTGGGTATGGTAATTTATGATATTGATTTTGAAACAAAGGTAAATAAAATTTAAACCAAGGTTAAATTTGAACCACAATATACCCACTCTATACACAATCTATGAAACTGCAGTTTGATTTATAGGATATGTTGACTTTACAAACATTCCAAATCCGGACAAAACTGGCCAAAAGGCAGGTACTTTAGCAAATCATTGCCTGCCGCATTGCGATTTCCCTGTTTGTACAAAACTACAAGTAACCTGCTTTCAGCTACCCTTTCTTTCGACCCCCATTGCCTTTTTTGCCTTTTCGACATCTGACTTAAAAGAACACAACCGCAACACGACAACATAACGACACTCAACACTTGTGGTATCAACTACATACCCACTGATATATGAATGATGAACTTCTTTGCAACAAGGGGGCAGCTGTAGTGACAATTAGTATATACCACACAAGTGAATAGTGCTTTTCGCGTGTTTTGATTTTCACCTCCGAGCAGCCGAAGAGAAACAAACTGACTTTCCGTTTCGGTTTCCGACGAGAAAATTATTTGAATGCGCGCTGGTTATTCAACCTGTGTGGTATATACCAAAACAGTTATTCACCTCAGTGTCGGTGAAAGTGGTGGATATTTACCTCGCTGCTTCGCGGCTCGGTGAATATCCACCACCATTCACCTCCACTTCGGTGAATAATTGTTAACTATTACCAGTTATCTTATCTTATCTTTATGTTTATATTTAAGCATGACCGTACGCGTACTGCTTGCAATATACTACCCTTTTATGTCGATTTCAAGGGTGGCAAGGAAATCGTTCTTTCATTAACAGTGAGTTGAATTACATTCAATTTAACTAATGTGAGCCTCAGTCTTCCTTTCGTTTGACTCGTTTCAGCCCCAACGATGACTCTTTTTTTGTACTTCATGCTGAGGAGTATGACAACATCTTCGACTGTAAAATGCTACCTGAAGCTCTCAACAGATTAGCTGCTGTGTTTCAACTGGAAAGAAACTCGGAGCTGCAGTTAAATGTAGCAGACAAGTAAGACATTTTCACTTATAAAAAATGTGTTACAGTGACAGGGGGTGGCTGTGTATTTGAATATGAAAGTGTTTGGTGACGTTCGAAATTTTGCACAACTCAAATACAAGGCAGTGTTTACCGTGGATAAGCCTGTGCGTGCGCCTGTAATTAGTAATGCATCGTGGTGACTTGAAATTGCACCAGTAAATGCTGCTCACTCTATCGACCGGGAACGCGACGAAAATTAAGAATGTGAGTGTTGAATGCTTAAATGTGTATCTGATAAACACCTGACAAACGTTTGTAGTATACATATACATATTCCCTTGAGCCAACAGCGCATCTTTTACCCTCAGAACAATCACATTAGGTTTCACAGTAAACATTTTCGAAGTATTAATAAAAAGTTTCAACTAAATCAAAGACGGGCAACGACAACTTTCCACTAACATTTCACCAAGTGGACTGTGAATCCTAATGTGATCCTTCTAAGGGCAAAAGATGCGCTGTTGGCTCAAGAGAATTTAAGTTGACTATAAATTGTTTTGTCTACTCTTGTTCTCCTGTAAATAACTTGTTGATCCAATGTCGGATTTAAAGAAAAAATAGCAGCCCGGGATTCACATGCATTCAGTAGTTCCATTTATTACTTAAATCAGCATGGTTTTTCTGGTGATGTAGGGCTGGTCACACCCGACTAGTTTCCGGGGATGTGGGTTCAAATACCGTTGACAATGGCAATGCTACAGCATTAAACAAAATCGCTTGAACAACATTAAATAGTTAACAGTCGACGCTAAAGTTGGGTTTATGTGCGGTAACGAAATTAACAATTACATACAGCTTATATAAGAACAAGAACTGTCAGTCAGACCTGTTAAAAAAATTCAATTTCAGAGTGGACTGTAAAATCAAAGCAGGAGCCTGCCGCCATGTCCGCTTCTCCAAAACAGGGACCTCCAAGCTAAACATCTCTCCCTCCAAAAAGACATTAACTGTTGCTGCAGCAGTAGGTAAGTGTAATGACTAAAGCGAGGCAGCAAATGAACGTGCCGTCTTTATATTTCTTTGAATGATTTCTTATCAAACTTTTGAGTGAATGTATTGCCAACAGAATTCTCATTGTCGACTACTTTTCTGAAAAAAGTACTACACCAGCTGAGAAAATTGGAAATCATGAATTTCCAAACCTTGGTAATGTTCATTTCGCTATTCTCAAGCACAATGTACCCACGCCAAACATACAAACGCTGCTAACTTATCGCTTTTATGTTTTATTCTTTACAAGTGGATTATTCACCTGATGAAGAGGCCTCCACTCCACCACTGAGTGGCGAAAAGCGCGCAAGCATTGATCGTTATATGGACAAAGTCGCGCGGAGACTAAGTCATTCCTATAGTGTTTGTGTGCCAGATCCATCAAACTTCACAGCTGTAGCCAAAGCGATATTTGGTCCCTCTGGAGGAGGGCTCCAGTGTAAGGGAGTGTTTGTAGAC
The DNA here is from genome assembly GCA_948470475.1 of Galaxea fascicularis. NCBI lineage: Eukaryota > Metazoa > Cnidaria > Anthozoa > Scleractinia > Euphylliidae > Galaxea > Galaxea fascicularis. The sequence continues at coordinate 13,359,895 of OX419346.1, forward strand.
CTCCCCGAAGGATCACTTACTTCGAGAAAGACCAAAGAGATCTGTATTCAGTTATGTAAGAACAAGAAAGAGGTGGTTCCACTTGCCGGTTCTGAGAGAATAATCAGTCGCCTAGTGGAAATCAGTCCTCACGGCAAACCCCTGAGCGAACATGCAAAGCTGTCCTTACCACTTGATGATGTGCCCAGCAGCGGCTTTGAGAGATTTCTCCGATGGACTCCAACTCAGTCAGGGGAGAAAGCCTGTTGGCAAGATGTGTATGAATCTCATAAATACGAAGACTCTGATGACACTTCTGTTGAGTTGAGTGCAAAGGAAGCAAAAGTGGAAACTAAACTGTTTGGAATATTTTGTATTATCTCCAAAGGTCTCACAGAGAAAGGTCAGAACACAAGACCAGTGATGCTATTAGAGCAAGCTATTAAAGAATCTAACGTCAGTGAAACTTCAACTAGTGTACTTGAGCGTTTTCAAACTATTCGTTGTGATACCTCAAACGTGCGTGGTGAAGTAAGTAACACAAGCTCTGATCAGCAACAATATACAAAGAAAAATAGCATCAAGACATCGAAGACAGATAGTGGGGATAAACCTAGAAGAAGTTCTCTCTTTAAGTCAAAATCACGAGGTACTAATGTTGATACTACGTCCTCGCCACCTCCACCATCTGCAGCACAAAAATCCCCACCACCAGCGCCACCACCACCACCACGACCAGCGCCATCACCAGCGTCACCCCCTGCACCGGTACAATCGCAACCACTGCCACTACCCTCTGAATCAGGAGGACCTCCGCCACCGCCACCACCGCCGCCGCTACCTCACCCATCTCATGCTGCCTCGCCTTCTCCAGCTGCAGCAAATAACTCACTGGCTGCTATGTTGCAAGCACGCAAGGCCAAAGTTATTAGTTGAAATGTCGTAATATAGTGAGACGTGATAAAAGTTCGTTCAAACACACAGATGGTCGTTGTTTAATGTAATATCTATGTTTTCAGCTTTGCAATTCATAGTGGAATTATGGGTTTCACAAATCTTTGGTTTGGTTGACATTAAATGAAAGGATTGCTTATAGTAGCCGGCCGAACTGTAGGCTGTAATTTATATTTTTCCTCTAAATATGTACATCATGCTGTGTTGTAGTAGATTTGAAAGACATTGCTGTGAGCGTTTCTCTAAGGTTTGATACGAAGCCTGTAAAATTCAATATCAGCAATCAAATGTTAATTGGGCGTTTGCAAGGAAAAAGGTACCATTTCATTCTGAGAAATTAAAAGAAAAACTAGTAGCAACAGGTTTTGTTGATAGTATTTGAAGTCAAAAACACATGTTCTGTATTACTGTCCTTTTTCGACCCCCTTCCATTGGGCTGCGGCTATCCGTTCTATATGACCTGATTCGTCCGCACGCGTTCTATTCATTACTATGACATTACAAAGTAAACGAAATGAAATAAATAGCCACCCGAATGTAGCAAAGCTAATCGAGTCGGGTGTTTTCAGATAATATTAAAATACAACAAGAAAGTTGGAAATGAAAATTACAAATTACAAATGCTAACCAAATGACGTCAAAAGACACTTATGTCCAGAAATGCACCTGACTGGAACCTTGGGTACTTCATATTACACACAATTAATTGTAATTTCCATATGTCTTCATGTTTGACAGAATTGCCTGCTTTATGGTGAGGATTAGGGTTAAGAGACACTTTGTGATGTCTATCATAAAGAGCATGAATATCATTAGCGGGCATTTCTTGACATATCTCTAAAATGGTGAAGTGTTCAAGTGTCTGAGACACGCGGAAAATGTAAACAATTCAGAGTTTGGCGCCTGGTATTAGACACGTATGGTAAAACTAAATGGTCCCATACAATATGGAGCAGGTGCATCATTCGATTAAAGTCAAGTATCATACATGTTTATAGTCGTGGCCAATTGACACTGTTTTGTTTGTCCTAGTTTGTTCTTCGCAAACATTTTGGGTACTATTCACTCACAATTCGTGTGCAAAGAAAACATCTCTTGATGCACTTTGGCTTTCTTCCATGCTCTCAGTTAAACTTTTTTCTACTGTGATCAACATTTGAATAAGCCCAGAATGGTTCGGTTTTTGAGCTATTTTGTGTAAACAAAATCGCTCTATGTCAGCATGAAGCTCAAGAAATTCTTCCGTGGTCGGATGGTTCTGCCTTGAACCAATGAAATAAAGGTTTCTTTAGATGGCATTGTTTCAGCCAGCGACCAATCTAATTCCCTGTTTTAAAGGTGTTTTTGAAAGCATGTGGTCAGTGATGGTCAGCACTGAGACTAAGTCACACATGCGTGTTGATTACGCTCTAAGGAACATCAGCGTGGAATGTCACGCGTCATCCATGTCATGTTGCGTGGTGTATTTATTTCTATCACGCCAAGGGGTACCACCATTATGGCAGTCTTTCCGGACAATAGGGTTTGTATATTTAACGCATGCGTGAATGACAACAATAGGCGTGAGATACTGGAGTCAGATTAGAATGAAGTATGAGTTGTGCTGTTTCGATGGATGATGAAGGTAGTAAGGTGGGGACGAGAGTATTTGAAGTTTACGGCCGCGGCTTGTTGGTTATAACAACCGTGTGTTTAGTCTCGCAATCTTTCCTCCCCAATGAACGTCTGCTGAAACGAGCAGCAGATTCCTTTCCCATTGTTAGCAAAGATCAGCCGGAGTCCACGTAAAAATTACTACAGAGCCAATCAGCGCTAAGTTACTATGTAATGAAAAGCCTGACGTCTTACGTTTTCGAGGGAAGGGTCTTTACTATTTTGAATTGCGTGCGATTCACAACCTGCGCCTCCTAGAAAGTCCTTCAATGGTTTTTCAGCATCTTTGAATTTGGTCATCCCGATTAAAACGAAAGTAGAACTATGTTAGTGGCACTCGACCACTTCTGAGGAGAATTTTTAAGGGTTAAAAACAATGAAATTTAGTTTTTGAGAATTGAAACGTCGAGTTATTCAATCAACCCGTAGTGTAACCGCGAGAGACCTAGCGGGGAAGAAATGCCGTTCTGAGATCAAGCAGTGTTCTTTAAATCACATATTACTATTTGCCATTGAACTGATTGAATGCTCTGATTATCGGAAATAATGCAGGCGGTGAAAAGCGGCAAAAAACGTTAAACGAATAATGCTAGTCGTAATTGATTCAGCATCAAGGTAATTTGGTTGAGCGGTTCCTACTCGGGGAGCAAATATTTCGTTTCGAAGTGGACGAGTGCTTAGTTTTGTAATTTTTCTTGTGTTTTTTTGTTTCTTTGCTAATTTTGTCAAAACTGCAAGAACATTGTTAAAACTGGAAGAGCATTGTGTGACGAAAATAAACATATGTTTGACGGATTTGAAAACTATAAATATTAGTCTAATCAGAAGTGGCTGTTTCCACAAGTGATATTTGTACGGAAGAAAAATGCTATGGAAGGGAATCCTTCATCTGGATATTTGTTCCCCTTGAAGTGAAGCCGTTTTTATGTTAAACAATGAAAATGGTGATTTCGGATAGGGAGCAATTTCATTTGTCAAATGGATTACTTTTGTCTCTCACGTGTAAACAGGCACCAAGACATACAGCCCTGTTTATCAAATGCGATTTTCAACTTTGATCTATCACGTGCATACGTTTGGTAATAGCAAGTTCGTTAGTTTATTCCCACATGAATAAGGCAGCGTTGTTGGTTAAATGCGACTCCGAACTTTGATCGATCACGTGCATCCAACATGACCTTTGATCAATCACAAGATTTGCACGTGGTCAATTCAACTTGTTTACAACAACATCTAATTGAATTTATTTTCTGTTACAATGATTGGTCACTTTTAACCGTTTTTTATTGGTTACTTTTCTCAACGTCAATTTTCTCGTCTTCTTATTGGCGGATTTCGATCCGTTGTTTGTCTGTTGATCGGGTTTTTTAATACTGTACAACTGTTGACGCTCTTAATTCGGAGGAGCTTATTTTGGAAGTAATTGGTGGTTTGTTTTCGAGTCGGTAAGTTTAATATTGCCCTTATTTCGGGATATAACGCGGTGTTACGCTCATCTGCTTACTGTAGACAGACGTTGTCAGCAAAAGGCCCAACACTAAAATAAGAGCGTTTGTTTAGGTCGGGCTATTTTTGCTGTCCGAAGTAAAAAGTACAAAGCACTTGAAAATCAGAAATTGATGAATTATGGCAATTACATCTATACTCGTTATCAGTACTATTTGTTCAACGTTGATTTGTTTTTACTGGTGTTGTATATTAGGGTGTGTTTGCGAATATTTCTTCATGTGGTCCTGGAACTGTTTCAGCACGTGTACGTATATTTTGGGAATTTGAGAGACTGGACGAATATAGTGTTTGCGAAAGTGCCGAGAAAGAAAATGAACAAATAATAGAAAATATATTACATATCGGTTTTTTCGGAATTAATGAAACTTTTGTTTCAAAAAATGTAGGATGAATGACTATTTAATTGGTACAAATCAAATTCAAAATCAGTCTTAGAAATAAGAAAACTAAACAAAAATCAAATGAAAAACAGTTTGGTCGTACCTCTCCGATACCATAGCAAAAACCAAAAGCGCCACAGATAATGACTCACCATTCAACCATTTTCTGACTTCTCCCTATCTTATCAACATTTTATCACCCTTCACAAAATAGCGCAAGCACGCATTGCACGCATTATCAAGTATACGTCTTCTTTATTCTATCCCATTCTCTAGAAAAAAACCCCTTAGGTTCCAGGTATTTGAATCTCTTGGTAAATATTTTAACTTGTTTACCAGTAACCCTAACCGCCCGTAAACTGCCACTTGCAAGAACTTATAGGACGTCTCTCCAAGTAGCAGCTTCACTGACGTGACATGGGTATGTAGGCAAGTAGGTTGCCTTTATTTATACACTACACTGATGTATTAAAGCTGAAAGCTTGTGGGGTCGTGTACAATACATTACTACTAAATTAAAATAAAAATACAACCAGATGTTAAATACAATTAAATGCAGTGGAAAAGCACATTGAAATGCTATTAGTGCGACATTGAAACAGATTAACTTACATTCAAATATTTCCCTTATATGGGCTATATAGGTATATGCGACGCCAAAGGGTATGTTTTTTTTTAGCCGTTTTGGTCTGAAATAGGGTATCGATTTTGACCATTTTGGTCTGAAATAGGGTATGGTTTGTGCACTCTATTTGATTGGTGGCGCATTATGCAACCTGCTTTATAGTGTGGAATTTTAAGCTCGAAACTTTCTATAGTTTGTGTCCCACTTAATAAAAGCGTATAAACATTACATATTTTTCAACACCTTCAACAATCCAAGGCATATCGTAATTCTTGCTCTGCTGAATGTTTTAAAGTTATTGACCATGCAACCACAAGATTCCAGGTCAAAATAAAAGAAGTGTTACATATCTCCTGGGAGCAACCTTCTTTAAACAAGCAATTATATCACGTTAATTTAACTCTCTCGTTCTAATCAACATGTTCTATTGTACACTCTTTTGTTACCCTTGGCCATTTTGTTAGATTCCTAATTTACTCCACGTTGTTATTTATTCTTGTTCAGCATTATATTATAAATTCAAATGTAACTTCAAACTATTTCTACTTTCAACTGGAGATGGTCGTTGCACGACCGAAACATGTTTTGTAAATTCAAATGTGTGGTTATTTTTATAAAAATTGTATAAACATTGCCTTTAACATTAGTCTGACCTAGGGAACTGATTTTAAAGCAGGTCTGAAATAGGGTGTGGAAAATCACAGAATTTGGTCTGAAATAGGGTAAAGGTTTGAGGACGCGTGCCGCACACCCCCATCCAATTTTTCTGGAAGTACCCCCTCCCCTCCCGGGAAATATATACACAATCTTCAAATTCAAAACCAGCGGTCGAGGCTGATAATACCACAGGCAGCCCAAGCTCACTACGAGTTGCATACATAAAGGTTTGTATGGGAATCCAGGTTACAGATTCAAGAAAATAAATACTCGCAGAAATTCTCGATAAAAAACGCCTTACCTTATTTATATGGGGTATTCTTGCTTGCTGTGTGGTTATTTTCCCGATCCGATGCCATTTTAGCGATTTCATGAGATGCCATATCTTTCGGTACATTGAAAATAATTGTAGCCGCTCTACAATGCAGCTTTATCGGAGTTGCAGCAAGCACCCCATAAAATAAGTTCACGCTAGGGTAAATAACCCTCAAATAAAAATCTTGAAGCACTTTTTCTTGGCAGAAACCTCAGTTTCTTGAGTAGAATAGTTTGTTCACAAAGCTCTTCGTAAAGTCAAGTGTACGAGGGACCCAGCTGAGTTTATGGTCAACTGTCATCCCTAATAAGCGTGTTTTGTTTACCATTTGATAGTGTATCCTCCGATAAGGATCGGAGTAATAGGCCCCGTATGACTCTGTCGGCTGATGAGCATTACGGACCTTTTGCAAGAACGACGGGGACAGATGGCAACGGCTACCGGAAACACAAATTGACTTCCGGAAATACTCTGCGCATGACCGGGGTTGTTTGCTCGCGGTCGTGCACTCCGCGCGAACGTGAAACTGGCCATTTTGGCGTTGTCGGAAAACGTGAGTATTTCATCGGTTATGGTTTACAGATTGTACCTTTGTATTTCATGACATCGATTAGGAACTATCCTGAGTGTCAGAGTTCGTGTTATCTTTGTTATGTGAATAATACTCGTATATTTTGCACACTGCGAAACTGAGAGAAATGCCTTTTACCGCGACTGGACCACCGACTGAAAAACACAGTAAGTACTAATATTTCTGTCATGTTTTTTAGTCTAAATTCGGTATAACCACAGAATACAGGATCAGTTTTCAAAGTGGCTTTTTTTGTGGTTGTTTTGGCTTAGCATGCAGTGCATGTTAAAAACAAGAACTAAGCTTATCTCTTATATTTGTCTTGTCATATTTCTGACCAAGACGGGGTTTTGGTCTTCGTTTCTGGCTATATTTGATATTTGACATGAAGGAAATCACATTTCCAAGCATGTGTTTACTGTGTGGATCGTTTAACAAAAAATTCGATACGTACTTTGCTCAGTGTTCTTTGAACGCGAAGATACCTTAATTCTGCTTAATTTAGTATGGTTTGTTCTATTTGGCGCTTTCACCCTGTTTGATATAATTATCACCTTTCTAGTTTGTTTGTCTTTTGAAGAATCTGGCATTTGTTTCTACCTAATTGTGGTAACGGAACTGCGGAGCGTGTCTGAGTGGAATCTGTTTTGAAATCAAAAGTGCTTTCAGAATTATTGGGTCATTAAATGGGTGACTGATTTTGAAAATACCGTGCACAGGTTTTGTTTATTTGCGGAAAATGAGATAAATTAAATTATTTTAGGGTGGGTATACTAAACCAATGTTATTTCCCTCAACTGTCTGTTAAAAGTGCTACATAATTAACTTGCCACTTTAATTTGTGGCTCCCATGTAAATATCCACCACTAATTTTCTCATTTTTTGCCCTTAAGTTTTTATGTTTACAAAAACATACATCTATTTTGAGCAACCAAGAGTTGCCCAGCCCTAAGTGGTTTGTCTTTTTATTAGTGTTATATGTTCATGTGATGTAATGAATGTGTTAGATAAAGGGCTCCTCTGGATACCATCCTTTAAGGTGAATAGGCCACCCTGTAAAGTTTTTCTTACTTATAGTTGTGTTAATTATTCCTAGGGCCTGTATGGAATGGACTGATGAACATGATGTTCAACTCTTGATAGAAATGAGCGCAAGCAATTTGTTTTCCTTTAAAAAAGGAAGTCCTGAAAGGGGCCGGATTTGGGAGCAGATTACAGAAACTCTGAACTCTGTAAAAACTTTAAAGTTCTGTCTCAAGGAGAAGCGAGGGATTAGAGATAGGTGGAATTTGCTCCAAGGAAGGTTTAAAAAGAAGAGAAGCGAAGAAGAAGGAGCAAGTGGAATTGAGGTTGAAGAGCCCTCACAAAAGGACATTTTGATAGAGGAACTTTGTGAGTTAGAAGAGGCAGCCTTACAGAGTGCAACATCAAAGAATCAGGACAAAAAAGCAGCTGAAGAAACAAGACAAAAAGCCATGGAGAGGTTAGGAGAAACAAAAAAGAGAAAGAAAGAGGATGATGGAGTTGGCGAGTTGCAGGCCAAGAAAACCAGAAGAAGCACAAGTGATGCTGTGAGCTTTCTGGCTGAAAAAATGAAAGTTGAACAAGCCTTCCACCAAGAAGAGTTAGCACTCAAAAGAAGGGAACAGGAATTAGCAAGCCAGGCACAGATGCACAACCAGCAGCAGCAACAACTAATACTCCAACAGTTGCAGGAGCAAAACAGGAAAATGCAAGCAATGCATGAGCAGTCCTTGCAACAACAGCAGCAACAAAACCAAATGTTGATGGGTCTGTTACAGAAACTTATCACCCGGCAGTAGTTTTTGACGAAAGATTTTGACAGCAAATGGTTTTCCTGCATTACATTTTAAGGCCTATTTAGGCAGCAGTTCTAAGCAGATTAATCTTGTTGGGTCAAGTTGCAGAAACATTAATTTTTTAGTCAGTAATTGTCTTCACAAATTACAAGTTTAGACTTCTTCCTTTTAATGTTTATCACCCTACTAATTGACTTTTTGTGTTGAAAATAATGTTGTATCAGTAGGAAAGAAAGACATTTCCTTTCATCGCTGCAGTTGAAATTGTTGTGTTGAGACACTACACTTAAGATTACAAATTAATAGTTTTATTGCAAATAGTTTTTACTGGAAGTAGTCTTCAAGGTTGGGAGGGTCCAGTTCAAAAAAAGTGGCACGTTTGATTTCCATGCAGACAGGTTTTAGCATTGCGAAGCAATGCACATACAACATACATCTTGCCAATGCTGCTGAGGCCAACCTTTAAGTTCTTTTTGAAGTCCAGGAATTTAAAGGAGTTAATAACATCCCCAAAGAGCCATTCAACGGCAACCCTTGTAATGTATTGGGCCGCTAAGTATGTTGGGATAGGTAAAACCATGTGCTTTTGATAGCGGCGGCCATGTTACGTTTGCAATGAAATTGGTTGAGTTAAATCTGTTTGTTTGGATACTTTATTACTCTCGGGAACACTACATTGGCGACGAGGAGAAACGAAAAGCAATGGAAAAGAGCGTGTTACCGAAATTTGATTGTTTCTCTGATCCAGCGATGATTGGTCCCCGATGGAAGAGGTGGTTAACTTCATTCGAACTGTGCGCGGACGGGAAAGGGCTTATTATAAGCGAAGGAACCACAGCAGCAACTAAACAGCGGCGACGAGCAATGTTACTCCACCTGGCTGGGCCTGATGTGCAGGAGATATTCACCACCTTAACTGAAACCGGGGATGCTACAAATTACGCCAGTGCTGTTGAAGCTCTCAACGCCTATTTCGTGCCACAGGTAAATTCAGCATTCGCCCGCCAGACCTTTCATCGGATCACACAAAACCCAGGTGAGACAGTTCAGCAGTTTGTTACTCGCTTAAGGCAAGCAGCTAAAGATTGTGATTTTGGCACTGATACCGACAACGAGATAAGAGACGCAGTTTTGAATAAGTGCACTTCCATTTACATCAAACGAAAATTGCTTGAAGAAGGCCAAGGACTGAACTTAACACGCACCCTAGAGGTTGCCTCAAAATGCGAAAAGATAGAAACCCAACTGGCTGCCCTTTCAGAAAAGGGGGAAGAATCAGAACATATCAGTAGAATCAACGAGAGAAGTAACAATCCGAGTACTAGCATGCAAGGCCGATTCCAAGGGAGAGATAAGACATGTTATAGATGTGGTTTATTGGGACATTTCGGTCGTGATCCCCAGTGCCCAGCAAAGGGCAAAACATGCAGGAAATGTCGCGGGAAAGATCATTTTGAAAAAGTTTGCAAGACAAAGTCATATGCTCGCCAGGTTGGGGGGGGCGACCCGATGACAATGACCCTGGGCCCCAGCAGGACTATGCATTTAGTATTACAGAAGGAGGACACTCAGAAATGGTCACCGTACAAGTAGGAGGAGTAAACCTTAGGATGTTAATAGACTCTGGGGCGAGCAGCAACATTATTGATGAGGAGACGTGGGAACGGCTTAAGGTGAAGGGAGTGAAATGTGAATCACAAGTGGCTACCCCAGACAAGAAGCTATACCCATATGCATCTAGTCAGCCACTACCAGTCAAGGGTAGTTTTAAGTGCACAGTGAGTGTTTGTGATCGATCCACCAAAGCTGAAGTCTTGGTGATTAAAGGTAGAGGGATGTCATTGCTTGGAAAGATCACAGCCACAGAACTGGGGGTGTTAAAAGTTGGCATTAACATTGCTATGGTAACAAGTAAAGCTGACAGTTTAAAACAGCAGTACCCAGAGGTATTTGAGGGTGTCGGAAAACTGAAGAACAAACAGATATCCCTGGATATAAACCCCACTGTAAAACCTATTGCACAGCCTTATAGAAGGGTGCCATTGAATTTGAGAGGAAAGATCCGAGATAAGACCCCAGAACTGTTGGACATGGGAATAATTGAACCAGTGGAAGGTCCAGCCCCCTGGGTCAAACCTGTGGTGATTGTCCCAAAGGACAACGGGGACATCCGCCTATGTGTGGACATGAGACAGGCAAATCAAGCCATTATGCGAAGACGATATCCAATTCCCACAGTTGATGAGGTGTTGCATACAATGAATGGCTCTAAGGTCTTCAGTAAATTAGACCTTAAATGGGGGTACCACCAGTTGGAGTTGAGCCCAGAATCCAGGGAAATCACAACCTTTGCTACACCTGATGGTTTGTTTCGATACAAGCGCTTACTCTTTGGGGTCTGTTCTGCCAGTGAACAATATCAGCATGAAATCGCTTCAGCCTTGGCAGGTATTGAAGGTGTCGAAAACATTTCGGATGACATTGTGGTGCATGGTCCCGACACAGAAAGACACAACAGGCGACTCCACCAAACTATAGAACGTCTGCAAGAGTGTGGTCTCACTTTAAATGCTGAGAAATGTTTGTTCAATACGGACAGGCTGGTGTTCATGGGTATGCTGCTTTCAGAGAAAAGCATTGGTCCTACAGCAGATCGTGTTAAAGCAGTATTAGAGGTGGAAGAACCAAAGAGTGCGTCAGATGTACGTAGCTTTCTGGGTTTAGCCAATTACAGCAGCCGGTTCATACCTCACTTTGCCACTTTATCTGAACCACTGCGAAGACTGACAAGGAAAGAGACACCCTTTGAATTTGGACCAGAGCAGAAGAAGTCCTTTGAATGTCTCAAACAGAAGATGGCAGAAGCTTGTACTTTAGCATATTTCGATAAGAATGCGCCCACCAAGATAATCACGGACGCCAGTCCAGTTGGGCTGGGCGCTGTTCTCGTACAGAAGCAGGACAGTACATGGACACCGGTATGTTATGCAAGTCGTAGTTTGACTGGATGTGAGCAGAGATACTCCCAGACAGAGAAGGAGGCGCTCGGTGTGGTGTGGGCATGCGAGAGATTCCATGTCTATGTGTATGGGATGCAGTTTGTTGTAGAGACCGACCACAAGCCCTTAGAGGTCATATATGGTCCACGGTCAAGACCATGTGCACGGATAGAACGATGGGTTCTCAGATTACAGCCATATGATTTCAGTGTGATACACAGGCCTGGGCGCGAGAACATTGCTGATCCATTGTCGCGTCTACTCCATACGAGGGTCGAACCTGTCAACCACCAGCGGTGCACTGAGGAGTATGTTAGGTTTGTTGCTGCAAGTGCAACACCAACAGCACTCACAACACGTGAGATAGAAGAGGCCTCTGCCGATGATGAAGAGCTGAAAGAAGTGAGGAAAGCTATTGCAACGGGGCGGTTTGAAAAGTGTAGACAATATATGACAGTGGCGGGGGAGTTGTGTGTCATTGGTCAGCTTGTGCTTAGAGGTACACACATTATTATTCCTAGTAAGTTGCAGCCAAGGACCTTAGCACTTGCTCATGAAGGCCACTTGGGCGTGGTTGGCACCAAACAGAACCTCAGAACCAAGGTGTGGTGGCCCGGGATGGATAAAGCAGCGGAGAGACATTGCCGAGCATGCCATGGGTGTCAGCTGGTGGCACAACCAGATCCTCCTGAACCTATTCGATCCACCTCATTACCCGATGGACCCTGGCAAGACTTAGCAGTAGATTTAATGGGACCGCTACCATCCGGACATTCACTATTGGTCATTGTTGATTACTACAACCGATTTTACGAAGTCGAGGTTATGCAGTCCACTACCGCTGAAAAGATCATAGACCGTCTGGCTGACACCTTCTGCAGACATGGGCTGCCAAATACCATCAAGTCCGATAATGGTCCACAATTCAAGTCGAATGAATTTAGAGAATATTGTGAACAGCATAATATTATACATCAGAAAGTTACTGCCAAGTGGGCCCAAGCCAACGGAGAGGTCGAAAGACAGAATCGGTCACTGTTGAAGCGACTACAAATTGCTCAGGCGGAGAACAAACCTTGGAGAGCAGAATTAAGGAGGTATCTCTCTGCCTACAGAAGCATTCCCCATAATACAACTGGAAGGAGTCCCGCTGAGCTACTTTTTAACCGAAAAGTAAAGGGGAAGATCCCTGATTTAAGCATCGCCCATGCCTATGACCATGCACTACACCATCGCGATGCTGAGCAGAAAGCTAAGAGTAAAGCTTACGCAGACATACACCGCAGGGCTAGCCCCTCCAGCATTGAACTGGGTGATGAAGTGCTTGTCCAACAAGACAAGACTAACAAACTCAGCACAGCATTTAACCCAAATCCCTGTAAGGTTGTCAGCAAGACTGGAAACAGTCTCGTGGTAGAGAGTCCAACAGGGAACCAGTACTCCAGAAACACAAGTCATGTGAAGCAATACATTAGAGAGGGAGATCCCACACTCCAACAAGGGTCAGACTCTGTGTCAACACCCCCCACACCCCAGCAGGAACTAGATCCTGTGCCATCACCTTACCAACCAACCGTACCAGAATCGACTGCCGGGCTGCTGGATAGAGGGGAGTGCCCCGATCTGCAGGAGAATGGTGGAGCGGCACCAGAACCATCAAGGAATCTGAGACCCCAGAGGACAAGGAGATTGCCAGAGAGATTAAGAGATTACGTTGTCAATTTTCTTTGGGGAACATGAACACTGATTCTCTCTTTTCAGAACTATATACAGTTTGAACATTTAAGTTTTAGAAGATGAGACTTCGTCGTTAGTATAGTTGACTTTATTGTTCGTGGAGATTTCTTTATACTTGTAAAAGAGCATTTTTCTGAGGATAGGGGAGATGTAATGTATTGGGCCGCTAAGTATGTTCGGATAGGTAAAACCATGTGCTTTTGATAGCGGCGGCCATGTTACGTTTGCAATGAAATTGGTTGAGTTAAATCTGTTTGTTTGGATACTTTATTACTCTCGGGAACACTACAACCCTGACCTCACTCATTCCTGTATTGTACTCTTCCATTAAGGGTGTCAGTGGCCTGTGATGAAATGGGGTTTGGAGGTGAACTTTAAGGGGATAGGCCAGGTCCCCATATAAACACATCGGTTGGCGAGTGGGAGAAAATGCATATTGCTCCAGGTCACGCAAAAGTCCTGAGTCTGCTAATATCCCAGCATCATGCCTGCGTCCCTCTGAAAGAAAACAAAACTATGAATTTTTCTTTTGAAGTATTCAAATTTACTGAATTTACAAGAGCAATATCTGCTATATGAAAGATCGTTAGGAATTTCATTTGAGGAATATGTGATCAGGAGAACTGATGGTAATCTATTTCCTGCACGATGTAACTGATCGAAAGCAAAATACAGAAGTTAACAATGTTGTGTCTGAAGCTGAGACGATTGGACCTTGTGCGGTGTGCCTCAGGGCTCTGTCCTCGGACCACTCTTGTTCCTTCTGTACATCAATGATATTTACAAATCTTCTTCGTTATTTGCCTTTTACCTATTTGCTGACGATACCAGTATAATACTTGCAAATGACAACTTAAAGGAACTCGAGTCTCTTGTTAATCGCGAGCTTGGCAACGTCAACGAATGGCTTAAGGCTAACAAACTGTCTCTGAACATAAAAAAATCAAACTTTGTAATCTTTCGTCCCCGGCAAAAGAATATGCCTTTCATACCAAGGATTAGAATTTTTGACCCAGTGACTAATACATACGCAAACCTTGAAATGAAAGACTATGTAAAATATCTTGGCTTAATGATTGATTCAAGTCTTTCATGGAAATATCACATAGAATCTATCTGCCACAAAATCAGTAAGTCAATAGGAATTATAGCCAAAATTCGACATTATGTCCCGCGTCGTGTTTTACTTTCAATTTACAACTCCCTAATCGTCCCTTACATAACTTGGTGCCTTGACATTTCAAAGAAAGATCGTGAATTTACAAAAACGGGCCTTACGCCTTATTTATTTCAGTAAGTCTAAGGAACACGCCGTACCCTTCTTTCTCAAATCGAATTGCCTTCCCCTACCTAGCCTATTTTTTAGAGATTGTAGCTATTTATTGTATGATATCAACAGACAGACAGCACCAGTTAGTATACTCAATCAGTTCGTTAAAACAAGTCAGATTCACAACTACAGAACAAGATCTGTCTCTAGCGAGTCGTTTTACGTTAAGTTCTCTAGAACCGATAAAATGTACGCCTTTTTCTCCAGAATCGGCGCCCAAATTTGGAATTCTATTCCTTATTCGATTAAAATACTTAAACGTTCGTCCTTTCGTAAAAAGATAAAGGAATTATTACTAAATTTCTTGCGGTCTGAAGATGATTATGTTGAAGTCTCCGGTCTTATTAAGTTATTTAATACTTTAGGTTAGCCTTTTTTCGTAAAGTTTTAATATATTTGTTTTTGTTTTATGTTACTCTATTCTGTGTATTGTATAGGTAGTGTTTTCTCTGTTATTTAGTCCATCTATAGATAAACCTTGTATTTGTAAAATGTCTTTAGATCTCCCCGCCTCGATTAGTTTATAAGCTATTTGCGGGGGGAAACTTATGTAATAATTTATATTTGTAATTAACAAAATTTTGTTGTTGTTGTTGTTGTTGTCATTACAAAGAAAAGTATTCTTGTCCTGTAAAAGCAGAACTGAGCCCCGTGGTTCATTTGCTTGTGTTATCACAGAATTCTGAAACCTGCTGAAGGACAGGAAAACTGATGTAAAGAGAATTGCGTCGAACGTACAGTGTAGCCATTGGCGTTCTTTTAAAATTGAACGGTTTAACATTGATTAGATACTCACCTACTGGTCCAAACAAGTTTCCAATAAGCCCATTGGGTAAGGCCAGAGACTGAAACTTGAGGGCATGCACCCTCTTATGCCCGTTATAGACCAGCCTTTGGTGTTCCCCTGGTTTAGAGATTGGTCGAACAGTCCCATCAATAAATCCGAAGCAGTTATCAAGTGGTGCCCCTTGCTGGGAAATGGCTAATGCATAGCGTTGCAAAGCTGGTGGATTTAGAATGTTTTGATTCCACTGAGTTATGCGATGGCCATGAATGTCAAATATGTAGTTCAGGACTTGGTTAGTGACAAGACTGATGACAGACACTGGTCGGCCGAACAGCGGGATCATGTCGCTGTACCGGCAAGGATACGCAACACGTTTGAGTAACATGCATAAACCCTCGATACCATCGCATACGCTTCGTTGCTCGCATCTGAAGGTTGCAGGAAGTTGTAGCGCTTGAGAAAGACGCGGTATGTCTTCCTTTTGAAAGCGAAAATCTGCATAACAATCTGCTGAACTGATGTCATCAAGATCAAAGGCAGGATAGTTTTCGTAGTTGAAATCAGGATTTTTAGACTGGAACGTTTCGTACGAAATAAGAAATTCTTCGTCTGAGATCATCTCACTGTCATAACATATCACCAGGAGATCCCGGAGTTCTTTAAAACTCGCCATTCATCAACGATAAATTCGTTTTCTTCACTTAAGTTGGTGTTAATTTGTGTTTACTCCGTCACACACGAAGGTGACAGCTAAAGTATTACCGAGTTTTAGCAACTGGGACGGCAACGGCAACGAGAACGCCACAAAACAATAGGCTTAATGAGCAAAAACAATCGCTTTGCACGTGCGTTTTACAGTTTTGTACATTTCTTTGCCGTCATCTGCAAAACAACAACGTGAAATGACCAAGTTTTATGTTTTCTTGACAACGTGAGCGCATGACGGCAAAGTTTTCTTTCTTTTTTCTTGCTTTAACACCGTTCATAGTAATTTAGTTCCTGGACAGTTCGTCAGCATTTTCCAAGTTAAACAAATTTCAATAATTGCGAAAGCGTCACAGAAACGAGAAGTTATATTTTGAAATGACGTTTTCGTTGCCATCGCCGTCGTCGTTGCTAAAACTCCCTATTTTGATTTTGGCGGCGACGGCATAAAACTATCCCTAGTCCTTCTCGGTTAATTACGTCGCCGTCGCCCTCAAATCCCGATGCTAAAGGTCCCTATTGCCTCGCTCTTACCGGGGTGGGGTGTTAACTTGCTAGTGAGACACCTCGAGTACAACCGTCTTGCATTGCCAAATTCAATTGTGCAATGGCTTCGTCAGCGGATGTACCCATACAATAAATAGTAGTGTCATCAGCAAACATGTACATTAATCCTGACACTGCAGACGTTGGTAAGTCGTTCGTAAACTCTCTGCCCTTTAGGTAGCTCTTTAACCAGTCTAAAAGAGGGCCTCTGATGCCAAAGTCTTTTTGCAGCTTCGTTTCGAAAATAGTATAACATACACTGTCAGACGCCTTTTTGAAAGTCGACGAAGGCCACCTCTACCACTGATCCAGAGTCAACTGCACTCCTCCACGTTTCAGTGAGGTGTATCATAGCTAATCGGCCTCGCAAAGTACAGCAAGGACGCAGCTCAACAAGGTGGAACCGAAAGCATATACAAGGCGCCTCTGGCAGCCGCTATACGATCCGTGAATGACCTTGGTGCACAGCCTACAGCCAGCTCGAATAAGGAGAAAAACCGTCGGAGCAGTGTCGAGAACCAACACAAACTCAGTATGGCATCACCAGGAATCGAACCCGGGGCCACATTGATGGGAGGCGAGGGCTCTCACCACTACGCCATCCCTGCTTCCCCAGTTCTGTCTAGTGACCAGAAAGCCCATTTTTAGTCTGAGACTAGTTCCGCGTTCTCTTTAAAGGAGTGGCAAACAAACGCATCGTTTACTATGGATTCGAGGATCGTACGCTTAGTAGGGAGACGGTCCGTTTCATCATCCTTTTTGAAAACTTGGGTATTTTTTTGCGGTTTTTCAACTTGTAAAGACGGTTTTAGTCTATGCTATACAGGTATAAACTACCCAAGGAAGGGATGATAGCGTCTCCTGCTAGTCTCAGTAGCTTCGGTGGAATGTTTTTGGTTTTCAGCGCTTCAATTTTGTTCCGTATTGTGAGACTCGAAACGTCAACCTCAGTAAGCAAGGGTAAAGTTCTATCATCTTTGGTTCCGCTGGTGGCTCCTTGTCCGTCGTCAATTGTTGATGGAAAATTACTTACAAGCTTTTGCCCTACAAGTATTTGAATGTGAGAATTTTTATTTGTGATTTACTGTTTCATACACATCATTCACAGACTTTAAATTGTAGTGTGTAAAATAATTATAATTTACTTTTACCGGTTCCACTTGTAATATTAATAATAATAATAATAATAATAATAATAATAATAATAATCAGTTGGGCTCAAAATAGGTGGTTGCGAGGGAAAAGGAAGCAAAGAACCTCGGTGGAAAAGCAGAATCAAGGACTCTATTCAGTGAAGAGTTACGGAGGTATGTTAACATCCTGGAAAGATCTAAACAAGGGAAACTTAAAAGGAAGGGAAAAAAGGAGAAAAGGTTGTAGTTGAATAACTTAGGCAAAGACTGCAGGCTAAATCTGCAAAGTTGAAAAGGTATAAACAAAGGATTCATCGATATCAAGTAAACACATTGTTCCAACAAGACCAAAAGAGTGAAACGGACCAAATGAATGGAACATCTAATGAAGCTAGACCTGATGCTGAGGAAAGCAAACAGCTTTGGAGAGACATATGGGGTAAGGACGTTTTACACAATGAAAATGCAGAATGGTTAAAAGAGTTGAAAAAGGGAACATTAGAAGCTAGACAGGAGGACATTGTAATAACAGCCGAAATCATGACAGCAAGGTCAAAGAAGATCCCCAATTTGAAGGCACCTGGCCCTGATGGCGTCCAAGGCTACTGGATCAAGAACCTGACAGCATTACATGAACGAATGGCAGACCACAAGAATGATTTGATCAACAACAGGGTAACCATACCTGTATGGATGACAAGTGGCAGGACTGTGCTGTGTCAGAAAGACCAAGAAAGGGGTAGTGCTGTTGATAATTATCGACCCATATCCTGTCTACAACTTGGTTGGAAACTAGTGACAGGGATCATAGCTGATAGTATATATGAGTTCTTTGTAGAAAACGATGCTTTGCCTGTAGAGCAGAAGGGGTGCAGGAGAAAGAGCAGAGGCTCAAAAGATCAGTCGTTGGTTGATAAGATGGTCCTTGCTGATTGCAAAAGAAAGCACAAGAACTTGGCTATGGCGTGGTTGGACTGTAAGAAAGCATACTGTAATATATTAAGTACCCTATGGTAGATATTGTGTTAGTACCCAGAGTACATTGCTGTAGTACACTTGTGTTGAAGCGGCCATGTTGTGCGTGCTTTGTGGTTATCCTAAGCCAAGTTAAATTACAATATACTACACATACGATATGGTGCCTCACTCCTGGATTATAGAAAGCTTACAAATGGCACAGGTAGCGGAAAATAGAATAACTTTTTTGGAGAAATGCATGGTAAACTGGAAGGCAGAACTGACATCTTATGGAGAGACGCTTGGTTTAGTAGATATTTGACGGGGTATCTTTCAGGGAGACAGCCTGTCCTCCCTTATCATCGTTGTTTATACTTTTGACCAAGATCCTACAGAATGTCAAAGCTGCATATACCTTAGGAGAGGTCAAGATAAATCACTTGTTCTTTGTGGAAGATTTGAAGGTCTGTGGCAAGAGTAAAACAGAGCTTGAAAGCCTTGTATCGACAGTACAGTTGATTAGCCAGGACATAGGAATAGAATTTGGGATCAAGAAATGTGGTGTTGCGGTGCTGAAGCGAGGGACGCTGTGTAAAAGTGAGGGTATTAAGTTGACAAATGGACAGACGATAAAGGAAGTTGATGACGAAGGTTACAAGTATCTGGGCATTCTAGAGTTGGACAAGTTCAAGGAGAGGGAAATGAGAGACATGTTCCTAACAGAGTACTTAAGGCGGTTCAAACTTGTTATGAAATCTCAGCTCAATGGTAAGAACAAGATCAAAGCAGCAAACACTTGGGCTGTGTCGTTCATGAGGTATTGAGCAGGAACAATAAAATGGAATAAGGAGGAACTTCAGGAAATCGATAAGAAGTCTGGAAAAATCATGACAATGAATAAGGAGCTATACCCAAGAAGTGACGTTGCCAGAATAAACGTACCCAGAAAAAAGGCCTGAAGAGGCCTGAAGCTAGTATGTGAGAAATGACAAGTGAAGACGCATTACTCAGGAAAGTTGGAGATAGCAATGTAGTCAATATCTCAGAGGCTGTGGACCCAAAGGAATACAAAGTGAATGAAGCAAAGGAGACGGAGAACGAATAGAAGCAGAAAAGAATGAGCAGTATGTGAGACAAAAGGAAGAGTATTGACTGGGATAGAACTTGGCAGTGGATTGCAAAAGGAGATTTGAAAGAATGTACTGAGGCCCTGATATGTAGCCCCCAGGAACAAGCTTTGAGAACAAAGTATATGAGATTTCATATTGATCACACAGCAGAATCCCCTTTGTGTAGAATGTGCAGAAGTAAGGGAGAAACGGTGGCCCATGTGTTGAGTGAGTGCAGTAAGCTGGCACAGACAGAATATAAAGGAAGGCACGATAACGTGGCGCGGTACATTCATTGGCAACTTTGTCTTAAATGGGGATTGGAAAGAGCTAATAGCTGGTATGAACAGAAGCCTGAGGGAGTGGTGGAAAGTGAAAACTTCAAAATACTGTGGGATTTCACAGTCCAGTGCGATCGGAAAATCGAGACAAGAAGACCAGACATTATCTTTATTGATAAGAAGGAGAGAGAGGTTGTCATCATTGATATTGCCATCCCAGGCGATGACAGGATGAAATATAAGGAACTTGAGAACGTAGAGAAATACCAACTATTGAAAGATGAAATTGCAAAGTCTGGCATATGCGTAAAGTCATTGTAGTGCCTGTTGTTATTAGGGCCCTTGCAGCTGTATCAGTGAACTTTAAAAAGTACATCAAGCAAATTGGCGTGAAAGTGAGTTTGAAAGTGATCCAGAAAACAGCATTGCTGGGGACAGCAAAGATACTAAGAAAAGTACTGTCCCTGTAAGAAGAAGGAAGAGAGAGACCTGGGACCCTTGGTGAATTGTTGTAACCCGCTCCCAAGGACTATAAACCAGGCCGAATATCCTGCCTGAGTATATAAGGAATGGACATAATAATAATAATTATTATAAAACGTTTATTTGCAATTATTCTTGACAAACAAATACAGAAAGGGGATAAAATTTGGTTTTCGATAAACGCTTCATAATCATCCACGTCAGTTGTACAGTGAGGAATAAAATGAAAATGAGCAATAAATAGTGTAACAAAGTGAGATATTAACAAGAATAATTAAGGATGAAGGCGCGAATCGAACCAGAAAACAAAGAAACAAATTTTGCTGAGAAAGGAGACTAATTAATAAGAAAGGGATAAATTAAAGTGTTTGACCTGGGAATTATAAGACGGCTGCTCCCAAAGGATAGGCATGGCTTCCTTGATTCTCAATTGGAAGGTAGTGGAAGTAGAGTCGAGAATTTTGAAACAATCTTCTAAACAAAGGGAACTACAATTTTCAGAACTTCTCAGGTGTTTGAAGATGTGGGAATGTTTGTCGGAGGAGAGATGTTCACGGATGCGAGTGGTGAAATGTGTGTTCTTCTGTTGGTTTCACCAACATAACAGGCAATACAGCCTGCACATGAAAACTTATAAAAGACTCGCGATCACAGATCCGTAGGGATGGCACTCTTAACCCCAAACCATCTCCTGGTTTTAAACGGGGTGAATGCCAACTTAATGTCTAGGTCAGTGCAAAAGTGCTGACTAATTTCTTAATTCTGCGTTGCGTTGTAACGGAAAAAGGACCGATATACGGTAATTTAAAATACGAACAATTGTCCTTACGAGTAGCACCCTGAAAGGAAACGGAGGTGAAATGACTTAACAACATTCTCAATGACGTTACAAGGGAACAAATTCCTCCCTAATGTTTTGGTAAGGTTATTTATGTCAAGGTGAAAGCCAGGCCAGAAGTTGTTGATATTTAACGCTCGGTCTACCAGAGTGCGCACTAGTCCTGATTTGTAACTGAAAGGTATCATCGACGTATCTACGGTAATACTCAATACCCGAATTGTAATCCTCTACCCAGCGTTTCTCATGGTAACCCATGAAAAGATTGGCTAAAACAGGAGCGAGAGGAGAGCCCATGGCCACCCCATCAATTTGGTCGTAGAAATAAAATTACCCAAAAAGGAAAAATGGGTTTTGGCAGTGGCAAAGAAAAATAACTTAGTAAGATTTTCCCGTTCTAATTTGATATCTGGGTTGCCCTTCATAATTTTGTCTACCGCTGAGTCGATAGATTCGATGAGAGGGATATTGGTGAAAAGACTTTCGACGTCGACATAATAATAATAATAATAATAATGATGAATAATAATGTAGTGTTTAAGAGTTTCTTCAGACGAATTTTTTTAAAACTATTTTTAATTTGTTCTTAGTCATGTTTTATGAAACACTTTTTTACTATTGCTAATAAAATTCTTATACGTGATTATTATTATTTGAAATGTTTTTAACTGAAATGAATATTTTTATAATAATAATAATAATAATAATTATTATTATTATTATTATTATTATTATCATTATTGTTATTATTTATTGATAACTAACACAAACATTAAAATCCTATATACAATAATTAAAAAAAACTATTTATTTACAAATTCTTTCGATTAATAAGAGAGGAAAAATTTAATAATAATGTTAATAATGATAATAATTCAATAAAAACCTTGAACAATGAGGCGGCCGTGTCATGGTCTGTAACTGCTTTTGTAAATAGCAAAAGTGTTTAACAAAACACAAATTTCACAATAAAAAAAATGTTCGATAAACCATGAAACTATAGTTATATAATAAAATATATATATATGTATAAAAATCATAAGACCTAGATTTTGACAAGGCATCTATCTAACTCAAATGTAACATAACATAATAATAATAATAATAATAATAAATGAGTATCGTAAATGAATTTTTAAATGTCATACTAAAATTCAAGCTGACTGAAATATTTTGTTCAGTTATTTATTCAAGCTTTAAGTTTTTCATGTAAAGATGTGTATTAGCAAGGAACGAGAAATGTAAATAATTTTATTAGATCTAGTCGTTTTAGTAGGAAATGCAATACTAAATGCTGTAAATTATGACGTTTACTTGAATTTGATTTTGGCTTCGCAGAATTTATTTCGTAAATAATTTTTTGTAAATAGGTGTGAATAAATGATTAGTATTGCTTTTTAATAATAATAATAATAATAATGATGATAATAATTTCAACGAGCGTACCCTAGACTACCGCGATAAACACCTCATCATCGTCATCTCTTCAGTTTCACTTTGTCTTGAATGCTATTGCTGAAAAAAAAGCAATTAATTCTAAGGCGTTATTTCCTTTTCCTTTGTTTGTTAGGAGTGTATTAGATAATTATATGATAATGTCGTGACGTCATTTGGAAGCACCTGCTTGCGTTTAGTTTGTATTATTTTCATATTTTGTGCCTTCTTCACCCACCATCGGCTGTCCGTAGAAGAAAGCTCTATTACTTTGTTCCCGCATACCAGGCAAAGAAACTTCATCTACCACACGACTCCGTTTTGCGAGAGTTTTACATTCTCTTCCGTTTTACCGTAATGTATGAAACGGATCAATGAAATTCAATTTACAATTCAAAGACTTGATTTTAAGAATATTCGACGTTCAGCTGAAGAAGATATATGAATTTATCTGCCGACAGCTTCCCACGCTTTTCAAGTTTGTTCAGTTGCGTTCATTGAAATTAGTTATGAGCAATATTTCATGGCGTCGACGGCAAGGAGAATTGGACTGTCGACCCGGTCTGCGAGAAAAACATCTAGAGAAGAGGACGGCGTAACATCAAAATTACGAAAAATCAGTTTTGGGAAAAAAAAAAATATCGCGAGAAGAAAATACGAACAGTAAGTTGGGAGCCAAACAGTTATCTCATGGAATAGAAGATGCTGAATTATATTGTTCACTGGACAGATTTCAGAAAATGGAATTGCTACCGAATGCTTCAAGATCACGACAATATGTTTCTTTTGATAAAGGTAGTGTGACAAGAGAAATCGGAAATCAACCTAAGCGTAAGGTATCAGTGTACGCTCGGCCAGAGCTTCTCGAGAGGAAAGTCAGCCAGCAAAGATTTCAAAGGAGATGGCAAACGTTTCTGATCCAATACGAACCTTTCATTTTGTCAACTTTAGCTTTGTTGATAGTCTTTGTATCTATTTACATTTTCTTCGTAGAAAGACAAAGTCTGTTTTCAAAACAGGGGATTTAGTCTACTCTGAGGTAAAATCCTCTCCTGAGTCGGAACGTAACAAGAACTTTCAATGGCTTTGATCACTTTTTTTTTTCTTAGGTCCAGTGTTTAGTAGTTCCGCATCGATGAAGGATGGTAAAAAAACATTTTAACAGCAGTAATAACTGTAAAACCTGTTAGTCTTAGCATATGTCATGTTTATCATGCTTCCCTAAATACTGAAATACAGAGTAACCATAGAAATGCCGAATATAAAGTCATGAATAAAATTATTTTCACATCACTGATGCTGTTCATCTTTTCTTAGAGGAACCATGCGTTAATTTCTCGTGCAAACGTTATTATCTATATGCACAAGCAGAGTGGGAGAGGTAACCATTTAAAATTCCGCGGAGCCTATGTTAAAAACTACCTGAGAAAACCGTTTTCACCCATCACATAAAAAGGCACTTTGTGGATGTCAAATGTAATCTTAGTTAATCCCGAGGTTACACTTCTTGTGTTACTTGACTTAAGTGCTGCATTTGACACTATTGATCAGAATTTACTACTTGACTTACTTCAATCTGACTTTGGTGTTATTGGTGGTGCACTTCAGTGGGTCCGTTCTTTTCTATCTCAAAGACAACAGCGAGTAGTTGTTGGTCAGTCTTGTTCTAAAGACTATCAAATGAAATATGGAGTCCCGCAAGGATGTTGTTCGGTCCAATCTTGTTCCTGCTGTTTACTTCTCGACTCTTTAAACTTATGGAAAAACATCTACCCGATATGCAAGGCTACGCTGACGATACGCAGCTATATCTATCCTTTCGGCCGTCATCCTCTGAAGAGATGGATCGTGCACTATCTGCGTTATGTGCTGCCATTGCTGAAGTTCGTGCGTGGCTTATCTCTCATAAACTAAAATTCAATGACACCAAAACTGAATTTATCATTATTGGTACTCGCCAACTGCTAGCTAAAGTGGAAATATCTTCTGTGAAAGTGGGGACAGCTGACATAGCACCCCTGACCAGCATCAGGAACCTTGGTGCCTGGTTTGATGATAAAATGTCTATGAATGATCACATCAATAAGACCTGTAGTAAGTCCTTCAGAGGACTTTACAACATTAGACAAATCAGAAAATTTCTTTCAACGGACACTACCAAAATATTAGTCCACGCCTTTGTAACATCGCACTTAGATTATTGTAACTCGCTACTGTTTGGCCTACCTGCATATCAACAAGAACGTCTTCAGAAGGTGCTTAATGCAGCTGCACGAGTCATATGTTTTATTCCCAAGTACGACCATATTACATCATCGCTTATAAAATTACACTGGCTTCCAGTTAAGCAGAGAATTGAGTTCAAAATTGCTCTATTAGTGTTTAAAGCAGTAAATGGCTTGTCTCCTGTGTACCTGACTAATTTACTTCAGATTCAGCCAACACGGAGATATTATCATCCGATGATAAAGAACTACTGTTTATACCAAGATCTAAATCAAAATCAGGTGACCGTGCTTTTACTATGGTCGGACCAAGAATATGGAATGATTTACCACTTGACATTAGACTATCAGCAAATTTGGAGACTTTAAAAAAAAATCTTAAGACCTATCTTTTCAACAAGGCTTACTACAGGTTGTATATGTATTTTCTTTTCTTTTATGTAGTTGGATATATACATATATTTTATGAATTTTAGATATGTATACACATCTTATGAATTATTATTGTGAAGCGCTTTAGAATATTTTATAGTTTAAGCGCTATATAAATTGATATTATTATTATTATTATTATTATTATTATTATTATTATTATTATTATTATGAAGTAACTCCATAAAACACCTTCGCACCTGGAACTGCGGCAGGCAAATACATTTGTCAGAATAGGACTAAACTACCTACAACATGTTACTATGAATATTATATATATATATATATAAAAGCAATAGAACCCTTAGAACGAAAGTTAGACAATCTGAATAATGGATTTCAAGAGTTAAAACGTTTAGTTGATTTCGTAAATGAGAAATACGATGATATACTTGCACAGTTGAAACAAGCAAATGAGAAGATTCAAAGACAGGGAACGAGCCTGAGGCAGATGCGGAAAGATCCAGACGATGCAACAAAGCAGGCTCAAGACGCAACGAATGGCTTTGAAAATCTGGCGGAATATCTAAGGAGAGAGTGCCTGGAAATTTCGGGCGCCCGCCGAGTCAGAGTTACAAGTGTAATCAGCTTGTAATGGCGGTCGGCCAAGCTATCGGCATACAAGTGAACGAGTAAGATATATCGACCTCTCACCCATTGCCAACTTTCAAGGAAGATGCACCACTGAAGATAATAGTCAAGTGCACGAGAAGGGATACGAAGAATAGCTTCTATACAAACCGAAGGAAGCTTATTGACAAGAAAGCTAGCGACCTCCCCGATCTTGGTATCACTGCGGAAAGCAAAGTATATATATCTGAATCCCTGACCAGGTACAAGAAAGGGCTTTTCGGCGAGGTTAACAAGCTGAGGAAAAGGTTTAGATGGAAATATATTATGTTAAGGAGTCAGACAAGTCGACTGTGGTGGTAATTTATAATAAGAAGACCTCGATGAATTCAAGAGCAGTCTTCCCCCGCGTCCAAACCACTCTTGAATCGGAATCGTCCCATAAGATAAGTAGTTTAGCCAGTGTATTACTTCTACTACGTTATTCGGTAAGATCTCCGCAGAGGTCCCTACATTATTTATGCATACAGTCTTTTGTTTTTTGGAAACAATAGAAGTAACAACAGACGCCCTTTGGGATTACTTTGCTTTGTTCTTTCATTTTTAGTGTTTTTTTACTAAGTCTACGTGGAGTTAGAAAAATTGAACAATTTCGCGGCCAAAATACGGAAATGCGAACAAATTTTAGGAAATTTACACGGATTTCCAAGGGTTTAACAGTCTGATCATTCGAAAAAAAGGTCAAACTAAGGCGCGTTTTATGTTTAGAAATGTAACTACAGTGTATTTCTATGAGATTAATAAACAAAAAATTTGGGCAAAGAGCGCTCACCTTCTTTCCCCGGTTTTTTTCGTTGATCTCGTTTTCTTTCTGAGGCCAAGTCCGGTAAATGCTAAGAAGAGTATCCCTTCAGTTCCTTCCTCTTTAAACATGGGTGTTCACGGATAAACGAACAGCGCATACAGAGGCCACAAATCTTAGTGTACATTGTACAGATCGGCGATATGCTCGATAATGTTTCCAAAAGGATCATTTTTGTAAAGATGACGCCACAACCACTCCTGTAGGTAGCTTTCAAACAGATCCTTGGATGTTCCTGTCCGAGGCATGTTTCGCTTTACACCCCGCCATGTATTTTCAATGCCCTGTGTGTGGGCACCTGTGTCTGGGTCAACGAAGTTTAGGCTGTGGTTTACTGTCAGATGTTGAAAGCCCTCGTCGTTAAGGCAGTCGTAAGCTTTCCACATGTCACTTATTACGCGCGTCCCTGGCAATATTTGAGCGCGGATTATGGGCAAGAGCGTATCTTTATCCCTGCGCTCTACCGGAACAAGGAAGCAGGCCTTGGTTTCACGGCAAATGCCACCAAAGACCCACTGTCCTTCGATAAAGCGACCTTTGTGGTACTTCATCCTGCCAAACTTGGACTCGTCTGTCTCGACAGTTGTACCAGATCCGCCTATTGGCCCCGTATGAAGCTTCATGATTCTGTCTGCACAAACCTCTCGGCAATAGTTATACCAATCTATCACCGTTTCAGTAGATGTTGTTTCATCGTCTAACGAAGTTTCGTGCGCTGCCTGAGTTACAGTAAATTTGTGTGCCCAAGCGTAAGTTAGGGCTAATATTTTTTCAATGGAAAGCTTACTGCCAGAAAACCACGAGTTCTGGCGGATTGTCGTTTGTCCATTGCAGTTTCTCTTCGAGCATCGCCATACAAATCCATCTCCCGATGCACTTCGTCTTTGCCATCTGAGTGTATTTCCACACTCAGGTTTGGGGCATTTTATCGACGACGAGAGCAGATTCTGATCTTTACACCACTGTATGCACTGTTCGTGATCCGCCAAGAGACGGGAAAGTTTCCACAAATTTATACATTCTAAAGCCATCATACGCGTCCTCCTGATCAACTAAAGATTATTAGTAGAGGAAAATAAGCTTTTATACTGTGACGTAAAACCTGGTGACGAGAATTCGTGCATTTTAAAACTTTTGCCTTTCCAATCATGTTAGGACTTGGTGCATTGGTCCGTGCAGTGCTCTTACTAGGTGCGTGGGGCACATGTCCCAATAATTGTCTTCCCTTGAGTAATGTAACAGTTGCTTGTAAGGTATCTTCTCATTGGATACTCTATCAATAGATTTCAATCGTCACTATTGTTTTAGCATTGTCGAGGGGTTTAGGTAACGAACCAATTGCCTTAGGATCTTACGACGGCTGCTACATGACCCCATTGTTATGTAAATAAATTGTTAAGCCCTATTGAAATATAATTTGGGAGGTGTGAACCAAAGAACTGATCACGCTAGCACACTGATGAGAGACACAGACAGGTAATCCAGAGTTCTGCATCGAGACAGAGTTCGAAGCCAGCTGGAGATAAAAAACGAAGAAAAAAAGAAAAGAGGAAGAACGATAAAGGTCTGGGAGCGAACATAAGGTGCGCAGGAGCTGGGAAGAAAGACGCCTGGAAAGGAGAAAACGGATGCAAGATGAAAACGAAGGGAGGAAAAGAAGAAAAAAAAGGAAAGGGAGGCAAAATAAGATCCTTTTTTATTCGCGAAGTAAGTACAAATTACAGATGCATATATTCAATACGCTTGGGAGAACGCATTGTCTAAAAAAACAATAGCGTACATACATAATTAATTTACTTTGCATGCATAAATAATGTAGGGACCTGTACGGAAATTATTCCCGTTATTCTTTACTAAGTATGTAATACCAAAATATTCCATAACTTATTATAGCGCTCTATCATAGTAACTGCACTACCGGTATTAGCATAATACCAAACTACTCTTTTCCTTTTCAAGACTAGGAAAATGATGAATTCCTAAAAACCATAGGCTCGTGGGTTTATAACTCGGAAGATCGACTTTCTGAAAAAGTGGACTTATACAGGGATACAGTTGTTTCACCAGACAAAAATGACCCATTTAAATGCGCTCATGATAATTACATTGAATCTCACTATTACTCAGTTAAAAAGTCTGGCAAAATATTTGATGACGCTTTTAAACAAAAAGGGAATCGATAGCCCACTGCAATATTCGTAGTTTGGAGAAAAATAAACCCTTGCTACATGATATATTAAGCACAGTTAAGACAACGCCAGATATTATTGCAATATCAGAGAGTAAAATTAATGAAAATACGAGTGCAAATTTGAATATTCCCGGTTACACTTCTGTGAACATTAACTCAAAAACACAGGCAGGAGGTGTTGGTCTGTTTATATCTAATGACTTGGAATTTTCAAGAAGGAGTGATTTAGATATCTCGGGTGATGGAATAGAGTCATGCTGGATAGAGCTGGCACACACTGCACAAAAAAATATTGTAATAGGCTGTGTTTATAGGCATCCTGAAGGCAACCGAGAACTATTTCATAATATTTTGAAAAAACAATTAGAATACCAAGGGACACGAGGTGTTGGTCCTTGGAGACCTCAATGAGAATTTATTGAAATATAATGAAGATAAACAAACATCAGAGTACCTAGACATGCTCCTTGGGTTAGGATTTATGCCACTCATTACCAAACCAACCAGAATAACGGACTATACGGCCTCTCTTATCGATCATATCTACACGAATGCGCCTGAAAAGCTAATTAAATCTGGACTTTGCCTTGCCAATATTTCTGATCATCTAACACAATGGCTAACACACTGCCTGCAAATAATGAACCCAGATTTTTTTTTGAGACTCTAGGCATTTTAACAAGACTTACCTTCAGTAGATTTCAAAAGCTTGATATCAAATGATGTTAATGAAAGTATAACTACTATTGTAGACAATACACCATTTTACTAACGATCAGTTCCCAGTAAATTGTCGGTAGATCCAGTCCTCTGTGAGTGGAGTGGAGCTGGCTGGTGGTGGATATAGTAGCGACGTAGTGAGATAAAAGAGCTCAAAATGAAGATTTTGAACTTATTTGTTCCTGTTAACAATTACGTTTTACGCGCGAGTTTGACTGGCCAATCAAAGCGTGCGAGAAACGATATCCATTGTCTTAGTATATATTAACTAGGATTAATCATAGATACGTTAAATGCTGTCGACCAACACTCATTCCCAGAGCTACTCGTCTTCATTTGGATTCGAGGTGAAGTGCTTTAGATACATAGATAAATGTCCCAACATGGCGACCAAAATGTGAACACGAATGACATTGACCGATACCCGCGCACGCGTGACTGATTTCGACAATAGGCCATTTCCGAGTTCATGTCTGCCTCCTCTTCAAAGTGAGTCTAAGTGCGAAGTTTTTGTGATGGTAAGTAGCTCTACTTTACATATGAATGAAAACTAATTTTCATAACAAAAACTTCGCACTTAGACTCGCTTTGAAGAAGAGGCAGACATGAACTCGGAAATGGCCTATTGACATGGTTAGTATGTGTTCTCCTTCATCGAACGCAATTAAACCTATCGGACTTGGATAAAACCCAAATATGCATCATATGTCTATCTCTAAATTGGATCGCTGACTCTTTTTCTGTAACAGGCCTCTTTTTTAACGGGGAACATAACTTCTAGTCCAATCTTATCCTATTGCTGGATAGCCCGTACATGACAGGCGTTCAAAGGGGACAGAGAAGAGTGAACGCCTTCCACGCAGGCTACAGTGTTTGACTGAATTTGATACCATTCTAAGAGGACAATAATTTCAAACATACACCTTACTGGAATACTGCGCTTGGCACAACAAGACGTAAATCCCCCTTATATGAACTTAATATTATGTACGTTTTTAGTGTCCCTCAAACAGTGCTCTGAACACAGAGGTGTCTCGCGTCTAAGCGATGTAGCGCGTCTGGTTTAAATTAAATTGTAGATACCTAAACTATGGTGGCTCATCGTTATCATAGCAAAACCAGTTGGAAATGTTTGTTTGAAAATTTAAAAAAACATGCAGATGTGAAAAAAAAAACTGGAAAATTTTAAAAAAGTAATAATGTTGTACATAAAGTAACAGAGACAAAAAAGAGAATAAAGAAAACAAAAAAAATTAAATTAAAGCAAAGTGAAAAAGATAAAAAAAATTAATAAAAAATGCAAACGCATATTAAAAGCAAATAAAAAGAAAAGAAATAAAAATGAAATGAATTAGAAAAATCAAAATTTTAAAAACATTAATATATACTGATAGCCTTTTTAACCTAAAAAAGTGCCTGTCAGTGCAAATGCAGATTCATAAAAAAAAAGTTATTATGATAACGCTTGCCCGGATTGAATGCCAAAATAAAATGTCTTAAAAGCGACCCATTGCGTTATCACAGCCCGCGACACCAAAGACCTTATTTTCAAAATGGCGGCTCGCTTCCCGTAACTCGGTATGGGAGAAGGACGAGCAATAGACCTTTTTAGCTTGTCGACTTTGTTTTCCCAATGTAGACCATGTGATCTTCCCAAAGGAATTTGCTTTTTGTCTTTTCATAAATTATGCGTACATATGCACGTGAATATGGCGAAATTTCAAAGAAACAGCTCTCTAGGGTAACATCACGTGGTCTACAATGGGAAAACAAAATCTACAAGCTAAAAAGGTCTATTGAGGAGCAATATTGAACGCTATGTTTTAGCAAATTATTCTAGACAAGAAATGTTAGATTTTGCTACTCGGGACTACCCTGTATATGCGTGGAGTCTACCTACACTAAGTAGGAGATTGAAAGTTTTTGGACATAAAATCCATTCTTTATGGCACTGTGACGTGAGTCTTTCCCTTGCGCGACAAGATTGAACAAAAGACTATACAAAACCCTTCCCGCAAACCCGCAACACACCAAAAGACTAAGTAATGTTACAAATTTAATAAATTTAAAATACATAGAAGATTATTAAACGCAGAACTAACAACTCCTAACTTATAATTTAGATATAAAACTAAGCTAACTTAAAAGATAACACTAAATTAATTAATTACTTAACTCTTATATTTACAATTGGACAGTTTAGTTCAGTTCTTTGATAGTCCAGTAATTCCTTGTCCTTGATACTCTTCCAAAACAAACAAACCGAAAACAACCTATGACCATCAACCTTCTCACAATCTTTCTTCACCTTTGGCGCCCTCCTTCTTTACCTTGCTCTATCTCTTAGCTTTCATCTTTCTTCTTCGTACTCGCTTTTTCCAACACCTTCGCGCTCGCCGCCGCCGACAAAGGGGTTTTGTCTGTGGGACACAGCTGGCTCCTACCAATGGCTCTTGGCAGTGATTTTTTTGAGCGTCGTGGCCTTCGACCTTCAGTTCGCAAACTTTCCTTCTTCTTGCTTCTCTCCCACTTTCTTTCCTTCCAACTGACAACTGACTGACTGACCACCTTCACCACGAAACTTACATTTTATACAGATGCATACTATTAGCAATTAACACTTAACATACATACGCGGTACCTTACAATCCTATGTTATTTTACACTCTTACGTCCTAAACACGATAACTTTACACTCTTATGATAACGCTTTACAAAATTTACAAGATATTAATTACAGACTAAGTTACAATACATCTCTAATTACAAACCACACTACAACGCTGAATTAACACTAGATAATTAACGCTAGGACGATATGAAATACTGAAACCGAAAAACTAACAAAAAGCTAAATAAAAACATGACAAAAAAGACAAAAACAATGTCGAAAAATGTAAATATTAGAAATTCCGTGACAGGCACTAAAAAAGAAGAGGCCAAGAAAGATGGAAGGTCCAGGGCAGTACTTTGGACACTGGGCCAAGATCCATAGGTTATAGTAGTCTTTTTAAGCGGCGAGTGCAATCTCATTGAATTCTCCAGAGGTCTCTAAGAAGAAAAGGTGAGCTTCTAGCTCTATGGGCTTTTTAGATATTATCTAGGTGACGTAGAACATATAAAAAGTACCGTACTGTACATTATA
>OX419346.1:13400342-13415342 GCA_948470475.1 Galaxea fascicularis
GCAACGAAAACGTCATTTCAAAATACAACTTCTCGTTGTGTAACTCTTTCGAGATTATTCCAATTTGTTTTTAAAAACATGAAAAATGCTGGCGAGCTGGCCAGGGCCTAAATTACTATGAACAGTGTTAAAGCAAAGAAAGAGAAAGAGAAAACATTTTGGTACATTTCTTTGCCGTCCTCTGCGAAACAACAACGTGAAATGACCAAATTTGGGGTTTTCTCGAGAACGTGAGTGTATGGTGACAAGTTTTTCTTTCTCTTTCTTTGCTTTAACATCATTCACAGTAATTTAGACCCTAGCCAGCTCGCCAGCATTTTTCATGTTAACTGAAATTGGAATAATCTCGAAAGAGTTACACAAACGAGAAGTTGTATTTTGAAATGACGTTTTCGTTGCCATCGTGTCGTAGAATCTTAAACTCCCTAATATAGGGGGGACCACGGAAAAGAGTGCCCCTGAGATCCCGTGGGAGATTGCGTAACCATAAGTTTCCCTGCTGCCAAGCAACCACTGACAAACGAAGGTCATCAGACTGTGGCCGCAGAACATTTATTCGTAGCCAGTGGTGTTCAGTCACGGAAAACGTCGAACATTTATCCTTATAACGCCTGTTTATACAAGAAGGAACAAAAACAAGAAGTACTGACACTGTCGAGAAAAACATTTTGAGTGAAAGACGATCAAGGAATTGCGCGAATTCCTCTGTCGTGTCAGCGATCGTTAGTTGTCTGACTTCCCAAGAGCTTACATGTAGAGTACTGTAGCTTCAATTCAAGACCAAAGTCATAACTGAAATTTTGGACGGATTAAATGACGAGTTCTTTTAAAATTGGATGCAAGACTAAAAGCGAAAATGACAGAAGAAAATCACGACGATCCGGTAAAACGGTCGAGCGAGAACAACGAAGCTGGCGATAAAGTTGAGGGCGAAACCAGTTTCCCTCAACAAGATCACAAGCTTTCATCATCAGAAGACAACAGCCAGCTGGAATCAGGTAAGCTAATTAGTTATTTATAATAAGAATCTCTTTGAGGGCCTTGGATATTGGATATTTGTTTGGTTAAGTCAACAGAGCTGGATAGGATAGTTTAGGCCCTAAAATGGCTTTCAAAATAAAATGCGCTCAAACATGAGATCGGAGGAAGCTTGTTGCTCTTCGGTCGTTTGTTGCCTGGAATTTTGTTCACGAAATAAGACTCAAAATCGATAGCGAAATGAAAGCCGCCGTCTTTGCACCGAACGTGTATAGCTCACTGCCTGCAATAAGACTGAGCTTTACGTGCTGACTTTTGCACTCCACTTCATGGTAGATAACCATATCTGCAAATAACAAAACAATTAACACGACCGACCTAAGCACTTATAATCAAAGGTGACCATGTAATGGTTGTACCTCGTCCAGATCAAATGGAGGTTTCATTTTTTGGTGTATCATAAGGAAAAAAAGGAACTTTTCTTGGTATGCAAGATACATGTAAGTCTGTCTTGGCTAGATTCTAGAATACCCGGCCACTTATTTGCATGTGAATAGTGAGTATTGTTATCTGTCTCGTTCTTCAAACGATGGCGCTACAAGAAGACATAGTGGTCAGAAGTGGCCGGGTATTCTGTAAGTTAGAACGGTTAGCACCCTATGTTAACCTGACATGGGAAGAATGTTTTGCCATCGATAAAAGTTAAATTACCTTTAGCAACGCGGTTAGCATTGTTATACAATGAATGTTGGGTGTGTTGTATCACTATGTTATAAGGTTTAGCTGGGACTTTGCACACTGGCTCCAGGCCTTTACTATTAAACATGACTTTGTAACTGGTCATGTATCAAATCGGCGGTAAGGTGCGAACAAGTTGGGGATATGATAGTGAAATCATCTGGTTTGTCGGGTGTGTTGTCTGTGTGCTCAAAAAATTAAGCTGGCAAATCACCAACACTGCAGTATCTGAATCTCACCCTTTGCATTTTTCTTTATCTCCATTGTACAATGACAGAAAAACATTCTGTCCTTCTAAGGCCCCGTCCACACAAAGACGATTGTAAACGCAAACACTAGTAAATGCAAACTTTTTTATGCGTTTAGGCCAGTCTCTTTTTCTGTAGTGTTCCCAATATAATTCAAGAATGTCAGTGTACTTTGGCTGGCACGACTCCCAGTCGATATTTTTCGTCGCTTTCGACACCTTGTAGTCATTTGTAACTTCTAAAAGCAGCTGTACTTCATCGTCATTCCAAACAAAGTTGTCTGCCTTAGTTTTATCACTTTTTTCTTTCGGTTTCTTGCCAGCAGACTTCGACATTTTTCTTCTCTCTCGATCACAACAAACACACGTGGTGACTTGACAACATGGACGACGCTAACACTTGATAACAATACGCTGAAGCAAAGATTGCAGGCTCAAATTGATAGCGCATACGCGTTCGGTGTATGACATCATTTTATGCGTTTACGAGCGTTTTCGTGTGGACGGGTGAAAACGCTACGTAAACGATGACCGTTTTTGTGTGGACGGAGATAAAAATGTGCGTTTACTAGCGTTTGCGTTTACCAACGTCTTTGTGTGGACAGGGCCTAAAGGACAATTCACTGGCTCTTCCTGTTTGTGTTTCAGATCCACTTTATAACCGATTTCGTTCAATCACAAGTTTTCAAAAAGCTTTGAGAACAAATCCCTCATTAGGATTCCTGGTTGATGTTGTGTTTGATCATCACCATGGTGCTTTGTGTCATAACCATGGGACCTGTCATTTTTCACCAATCAGAATACTGTTTGTAGGTCAATGCATTCGAAAAACATTGCCAGGCTCTCATTTTTTGCAGTGCCTATGAGAGCCTGCTCACAGGCAATCACATGGCTACTTTGTTGCTTACACAGGATGTGACCAATCAATGAGATTGATCGTTGGAAAACCAATAGTTTATGCCAATTAATTGACCGATATTAATAATCCAGGGTGTTAATTAGGCATTCGAGATTGGAGAATTCTTTGGCTAAATTTCAGTGGCCTGTAGCAGTCTTGAAGGTATTTTTTGTCTGAGTGGCCAGATTCTCCTGTTACTTTACAATATCCTCCTGCTACTTCAGTTCTTAGTGAAACCCTGTAATCAATGACGAGTTGATGTGCAAGAATTTTGTGACCATTGATTATTGATTATCGATGGTAATTGTTCAATTACCTGACAATGATTGTCATCAATTATCAGTTTTTATTGATTATCAATACTATTTCTAATGCTTGTTTTCAGCATGGAAATGTTGTCTCTCAATGCACTCAAACTGTTGTGACTCCTAAAGTATTGCTTTAAACACTAGGGAGAAAATGCACAGAAAACTACCTGTGCTGATGTCTTGTTTTGTACTTTCTTTTGGGTTTTGGTGAAGAAATTCAAAGTTACGTTGAAGAAATCAGTTGTAAAATCATTTTCCTATGAGAAAGTGGCATATGAACTACACTAAAAAGATCAATAATGTATAAGATCATTCCAACTTTTGATTGTTTGTGTACATGCAAGGAGGAACAAATGAAGAAATCATCATCAATATTTTAAAAAAGAACCTTGTTTGTTTGTGCTCTGGAACTATTAATTAAAGTGATTTGAGTACCATTAATTTTGCACTGGCTGTTCAGTAAAGGCAGAGAAATAGCACCAAATGAGTGATTATATGGTACGTCAGAACCTCTAGCAGATTTTATGTACATGCCAAAGACATTGAACATTGTAGAGGGTAGCAAGAGTTTATTTTACATAGCTGCTTTCTAATTAAAGTGAACAGGATTTTAGATTTTGTTGGTTTTCAAGAAAAAGTAGTCATTTGAGGATACTGAGAAAACTGTCTGTACAGTGTATATAATGTCTGTGATCTCGAGGGATCAGAGTTTTGCATTATGCTAATGAATGGAAGGTCATGCCAATAGTGATCGGTTACAGTGTAACAACCTTGAAAGAGAACGGTAGTAATAAGTAGCATTGTGTTATGATTGTTATTTTTAGCTGGTGCTTCAGCTGGTGATCATCCAAAGGAAGAGTCAAATATAGCCAAAGAAGAAAGTGAAACAAGAGATTCCTCTTTGCAAGAAACAAAACCTCAGGACGAAGGGGAGGCAGTAAAAACTGTAGAAAATGACAACAATGGTGAGAATCAACCAGCCGACATAAAACCAAGTGGAAGTGAAGAAAATACTCAACAAACAGCTGCAGATTTTGTCAATTTAGAAAGCAGCAGTGGTGAAAAGACAGCATCTGAAATTCAGGAGAGTCAACAACCAGAAAATAGGGAAGACACTGAGAGGCAGCAAGGTGAAAATGAACAAAGGGAGGAGACACAGAGTGAAATGACAGTGACAGGAGAAGTGCAGGAAGGTGGTGCAAAAACTGTTAATCAGACGGGCAATGAAAGTGAGCAGCAGAACGATTCTGTTGAAAACAAGGACGTCATGGTGAGTGAAGAGCAACAGGGTATAGTGTCAGTTGCAGGAGAGGGACAAGAATGTGCTGCTGAGCAGCAAAAACATACTACTGGTAATGAGGATGCCACAGCTAATGAAAAGGAGCAGGGTGATGTGCCTGTAATAGAAGGAGAAGCAAAGGGTGAAACTGGCCAATCAGAGCAACAAGAACACAGTGAACCAACACAGCAGGAGTCTTTGGTTCTCATCCAAGAACATCAAGAAAGTCCCCTGCAACTTGAAAAAGGAACTGACAAACAAATTGAGTCAGAAAATAAGGAAACAGCCAAAGAACAGCAACGAAGTGAGGCCATTGGAGAGGAAGATCAACAGTGGCAACAAGGAGAACAGATAAATGAATCCCTGCCAAAAGAGAGCACCCCTGATGCTGAAACTCGGCCTACAAGTGGTGAACAGCAGTTAACCCCTGAGGAAGTGGGTAATGAACCACAGAAACCAGAAGCAAACCAAGAACATGAAAGTGTTCAAGATATTGAGGCTGTAGATGGCAAATCCTCTGTGGAGACACCAGCTGTCACAACAGTAGTGAAAAGCCAACAGACACTTGAACCAAACACTGCAACTACAGCAACACAGCAGAAACCTGATCAGGTGCAAGACGAAAACAAGAAATTAAAACAGGACCTGCTTATGATGAGACAACAGGAGGATGCATATAGGATAAAAGTTCTCAGTCTGGAGCAAGAAGTTGGAAAGTTACGAGCAAGGAAGATTGACAACAGGAGCCAAGGTGAGCATGGCTAATAGTACTGTCACAAATAATATTTCTTCTTATTAAAATCAACTTTAGTTATAAAGACTAACACAAAAATGGAAAAGGAAACTGATACAAAAATTTTCAAGTTTACAAAAGTACACTCTGTAACAATAAATTTATAACTTTGTTCTTTATTACCCTGGCTTTCTGTTTCTTTTTTGTTTTTGTGGTAACCTGTATACATGTTGGTGTTTGTTTCTATTTCAACCTGAAGATGGCATTTACATGTAAATCATGGCATCACTGCATTAATTAATGAGTTACATGAATTGGTAATAAGGCATTTTGTATATTTGTGATGGTTTTGTGTTGACACTGTTGTTTATACATATACAGATACATTCCTTTTTCAAGTTGTAGACTTTGTCTTTGTTTCTGTTCTGATCATGTGATACTAAATAGGGTTTTAACTTGAAAGTTTAGGGCTCAAGAAATATCCAGACAAGCTGCAGTTAAGGGTTTCTAAGATATGTGGATCAGGATATTTCATTAACTGTGTTAGAATGTGATAAATTAGGTAGGGAAACACATTGTCATTTTCTGTCAGTTTTACATTAACTGGTAGTTTTGGTTTTCAGATTCATTGGCATCAGATTCAGATGGTTACCTTAAACAGAAGTTAGCTGAGACAGAAAGGGAACTGGATTCTGCAGAAAGGAAAGTGAAAGACTTGCAATTAAGATTGAAACGCTTTGCAAAAGATGACCAAATCAAAGATGAAAAGATTGCACAGATGGAGAGGGAAGTAAAAGAAATGTCTGATCATGCAAGAAAACTTGAGCAATCCATTGCAGATTCTGAAAGAGAAACCAACAACAATGGAGCAATGCAGGCCAGTGCACCAAAGAATGACTCTACAGTTTGTGTGATCCTCTGAAATTTGCTCAGAATTTGCAACATTTTTCTTTTCTATTCTTTACATTAACCAAAAGGGTATAATTACTTTATGAAGAAAGTTATTTTTGATATTATTCGTTGTCTTAAGTTATTTATTTAATATTTTTTTTTCAGTTGGGTCTGAAAGTTTTGATGGGCTATCACTTTTCTTTATTTCAAAGGTCATTGCACAGGTCACTTCTATTTAAGGTTTTGTACTTTTATACAAACTTTCACATACAGTATTTTGGGCAAATTAGTTTTCAGTTTAATTTATGTTAATATTACAAGTCATGTGATTGTGTTTTGACCGAGTGGGATAAAATGTTTGATAAAAGAGTGTTTATATTTTTACATTTTCAAGTATTTTGGAGAAAAAAAATTCAAAATTATTTGTACACGTTTGAACTGACTTAGCAGCATAATTGCCACAAAGTTTGTGTGAAACAATTTTTTATGAAGGAAAACTTAATCACTAATGGTGGTTAAAATCCTTCACCTGGTCAGCACAACTGTCAACAAACTGTTCTTTCTGACATTCAGAGTGATGAATTTTAAACTTCTTAATTAACAATATTATTATTGGTTGAGGCTGAGCAAGATAGTGAAAATCATTTTGGTCTAAATTGGGTTCAGCCGATGACATATACCAAGGCATTGATGGTTCTCACTATATGAAAACCAAATTCAATATTTGTTTTATTATGCATATGCAGTTGAGCTTTTGTAAAAATAAGAGCACCTACAAGAAATAAATCATGCCTGACATCAACTTGTTAACTTGTTTTGAAAAACTTGCAACCTTAAAGTTGCAGCATGGTCAAAACGTTTCCAGCAAAATTCTATATCAGCCCACTCTAAATTATTTACAAGTTCAGATCTAATATATGTCTAAATATATATTTTACATTATTAAACTTTTGACTGACTTCAGATCCATTTTGGTGAGACCTTTTGTACAAGAAATCTTGAAAAGTTACAGCACGACAAACATGTTTCTTCCAGAAGCGTCTGAAACTATCGTCTACAAAACGAGACCACTTTGAATGCATGCATAAAATGCAGGTATGTCGTCACCTTTACATGAAAATGTTATCCGTTGGTGATACATAAAACATGCAGTGCCTGCAGTAGTAAGCTGAATGCTTCTTGTAGCCAATCAAAATTAAGGTAGTGACAACAGTGGCACAAGGTGAAAATTAATGACAGCACCGGCTCAATAACAATACATCGTTTGCCTTTGACTTGTGTTTTGTTACAATGACTTGAATCATATAAAACCATACCTTCGTTTGAGGTATGCATTGAAGCCACTTTTTGATTTACAGTTGAATTTTGAAACCATTTCGGCAATCCAAAACCTGCCAAGTGTCACGCCTTCTCACGCCTGTGTTTCTAAGCAACCACTAAAAATCTGGCGGGAAACTTTTTGCCAGCCGACCTCCTAGTGTTTGCACGTGGGATTTTGTCCTTAAGTAAACTTTCACTGTTGTAGCTTTTGATCGTAATTAAATTTTAGCATTCAGTGTGTATATTCCAAGAAATTAGCTTGTTATCGGCATGGCAAGGCAGCAGTTTTTCGACAATCTAACAATCTACGAGCTATTGTATTATCTTATAAATGTGCAAAGGATCGATCGATGTACTGGCAAGACAGAAGTCTTAGGAACATCTTCGGAAGTCTTTGGACATCTTCGGATATCATCAGAGCCCTACAAAAAATCCTGGCATTCTCAGGAGAAAAATGTCACGCCAATAAATTAAAAAAAGTTGGCAGGTATACAAGCTCCCTATTAGGGAGCTTAAGCACGCGCGTTTTTGAGACGCGGACGGCAACCGGAAGTAAGCTGTTTTCCATTTTAACTTGTTTTCACACGACCGCATTTGCATTGCCAAGTATCATATCTTTCCTCCATTAGAGATGCTTGGTATAAAAATCTGGAAGAAACCACTGTCCTGGCACGCAAAATGTCCTCTTCCGGTTGTCGTCCGCGTCTCAAAAACGTGCATGCTTAAGCTCCCTAATGACTCTTAGCAAAGGCAGGGCAATCTTTACATACCACCATCGCTACTTTTGTTGTTGGGAGCACTTCCTTCCAATTGACCCAGCTAAATTGAAATGCAATCACAATCATTGGCTTTTCATTAAATGAAATGCAATATCAGCGGCTTCCCTAAGCAAATGGGAGCGTGATTTTCCTGAGCATGTTTTCGAGTGGGTTGAGATTTTTATCGGGCGAACTCTGTTTGTAAGGATTGTAAGTTGAGAATTTTTCTTTAAGCTTATCCATCGCCTTGTAGTCACGAGAAAGTAGCTATATATTTACGGGATTTTAAATTACAAAATCTGTTACTACTGTGTGAGAATGGTGAGCCCCTGTTACACTCTTTCCAAGGTTGTAAGGGTTTGGTTGCTGTGTTAGTTTAATCCTTTAACTCCCAAGATCTGATTTGCAATTCTCCACTCAAGCTGCCAAACATTTCCTTGAAAATTACTGACGACAATTTGATGCTTTATCAAGATAACAGGCAAGGACACCAAAATAGCCCCCGCTTTAATTTTTCAGGGGCGAATAGTCGGAAGGGGTCGAGAATTTATCGGGGGAAGTCGTAAGTTAAAGTTGGAACGATCAGATAGACGTGTTTACTTCGACGTTGTTTATGAGTTTTACGTACGTTCACCGAAACCGTTCAGATCAGTCGTATGCAAATTAAATCAAATGAAGACTGATCCTCGCAGTTGTGAACATAATTTAGTGCAATTGCGTTAAGAAGCCTGAAAAAAATCAGGACTTCAACGGGGTTTGAATCCGTGGCCTCGCGATACCGGTGCGATGCTCTAAACAACTGAGCTATGAAGCCACTGACGTTGGGAGCAGATCCATCGCAAATACAGGGCCGTAGCCACAAGACGAGGCAAGTTTGGAGCGCCGAAAGCATGAAATCTAGGCGCTCAGAAAAGCTCTTTCAAGCATTTTCTGTGGCATTTTTCCTCAGAAAAGTCAATCTTGGGCAAGTGTAGAAGTTCACCTTTTTATTGCTGAGCATCCTGGTGAAAAAAAAGGCCTGAAATAGCGCGACTTTCCAAGCCAAAAAACAAACGCCACACTATTTCAGCTCAAATGTACAAATGGTCAGTCAAACAAGTCTCAAAAAGAAAATCGAAATTCAAAAACACTATTTACCGTCCTGTAACATCTTTCCTGGTCTCATAAAACCCATTTCAAGTGCGCGATTCGGCTTCAGTCTTTTGGAGGCAATAACAAGACCAGGATCGGACCGGATCAGATTGACAAAATCTCGACTGGATTGGATTGGTAAAACCAAGACCGGATCAACGGAAGTCGGATCATAGAAAACATTTAAAACGTTATGTAGCTAAAAGTATTTAGCCAATTCTGGAGCCTTTGGCCTTATATTCCTTAGTGCGTTCTTTGTTCACTGCAACAAAAAATCTACCCATTTCTACTTACCGATATAACTCTGCGCTAGGAATTTTATAGACAACGTCAAGTTGTCAAGATGTAAATCTAACGATGGTCGTGAACATCTTATTGAAGCCTTTGCAAGCCTTTGCAAATGATGCATGGACTCGTGACCATTGAATTTAATAACGAATCCGGCTATCATCGACAAAGGCAGTCACCTCTTTAGAAAGTGTTTGGAATCTTAGCACACCATGACTATCCCCAATTCGTATTTCTCTTACAATTGCCTACTCACAGGACAATACAACAAACTTATTGCCAAGAATTTTTAAGTTTATTTCCATAATTCGATTCTTTTGCTTTCTTTTTATTACACTTCTTTATGAGAATTTTAACCTCCTCATTCGTCATTTCACCCGTTGAAGACTGCAATTTAGGCAGTCGAAAGCTTGTGTTTCTTAAAATATTTTTAACCACAGAACGTTTTAAAGGTTATCGCCGACCGGTTTGCTCAGCTGGTAGAGCAGCGGATTGCTTTTTGAGGAGAAAGTGCTGCCTTTGTAATGACAGCTACAAATGGTTAGACTTTCTAGTCTTCTCGGATAAGGAAGATAAGCCGGAGGTCCCGTCTCACAGTATCGGATTTAGACGTTAAAGAACCCACTGTTCGGAAAGAGTAGCGGGGAGACGAAGTTCCGGGAGCACTCTAACAAGATTGTAAAGAAGTCTGACAAAGTTCCCCATAAAGTGTTGTAAAGCGCCATATAAATCCCTCATTATCATTATCATTATCATGATCCGACTTTCATTAATCCGGTCTGGGTTTTTCCAGTCCGATCCGATCCGATCTGATCCGATCCTGGTTTTGTTAACACCCATCTTTGAGCCGACTTCAGGCTGTGTTTTGGAAATCAAAGTAGTTCAAACGCGAAACGATCTTTCGTCGGCTTACGACCTCCATGTCCTCATTTTTTCACCACCGATTTATATTCAGGATTTATATTTAGGATTATATCTTTTATATTTATATAAAATTTATATTTAGGATATTATCTTTCCATTCTCCCCAGAAGACACAGAGCTTCATCTCAATTCTAAGAGAAGAAAAACGACTGAGTCTTAGAAATTTAGGACCGATGCGCGTATGATGCATGCCATTTTCTTCTTTTCCACAATCTCATGCGGCCGGCGTAAAAACTCCCTTTTTTCCCTACCTCCTAAAACGCTTAAAAATATGCGCAGAAGTGCTATATTTCTTCACAAAATGACTGGCTGCATTAGAAGACTAAAACAACACTCAGTAGGGGCTGGGGAGGTAAGGGATAACGTGTTTCCCACGCAGAACATGCGCAAAGCGCGGCCGGTTTCGGAGCACAAAACTCAAAATCGCTTGTTACAGTAACACCTAGTAGAGTACTTTTCGTTTTTCTTAAAAAATTAGTAATATCTACAGCATCAATCTTGAAATCACATGATTTTCATTTTGTTCATTACTGAATGTTCAACTAACATTCATGATCACCGGCACCAATCGGAACCCTTCACACGTTTCAATGCTGACAAAATTAGGAAAAGCCCAGCATTTACAGTCATGTCCAAATATACCAAGTTCACCAGAGTTTCCCAGGCAGTAGATAAGCTATTATAAAACCTTTCACTTTACACCGCAAACAACTCATTTCGCAAATCGAACTCATCCTTTTATCTATAAAAACTTGGTTTTATCAACGGAGTTCAGTGATAATGTCATTTGACCACCGTACAGGGATTCTAAAAGCTGACGTTTCGAGCGTTAGCCCTTCGTCAAAGCGAATCGAGGAGTTATGGGTTGTGTGAAGTTTTTATAGTGGAGTAGGAGCTACGCTATTGGTGGTAACATGGCAACGTGAAAAATAGGAATACATTAGTTAAATGAAAAGCGTTCGTTAATACAGTGGGGATTAAGGGTGCCGATTTGGAAGATGAATTCTTTTTTGTTCCAGATTCTTGCGGCTTTCCGTCGTACCTTGATCTAGGTAAAGATAGCCACGTGTTATTTCGAGTGGTTAGGGAGATTAAAATGATGAGCGACTGGCTAAGCTGCATGGTTGTCATTCTTCTCAACATCGCGAAGGTGTTCGCGGAATCGGTCGCGTAGTCGTCTACCTGTCTCGCCAATGTATAATTTATTGGATAACGTACAGGTTTTTTTTCCCACATTATCACAATGAATTAGATATGTTACAATAAGGGAAGGAGTGGAGAAGGGCATGATGTAGTAAACTAATTATATGCCCATTTCAATTACTATGCATAATTTGTTAGGATAAAAAAGGAAAACTTGCTGAGGGGAGATGAGAAACAGAGGAGAAGAGAAACAGTTTTACATGGGCTCGTGGGAGTAATTAATACTGAGCAAAATGGTACTGGAGGAGATCTCTTT
This sequence comes from Galaxea fascicularis, assembly GCA_948470475.1. Taxonomy (NCBI): domain Eukaryota; kingdom Metazoa; phylum Cnidaria; class Anthozoa; order Scleractinia; family Euphylliidae; genus Galaxea; species Galaxea fascicularis. The sequence goes on from OX419346.1 coordinate 13,412,295, forward strand.
TAATAGTTGTTTGGTAGGTTTTTGGCGAATAGAAATAGGAATATCATTCCATTGATAACATCCAATAATTGTTGGGCAAAATTTCCTAATATTTATTCTGAAGGATCTAGGACTCAGATACTGAAGGGACGCAATTCGAGTGGTGTAATTATGTTGCTCAGATGCGTGGGTTAGGGTAAGATTGGACAGCTTTCTGTCTACAATATGATCATAAAAAAGTTGGCAGGTATAAAATTTAACTATGTCAGGAAGCTTAATAAGACCAAGGTTTACGTAATGACTGAGGAGTAATGACGAAGTGGGACATTGTTAATAATTCTTACTACTTTGTTTTGTGACTTTACCAGTTGCGCCAAGGCTGCTTCAAGATTATTACCCCACAATACGGTTAAATATGGATATACAAGCGCATAACAGATGCTTATAAGTGACCGTTTTGTAACATGACGTTTTAGCTTTGTGATAATATTTACACTTTTGCTAATTTTACTACTTACAGAATCAATATGGTCTCGCCAAGACAGAAAGCAGTCAATAACTAGTCCTAAATATTTCATACTGCAAGACTGCTCGAGACATTGGTCTGATAGTTTAAGAGGGGGGCACAGATTATAATTAACTTTTTGTCTTTGCTGAAATATTAAGTATTTGGTCTTAAGTTTAGGGTTAATTTATTTGAGCATAACCACTCATAGATGGCTGGCAGTTCCTGGTTTGTTTTTCGAAGCAGTTGATTTAGATCCTTGTCAGTTGCGGTTAAGGAGGTATCATGAGCAAAAACGGTCTTAATGAAAAATAGTTGGTTGCTTTGACGATGTCATTGATATAAATCAGAAAAACAAGTGGATCCAAGATCGACCCTTGTGGTACGCCTGAATTTATCGTAAGGAAATCTGAGAACAAGCCATTAACACACACCTTTTGCCTCCTCTTGCTTTGGTAAGACCTGAACCACTGAATTTCAATATTTCTTATTCTGTATAGGTCAAGTTTGGATAACAGAATAGAATGACTGACAGTGTCGAACGCTTAACTTAGGTCCAGAAATAGAGATACAGCATAACTTTCCTCATCCAGAGCTATCGTTATCTCATCTATTAAGTCTACCAGGTAGTCAGTAATAGAGTTCCCAGATCTAAATCCATATTGATTAGGTACTAAAATATGTTCAGTCGTTAAATAAAATAATAGTTGGTTGAGTATACACCTCTCAAAAACTTTACTCAGTGCCGGAAATAGGCCGGTAGTTATCACAGGAGGAATGAAACCCTTTTTAAATATCGGAATAACTTTGGCAGTTTTTAGACTATTCGGAAATATATCTTGCCTAAGAGTTAAAATTATAATATATGTGTCAGTGGTCTAAATATTGCGAGCACAGCAGAAGATAATAACAGTGGGAGAACCTTGTCAATACCAGATGATTTGCTTGTTTCAATACTCTCTAACAATAGGAAAACTTCCACTTCATTTACTTTGGTAAAGTAAAAAGTGCATTTTTCCCGCTTCATATACGACGAAAAGTGGCGATTCGCCCTAGGCATTAGGTCATTTCCGAATTACCTCAGGTCTCTTTTTCAAAGCGAGTCTGAGTGCTCGTCCTTTCATATGCAAATCAATTTTCATTCAAACGCAAATTAAACTCATTTTCATGTAAATGAAATTGATTTGCATATGAAAGGATGAGCACCTAGACTTGCTTTGAAAAAGAGGCCCGTTGTAATTTGGAAATGGCCTATTTAGATGCAAGGTAAGTTGGAACATCGCAGAAGTACTTATAAGAGTATTTGATATTGAAGCTGGTTGCTGGAGGTTTTTGTCATGAACTTTCAAATTGTCAATATTTGAAGACGGTCGCTTTTATTAATTATTAAATTAACATTATCCCACATTTTCTTGGTATTACAAGAGTCTTTTAGGATATAATCATAGTATAATGTGCGGTAAAACTTGTTAATTGCAACGAGTTTGTTTCTGTAGATTTTGTATGGATACATACAGGTTATAAAATAAAAGACATTTTCGGAGGTGCATGTGAAACGATCGGTGATCTTAACAAATCGCTTAGGTCTCGATAGTTTGCCAGTGTTATGAATAAAAGGACAAGTTTTGCATAAATTGAGTAAATTGAGAATAAGAAATTAAGTTCTTAACATGTGATGGATGTGACGATGTATAGCAAAACATCTGGATGTAAGCGATCTGTTAAGATCACCGATCGTTTTACATGTACCTCCGGAAATGTCTTTTATTGCATAACCTGTACGTTATGCATAAATTATACATTCAAATGAAGAATGATCGTCGCAGTTGTGATCGCAGTTGTGGCGTAGAGAGGGCTTGAACCCGTGGCCTGAGCCGATGAAGCCACTGACTTTGGGAGCAGGTCAATTTTGGGTTCAAAATTGCGATCACAACTGCGACGATCATTCTTCATTTGATTTCATATCCGCAGTTCACATATGATTTCTTTCATGGTGTGCATCATTCTAATCGTACATTGGCGAGACAGGTAGACGACAACACGACCGATTCCGCGAACACCTTCGCGATGTTGAGAAGAATGACAACAATGCATCTAAGCCAGTCGCTGGTCATTTTAATCTCCCTCAGGGCCACTCGAAACAACACGTGGCTATATGCGGCCTTTCCCTACATCAAAGTACGATGGAAAGCCGCAAGAATCTGGAACAAAAAAAATTCATCTTCCAAATCAACGGTAATAACGAACGCTTTTCATTTAACTAATGTATTCCTATTTTTAACGTTGCCATGTTACCACTAATAGCGTAGCTCCTACTCTATTATAAAAACTACACAAAATCCGTAATTCCTCGATTCGCTCTGACGAAGGGCTAACGCTCGAAACGTCAGCTTTTAGAATCCCTGTACGGTGGTCAATTTACACTATCAACTCTGTTGATAATACCAAATTTTGTGTACTACTTCCCCACCGACGCAGCACAATACGATACGATACGATATCCTTTTATAGAGGGTATAGACATGTCAGTTTAACCCAATAAGAGTTTTCTAACACATGGCCCT
>OX419346.1:13420342-13430342 GCA_948470475.1 Galaxea fascicularis
TTACTGGCCTGTAGGATGGTTATGGGATAACTACAGAGGGAATCCTCTTCACAATAGCATTAAGTAGTATGTTATTAATAAAAGCATCCTTCTGTTCACTGGCCCATATTTAAAAAACAATTATTGGTAAAAGTCAGGAAATTGTACATGTAGGCCTAGGAAGAACATTGGCCACAATTCCAATTGATTGAGTTTGCAAAAATTTCCATAATCTTAATTTGTATTCAAGGGTGCTTTTAAAGCCCTGACTAAACTATCAAACATTTTTCACCCAACATAATAATTTTTGTTGCACATGACATGGGTTGGCTAAACAAACAAACAATGTTTACTCAAACATCAAGCAAAGTGAGCCCACACAATGCTTTCTGCGTATTACTGCTGAAATTATGACATGCACGTCTGCAGTTTCGCTTTCTGATTGGTTGGCTTTTTGTGCTCAGGCTTGCTTTATTTGAAGAGGTGGCTTAACGGTCAAACATTTGTGTGTTAGGAAATGTTTGATGAAAATGTTTGATCTACATCAAACATCGGAAGCCAATCAAATGCAACGTTGAGAGAGGTGGCTAAATAGTCAACATCAACAACATCAACAACACTCATTCAACATGAAGTTGGATGAAAATGTTTGATCATTTAACCAGGGCTTATGAAACTACAAGTAAAGCAGTTATGGACCAAATTTCATATTTAGCTCTTGCCCATGATCTAGAACATTAGTACTTGAAGTTTATGAGCAGTTGCCTGACAAATGTCACACATTTCCCTAACTTCTGACTACCTTGTTTTCGTTCCTGGTTCCAGAGTATGACGATGGTCCATTTTGGCAATGTTAAAGGTGTCATAAATGTCTGCTTTATTTCTTTTTACAAATTACTTTACTGTGAAAATCTGCAAGTCATGAACACAAGAAATATTTTTATGGAATGCTGATTGTGCAGTGACCTTCACATTAAAGTTCAGGACACCTAAACAAATGTATGAAAACCACAAGCTAGTAATTACCATTACTGTTTGTGGTTTAGTTTTCTCACCCATGATTGGCTTTTCACTCAAAACACAATTCTACAAATATTTTCTAGTGTTCATGATTTTTGGATTTTCACCGTAAGACTTTTGGGAACATAACTTATTATATATTTAAGTACTGAGATTTACTCTAAACAAATAAAAATGGTCCACCAATAATGAATGAATCTGATTGGTCGGACAATTTTTCTCACTAGTGAAAAAATATCGTCTGACCAATCACAGGCTGCAGACAAAATTTTTCACTAGTGAAAAAAATCGTATCGATTTTCCCGCCTTTCAGGAGGGCTTCCCAAGCCAAGGATGAATGAACAGCTTTCATTCTTTCCTTTAACTCGTGGCTTCTTGTTTAAGCTGTTCAAGAGTTGCATATATTCCTAATCATCGGAGGAATTCACTGAAGGCCAAGAAAACGAAAACAAACACTCCAAAACAAATCCCTACAGAAATGTTGCTTTGCTCAATGGTTGACCTCACGCGTTGTGAAGAATAATACTCACTCACTTGTTCCTCGCTTGTTCGTTTTATTCTTCACAACTCGTGAATAAAAATCGTACGCGCTCACCAACCATGAAGCAATCTAATCCTCAATGTGGTTGAACGAATTACAGTGTACTATACATAAACCAGAATTTGCTAAAATTCTCAATAAAATGCTTGGTTTATGCATAATTCCTTAATTGTACTACCGGTACATGCTACCCACCTTCTTCCTGGCTTTCTGTAAAGTAGGTACCGGTAATAGCTTCAGTAGGACAGGAGAAAACTGGGTTGCCAGGATTATTAATTAAGATAACTTTGCTATCTGTAAAGAAGAAGGAGACATACCCGGATTATTGAACCGCTCAGGAATGTTAAAAGTGCGGTAAAAGTCAGAAGTAATGGCACCTTTGCCTGGCTTGGTTTGCTCAAAGTTATCCAATTCAGCTTGATCCTTGATACTGCCCTCCTATCAAACATGAACACAAAATTAAAACAGTTACAATGTTATCAGTAGTACCGGTAATTTTTTTTTCGCCTTTAAGAAATGATTTTGTTTTTACATATTATGCCCCTTTTAAAACCATAAATGGTTTGAACCCATGAGTCATATCATAGCTCAGTGAAGGTGAGTGTTAAGTCCCAAGAAAGACTGTTTCAGGTGTGATTGACTGATGTTTCAACCACCCAAGTGGAATTCATAATCACTTATTTGACTGATTGACATTTATGTGTGATAAACATTTTGATTTGAAATTTTACTTACTAAAATCTGATTATTCTATCAAATCCCAATTAATTTGTTCCAATGGAGGGAATACATACAGAAAGAAACCTACAGTTTTGCACATCACCAAAGTTCTTGCCAATGTGCTTGTACCACCTACCAACAGGACTGCAACAGGGAAAACTGCATAAGAGTGTATTGTGACAAACAAACCTCTACATTCATTTGTGGCAAAAATGATCAAAAGACTGCTAGATCCAAAACTGGAATTAACAGATTTTCACATCTTTCACTGGCTATTTGTTAACTGCTCCCGAAAATCAGCTTTTTTCATGTTATATTACTCATTTTAAAAATTTTTATTTGCCAATTGCTAATTATTAATCATTTGTCTCACCAGAGAACATAAAACTCAAATTTTTGAAGAACTTGACACCTTAAGGTTACCATATAACCTTAGGCTTACAGTAATTCCCTTCTGTTTTGCACTGCACATATCCTACAGTAATAGCCCACATATAAGAACCTGGGTTTTAAGAACCTGTTAGGCTTAAAGTTTCATTTTAAGCCCCCTCCACATACATGTAAGAACATATTAAGGCTAAACTTTTAAGTTAGGTTCTTATCAGTGGGGTTGCTCTAAATGTCTATACTTAGGTAGAAACTGCTGAGTTAAGATCATCATCTATTAAAAAGTAATTTGACATAACTTTTTTTTTCTTTCAAGCTCAAGTACCATGTTGTATACCTATTGATCAAACCTCAGGGGCTAGAGCTGTGCAGTTTTTAATTTATTTTTTTCATTTCTCCTCATATTTGCTTGAACTTGTTATGAATTTGGTATCAACCCAAGTTTCTTTGTTATGTTTTGTTAAGAACATATACTGTACCTGTGCTGAACTGCCTATAGGCATTGTTCTATGGTAAAAATAAATGATTTATGCTGTATTACGAGATAATATTTATAATAATTTATTATAAATATACTATATAATTATACTATATATAATTATTATGTATAGTATATTCAGATGAAATTCATATGAAAATATAAGAACCTATTTTAAGAACCTTGGTAGCCTAAATTTGCTTTCATTTATATAAGAACCTATTTACCAGTAGGCTAAATTGAAAAATTCAGGTTTTTATACGTGGGCTATTACTCACTGTACTGCACATTACATTGCACCATCAAAGTTTGCCAGGGTTAATTTACCAACTTCTCTGATCACCCTTGTAATTCCCTTCACCGTACATAACTTGTTCCAAAGCCGAAATTTTTCCTTTCAATTGACATCTTGTTGCAAAGAAACAAACACTATGGGGCACCAAAAAGGACAAAAATGCCTTTTAAAAGTTTCCTTTTCCATATCATTAGTATGCTCTAAACCCAAGACTTTTGTCGTTATATTTAAAAATTAGAGATTCCTACTTTAGTGAAATATTTATGCTCTTTTTCATATTTTCCTTTTAAAATTTTTAGTTGCATGCTAATTGCAAAGAAAATGCGTTGGAAGTTCAAGAAACAATAATATTATTCTAATTAGAAAGAATTTTAGATGTTCCACTGTACAAAAATTCATTCTATGTTAAAAGATAAAACATTCTAAATATTTTTTCATGCCCAGTTTGAGAAAATCCTGGCTGATAAGAAAAATTATTCTCTTCTCAGTTAAAAAAACAGATGCTGATTAAAAAAAAATCATGCTAATTAAAAAAAACCTTTCTTATTAACATGCAAATTTATGCTGCTCAAAGCTGTGCTGGCCAAGGGTATATTGGGTGCAGAAAGTTAAATTACAGCAGTCATTTTCATATAAAATGTTGGGCATTTCCACTACTGTTGCTCTTCAAATGTAAACAATTGGAATCATGGAGACAAAGAGGGACCTGACATTATGCTCTGAGAGAAGCTATTAGCAAAAGTAGTGAAGTTGGTCGACTGCTGGCTCCCATCGAGTTCAAGAACATTTGAAGAATTGTCAACATCGAGTAATGAAGTTCCACAGGTAAACAGACCGACTGTAAACAGTAAGGTGAGCAATGCTCAATCGAGCACTCCTTGTACGAACATAAACCATGAGCTCCATTATACATTGGCTATTCCCAGCTTTCAGCCGTACAAATGAGCAAGCTATCAAAAGCCAACTCATTGTTTGAGTACCGTGAAGGAACCCACCATGCATGAATAATTATTTAATTCTTTCCTTCATGTACTCAAACAATCTCTATTCAAACAGAGTAAACTGCTTTCAGTCAATTATTTTTCTCAAGGTTGATCCATCCCATTCTCAGTCAAAAGGGCATTCACGAATGACTAAGACAAGTTTCCTCTCCAACTCTTCTGGGGCATTAGGGGAATGGAACATGTTTTATCTTTTAACATAGAATGAATTTTTGAACATTAGAATGTCTATTAAAAATACTTTCTAATTTCCTGAACTTGCAATGCATTTTCTTTGCAACTAGCATGCAACTGTAAAGTTTACAAGGAAAATATGAAAAAGAGCATTAATATTTTATTAAATTAGGATCTAATTTGTAAATATAAGGACAAAAATCTTGAGTTTAGAGCATATTAATGATATAGAAAAGGAAACTTTTAAAAGGCATTTTTGTCCACTCTGGTGCCCCATGAAGTACGGTGACCCCCCATTTTTATTTGTGTTATTTGCTGTAATAGGTACAAAAAAAAAATATTACAAGAAGAAAAATAGTTGGGTAGTAGAAGTTCTAGTATTTGTTTAAAACTCTGCATTTGGAGCCAGGGAGGAGTATGAGAATATGAGATAGTGGTCCAATTTCCTTACATTATTGGCAACATAGGGGAATTTTAAATCACTTTCCTGAAAGATTATAGCCCAGAAAGATGAATAGGCCCTAGGTTTCAGTAATATTCATAGTTTTTGCTCTGTAACAACATCCTTTTCAAAGGAATTATCTTGATGTGGTACTTGATGAATTTTGACCAGTTCAAATTTTGTGTGTTAGGTGTTCCATTCACATGGAACCAAGCAAACCATATGAAAATTTAGATAGCTAACTGAGATTGAATTTTTATCTGGTATGGTTGAAAATTTAACTGGTGCGGTGTAAACTCCTTGAAAGTCTAAACTTTTGTGGCAAAGGTTCACTTTGTATTTGGTTTTGAAGCTCTCTGCGTATGGAAAGCTGGTAAAACCAGTTACAAAAGTTAAAATTTAACCTGATTCGTCATTTCCGTCAAGAACACAGCAAAAATCAAGAATGGTTCCATGTGAACAAGATGCCCGATCAAATTTTTAAACCGGTCGAAAATTCGTCGGTTTCCATTATGTCCTGGGTTCCACTGCGGGTCTCTTTTTCGGCGAGATAAGTGAGCCGCGATGCCGAGCCATGACGAGGGAGAAAAAAAAAAGAACTCCCGTCACGACTTTTGATAACCTCAATGCATGAGTTCAGATTTTATTTCTCGCACCTCTGTTCACCATATCTCACCGCTTTCCGCGAAAGAAAAATAAAAAGCTCCGGCACCCAGGGTAGATGCAAAATGGCGTCCACAGAAAATCCGCCATAATTAAGTGGCCAATTCTGCCAAAAGCTCTTCTCCACACCCCACAGTTGTTAATACAGTCTAAAGCAACCTCAAACACAGTGATCGGACTCATACTTCCGATTTTTTCGCGTAAGTTTCCGATAAATCATCCGAACCTACATAGGAAGTGGAAGAACGAAGCGCACAAGATGCGATCAGACGCTGTGGGCACACAATATCCATGCAATCCTTAGTTTGTCGAGGTTCGCGCTTTTCGATGCTCGGATCATAAAACGATGCCTTACCTGAGTTGGTTGAAGATGGTTTTCTGCTCCGGAGGACATCTTCTCAGTGAAGAACGCAAAATACACTACCTGGTAAATTGAAATCGTTTGACCCTATTTCTGGTGGTTGCCGAGGCAACCATCAGCCCAACTGCCTCGTTTCCAAGTTGCACCTGGCACAGCCCCAGGCTTCGATCGGGAGATTATTTTATCGCGTTTCTTAAAAACGTGTGACCAGGCTCTATTTTCGTTTTGATGGTCAGTTATGACAAAAAGGTCCGAAAATATCCGTACTAGACCATAAATATGGGGGTCATGATAAGAACCCTGTTAAGAAGGCAACTGGTTTTGATAGCATCCCTGCAAGAATTTTGAAATCGTTATCGAAGTTATCGATGTCCCTGACCAAGTTGTTCAACCTGTCGTTTAGTTTGGGTGAAGTTCCATTGACTTGGAAAAGAGCTAATGTTACACCAGTTTTTAAAGACAATGCCAAGGAGAATGTTGAGAACTATAGATCTATCTCCCTGTTATCGATCTTGAGCAAATGTCAGGAAAGAATTATCCATCGTGCCAGATCTACTCTAGTGTTTCACCTTTTCTTACTGATAGGCAGCATGGCTTTGTGAAAGGGCGTTCCTGTACAACTCAGCTGGCCCTCACTCACCATATGTGGAGCAAAGCACTGGATACTGGTCTCCAGGTTGAAGCCGTATTTTTAGACTTTGCTAAAGCGTTCGATCGCGTAAACCACAAGATACTACTGCATAAATTGTGTAGCTTTGGAATGTCAGGGTCGCTGCTAGCTTGGTGGGGTGACTATTTATCAAATCGTAAGCAAAGAGTCGTGGTTGATGGCAATTGTTCTAGCTGGCTGAATATCACATCTTGCGTGCCGCAGGGGTCCATTATGGGTCCCATGTTTTTTTGTTATTTTCATCAGTGATCTGACTGAGGTGCTCAGTTGTGCAGATGACTGCAAGGCGTTTAGGGTGGTAAACTGTCCAAATGATCTAATGATGTTTCAAGACGATCTAGATAAAATCGTAAATGGTTTGAACCCAGGAGTCATGTCATAATTAAGGGAAGTACGATCGTCCGGGTGAGTGTAGTCCTGAGAAGTACACAAAGATTTTGGTATTATCAACAGAGTTGATAAATGTAAATTGACCACCGTACAGGGATTCTAAAAGCTGACGTTTCGAGCGCTAGCCCTTCGTCCTGAGAAGGACTGTTTGTGATGACATTGACTGACGTTTCGACAACCTGAGCGGAAGTCATCATCAGAGTCGAGTGATTTGTGTAACGTCAGTAGATGGTATATATACTCTGGTCGTTGATGTGATTGGTCAACGAAGTCTTGATGTTATTGGTCGACTGTCGGTTAAGCCTAGTTGTCATTGGCTGTGAAGACTGTACACAGTGATTGGTGCGTTTCGATCCGTCTTTTGTTAGTCTAATGTGTGTACGTGTATTGTTAGTAAAATTAGTCGGTCTGTTGTTTGTCTGTTGTAAACAGTGATTGTACAGATCTAATCCGGAGGTCGTGGGTTCGATTCCCACCGAGGTCATAAGAATTCTTTGTTTGCCTCGTGTGGTCCCCTGATACCCTTTACTAGTGGGTTTTTCATGGGTTTCTATTAGCACTTTAATTTACACTCCAGAGTTAATTCTCTGTTCCCCACTTGTATGTGTTTATAGTGCTACGCGGCACAACATATATATGTGCCCCTACTTTCTCTTCGCCGCGATTCACCATCTTAATCGTCCCCGACTTTCTCTGTCCGACCTCGTAGCTTAGTCGGTAGAGCAACGGTAGATCTAATCCGGAGGTCGTGGGTTCCCACCGAGGTCATAAGAATTCTTTCTTTACCTCGTGTGGTCCCCTGATACCCTTAGTCAGGTTGGTTACCCGTGACAACAAACAACTAAGAACTACAGTTTACAGGAAACCTACACATGCTGACCGACTACTTGACGAATGCTCTTACAACCCTACTTCACACAAAGCAACGGCAATATGTATCCTAACGAGACGAGCGCAACTAGTTTGCAACTCACACGACAGTTTAACAGACGAACGACACAATTGAGAGAACGAGAGGGTTCATTCTCTTCGCGGCGCCTTATGGAACAGACGAGAATTCGTCATGTCAGCGATCGAACTGTTCGGCGTCTGTTAAATAAAAATGGCTACTACTTCTTGCAGACTCGTAAAAAAGGACTTATGAGTCAAACTGACAAAGGAAAGAGAGTGGAATTCGCCACAAAGATGCAATCCAATTACCCCGGCATAGTAAATCGAATGTTCGAAAATCGAACTCAATCGAACTCAATCGGTGGATTGAGTTCGATTGAGTTCGGCAATCGAACGAAATCGAACACCACACTTTCAGTGAGTTCGATTTCCGAACAAATCGAATTCAATCGAACAAATCGAACTCAATCCGTCTGATTGTGTTCGATTGAGTTCGGAAACCGAACTCAATCGAACACAATTAAATGGATTTCGTTCGATTGGCTCTGGTGAACCTATACAAAGCAAGCTAAAGCAAGCCCAAAGCAAGCCCGTCAAAGCAAATTTTTGTTGCGTTTTCTTTACTATTTATTCAATAACACAAACCCCATTTATAAACTGTCAACGGCAGTTAGAGGCCTTTCTCGCCTATTTTCTTTAAAACCTTGAAAACTTCGCCATCCTTGACGTCAAAGCGGCATTCCTGGTAGCCTTTGACCATACATTTGAAGCTTACGATCCACAACTCGTCTGAAGCCATTTCTGCGGAATTTCTTCGTTTACGAAAAACACGTGCGCTACACTCAGGGCTGAAGTAACTCGAGCTTCTAAGATTTGGTAATGGATTTTCAACGTCTGTTTTACATAAATCACGAGTTCGAAAATCGAACGTTCGATTGGGTTCGATTGATTTTTTTTCTTTTCGGTGAGTTCGATTTCGTTCGATTGCCGAACTCAATCGAACTCAATCCACCGATTGAGTTCGATTGAAATTTAGTTCGATTGGGTTCGATTTACTATGCCGGGAATTACCCGCCGAACGTATCGACAGATAGCATCGCCTTTTACCTGGACGGAGTCTCATTTGTTTACAAGACGAACCCCATGGATCAAGCACGTGTCCCCAAAGGGAGAGTCTGGAGAAAAAAATCCGAAGGACTCACACAGGGGTTCTTAGCTAAGGGACATAAAGTTGGAACGGGAGGAAAAGTTGCCAAGATGATGGTAGCAATAAGTCATGGCAAAGGAGTAGTGATATGCGAGAGATGGATGGACAATATTTTGCATCTTTCATTGACCGGCATTTTGATACCATGTTCGAAGAACCTGGCAAGGGTGCGACTCGACTCTGGCTGCAAGATGGTGATCTGTCTCAAAATAGCAAAACAGCCCGCGACTCGATGGCCCGATGTAATTCCGAACTGTTAAAAATACCGCCGCGCAGTCCTCACTTAAATCCTATAGAGAACATTTTTAACATTGTGTCGAAGAAATTAGAGAAAGATGCCCTTGAGGGAAGTATTACACGTGAGTCATGAAGAGTTCTGTCACAGAGTGCAGAGAACAATCTATAATATTTCTCAGGAGCTGATTAATAAAACTATCGAGTCTATGAATGGTCGCATTGCCGAGATAATACGAAACAATGGTGAAAGACTAAAGCATGAAACTGTTCTCTATGTCTCCCACTCGCACCATACATATTAAAATTATACTCGTACGTTTTATTTACGGTTTACAATATATTTCGTGTGGTTTAAGGTTGTATTGCAACGATTTAAAACGATTTTGTACGATTAAGGGAACCATCGAAATAAAGACTTACCGATGCCTATGTTTTTACTGTCACTGCTACAAAACCGCGGTAAATCGCCCAAAATCGTCCCGAGCAACTTGTAAATCGTTTCATTTTTTATTTTCTAAACATTAAACCATGTTTTGTTATTTTG
>OX419346.1:13435342-13450342 GCA_948470475.1 Galaxea fascicularis
AAACCTTGTGAAATCCAGTGAAGGGAATACAAATACTCAAACGATATCTTCAAGTGTGGTTTGTTGCGTTTAGCGAACGGGAATTTATCGTGATCTGGGGACTTATCAATTGCGTTAGCAGCAGTCGGGAGATTCCCAACATATCCGCAGTGCACATGATTTCTTTCATGTGCATCATTCACGAAATGTAAAATTCTCACTGAACAGAATATCGCCGCGATCAAAATGGTAGCATTTTCGCTCGCTACAGTATCTAGGACTATATTGTTACCACAAGCTGGTCTGGCGTTGTAGAATTTTGCCTTCGTATCTTCCGCATATCTTGAACATCAAGCTCATCCTATTACTTTTTCTGTATATCCTTCAAATATTTACTGTTTTGGTAGCAAAGACAGCCTCTTTACTGACGCTACTGTCTTCGCGCATTGCCGCATCATGGCGATTGTTGCTCTAGACAGACGCTCGAGCCTTGTTTCTAGGAAACAGCTCGGAATACGGCATATTATGGAATAAATTTCGATCGCCGATCGCAAAACTTTGTTCTCCATATAATCGCACGACCGTAGTTGATCGCATGATCGCAAACGATCGGAGAAGGGTGTTTCCATATGATCGCAGACGATCGCAGAACGTTTTGCGATCTGCAATCCGCGATCGCCTGCGATCATATGGAAACCAGGCCGAGTCATCAGCGGAGTCGCAAGAAAATGGAAACGGTCTTATTCTTCCGACTCCGATTCCGTCGAACTTTAATATGACTCCGCTTACCACTCCGATCTTTCATTTTCACTAAGTCATAAGGGCCCTTACGACTCCGAATACGACTCCATCGCCACCGAAAACCAGCCTTAAACGACCTGTAGATAAATTGGGAAGTCCCTAATGACAGTAAAGGCGACCGAGGCCTGGATCACACTAGCGTCGTAATCGTGAGTGCAATCGTAATACTAAGGAGCATTAAAGCCAGCATGAATCAAAAATCATTATCGCAAGCACCGACATAAGCAACACCGTCAGCGTCGCAATCTCATTGGTAAGAATCAGAAAGTTTCCTTTTTAATTCTTATCATTACGATTACGATTACGTCGTATTGATTCACACTTCCCCGTAACTCTCTTCCGATTACGATTATGTCGCTTACGTCGTAAGTGTGACCTTCAACAAAGAGGCAATTCGGAATTTCAAAACAATATCAAATACAGTAACTGGTACTACAACCATACAAATTTCACATGCTTTATTTTTTCCTTTTGAATTATCTTACAAGAAAATCACCTAATGAAGACAAATGTAGAGGAAACCTGGTAAGTGTAACATGACATATCTACTAGCAGCAAAGCTATTCTACAGTTAGAATTCCCTTGTCACAATCACCAGTGATACGAACTCGACACGAAAACGTCCACAACTTTACTGTATAAAAATCTTGTAAAACTGCTCTCCTAGGAGCTCTGAAGTTCTTGTCCAATCTTATAGCCCAGAATCTTATTCCAGTCAATTTTTGTACGAGTAATCGGTAGCTGTCTTCGTAAAGCTTTGAATGTAGTAGCAGACATGGTACTATAGTTCTCTGACAGTGCCCTCTGAGGACAGAAAAGAGAAGCTAATTACACACAATGTTCTTCTACATCGAACGTTTTGACAGGGACTATTACGAACGTATTCATACATTGGAACGTTTCGGGTTATGGAGTCTTATCTTAATGAATGTTCTTCAAACAAACCTGGTCAATGAAGGCAATTGAATTGTATAGCCCAAAGTTACTGATCGAACTGTTCCGTAATCGACTAGTTGAACACTCGAACACAATCGAACCAAAAAAAAGTGATAGTCCGATTGCGTTCGATTTCTGAACTAATCGAACCCAATTGATCTCAATGGAACACAATCATAGTGCTCTCCTGCCTCGAACCGAAATCAATCGAACCCAATTGCGTGATTGGGGTTCGATTGGGTTCTATTAATCGGAAGTTCGATTTGGTTCCACAAGTAACGTCGGGTATACAAGGCATCAAGCATTACCAGAAAAAGAAGCATCACGGTTTGTTATACCCCCATGTAGTATTGCACAGATGGCCCCACTGACAAGATTGCATTGGATGACTCTCCCAACAGGCGATTTAAATAATAATAATAATAATAATAATAATGATAATAATAATAATAATAATAATAATAATAATAATAATAATAATAATAATAACGCGTAGGAACCATAATTTTAAGATAAGACCTAAGACGTACAAATTACTTCAAATTTTCCTTTTTCAATCGCTACATAACCGACTGGAATGGTATTCCATCGGAAATCATGAATGCACCTTCCTTAAGCAGTTACCTGTTAGGGCCCGATTACATGGCGATTTTCAGCCCGGGCTGAAACTTCAGCCCGGCTTCTGAAACAAATCCTCTTAAAATCAAATTGTCGATTACATGGAGAGTGATTCAGCCCGGGGCGCATTTCAGCCCGGGCTGAAAATCCTAGCCCGGTTTGCTCAAACCGGGCTAGAATTTTCAGCCCGGGCAAACGGGCCAGAAAATCTGAAAAAATCTCATGTAATCGAAACGGAATTTCAGCCCGGGCTGAATAGTCAGCTTGGACATGCGCAGTGATTTGTTTTCCAGGAAACAAGATGGCTGCTGCTAGTAGGAAGGAAAAGTTAATATTTCAGCCCGGGCTGAAGTTCGTCATGTAATCGCAACAAAATTTGAGCCCGGGCTGAAATTCGCCATGTAATCGGGCCCTTAGACTATTTGTGTCAAGTACGCATTTTAATTAGGTTAGCTATAGGCGGTATTTAAATTTTATTTCTTAACTTTTAGGTCAACTTTAATTCCACGTCTTAGTTTGTTTTAGTATGTTTAATATTGGAGAATATTCTTTGTATGGGAATTTAGTTTCCCCCAATTATTCTCCTCTCATACAGGTTCTTATTATATTTATTTTGTATCATTTGATTTGTATTTGCATGACGAAGTATTATTAAACTTATTAAACTTAAACTTAATAATAATAATAACAATAAAAATAATAATAATTTATATTGCGCATGTTCTATAAAATAATCATATGCGCATATGGAGAGCAATTGGGTCCTTGACATACATCACAGCAAATCAAACCAACACAGGTGCCTAGAGCAGGCCATTCCCTTCAAAAAGGAAAAACACCTAGGCTGTCTACACTACACTTAACTTACACACCAGATACTTGGTAACAGGTGTCTCCCCACAATAATAGCATTGTACTAAACAAGAGCCCAAAAATACCTGATAGTCATTTTCAGCATTGTCTATGATCTGCAAGAAGTGCTTGGCTGTACCAGTTTCACTCTGAAAACCCAGGTAAAAAATGAAGACTATTTGCAGCTCTTACATGTATACACAAAGAAATGGGTTGAATATAAAGATTACAAAAGAAACTCTCTTAACAATTTTGCGAATAACTGTTTCAGTTATTACAAATAGTGATGAAGTAACATTAAATACAATAGCGAAAAAAGGGAGTAGTGCAAATGGCAAAAGTAAATACCTTCGGAGTGCAATGAAGTTCTTCAACTTGTCACCAGTTAATTTCTCGCCATACAGTTGCTCTGTAAGCGTTTTATAGCTCAAATCCTTCTAATCACAAAGTCAATAAACCCAAATATGTCAAAATAACGGCTCCGACACTTACGGTAACTTTCAGGTTTTCATTTACTTCTTTGGTTGTAACAAGTTGTACATTGCCATCTTCATAATAATGAACCTGGAATTACAATACATTTCAATTGTCATTTACGAACCAAGGAAGAGAGGGGGTTCAAGGCAGGGTTCAGGGTCATTTGCAAATACGGTTTACGGTATTTGAATAAAGTATTATTTAGGGAGGTGAATGGTTTGAAATTAGAAATTCGTACTCAATCTCATACTCAAATCACAAGGTCCCTATTGCCTCCTCTCCGATAATATTGCTGGCCCACAGGTCACCAGTAACAATTCAAATCCAGCAACCAGTGGACTTGAGTGTTTTAATTCACTCCATCCATCCATGGTTAACTACAGGACTATGATTTTCCAAGACACAATAACTGTGAACTTATTAAAAGGAGTGAAAGTTGGTGGAATAAACAATAAGGGCTGATCATCTGTGCATTGTGATGAACATCAATTTTATTCCAGTGGTCAACCGGCTTGCGATACTGAGTAAGCCCGAAATGACCAGTGTGAGTGCAATTATGTAATAGTGGTCTCTAAGGTAACTCCTCTGAATATAGAG
Source organism: Galaxea fascicularis (assembly GCA_948470475.1). Taxonomy (NCBI): domain Eukaryota; kingdom Metazoa; phylum Cnidaria; class Anthozoa; order Scleractinia; family Euphylliidae; genus Galaxea; species Galaxea fascicularis. The sequence continues at coordinate 13,439,603 of OX419346.1, forward strand.
CAAACAGATTTACACCAATCCTCAGCTTAAGTGATCAACGAAGGAAAAGAAATAATTTTTAAGTAAGGAGAGACTATTCAAGTTTATTTTCTGAAACATGACAGTAATGCAGTTAAGTAGAAACAAGAAGTGTATGCGACCTTTGAACTGATGTGCAACATACATGATTTGTATCATGTCACAATTTGGTCTTGGAAGACAACATGTATTTTCTGGGTTTTGTCTACTTTCTGCTAGACAAAGGACTTGAGGTTTACATCATCAATTATTCCTTTGACTTACTTAGGGGCAATCTAACAAACAATCTAAAAATCAGTATAGTATTACAAACATTGTTCAATGAGTTGACAAGTGAATGCATTGGTTCGATTATTAGTGAAGTACACGGCACGCTGCAGGCTGACTCACTCGATGCAAGTGAACTCATTTAATAACTTAACAAGTGAATACACTGGTTCAAATAGGCCATATTCGTATTCTCGGTATTGAACTGGATCTAGCATGAAGTGGAGGCTCTTGCGGGGGAATACATTTACATATGAAAAGATTCCCCTGCAAGAGCCTCCACTTCATGCTAGATCCAGTTCAATACCGAGAATACGAATATGGCCTATTAGTGAACTCGCTGGCTCAAACACGTTTATGAACGTATGAAGCTTAGTAACCAGGCAAGTAATTGGAAGACAAAGAACTGGAGACAAGGTACTCAGACAAGACAGGCATGGTTGGCCAAGTGTGGTCCTTTGTTGCTCAAGGCAGATTGATAATTTGTAAACAGCTCTGCAGTGGAAAGGAGGCTCCCAGCTTGGCGACCTTCAGCTGTTTGAGGAAGGCAACTGTAAATTGCTTAAAATATGTCACTGAAGGCAAAGCAACAGATCCTTTAGAAGCCACCAGATTTGCAAAAGCAGTGACAATTCTTATTCTCTTGCATTTTATGATAGTAACATTCATCATTGTTTAAGTGGATTGAAATTGAGTTTTACTCCTTAAGAGGGTGAAATATCAAAATATTTATGAAACCTTCTTCAGATGTTCTCGCAGATAAACTGCACCACCAAGCTATCTTTTAGGGAAAAAGTGCTGCTTAAAAGCCAGTGTTTACAGTATTGAGTCAGACAAAAGTTGTCATATGACAGCTGGTTTTCCAGAAATTTTGAGGATCCTCCCATTTTTTGGCAACATTCTTGAAAAAATGTCAAACTTCTCTTTTTTCCTGCACTATCCCAGAACAATGTCATATTTCCCAGAAAAAAATCTTGAGTCTCCGATTCCTGCAACCAGTTGCAAAATTGCTGAGACATTCGCAATTAAAAACCTCTTTTCTTTATCTAAAACGGCCCTGTAAGAAATATGTGAGATACAATACACACCCCTCCCTCTCTCCCTTTCAATGTTGTTCCTCAACATTTTGCGCATGGTGTTGCACTGTTAGCAACTTAGATAAGAGGGGGAGGGGGAGGGAAAGTGGAAGATCATGGAAACATCATTAAAGGCCAAATGACGTAGAGTGTCTCAAGTATTCTTGCAACTCATTGTGGCAAAATCTCCAGACTCCTGGAAGAATTGTTTTTCTGAAACAGGCCTTGTTAGAGTTGCCCAGCCTTATAATATTGAAAAGTGTTACTTGAGCAAAAACTTAAACAGTTACTGAGAATGGGCTTGTGGGCCTAATACATGGACGGAGAACAGAATGTTATGATTACAGACACTGAAATTAAGCATTATTCACAGCTGAAGTTACTGCTTCAAAATCATATCACTATGGATCTGGGAAAAAAGGAAATTTGAGTTGAATAAGCTTTGCTAGAGGAATGAAGTTACAAAATTACCTGTACTTTGAGAATTCCAGTAACTTCTACATTTCCACCAGATGGTTGAAATGACACTGACCACTCAGAGCGCCAACGGCCATTCCTAAGAACAATTATTTTCATCAGTTATTAAGATTTCACTTACACCAAAATACCTCTCCAGACAGTTAACAGCTGAATAACTTTTCCCTGCCAAATTTTGGTGAAAAGGCTCAGGGTCTTCCAAAACTGTTGAAGGATGTAGCTGTCTGAGCTAACCAAAGTAGGTGGTGACCTCATAATTTTTTTTATTCCAATTGAGCAATGCTACAAGTTCATGCAGTTCCTTGATCATTTCATCTCTGCATTAGGTACAGTGTCAGCTGTTACAGTTTTACTAAGCATCAAACATGTGAGAGCTGTTTTCCTGTTTCCAGTGCATTCTCTCTTTGGAGTACTACACTTAATTAGCTAATATTTGTGGAGAGAGGGGAGGCTTTTGTTTCTCTGATTGTGGAATCTCATCAAGGCTGGTTACGTATTATTTTTCAGCCTTTAAGTGTAGGTATTCCATATCCTTTTGAAAATCATCATCTGCTAATATATGTGCTCTGGCTCTGTATTGCTTGTATAGTAGGATCAGTCGGGAACCAATGCATTCTTATTCACTCTGTGAATGTTCAATTTTTACAGCTCACTCTTTCAACGCAATATTGACCAAGCTTTCACTTGTCGTTTTTCTCATCTGCCATGGACTGATCTTGATCTTGATAATTAAGATCAAGATCAATCCATCATTTTGGTGCCAAGAAGATAATTTGCCCTTGTCACACCGTGGCCAAATTGTCCCGGGAGACCAAAAAGCTTTGTTTTACCATGCCAAGCCTCGCAGTCGAAACCATGGGAGCGAGGCTTGGCATGGTAAAACAAGCTTTTTTGGTCTCCCAGGACAATATGGCTGCCGTGTGACAAGGGCGAATAATTATTATCTTTTTGGCACCAAAATGACAGTTGTTGTCACCTGTTATTTTGACTGCATGCTTCAAATATCATTATTGAGGGCAAAACTTTGAGTACTCGTAAAATCAATATTTTTTCTGACAACACCATAGACTTCAGAGTTATGCATTTCAAGTGTAAATTTTATAACTACACACACAAAAAATTTGCTTCATAGGCACTTTCATCAAATGTTTCAACTATCTTACCAGAAATTATGAGGTTGAAACTGGTGATCTTCTATGCAAGCAGTCACAGTGATTGTTCCACCAGAGCTACTGCCATAAACCTAATACAGTTCAGCCAAAATACAGAGATCAGATTATTAATTTTCAGCAAATGAATAAAGGGAGTAGTTTCTAATTAAAAGAAACTGTGGTACTGCATCGGTGGGGAAGTAGTACTCTAGAATCCCTGTACGGTGGTCAATTTACATTATCAACTCTGTTGATACTACCAAATTTTTTTTATATTAATTTTCAGCTCAAATTGTCGTATAACCCTTCAAGCCGTAACAGTGGCCAGGGACTAATTTCTCCATTTCAGCTAACACACAAGTTTATATGAGAAAGGAAATGATCAAACATGAAATGTCTCGATGTTCAACCAAATTCCCTGAACTAGTATTATAATATATTAGGAAACCAGTTAGGTGAATATGCAAGTTGATGTCTAGGCTTAAAGGGTTAAACAATTCTTAAAAAAAGGAGGCTATTTACCGTCCAAAACAATAAAAAAATTGCATATGCCCATACACCAACAAAATGGAGTGGGAGTAAAATCAACAAGGTGTTTCTATAGATGACTGTTGCCACCAAAATGACAATATGAAAAGGCATAAGCCAAACAGAAATGGTTTAAGGATGGTTTCCAAAATGGAAGAGAATAATGATTTAGAAATGATACTGTCTCAATACAAACAGTTGAGTAATCGTTGAATGTTGTCTTTCAGTAGCATTTTAAATAGCTGAAGATTCGATTGAGGCCTTACACTACTGTAAAGTTGATGTTAAAATTGTTAAAAACGTCCAAGCTTTCGCCGATCTACGGCATCAGCTGGGATAAGAAAAAATATTCCGCGTAGGGCTTATAATTATACAGATGTAAAGTAAAAATGCGTGAAAAGCTGAGGAATGTGGGGGTTAAGTGTCTGAGATACAAATATGAATAAAAACGAGTGATATGATCTAATGAACAAGTGTCAAAATAATTAACAAAAAGAAGGCTCTAGGTATGCTAGATAATTTTAGAATGAAAGGTCCACTTTGGCTACAGGTATTCACTCGTGTGAAGCGTGAAGAAAACTTGTAAGACGTTCGATGCTCAACTCAACTTTGAAAGTATTTTTGTCATGCGGATTAAGTTTCTTTGGAATTTGACAGCTGTACCAAAAACTCGCATAAGCGCAGACGGTTTCCACGAAATTTCGCTCTCCCACACGAAATGGTGCACGAAATTTCGCTCTCTCAGACGAAATAGTGTTCGAAATTTCGCTTTCTTAAACGAAATTTTGTGCGAAATTTCGCTGTCTGTGGAACAAAATGCCATGCGAAACTTCGCACATCTGCACGAAATTTCGATGATATGGGAACAATAGGTGCATCTAAATATCGCCGAAAATTCGCTTCCTTCGAAATATCGCACAATTTCGGCAAATTTCGTCGAAATTCGACGAAATTACTTTTGCACAGTACTGTAAAAGCGGAGTTCCACAGTTCTTTCCTTATTGTATAGCATTTACCGATAAAATAAAATCAATGCCAGGACTCAAGCCAGGACTCTAGTTAAGACTTCTGTATTGTGATTATAGTTTTTACTGTTTTGCTGCAGAGCCACAGCCACCATTCAAACATATGCTAACGTACATTTTCGATTTATCATCGGCCTTTGCCATGTTGGATCAAGGAACTACAAGTCGTGGGCGGTATTATTTTTTACATCACTGTTAATGATAACATCTGGGCCCGGTTGTTCGAAAGCGGATTAACTTAATCCAGGATTAGCGTAAACTTTGGTTGCAGTTTTTAACTATTGGATGAAAGTTGTTTTCGCTGCTTTTTGTTTTTCAGGATTGCCTTTCCCTAATCTAAAATTTTGCCCAATATCGGCATTGAACAACGTTTGGGGACAGAGAAATAACCTATTTGATTAATTTTTAATCCTGAATTAGCGTTAATCGGCTTTCGAACAACCGGGCCCTGATTGGCAATGACAACAGACAAAAATTTGTCAACAAACATTGAATTAAAGACGAAGTTTTTACTGCAATTAGCCTTTTAAGTCTGCCATTTTTAAACTAACAACGAGAATTGCTGTGAGGGACAACATATTGCTGGCATTTCAAATGCTGGAGCTGTTAAAAATCGTGTTTACTTTTGGCGAGGAGTTGTCGCTCTTAGCGAGAGTTTTCCAAATGTGAATCCGGCTCTTGTTCCTAACAAAGCGGCGTCGAGGATTTAAACCGTCCGAACTTCGCTTGGCTTTTGTTCAACCAATTTTGTGCCCAAAAATGAGCAACAGCAGGGAAAACGAAGAGTTTTAGGATCCACAATGAAATATTGGATAGAAAATATTTGGAAAAAAACACGAGCACTTTTCAGTCCAAACCAATTTTGAGGTAAAAGCGCGAAAACAACAAAACGTAAGAAAACAAAAAACGATACAAATGTTTCTTTGGCGTTGCTCGTAGAAATTGGAAAAATCAGACAAGTAACCAACATAACTCATGAGTAACCTAGGCAAATCGCTAGTGCGAGTGTTCTTGACATAAGTATCTGTATAAAAGACAAAACAGGAGTACTAACCTGCGGTTGCGGACAGTTTAGGTCAGTCAATAATCACTCCGAATGCAGAGCTGTCATAATAGCCGTCATTTCACACAAAATCATTGCTTTGCTAAGAATTGCTGCAAGGGACAACATATTGCTGGCATTTCCAATGCTGCAACTGTTAAAAATCGCGTTTACTTTTGGCAAGGAGTTGTTGCTCTTTGCGAGAATTTTCCAAATGTCAAACTTATCAAGGTCGAGGTTATAAACTTTGCTTGGCTTTTCTTCAACAAATTTTGTGCCCTAAAATGAGCGACAGCAGGAAAAAACTAAATGTTTTAGGATCCACGATGAAATATTGCATCGGAGGAGGCAGGATGGCCGAGTGGTTAGGGCGCTGGATTTCAATGTGGTGACCCGGGTTCAAATCCCACTCCGGCCACTAGCTGGTGTTGTTCTGGGTAAGTGCCTGGTTCAACTCCTCGGTCATCCTTGTAAATAGCCAACTGGTTTGCCTCCCGCCAGTTGGGATTCTTATCATGTTATGTTTATTTGAATTATTTGTTTCTTTGGATTTAAGTGGAGTGCCTGTAAACTAGCTTGGATAGCTAAGTGCACTTCCACTATAAACACAGTTATATAAATCATTTGGAAAAAACCAATCTGAGATGGAAACGTGAAAACAACAAAACGTAAGAAAAAAGAAACCGATGCGAATGTCTCTTCGACGTTTCTCGTAGAAATCGGAAAAAATAAGACAAGTAACAAACTGAGACAAATCGCTATTCAATTTTCTTGGCATAATTAATGTCCATGTACAAGACAAAAGAGGAGTACTAACTTGCACACAGTTTAAGTCAGTCAACAATCACTCCGAACGCAGAGCTTAAGCAGAAGCGGTCATTTCACACAAAAGTAAGTCTTATTACTTCTCATGCCTATCAAGGAAGCTTCTTCAATTAAGGATTTTAGCGGCAAAACCGTCCACTTTAATAGACAGCAAGGTCCGAAGACGGCGCATAATTACTGAAACCTTGCCAGACCACACAATCTTTTCTCTTCATGCAAGCTTCTGCAGGCAAACATGAGGAAAAGCTGAAACTCCCTGACACTTGGTAATGTTTTTACAGCTTGACAAGAGATGCTCTCTTTTTCACTGTTCCTCCGACTATAACTTCGTCTCTTTTCTTGAGCTTTTTGTTGTTCTTTCTCCTGCTGCTCGTCAGTACGATTCAGCCTGTTTACTCGAGCCCTTTCTTGTTCTTTCTCCCGTTGCTCAACAATACAATTTAGCCGGTTTGTTCGTGCTCTTTCACCCGCTGTTTGTCACTGATACTCACCCAACGAATAGACAAAACTGACTTTGTTTTAAAACTGTCTTCAAAATTCCCGACAAAAAACGCGGGTTGAGAACTGCGTGTATGGGCAAATAATCTTTCCAAAAACAGTTTATATGGAAGTGCGCTTATATGCGAGCTTGCTCACGAAAGGGTTAACTGGAGACGGTATCACATTTGACTTTGGCTTATATGGATGATGGGGTGGACGTACGTACGGTTGGACGATAACGTCATAACCAAAATTTCACGGATGGATGGGTTACCATATTTTCTTAGCAATGGTGCTCCGCGCGTGGAGCTCCGCTATTATCAACACAAGCAATGTAAAATGAACATGAAGATGTGATGTAGTAGAGAAGGCCTTGCACACACTACAGGGCTCGAAATTAAAAAAATGTCTGGTCGCAAATTTGCAACTAGTTAAGAAAATTTGGTCGCAACTTTGAAAATGTTAGTCACGAAATTAATTGAGGCCATCTAATCAAGAAATAAGTGGGCTTTGAAATGATTAACGCTTTAATTTTCATTCTTTCAACAGCTTTCATGTCATTTCGAGACTTTATAGTACAGAACACCAGTTCATCTAAATTATTTCGTATCAGTTAAGGGAAAACCTAGTTGCAAATTTGCGACTACTCTCGTTTTTCTAGTCGCAAATAAGAAAAATTAAGTCGCAAATGCGGGTTGCAATGTCGAGCCCTGCACTACTGGTGTACAAGAGATAGATAGATAGATAGATAGATAGATAGATAGATAGATAGATAGATAGATAGATAGATAGATAGATAGATAGATAGATAGATAGATAGATAGATAACCAATTTGCAACTAAAAGTTGAATTATACGATTATTTGTACGAAAAATTGAATATGATAATTACATTAAAAAGCCTACGTACAAGTGATTTGAAACAACAAATAAGAACACTATATATATGTTCTAAAAAGGTATATAGAAGAGATTTACGGATCTACAAAAACCATTCAAGCCTTAAGGGCGTTGAAGGTAATAACACTATTACGAAACCTGTTCGTCTTAAAAGCTGGCTTAAACTTCCGCATATTTCTTAAGTTAAAAGTACATGTGTTGCGAGCAGGAAGAAGTTCATGGAGCTTGTTCTGTTCGTTCTGTAAAACATTCTTAAATAGTTTATCAACTAGTTCCTGGCGGCGGTCTGAAAGTTTAGTTAGGCCTGATTCAACCAAGGCCTCATTATATGAAAGAAAAGGAAAAATGATGCGCATAGCCCGCTTTTGAACTCCTTCAAGTTCGTTGGAGAGGTACACGGGAAGGCCGTCATGAAAAACAGGATACACGAACTCTGTGATCGGACGAATACAAGTGCAAAAAAACTGGACTAACTCAGGGGTACCAAAACCAGAGCGTTCAAGCTGGGATAAACTATACAAGCGCTTTTTAGCTTTCTTAATAATGGAGTCAATGTGACAGTTCCATTTCAAATCATTGGAGATGTTAAGGCCTAGTATTTTGGCACTAGTAACTAAATCAATAGGTGTGCCATTAACAACAACTGGATGGAAAGAAGTAGGGTCGTTGGTGTTAAAGTTTATAAGCAGTTCTTTGCATTTTGCCTTGTTTAGTTGAAACTTATCCACGGTCGCACGGCTTGCTAGGGTGTCAACAGCAGCTTGAATGTGACTGTCTTGGTTCTTGCTTATCGTCTCCGAAATAGTGGTATCATCAACATACTTCCAGAGATCGGTGCCAGGAACATCAAGCTCATAAATCATGATGATAAACAGCCATGGCCCAAGTTTTGTACCTTGAGGAACCCCCGCTTAGACCGCGCCCCATTCCGAAAAACAGTCGTGGCCGAGTTTAACACGCTGTTTGCGTGAGGTGAGAAAGTCGGTACTGAATCCATGAGATGACAGCATCAGGGATGTTATATGTACCCAGCTTCCTGACCAAAACCCGGTGGTCGATGAGGTCAAAAGCTTTTTTAAAATCAAAGAGAATCACCCTCACAGATGCCCCGTTACCGTCAGTAGCACTGTACCAGGCACGAGTCATACTAATTAGGGCTTCAGTGGTACTTGAACCGGGAACAGTGCCAAACTGCCAAGGGTTGACCTTAGCAAGTACAGCTGGTTTAACATAACGATCAACCACAAAGTCCTCAGCCAACTTGGAAAGGCAAGTGTAAGTGAAATTGGCCTCAAGTGTTTGTTAACATCATAAACAGGGGTCTGCTTAGGAATAGGGGCAACGTTGGCGAGCTTTCAGGACTGGGGAAGACGAGCCTCCAAGTATGAACAATTAAGAATATCAGTAACCACTGGAGTCAGCAAGTCCGCATTCTCTTTCAAAAGCCAGGTAGGCACGCTGTCGGGCCCAGAAGCTTTGGCAGGATTAAGGGCAATGAGCTTCTTTAGGACACAGAACTCAGTAACCGTTGGCACTGAGCACATGAGTGCATTATTGTGTATGTCCACAAAATCTAGTTACACTGAAATGGATCCAGCTGAGACAAAGATCACACCACCATTTCAAGTCTGGTTCAGATGTCATTTTTGAATAGAATTTGGCCATGGTCTTACAAATCAACCACATCACACACAAGCACTAAGGCCTGACAAAATCCATATCAAGTGCATGGGTTGGTTCCAATAATTTTTCTTTGATTTATTTTAAAAGAAGAACTGCTTTTTTTTATGAGGATCACAATTACTTTTATTTTATCTGTCACACAATTCCAGACTTTTCTAGAATGATCTTATAATCTGTAATATTCGAGAAATATCTTTGATGTGACTCAGCAGTTTACACAAGTAATAGACCTTGTAATGCACTATAAATAGTAACACAACGTTCTAGATACTTGAAGAAAAAGTATAAAAGTAGGCTCGTAAGTAATAGAGTGAGACTCTCCTTATTTGCCCGAGGGCTTAACCACGTGGGCAGCTGTGATTGAACTTGTGCTATGGATGCTATACTGTGAGGAAGCAATAATCAACTGCTATAACTATGGTGGAGCTATAACCTTTGACCTTGCTATATCCGGAGGGAAGAAAGAGACAATGGCAGAAAAGGGAGGAAGATGAAGAGTACAGAGTTCATGATGAAGTCCTCCGTACGAGTTTGTGTACATGGAAAAGCCAGTGAGTGGAAAGAATCCAGTGAATCAAGAAAGTCAAGCATTGTCTTCTCTAGTCAATGGAATTTGGAGTTCAAAGTTAATCAAGATCAGTACCTGTATGGCCATAAAAGACAGTAAGCCTGCTTTACAAACTACTTCACTTAAACTTTAACCTAATTAGGTTATAACAGTGTATAACTAAATAAAAAATAGTTAAAAAGGTAACTGCTCATTGCCACACTTTTGTTGCATGCCTTATATCGTACTTGGGAGTTCTTTTCACTTGTCTTGTTTGCGGACATCTCTTGGTTATTCCAGCACATAACACTAAATGCAATTTGCTGTCTGCCCAGATGTATCTCCAGTTTATAGCTATTCTCTGGAGAATTTCCCTGCTCTTGGACTCTGTCAAGTTAGTGATGCCTAATGTAGACAGGTTGAATTTAAAGTTCTTCAGAGGGTCACTTTGGAGGTTTCTTTGACTGTAAGTCAAATTCTAAATTATCCTTTCTGGAACAGTGCGTGAGCAGAATACATTCATTTGAAATAAATAACTAATTTTAACCTCATCAGCTATGCATAGGTTGTACGGTACAGTAATCTCCTCAGGAGAGTCTTGAGTTTGAATCTGTGTACAAGCAGTAACCTCTGTTGATATTATTTTGCCTTGTCTTGTTCTGCTTTTTTAAGTGTAATTGCTTTGTAACCAATCCATGAGCTGTTGAGTGATTTTGCAATT
>OX419346.1:13455342-13465342 GCA_948470475.1 Galaxea fascicularis
TCTCCCCACCCCCCCCTTATCAAAGTTGCTAACAGCGCAACACCAAGCTCAAAACTTTGTGGAACTTTGAAAGGGTGAGAGGGAGGGGCTGTGTGTTCTATCTCACAGTTTTCTTAGCAGCAGTGTTTTAGAGAAAGAAACGATGTGTTTGATTGCAAATTATGTCTCAACAATTTTGCAACTGGTTGTAGTTCTCACCTTACTTTTTTCAGGCTTTTGTTATCTTTGTCCTAACCCACAAAAATTTGTAACTACGCAATCTTAACATCCCCAACCCTATGTGACAACAGTAACTCTTAATATCAAATTGTAGCTAATTCCAAGCAATGAATATTGCCTGTTTCAACACTGGTTCCCAAAATATTTTATTGACAATTCTCACCTTACGTAAATGGTCATAATGAAAACTTGTTCGACTTCTGGGATCGTAAAACCTTCCGTCAGGAAGTTCACCATGTTTGGTCACCAACACCTAGAAAAACAATATATGAACAACATTAGTACAATCGTTTACTAAAACAAGAGGCTACAATTAGCCTAATCTCGGGCATGGAAAAATGTCATGTGTATCCCTAATTTAGTGCTAAGCAAAAGAAAAGAGAGAAGTCTGTCCTTACATTGGACACATGGCGCTACTTGTTTGTGGGTAATCCCATTGATATTAAAATTGTACCTTTTTAAGGGAAATAGTTTTTTTTAACCCTTTAACCCCTTACGGGTCTCCCTTTGACGATTAAATCGTCTGGCATTAGACAAAGTAAAATCTATAAAGTCACTTTTAAGGAGGACAGGGTTAACCTGCAAAATTAATGTACAGATTAACCACTGATAACAATATTACCGGTACTTGAAAAAAAAAAATCAATGGAAGATGCTACTATTGACTGACAAACCTGCCAAGACCTGCATCTGAAGTGGTGTCAAACACCACCACACCAAGTAAGCTCAGAATTAATGAGGTGAAAATAAGCACATTTTTTACACCAATTGATGGGTTTTGAGAAAGGAAACGCTTATCGAAGGATTTAGAATTTGAGATATAGTAAGAGTAACCAACATGATTCATCAAAGCAGTTTTTTGCAGGAAAAAAACTTTGAAAAAAAAAAAAAACTCTGAACTTTGAAAACAGTGACCGACCTTACGTGCAGTGGTGCACAAAAGGTCACTTGAGTTATGTACGCGACACGTGAAGATGACCGACCTCCCTTCTGTGCGGTGGTGAGTGTTGGCCCCTAAAAACAGAACTGTCACAGCGTACGAGTTGTGAGCACAGCACGTGCATGGCTTCCAACTTTTTCTTGAATTTGGCAAACCTTTTCACGTGGACAAAGTTTACTGGATTAAAATTTTCACAACTTTACAACGATTTGTGCCGGTTGTGGAAGGTATCACATTACACAAAAACAAGTTTATGCAAATTTGAGATACCTCGTCACTAAATAAGTAAATTGACGGCACGAGCTTTCTAATGTGCACTGACCAATGAAGCACAGCAAAATGCACTATCGTGCATTTTGCTGCATAGGAAAAAAATTGAATTCTAACATGATTTATAACTTGGTCCCCTGCGGGCCAGAGTAATAAACTGTTATTTGCTATTTAAAAAGTCATTTGGTTGACAGAATACTACACCACTTAAACAAGGACTGCATCGGCAAGAAATGAAATAAACCTAAGACAGCATAAACAGACCAACTGATTGGAGAAACTACTCTCCAATAGATAAGAAAGAACAATTGGAATTGGAAAGAACAAATATGAATTATTTCATATACACTTCACAATTGGTTATCTATAGGAAACAAATATTTTAACCAGCACTATTGACGTTGACTTCTACATCAACTACATAACCAGCAAGGTCTACTAAGAAAGAAACAGCACCAAACAATGGAGACCACCACAACAAAACAGAGCTGTATCCACGCTAAAAAACCAGTGACAAACAGGTGTGGAACAAGTAGGGTGCGAGCTGTACTTTTTGTGTAGCAGGACTTACTATTTTCTTGTTGCAAATGATTTAATTAATTATTTTTTTACTGGCTGTGATATTATTCTATCTTACCGGTAATCAAACTCCTTATACCAAAAATTATAATAAGTTTTGATAAAACACATGCTCTGATTGGTTAAAACAGCATACTTTATGAGAGTACAGATGTACGCAGCTTTGGTTGTCACCCCATCGACCCAAATCAATTCTCCAATTTTTTAATTCCCTTGGTTTTTATTTTGACTCACATGTCTTGTACAACCTAGAAATCGAGTTTGAAAACGAGCTGCTAGCCTCAATGGATTTGGAAGACGCTTCTGCGGGTAACACCAACAATACCAGGGCGAAAAATTAAGGATTTTTTATCACGTTTTTAAAAGTTGCTGAAACTGTCTGAGTCACTCAGCGACGAGGGCAAAACACACAAGTGATATTAATACTTAATTTTACGAGGACTCATTTTGTTACCAGCGAATGACATCAGGGAAAATTTTTCATAATACTGCTGAGGCACGCCGAAAAACAGTCAGCCAAAACAATTCGACAACTTTTTAATTTTTGTCCAGAACAAGTGCACATGAATATTATTTACATTCAGTTGAGAGATAAATACAAGTTTAACTCCTGCAGTCAAGAAGTAGGGAAAACACTCGAGTACGTCTCGTGTTTCCCCTACACTTCTTTCGTGCTCTATCTGCTTCCTGCGTGCTTTACAACAGAACAGATCACAGGCGAGGCTTCTTTATTTGTTAAATAAATGTTGAATAAACTGGATAGATGTCTTGGATTTTGAGGGTTTGAACAACGAGATAAACCAATAACTCAACATTTGGATGTTTTGTATCATTCTAAACCTCGGGTGATGTGTGCGTTGTATCTTGGTAGACAGAGAGTCTTTAATAACCAAAATAAGCTTCAATTAAGATGTGCGTAACTAACTACAACCAATATCTTTGCAAGTGTAAACATCCTTCCTGCACAGGAAACATACAATTTGCAACTAATAAATATTTAGACTTGTAGCACGATACACAAGTACATAAGTGTAACATGGGGCACTTTCATGAAAATGTGTAAAATATCCCCAAAACATCTTTACTTGCCAGAAATTAAGTAATTAACATCAAACAAACATATTTGGAAAAATTTCATAGTATAATTCCTGTCTACACCTTAGTTTAGAAATTACCTAGAATCCTTTTTGGGTGTGGCATCTGACTATTTGGCTTGCTTAGCATGACTATTATTGCTAAAATACAACAAAATTAACTGACCCAATTACTTCTAACTCATGTATACTACAAAGAGGCAAGTTTTTTCTTCATCTTTTCAGCATTTGAAAGGCTATTCCTCTCAGTATTCATCTTGGTTCAACGCTTGACCAACCTCGTGCACTATTGTAACGCAATCAAGATTACCTCATGGTCTCCTACTTTATGCCCCTGCTTTGTTACAAAAACACCCCCACATACTAAGGAGAGGTTACACAGGTCTTCTTCGATGTTTTTTGTAGATTTCAGCTGGAAAATGGCTTGAATTGTACTTTCATTCAGGAAGTTTTCTGCTACGAGCGTGGTGGTAATTTGATCGTTACGCTTACATAGCGTTCAACTGGAAATATGTTTCCGATTCACTGTTTGTAGAATTTCTTCGTTTTAAACCTACTGAAGACTATAACACTCAGCAGGATATGAAGACCAGTAACTGAACTGTGTTGCAACTTTGTATCAGCGACCGTTGTTCATTGAAGGCTGAGATACAGGTTCTCTTGTGGGTAAGTGATGTTTAATTTTACTCATCGAAAGTACTCAACAGATTAGTTTCCGATCATGAAAATTCTTTATTTCTTAATCGCCGTCAACAATCTCTGAAAACCTTTCTTACTCGATTGTAAACAATGTTATGAACTTTACTCAGATAAATTCTCTTCTTTTGTAGATGTGTTTGGAAGTTGCCAGCCTCATATTTGTAAAGCATGGAGTGCTGTTGGACCTTGAGCGTTACACAAGCACTTTATTGCAACCGTCCTTAGAATTATAATTCTCTCTATTTGGAAAATAAATGTAGAGGGCTGTAATTTTGCGTATAGTGTCATTTTTTCGTATTAATATTTCTGCTCTGTTCAATTTTCTAAAAGGGATTGCTTTGAGGGTGTAATTTTACGTTTTTAACTATTTCATGCAAATTAGCTGTTACACGTTACATGCTGATTTCGTTACTATTTTCTTGCGTCTTCAAGATTTTTTTATTCCTTGGTTCTTCCAAATGATAATTCTTTAACATATGACTTAACTACAATCCTTGCTGAAGTAATGTAGAAGGTTTGAACGAAATCCGTCGTTAGCTTGCAAAGATATTGCAAAATATATTTCAGCAACCACTGATGTACATATGTATCGTGCTACAAGTCTTAATGATCCATTCTCTTACACAATTTTGATAGTTTTCTTTTGCAACTTGCAAAATTAATTGCTCCTCTCATCAAAAAGCGTAAAACTCAAATTTCGAAAATTTTGACCGCTGAATGTTTGTAGTAACCTTAACTTTGACAACCAAAATAATTGATAGTCCTAAATTTCTTGTTTGTTTAAATCCAGTGTTTATCAATAACGGATCATACATCTACCACTAACTTAAGTGGTTGAAAGCTTTTCTCTCCATTGTAGGTCTGTCAGTAAATGGAATGATGCTTTGCAAAAAAGGCCAAAGAGCTAAGCACTGATCCTGAATTTAAAGCGTCCCTTGGATGGCACACCAACTGGAAGCAGTGCCACTCCATCTCCCTGAGATCCAAAACAACTTTAGTGCAGTGTCTCCCGGCCGACATGAAAGAAAAGGTCCTTTAGTTTCTTCGATTTGTCCTGAGATCTTGCCAGCACTGGGGCTACAATTTAAGTTGTATCATCAACATGGATGAGACCCCAATGAGATTGGAGCTCCAGCTACCAGAACATTGGAATTAATCAGGAACAGAACAGTTCCAGTTGTCTCATGTGGTGCCAACAAGCAGAGTTTCACTGTTGTGCTTTGAGTGACGGCGAATGGTGAAGAGCTTCCCATGAAGGTCGTGTTTGAAGATGTTCGGCAGCTGAACATCAATACACACCAAGGATGCAAGTCTCAGTTCACAAGAAAGGCTGGATAGATGAATAAGGTATGTTCACTGTTCATTTTTAAGAATGATCCTCCCTGTGGTCACAAAGGACACACCAGTCCCGAATTCAGTTGTTGATGTACACTGTATCAAGTTACTGAGCACATGCAGGGTATGCAAATTTGTGTTTGTTTACTCCGTTTCCCTGTTACATGTACATTGCGACATTTTTGTGATTCTTGAATTAAGTTCTAATTGTCACGATTTTTATAATTTATATTCTTAGCAACAAAGCAGTGGATTTGACAGAATTTTCGGTTTACCCCAGACCAAAGAGCTCTAATAGTGTGGGATTCTTTCCATGGGCATTTGACAGATGGTGTGAAAGACCTTTTGATGCAGCAAAATGTCAATGTCACAGTTATTCCTGGTGGATTCTTGCCTGTGTTGCAGCCACTCAACAAATGCATGAACAAGCCATTTAAGACAAAAGTGAGGATGGTGAATGGTCCCTTAACGTACACGCCATCGGAGAGAAAGCGAGCACCGCCCAAAAAACTGGTGTTGTAGTGGATTCATAGAGCATGGTAAGAGTTACCTGCTGCATTAGTTACAAATTCATTTAAATCCTGTGGAACATCCAATGCTCTTGATAGCACTGAAGACGAAGCCATGTGGGAAAAAGACGGAAGCGAAGGCATCGAAGAGGTAGAAGGTCCATTAGACCACGAATTCAACACAGACAGTGAAAAGAGTACAGGGTCCGACATTGCGACTGACTGGTGGCCAATGCGACCAAAAATTGAGCGTTGGCGACCAGAAATTTAGAACTGGTCACCAGCAGGCGACTAACCTTTTGGCATTTGGAATTCCAAGGTAAATGTTTTTTTTTAAAATGAACACATAAAGCTGCCGTGGAGAATTGTAGTAAAACAAAGTGACGATTTTACGATCACCATAATTACCCGGCGCCATATTGTTTCAGCGGCTTCTCGGGCGAAAACGTGACTTAGGTGGGGGACTGGTTAGAGCAATAAAAAAGTGTGATGGCCTGGCACTAGAACATTTCTCGTCATTGCATTTTCGTTGCGTTTCTGCAAAGAACAGACACTTGAGTTGCACACTTGATTAAATCTAAGTATTGAAAGAGGGCCCCCATATGTCTAGTACACAGAACTTTATAGGAGACCAGTATAGTTCCTCCTAAATGGAAATAATAAGAAAAAGAAATCCGAAGCCTTCGCATGAATGTTGACAAACACGCTCATTGAGATGTAGGACTATGTTATTGTTACACGGCTGTTGTGAGTCTCTCCTTTAATAGCGGAGCTCCAGCGGCCCGAAGGGCCGCAAAGCGGAGCCCCATACCTATAGAAACCCGTCAACTGTTTTTCTCATGGTAATCTTGGCTAGCGGTATTGCTCGTGGGCGCGACGGACGATGACGACGACGACGACGACGACAACGACGACGACGACCTCGCACAATAATTAATAATACCCTAATAATAATAATAATAATCCAACATGGCGGCCATACTCCAGCTGATCACCTAGTTTACAGCGGACATGTTTGATATTAGACATCCATGTCAATGTCAATTGACACCTGTCAAAACAACGTATCCGCTGACCAGTATCACGTGACCATATTGCGGGCTCAAGTTATGAGCTGTCGAGGTCAGCTGTTTTTTTGAAGTTGACCGCTGACCAGGTACTGGTTTTCAATTTGATCGCAGGCTCAAGCCAGGCCAAAACGAGGCGTAATTTTTCTCCAGGATCAACAGATCTCCGTCCTGTAAACAATTCGCCGCCTACAGCTGTACCTTGACTTCTTCTCAGTTCGTTCTTTGTTTAAACCGATGAGAATCAGCCTTTGGATGTTAACAGCAGCAAATTGGATTGCCTGGCTTTGTTATTTTATAGTTTACGAATCTTCGAGAGAAAAGATCGTGTGGTTTGGCAGGCTTTTAATCATGCAGGCGCTGTCTTCGTTTGCTGACTTTTGCTGTGTATTAAACTGGACGGTTTTGCCGCTAAAAATCCTTAATTGAAGAAGCTTCCTTCGTAGACATGGGAAGTAACACAAAGTGACGGTGAAAAACTTCATGGCCCGCTAAGGATTTGTATCTGCTTAGCAAATGAATACTTTTGTGTGAAATGACGGCTTCTGCTTTAGCTTTGCGTTCGGAGTGATTGTTGACTGACTTAAACTGTCCGCAGGTCAGTACTCCTGTTGTGTCTTTTATATGACATAGGGATATTTTTCTCTGTGACTACGAGTTATGTTTGTTACTTGTCTTAGTTTTCCAACTTCTACAAGGAACGCCGAAGAAATATTCGCCGGCATCGTTCTTTGTTTTCTAGCTTACCGTTTGTTGTTTTCATGCTGTTTTCGTACTAAAAAATGCTTGTCTGTTTTCCAAATGCATATTTTCGATCCAATATTTCATTTTGAATCCTAAAATTCTTCGCTTTCCCTGCTGTCGCTCATTTTTTGGGCAAAGAATTGGTTGAAGAAAAGCTAAGCGAAGTCCGGACGGTTTATATCCTCGACCTCGCTTTGTTTTCGGAAACTCGCAAAGAGTAATCGACAACTCATTGCCAAACGTAAACACGATTTTTAACAGCTGCAGCATTGGAAATGCCAGCAATATGTTGTCCCTCAAAAGCAATTCTCGTTGTTAGTTAAAAAATCGCAGATTTTCAAGGCTATTGCAGTAAAAACTTCGTCCTTTGTTCAATGTTTACGGCTGAAAAATGTTTTTCAGAAATCCTGAGTCAGATGTTATCATTAACAGTGATGTCAAAAATAATACTACCCTCGACTTGTAGTCAAGTCTGTCACAGTCACTTTTCTCAAGGGAAAGTTAAGTCGATTTCGCTCAATGTTTTTCCATGTTATTGTAAAAAGGACATCGACAGCACTTTCTATCGTCTTAACTGTAATAGATCACAAGAAAAACACAATAAAATGTTCAAAACAAGGCGAGCAAAGTACTTTTGTTCTTTTATGAGCTCACTTTGAGGTTTTATCGCACTTTCGCTGTAAAATATTTTTTGATAGATTAAAATGTCACTGATACATGTTGGTTGTGAAGTTGGTTTAATAGTGGGACACTAGAACTGTTAACCTAGTTAAGTGATTTTCACCACTTGTATGGAAATGTAATCAGATGTAATTAACTGTGATGAAGAAAAGTTTGTTAATCGTTTTTGCTCATCATAATCATATAGTTCCTGTGCCACAAAGTAGTGGTGGGAATCGGTTGAGATTTCGCAACCGATCGATCATCGATCATAATCGAAGAAATCTGCCAATAAGTATTTCATGTATTTTTCACCTACATAGAAGTCAAAGTGACAGCGCGTACGCACAGGTAAACACATTCTTAGATCATATCTGCTGTTATGACTTAGAAGTTAGGAGTCCACGAAAAACCACACCAAACTCACACTAAGATATTAAACGGACATTTTTCATGATTTTAATATTTTTGTGTCCCCAATAAATTTTTAATTTTTCCGCAACAATCGATTATGAAAAAAGCATAATTGATTGTCGCGTCGCTTGAACTTTTCGATCAACTTGCGATTACAATCGTTCATCGGCCCACCACTACCACAAAGGCCGATGATAACTCGAAAATCTACGTTTGCACTTGATTGAATGATGGCTCTCGCTCTGCAGCAAAACAGTAAAAAGTATATATATATATGTAATCACAATATAGAGAAGTCCTTACTGAAGTCATGGCTCGAGTCCTCTGGCATTGCCATATTAGTTTATCTGTAAATGCTAATATTAAGGAAATAACTGTGGAGCTCCGCTTTTAGGCTTGCCTAAATATATATATTAGCTGTATGTAATAATATTGTGTTAAATGGAAACATTTTGTTTAATTATAGTGAAAGAAAGTTTAAATTTTGTGCTTTTACTATAAATTAATGTAAATTAAAACTATTGGAGTAAAACGAAAAATTAATACAACCAAACCAAAAAAACTAACACTTGTCTTTGGCGACCAAACCCTTCCATTTGGCAACCAAAATTTTTAGGTTAGTCACCAATTGGCTCCCTTAGAAGAAAGTTAATTTCGGACCCTGGAGTGATAATGATAAAAAAATAAATAGAAAGCTTCTCTAAAGAGGTATGTTTTCAGATGGCACTTTAAAATCCCTAGATCTGTAATAGAACGTGGAGAATAGTGGAGGCAGGATGGCCGAGTGGTCTAGGGTGCTGGATTTCAATGCGGTGACCCGGGTTCAAATCCTGCTCTGACCACTAGCTGGTGTTGTTCTGGGTAAGTGCCTGCTTCAACTCCTCGGTCATCCTTGTTAATAGCCAACTGGTCTGCCTCCCGCCATTTGGAATTCTTATCATGTTACGTTTATTTGAATTATTTGTTTCATGTGTTTGCTCGGCCCCACTAGCCTTTGTGCTAAATAAACTGCCGAGGGTAAATAAAGGTGTTATTTTATTTATTTTTTATTATTTTAACAAATCTCAGGTGGTAATACATCCCAAAGTGCCAGAGCTGCGACCTGGAATGATCTATCTCCTAATGTAACCCTACTTTTACAAGTTGGCGTTGCAAGCAACAAACCATCCAAGGAGGATCTTAAGTTATAATTTTGTGGTCTTTAAATTGACACAAGTTCCCTCAAATACGTTGGCGCGATTCCATGGATAGCCTTAAAAACAAATAGTAGAATCTTAAAACTAATGCGTTGCCTAACTGGTAGCCAATGCAGCTTGTACAGCAACGGCGTTATACAATAGTAGCAGGGTGCACAACAGTCTTGCTGCAGCATTCAAAGAAAACGTGCAGAATCTTATTCAAGTGAGAAGCTGGCAAGCCATATAAAAGATCATTACCATAATCTATGCGCGAGGTAACAAACGCATGTAC
>OX419346.1:13475342-13490342 GCA_948470475.1 Galaxea fascicularis
TCTGCATAATTTGTTGAAGAGGGCTTTTCAATTGCAAGGGTAAGGATATATTGATGCATTTTCCCTTAGCGGGGCAGATGTGTGAGCTGAATGAAGAAGACGGTCTAGTAACTCTGGACAAAAGTGAAACGAGAAGTTACGTGCAAGAAACAAATTCAAATCTTTGCGTCTGCCCTTGCCGCGTCTCCTTCAAGGTTTTGTGTTAATTTATTTGTGATTTATGCTTCTCGTGCATCTCGTCACGTCATGATCATCTATTTCACGAAATAGGGAGGTCTTATGCCTGAATACATACGGTAGTTGAAACATTTGAATGTGAAAAGATAGTGAACATACTTTGAGGGTCAAATGATTTATCGGGTTTCTTGGCTGTGTCAACAGCCAAGAGTGAGCCATGATATTTTAAAACACCCAATCTGTGAAAAGTACAGGGAGTACAACTCTACAGGGAGTACAACTCAGACTGCTAACAAGCTGTGCCAGAATTTGCTGGAAACATCTGTCTTTGGTTTTTTTAAAGTTGGTAGTAGTAAATAAAACTACTTTGGCTGGAGTCTAGTCCCCATTTCTTAATTATACACTGTAATAATAATAATAATATTCCAGAAACTTAACGGAGTGTGCTACGGCGGGAGACGCTAGGTTTAAACACTGAAATAAAGGCTTATGATACCATTGTTATATTCATATTGAACTTCATATGTTCCGCTCTGTCGGTTTTATGAAACAAAGAACTTAATCAGTTTCTTTTGTTTTTAAATAAATAAAAGGAACGTGTTTTTTGCATACGGTTTTTCTTGAAAATAAAGCAGAAATTTGTGCAAAAAAACCACAGGGTAATGTTTTTCTACTCAATCAAAGGTCACATGCTCAAATTCAGCTCATTTGGATGACATTTAAAAACGGTCAAAATCATCACTTGCGCCCTTCTTCCACTGAGCCCTTCAATTGTAAATTTGGGTTTACATGATGAAAGAATATTATTTTTGCTTGTCGTTATGCCACAAATTCATGTCTTGTTTAGAAAATTAATCAGAATGTCTCAAACGGCATTACATAACAGTATAGGCCATTTCCGAGTTCATGTCTGCCTCCTCTTCAAAGCGAGTCTAAGTGTGAAGTTTTTGTGATGGTAATTAGTTCTACTTTATATATGAATGAAAACTAATTTTCATAACAAAAACTTCGCACTTAGACTCGCTTTGAAGAGGAGGCAGACATGAACTTGGAAATGGCCTATTATTATTGCACTGTTCTTTAGCATGATACATCTATATATACCTGTGCTGATATGCATGATAGTCTGTGCAATGAAGTTTTAGTGTCTTTACTCGATGTGTTAATAATTTTTAGCATGAACCATGTGGTATGGGAAGTGAGATTTGTAAATAGTTAGTCAACAGTTGGAGATGGACTTGCATTAAATATTGCCCATTTTGAACCATTCCAATTTGTTTCTAGTGACTTCTTTGTGAATTAGTTTTGAGCATGAACCAAGAAAAAACAAGTTTCATAAATGATTGGTCAATAGCTAGACATGGATTTGAATTAAATATTGCACAATGATTCTGAACTGTTCACATTGTTTCTAGGGACTGTTTTAAATTGTACTTTATTGATCTATCATGATTGTTAGTGAATGACAGTGCTTCATTCTTTTCAGTATTATCTCTTGAACACAGAATACTGAGAACATTATTATAATTATTATTCATTTCTAGTGTGCATTTTTACATGACTATGATCAGATGCACATTCCTAAATTATAAATACAAGAAATAATAAATAAATATCTAACTAAAAATATGGTAAGGCCTAATAAATTTAAAATAAATTATAAAAAAATATGGTAAAACTAATTAATAAATATTTAACAATAATTTATTAAAGTATAACGTAAAAAGGGAGAAAATGTTAAGTACAAATGCTGCCCGTTTTAGGATCACCATTTTCCTGTTTTCCTCTTATTACTTCGTAATGTCACTTAAGTGGCTTACAGCATTGACGCAAAGGGCGATCCATTTAATAAAGAACATCATCCCTGCTAAATTTTAGCGGAACCAGTTTCCAAATGTTCATAATGTTTAAGTTTTTCAAAGTAACTCCCCTAACAATATTTTACCCTTATGGATATATTGATGGTCACGTATCCCAGTGACTTTAATTAAATTTTCTAATGCCCTTCAGCAGAGAAAGGCCGGTCTGAATTCTACAGTTCTAACTTTAACTGGTAGAATGATCCGGTGCTTCTCTCTTTACCCCTCTCTTTAGTTTGACCGAAACAGACTGAGGACCTCGAGAAAATCTAATCATCGGCAACGCTGTAAACCGTTTCGTAAAACATAAACATTAACGAAAGAAAAACACATTTTTCTTTCGCTAATGTTTGCTTGTCTAAGTTTAACATGTTTAAACGAAGGTACTGTCACCCCTTTGATTCTCCAAACTACACGCATTAAATGCTTATTATGACAAGGTACTCTTCTCCTTTCAATTTTGCAATCTCAGTTATCGCCAGTACCAAATGCTTATTACAGTACCGCTCAAATGTAAGTTACCACCTCTTGTTTCTCGCGAGACAGTTCTCGTTTCCTGAGAGACGAGTCTCGTTTCTCTTGAGAATCACTGAGGCGTTCAGTATGGAATATCTTACTCATAAGAAGCCGGTTCCAACGTAAAAGAGGTCGCTACCAAAGTGATGAAACCGACCGACGAGACAAGAAAAAAAAATAGACACTTCACAGCAATCATTGGTGAGCTTGAAAATTCTTTCGATATATCTGGTTTTATTTGGCACAATTGGATGATTCAAACGGTGTCCAAATTTACAGAAAGAGTGTTTTGTCAAAGTTCTTACAATGCGCCGTTAACATTCATTTAATTTTTGACAGGGAAAAGTTTTCTCTCGGCGTGCGCTCACAAGACACATTTATTTATTGAAGTTCTTACGTAGTGCTGTTAACATTCATTTAATTTTTGACAGGGAAAAGCTTGCTCTCGGCACGCGCATGCCAAGGCAATTGAGAAAGCTCTTTGAAATTTCACGGCATGCCGGCGAGCTTTGAAAAGTCTTCGATATCTCTGGTTCTATTTGGCACAATTGGATGATTCAAACACTGAAATAGTTCAAATTTACAGAAAAAGTGATTTATTGAAGTTCTTATGATGTGCTGTTAACATTCATTTAATTTTTGACAGCGAAAAGCTTGCTCTTGGCATGCGCTTGCAAGACACATTGAGAAAGGTCTTTGAAATTATTTTCACGGCATGCCGGCGAGCTTTGAAAAGTATTCGATATCTCTGGTTCTATTTGGCACAATTGGATGATTTAAACACTGAAATACTCCATTTTGAGAAAGAGTGTTTTATCGAAGTTCTTACGTTGCGCAGTTAACATTCATTTAATTTTTGACAGGGAAAAGCTTGCTCTCGGCATGCGGCTTCACTTTGTGAATAAACAGTTAACTTAGATTACGTGTTCGAAGCATGGCTTCGCATGCGAATACTAGAACAAAATACAATGTCAATCAAGGCTTCGTGTTCAAAAGCGTTGTGGCTTCACTTTGTGAATAAAAAGTTATTGTAGATTAAGTGTTCGAAGTGTGGCTTCGCATGTGAATATGCAACCCAAATAATTATTAAGTCAATCGAGGCTTCAAACTATACATGAGCGTGGCGTCGCCGATGTAGATATCCAGCGTGAAGTTTCATCTTTAACTCAGATGCACAGACAAAACAAATACCGATCAAGTAGATCAATACATGTAACACAAAAATTGCCCACTGAGTGCTAAAAAATATTAAATTTCAGTCGCACGTCTCCGATGCTTATCACACCAAAAAAATCAACGATACGACATATGTCCGCTCAACGATTTTCTCCACACACGACAATCCTTCCTGCGAAGAGCCATTAATACAGAAGCGATACTTCCACTGCACTCGCGAGATGAGTCTCATTTCTCTCAAGACAGTTCTTGTTTCCTGTGAGACGAATCTCGTTTCTTGCGAGACGAGTCTCGTTTCTTACATTTGAGCAGTAGTGTATGTGATTATGCTATTACAGCAAGGTACTCTTCCCATTTTGATTCTCAAAACTCAGTTATTGCGAGTACCAAACGCTTATTATGTCATCATGCTATTACAGCAAGGTACTCTTAATTTCCCATTTTGATTCTTCAAACTCGGTTATCGCAAGTACCAAACACTTGTTACATTATTATGCTATTACAGCAAGGTACTCTTCCCATTTTGATTCTCCAAACTTGGTTATCGCGAGTATCAAAGTGAACGTTTAGTACGTTATAAGGTATAGAATCCCCTTTTTGAGAGTTAGGTTTGTCCGTTACGCTATTATGGCATAATAACAAAAAGAAAATGGCAGTCCTATTT
Source organism: Galaxea fascicularis (assembly GCA_948470475.1). NCBI lineage: Eukaryota > Metazoa > Cnidaria > Anthozoa > Scleractinia > Euphylliidae > Galaxea > Galaxea fascicularis. The sequence goes on from OX419346.1 coordinate 13,479,735, forward strand.
CAGGCTTGGTATAGTTATAATAAGTATATGCATGTATTAAAAGATAGCTTTAAAACTAATAATTTACACATGTAATAGAGCGAAGCTCAATAGGCAGAAAGCTCCATAACCCAAAGTCAAACATGGTTGAGACACACTGTTGGGCAAAACTATGTCATTGCATTAACCTGTGAAAATTGTGTGTGTAGAAGCTGAATCTCAGACTTTGAATACACAGAGGGCAATAACCTCTTCATTTGCATTTAGTAAATTCTTTGGTTAATTGATGGTCCTTCAGTTTTCCTTTTCATTGGTGCAGAGTTTTCATTTAAGATGCAATCTGCTTTCTGGGATTGTATGGAGAATGTGCTCCATTTAATGTCTTGAGAATAAAAGAAGATCTTTCGAAAAAGAAAGTGCCATTCTCACTCACTTTGAAAGGCACTTGTTAGCTTACTGACACCACAAAGGTTTCATCTCACAGGCTTATCTCAAATAGTACGTTAGTGCTGCCCTCAGGGTGTATTAGTACAGCATTACCACAATTACTTTTCTTTTTTTTTGTCATTGTTTTTAGGGACTTTGAAATATCATATCAGCTCCCACAAACAAATGAAAATGGCAAGAGGCCTGACGTGTTCCTCTCACTCACATCAGACTTTGACCTGGATGCTGCATTCATGAGTTCGTCTTTGCCATATTTGAGTCTTAAGATTGAAGCTATTGTTTTGTCAGGTATGTTAACATAGTATTAGTGGTAGAGACAATTTATTTAGTACAAACTTGAGTTTTAAACTAGAGGAAAGATTGCTCTCTGTTGCACATGATCTTGCTCTTTTCTTATTTTTTCTCTGCAAAACTAAACAACTGCATATAATATCATGGAAATGTCTTTTTTCTTCAGATTTAGATAGCTTGAGGTATAATAATTATTATAGTTAGCAAATTGTGAATTGACTAGTAAATCAAGTTTTACGGGAATAAGATTTATTTATTTTTTAATATCTCTAAAAATTATTGTTGTGTCAAAACTCAGGTGCAGCATCCTTCATCTATATGCATTTACCAGACCAATGTTATCTTTGTAAGAAAATTCTTGACTGTGATCTGTGAGCAGAAACATGTAAAATGGATTGATCATAGGACAGGCTTGGTTTGGGGAAGTAGCTGTGGTTTTCACTTAAAGATGAGATCCAGATAGACCTTGGGTTTTGACTTAAGTTTAGAATTGACCTTGTAGTTGATTTCAGTTTTCATACTCATGACTTTGACTAAACCAATGCAAAGGTTTGTAATGCCAGGCCTCAAGTATTACTTTTACTGTAACATGCATTAAGCAAAGTAAAATTGATACTTTTTCCACTGCATTTGGCATTTGGCTCTTCCCATGTCAATGCTGCATAACTAAAACCACAAAGCAGGCATGTAATTGGTCAGAAAAATACATAAATAGTGCATTTTTATATTTAATAGTTTTTCTCTATATTTTGCAGTCTGACTGGTGAAAAAATTCTCTATTATAGAGGTGAACAAAATGCTGTTTTAGATCTTTTTAACACCACTGTGGGTAATGATTCACTAGTCTCTATCCCCGTAATGAAAATTGCCACAATAGGCCCTTTGCAGTTAGTGATCACATGGTACAAGAAACACCTTGCTGGAGAGCAAAGTAGCACTTCTGACACCCAAAACACAGCAATGTTAATAACGTAAATTTTCTTTGCCTTGGATGTCCAGCAGTGCACAATTTGCTCTCCAGCAAGGTGCTTGTTGTACCATGTGACCGCTAACTGCAAAGGGCCTTTTCAGGGTTTTTGTTATAAGAGCTGGTAAGCAGTTATTTCTCCTGGCTACTCAGACAAGCAATGTTACTGGCTCTGTTTAAAAATAAATACTGAAATTATTGAAGTCCTGAATTTTTTTCAGGCTTATATAAGCTACGCAATTGCAAAAATTGCGATCACAACTGCGACGATCATTCTTCATTTGATTTCATATCTGCAGTTCACATATGATTTCTTTCATACACATCATTCACTTAAAATACATATCTTTCACGGGAACATATGAACCAAAAATTGACCTGCTCCCAACGTCAGTGGCTTCATAGCTCAGTTGGTAGAGCATCGCACCGGAATTGCGAGGTCATGGGTTCAAGCTCCGTTGAAGTCCTGCACTGTTTTCAAAAATTGCGATCACAACTGCGATGATCATTCTTCATTTGATTTCATATCCCCAGTTCACATATGATTTCTTTCATATGCATCATTCACATACAATATGCAATAAATGACATTTGCAGAGGTGCATTGGTGGTCTTAACAGATCATTTAGGTCCCAATATTTTGCTAGTGTTTAGAATGAAAGGACAAGTTTTGCATCAGGAGCACATGCATTGAAATTGCTGGGTTGCTCATTAGTTTTGAGTGCACCTCCAACTAAAAAGTCGCCTGCATTTTGTCTCATTTGAATGAAGTTAGTGGAGGTTGTGAAACAATTCTACCAGTCTCGGGATCATTTTGGAGTAATTAATATTTTAAGTGATTAATAATGATACTTTTGAGGATTGAAAGGGAGTGTGAATGGAATTCTGTCATTTTTATTCTTTTGTGACGTTTGTAGTGCTGACTAGCACTGGTGATCAAATCATTAGGCACGATGATTGCCCGCTTTGACCACCGAGACAGGATAGCCATGTTTTTGAAGAACTGGCACATCTCCTCTGATTTGGTGGAAAAATCAGAGTCATTGAAGTCTAAGAAATTGAGAATAGGGAATGGAGTTCTTGACAATCATGTAATGGTTGTGACAGAGAATACAACAAATAACTTTGAGAATCTGTAGGTTTGTGGCGCACACTGGTACATACCCTGTAAACTGTTGCTTGTTGCAAATAAAACCAAATTTTTGTATACAACTCCCCCACTGACTCTGCACCACAGTTTCTTTAGAAATTGCTACCCTTTATTCATTTGCATTTTTAAGAGGACTACTGTTTAGTAGTACATAAATTTCATGTCACCGACTTCTCATGCATAAAACAAAATGCTAGAGTTGCACTTCTCTTTTAGAGCTACCAGCAATGTTTCCTAACAAAGGAATCAAAACCTTGTAACCCTGAATCGTTTATAATTAATTTCCTGAGTTACCGGTTAAGTGGCTAAGTGGCTCTGAATAGCCACTTTGATTCAGTTAATGGTATTTCTATTTTGAAACTGTTTGGCTTAAACTTGGTAACTTAAAGCCAAACAGTTTCACACCAATCCAAAACCAATTTTGGATAGTGTCATTAGGGCTAGGAGACTCTTTTAGGCTTATTTATCTGTAGGCCAGTGCGACCTGTACTTTGACCTGTGGAATGTGACCTGTAAAATAGACCTGCTGCTTAATTTTTAATTAGTAAGTATTTACAGTGCATACATGTTACAAAAGTTTAGATTGCAAAATGGTTGTTAGTTATCAGTGGTAACATAACACTCTGTCAAGTGATTACTCGGAATACCTTGTGGCCCAGAAGTAGACACGCAGTTATAAGAGGGTTTAGAAACAATGCCTGAATTTAAGGCCTTTTAAGAACTGATTCCCTACTGACGGTCCCTTTTAAAATATGCTGGAAATAAAAAACCAATGAAGAATTATTGGATTGTGTACTTAAGGCACCCGAGTATCAGCTGATAGCATCACACAAGTATCAGTCAACATATCAACTGTTACACGATGGACATGTAGATCAATATGTAGACCTACCAGTCATCCATTTGGGTGAGGATCTCCATACCATCTCCTCCACATGAATTCCTGTAGGTATTTCAACAAAAAGTTGAAGTTTGTGTTACCCTTCATGCATTTGAACTTGTCTTTTGCTTTGTGGGGAGCAGGGATGGCACAGTGGTGAGAGCACTCGCCTCCCACCAATGTGGCCCAGGTTCAATTCCTGGCCTTGGCGCCATATCTGGAGTGAGTTTGTTGTTGGTTCTCTTCTCTGCTCTGAGAGGTTTTTCTTCAGGTACTCTGGTTTCCCCCTCTCCCCAAAAACCAACATTTCCAAATTCAAATTAAATCTGGATGCACAGACATCTTTGAACGAGTTCTCTTGAGCTCTTTGGTGTTCTATGGGTAAACAAATTACATTACATTTACATTTTTTTGCACCAATTACTTTTGGCATGTTGAGTGTGAACACCTGTGGCTGGATTGACAAAGTGCAGAGAGTGGTTGACTGTTCCGTGGTACAAACCCAGTCTTCTCTGTAGCTGCCGATAAGCTGCCCACTCATCAGTGTGCACTATGGACCTGAGTCTAACTTTGCATAAAATACCGTTTAGGCCTCATTTTTATAGTTAGACATTCATAAATGTTTGCTTGCTGCATATTACAGTCCTATTGTTGGTACTACAGAAAGGTCTAGTTCTAACATTTTTGAGCTCATCTTTTCCTTTTCTGGAGGTGATACTGTAGGCTCTATTTGTGGGATTATAAATGAAATATAAGTTCTGTTTGAAGATAAAAAAAATTAAAGAAATTGAACATGTTTTAGTCTGTTTGTGTCAATTAAATTTAAAAATTATTAATGTTAATTGGGCTGAGAGGAAATCCACTCACAGAAAGAGGTGGTAGATACCAAAATGTAATAAAAAGATTTAGGACTTCAAAATGCGAAAAACTTGCGATTTTCTTTTTGAAAGAGACTAATCATTTCCCATTATCCATGTATCCATGTGGTGCCAGCTAGTGAGAATATTTGGTTATACTTCTCATAGTTCATAGGGACGGACCATTTGAAAAGTGATGGAGGAGACCAAGAAAGTTCGAAAAATGTGACATTGAACAAAAACTGGCCCGAAAAATGCGCAGTAAACCACCAACAGACGATTGATATATGACCGAACGACATACCGCTAGTTGAACTGTCGGTGGAGTATCGACCAACATACTGCTCCTGTGTCAACCAAATATCAACCGACATGTCCACCAAGTATTGGCAGATACACGGTTGAGTGTTGGTTGATAGATTGGTCAATATAACAGTCGGGATGTTGACGGTCTCATCTGCTGAGACATCGACAACGTGTCGGTCCACGTATCCACCGACATGCGACCAATATATCAACCTACACAGTCACTTGACTGTGTATCGGCCAATACGCAGTGGAAATGTCAGTCAAAATGTCAACTGATACTTGGGTGATGGTACTGGCCAATACTCGGTCGAGGGTGCCTTATGTACACATTGCATGATCCGAATTATTTTTGGTAAGAGGCTACAGGTAGCCTTTAATTTGGCTGATTTCTAGTTAAAAGGTCACGGACTGATGGCATTTCCAAGTCATGTAATACAACTGGATATAATCTACACTAAAATACTTTGGCCATGTTGCCTGTTGGTCATAGCCAGCACCTCTTTCTGAGCCAAACTATTGGCTTTGAATCCCACTAAGAAATCGTTTGGATAGACTGTTTATTGATGAATTCTAAAAATATAATGGATGTATCTAAAATAATGAAATTATGCTGTTCCTGTTTTATTCGACTTTCACGTTCTGCTTGGAAAACAGAAATTTTGAAAGGCCATCAATATCTGATTATTCAGCATCTGCTTGTGAGGACACATAATGATAAATGATGACTCCTTGAAGTTGATTAGAGCACCGCACTGGTATTGCGAGGTCATGTATTCAAACTCCTTTGATTAATGCTGAAGTTTTTTAGGCTTCTTTATGCAATTGCATAAATTGTGTTCACAACTGCAAAGATCATCCTTCACTCGATTTAATTTCTGCAGTTCATATATGATTTATTGCATATATTACATCATTCACATTCATTCCTTTCACGGGCACATATGAGCCCACAATTGACCTGCTCCCAACATCAGTGGTTTCATAGCTCAGTTGGTTGGAGCATTGTAGTGGTATCGCAAGGTCACAGGTTCAAACCCTGTTGAAGTCCTGAATTTTTTTTCAAGCTTCTTTACACAATATTGCGTTAATTGCATTCACAACTGCAAGGATCATCTTTCATTTGGTTTCATTTCTGCCGTTCATATATGATTTATTTTATATAGATCATTCACATTCACATTCATCTCTTTCCCGGGAACATGTAAACTCACAATAGGTAATTTTATTGACCTGCTCCCAACGTCAGTGGCTTCACATCTCAGTTGGTTAGAGCACTGCACCGGTATCGTGAGCTCACAGGTTCAAACCCTGTTGAAGTCCTGAATTTTTTTCAGACTTTAGTCCCAAGTGAGACCTAACCCCTAGTGGGGGCCATGTCCAATTCACGGAACCCACAGAACCATCTCTAAAGTGCGTAATACTGAAATCACCTGACTATGGGTTAAAATCACTGTAGGAACGCAATGTTCTCTACTTAACAACGGTAACAAAGGGAAAAATTTGAGATGCGCTGAACATCACACGAACAAGCGATTCACTGAAATTAAACACATAAATGACTGAATGAAGCGAAACAGAAAACTGAATAAAGAACGAACGAGAAAGCTTAGTAAAACTGATCGACACTTACAAGTTTTTTCGTGCCTTTGTTCCGCAATAAAAAAGCTTTGTTTTCTTAGTAAATAAACTCAACTGAAACCATGTGCTTGTTTCGAAACTTGATACTCTGATCTGCAGTGACATCATAAAAGACTCACTGAAATGTCCTTTTCACTACAATCACTCCTGGGTATAGATTAATTCACAAAAATATACTTTTCTTTCGAGATTCTCACTGCTTTGAAATCACTGCTATTTTGGAAGATACTGTGTGGAGTATAGACACCAGTCTACCCAAAAGTCATGCACTTTTATTGGTATATTCATTAGGTAAACACCGTAAAGGGCCATCCTTAAACCAGAGAAACATCAAATGACATCGGCGTATTTTCGTTTGGGTGTTTTTATAAATAAATAATAATAATAAATTAAAAATTTCTATAGCGCTCTTTCCAGATATGATCAAAAGTGCTTTACAATTCACATAAATTTAAATACAACATAAAAATTAAGAATTATTTAAAATAATTGGTTAAAAAGAAAAGTCTTAATTAATTTCTTAAAACAATTTAAGGAAGCAGCATTTGTAATGTCAGCAGGTAGTTTGTTCCAAAGTGCAGGGGCAGCAGCAGCAAAAGAGCGAGCACCAAGCGTGGGCAGCATTTTCTGTGTAGGAGGTAGTAGCAGAGTACTGTTGTTTGAACGGAGACCATACTAGGTAGATTTAGGTTTGACAGTTATAAGTTCACTGATGTAGGGAGGAGAGAGTCCGTGAATAGCCTTGAAAGTGAGAAGCAGGATCTTTTAGACAGGGTTCTAAAAATACAATAATATTGGACTACCTAATGTATTGATCCTTTGCAAAATGGCTTTTAAAACCAGTGACCATTTTAGTATGACACAGTAATTTAGAGGTGGGTCTGTGAATTAGGCATGCCGCTAGTGAGGACCTATCGGCCCCCTACATCCCTCGTGTTGAGGCAAGTAACAAAGCTACTTGCTGTTTTGTGTTTGTTACCTCCTATCAAAATACTGAACAAGAACCCTGCAATATAAAAGTGCACCTAACCTCAAAATATTTTTTCTACTTAATATAAAACTTTGCACCTGTTCCAAAAACATTTAGTCTTTATTTCCAGTTCAGGACCTTTTTTATGGGCTTCAACAACATTTGGTACAAGACTGAGCCAGAAGGGCCATGAATGTATTCTTGATTTGACATCAGAACCTGCTCTGCATTCATGTTTGCAAAGATTTGCTGCAGTGCAAATCAGTTTGTGACTTTAAATCAAGAATATAGACCCTATGTCATGCACAGGCATCATGTGACAGATGATGGCTTGATTTCATAATTTTACAGCCTAAATATGTCAAGATTTGTTAAAAGGGGAGCACAATGCATTTTGAACAGGTGCAAAGAACAAATTAAGATTTCTTTTAGCAAAAAAATTGTTTTGGGGTGAGGTGCACTTTAAGTCATCTTGCAGTATACTCCATGTGTGATGTTTCGACTTTACAATGAAGGAAATGTGAATACAAAGAGTAAGCTTAAAATTGCCATCATTGATCTGTTTCTTTGTTTGTGTAAACAACCCCCTTTGCACCCATTTGAAATTTATACTCATTTGCATGTAACAAGGAAAGACAAGAAAAATTCTGAGAAATTGTAGATATCATATTTTGAGGGCAAAAAGCGACATAATATTTCTTCCACGTGGATTGTCCATTTGACAAAATTTGTACAAACACTAGGTCATCTTCAGGGTAAGGAAACATCAGCTAAAACGCACATTATATAACTATATTAGGCAATTCTCAAAGGGAAAAGTTTCACTTGTGAAAAGATTGGGCCGTGCAGAGTATCTGCTAGCTGAACGAATGTGAAGGATTCTAGTGGAGGTGATGGGCAGGTTCAGAGTCATTGCATGTGTTGGAATGTTCCCAATTCAATCCTGCACCTTTTTATGGTTTCACTGATGTAACTGTCAAAACAAGAACAGTCTCCTTTATAGACCACATGTGATCTACAACTGTTTTTATCTTTGAAGTTGAAAAGGGTTTGGATTTAATTTGTTGCATTTGCCAATTAAGAATCATGATAAAAATGTAATTGAAGCCTGTGAAAGTGTTCAGGTGTGGCAGTCTGATGAAAGTCTTTTTGTGTTCTTCAAAAAGGAAATTACAGATCAAAATATCATCTTCAGGGGAATCTGTACTTGAAACAAACAAATCCATTGCTACGTTGCAGGCTTCATTATGCAATTGCATAAATTGTGTTCACAACTGCGAGGATCATAGTTCATATTTTGAGACCTTTTCCCATTAGGAGTTACTTAATATTTATTAAATATGCATTTTAGTGGATGGTTTCTTACCCTTAAGATGGCCTTGTGTCAAAAACATTCAGGTTTTACTCTTACACTGTACCCTTCTTAATACTGTTTAGCCTTGTAAATATTTAATTTGTCATTTTAAACCAAAGTGAATATTATGGACACCAATATTATTGTCCATTTCTAAACAGTCAGTTTACCTACACTGATACCTTGAGCAAATAATTCATCGAAAGGAAAGAAACATAGCCCATACCTTGCCCGTTAAACCTGTATGAGGCGAACTGAGGCACTTGCCTCAGTTGAGATTTCCTGTTTTTTTTTTTTTGCCTATGTATTTAGTAGATTTAGTAGCAAGCAGCCACAACAGCGAAAAAAGAAAAGGTAAATGAATCTACAAATTCAATTGTAAAATTTGATTGTAGTGTATCTTTTAAAATAGTGCTTGGGTTGGAAAGTTTTTGTGGCTACGGACCTGCATACCAAGGAGTTCAGATTCACATACCGGTATACAGCATATGGGAAACATCCATGTAGGTAGCTCCCACCAAGCACTATCGCTCTATAATCAGCTGTGGGAAAATAACCAATCCAACTTTTACCTTTGGCACTACAATCACAGTAGCATTATTAACATATGGCTGACAGTCCTATGCTTCACAATTTTTTCTGATTGTTTTTTTTCCCTTCAGATGATGGTCAGAATGACTGGACATTCCTTGAAGCTGCAGAAGCACCACTAACCAATAATGTGCAATCCGCTGGTGTGACTACCAATGTACCTTTCCACATTTCCTTAAAACATCAAATGGAACGAACATTCAGCAAGTTAAGCAAAGCATTCAGTGATTCAACCAGGTGTGGCCCTTTACGGGAACTAGAATGGCAGCTACATTTGGATCATGAAGGTCGTGTTCGGGGCATTGATGAGTTGTGGGCCAGAATATTCCAAGGAGGTGGTCTTGAGCCCACTTTACGAAAAGAGGTCTGGCCTCATCTTTTGAATGTGTTTCCCTCTGATTTGTCCAAGGAAGAGAGGGAGAGACACTTAAAGATGAAATCACAGGTTTATGATCATCTCAAATCCAAATGGAAGGCTAAATGCCCTGAGGAAATTGAATCCATCACTCACCTTATCATGAAAGATGTGCTACGAACAGACAGGGCACACTCTTACTTTTCTGTTTCAGATGATCACCAGCATATTAGTGCTTTATTTGACATTCTGACCACTTATGCCTTGGAAAATCCTGATGTGTCCTATGCACAAGGGATGAGTGATCTCGCTGCACCTTTGCTTGTCACCTTAGACAATGAATCAGTAGCCTACACTTGTTTCTGTGCCCTGATGGAAAGGATGAAAGGGCACTTTCTTTTAGATGGAAAAGCTATGACACAAAAGTTTGATCACCTTTCCCAGCTTGTTCATCGAATGGAACCTGAATTCTTTAGGTATCTCATGAGTATTGAAGCAGATGACATGTTCTTCTGCTATCGCTGGCTTCTTCTTGATTTAAAAAGAGAGTTCCCATTTGATGATGCAGTGCAACTGATGGAGGTCATTTGGAGCTCAACCACTTATGCAGTTGAAGGAGTATCCAGAGGAAATTGTGCTTTAATTCTAATGCAGAATGGTTACTTTGGAGAGGGTGAGGTCAATGTTGAAAATGATAATTCAGACTGCAGTGATCAGGAGGAAACTGAATTATGTTCATTAACAACCAAACTTGTCAACCAAGAAACAAAACTTCTTCATTTACCAGGGCCATACCTCCTTGGTGATGGCAATCCATTTG
>OX419346.1:13500342-13535342 GCA_948470475.1 Galaxea fascicularis
TTTCGAAAAACATGTGATACAAGCCCTCGTTTGTTTAAAGACAGGCATTTTGGTTTGAACAACTCGCCTTGTGAAAAGATAAAAACAAACTTCAGAAACGGCGGGGAAAATTTGTCACGCGTGCACAAACGTGGTCGTCTTTACTGAGAATCGTAAATTCAAATTTCTACAGGACGACGAGGCCGACCTATGACGTGACCCAACAGTGCCGATATGGTTTTCGTGCCGGCCCAAGAGCTATCCGTTACAGTGTAGACATAGCCTTAGTTGTTTGGGAGGCATGTATTCCGAATACTCGCTTTCAGGAACTCTTGCATGAACATTTTTATAGCCTCAACGCGGCAGTTGATTTGTTTTCGGGACTTTCGAGAAATGGGCCACTGGCCAGAGGTCGCGTTCTTGGTGCTGACAAATGTAAAGCGGGCTCTGGGCACGGGATTGATCTTCATTAGAATTAAACCCCGTTTTGGACTAGGTGATGACTAGGTACGGACTAACTGCCTCGGTAAAACTGCATTCCTGTATATTAATCAGTGTCTTCCCCCATACTAATTTTTGACTTCCTCCAACGACAATGCATGGAATTAAATGACATCATGTGTTGTATAAAATATTAAAAGCCTAGCTAAAAATAAAAAAAGTGACGACCGACAATGTCGAAGATTTTTCTTGAATATATGTTAAACAAAGCGGGGCCCAGGCACGATCCCTGGGGAACGCCATAACGAAGATGAAATGCATTTGAAAGCGCTCCCTGAACAGATATTTGTTGTGTCCTTCCAGATATATAAGAGGAAAACCAGGAAAGAGCAGTTCCATTGATACCCAGCTTTGATCTTAAACGTGTTAGCAAAATACTAGGGTCCACAGTATCGAAGGCGACGATCAAGTCTAAGAGAACGAGGAGAGTCACGAGCCGCTTTTTCATGTCAGTCAGAATGTCATTGTGAACTTTCACCAAAGCTGTTTCCGTGCTGTGAAGTTTCCTATATGCAGACTGGAACACTGTATACAAATTGTTCTTAGCCAGGTGCAACGGCTGAATCTGGTCTGCAACAGCGCTCTCCGTGAGCTTGGAAATATAGGATAGATTGCCAACAGGGCGTAGATTCTTAAAAGTGGACGGGTCGGATCCACACTTCTTCAATAAAGGTGTTACTATAGTCTCTTTCCATACTTCAGGGAAATGACCAGACTGCAAAGATGAGTTCATAATTAACGTAATTACAGGCAAAAGGTCATCCATACAATCAACTACAGTAGTATAAGTGGCTTATATGGCCCCTAACCAATCAGGATCGAGTATTGTATACCACGTGATACGATTCGACCAATCAGGTTGCGAGTTGCTAATATATTCAAGATGGCTGACTCGGCCCTGATAACCGCGCCTGCAACCTGATACCGTGGCTGAGAAACCGCGCCTGGTGTATGGCAAAGATGGCGCCCACCCCCAAATAAGGAGAAAACCCCCAGGAAATGAATGAAAAAACAGAAAAGTGGAAAAATGACAAAGTTTTAATATGTACAAATAAAAAAATTTACAAATAACAGCAGCTCCTTGATTGTTTTGGAAAAAAGTGGTCAACAACAAGGCAAACAGGAAAAACAAAACCACAGTTCAATGTTCAATGTCACTTGGAGAGTTCATTCCCGCAACATCACCCAACGTAGGCTGTGCCAGTGAAATCCCGGGAAGGTTCTCCGTCGGCTGCAATACATACAGTGAACACTGTTGGGTAGAGGATGTATCCACCATCTGTTGAAAAAGGAGAAGACGGTCATCACCTTCTGAGGAACGGGTTTAGACTGCAAGATGGACAATGGCAGCGTATGTCGGAGAGGGAGTGATGTATGCAGTGGTGAGAGCCCGTGCATCGTCGACACCAAGCATAGTCCTGGAACTCCTCTCCCGCAAAGGAATCGTCATCGTCACAGTGACTGCAGATGGCACTGTGAAGGTAAGGAGATGTGGAATTATTTTTACCAGGGGTAGTCACACATGACTGCTGGTGGGGGGTTCTGCCGGCAAGATGGACAATAGCAGCGTCTGAGGACGGGATGAAACCAAAAGAAGGAAGGCTCGGTGCATCGTCGACACCAAACGAATCCCCCGAATTCCTCTGGATCAATGTAATCGTCCAGTTTGTAGACAGGACAGACGGCACTGCAAAAAGGTGAGGAGATTAACAAAGGCGACCGTAGGGGTGTTCGAAGTCGTTTGGGTTCAGATAATGCTGGACGCAGTAAATGGCTCCCGAACAACGAGGACAGAAAAAGTGTTCGTCATCGTGCCAGTCGGGAGTGGAGTGTTTCAGGGGACAGACGCGTGAGCTGTGGGGTGAAAAGAGAGAGACACGACATCAAGGCCAGCGGATATGACGGCGACAATGAGGACACCGAATGAATCTGGGAGAAAAAAAGGCAGAGAAGGAAGTGTATGTCAATCGAAGGGATGATAGGCGTGGGCGGGGTTGAGTCGTCTGGTGGAGCAGTACGAGCACCACCAATGAAGGATCCCCTGCCACTCTCTGAAAGAAAGAAAAACGGCTCACCCTCAGACCCTCAGTCCACCCGGGAATCGACGGAGATACACTCGATGAAAAGAATGGTAAATGACTCCCATACAGAACATCGAGTGGAAACTGCAGTAGGCGCACGGGATGGAATTCACTGTGCGAGGGGGTCTGAAAAGAAGAAAAATGTTCGGAAGTTGTCATGACTGACCTCTAATCCCTGTGAAAGGGGGTGAGAGTGATCCATCGACCCAGGTGGAAGTAAATGGCCCCGGGAAGATCAGGATACTCGCATTGGGTGCAGCGACCGCATCGTATCGAGTCTGGATTCCATGGAATGGACCAATCCCGATGGGGAAAACTGTGGAGAAGGGTGTTGTGAAAAAAATGAAACGAAGTGACTGACCTCTAATCCCTGCGATAGTGGGAGATGATACTGATCCATGGAAGCAAGTGGAAGTGAGTGACCCCAGGAAGATGAGGATACTGGAAATGGTTGCATCGATCGCATCGTATCCAGTCCGGATCCCGCGGAAGGAACCAAACCCGATCGGGAAAACTAATGGAGAAGGATGATGTGAAAAAAAAATGGCATGAGAAGAAAATTGAAAAAACGAAGGGACACTCACCGTCGTCCTAGCTGCCGTTCCGTGAGAATGGCGAAACCGTACCGCGGACAGATGGGCAGACTGTAGATTTCTTGACAGACGGCTCGCATCTTGTCGCGATGTTCGGCCACGGCGGTCCAGTACACAATCTTTTCTCGCACCAAGTCGGGCAAGCCACACCAGAAGTCACTGCCGTACAGCAGGGCGAGGTGACGTGGGGTGACAAAACGTCGTCGTCGTCGTCGTCGCCGTTTGGAACGGGTCGGTGAAGGCATGGAATCGCATAGGGCAGGACGTTTGGAGCGTGTGCACTCCGCGGGCGGTAGATGGAAACCGTCTCCTACACAGGCCAAGAACAAAATCACCAGAGAGAGCATGATTGTTTCACGTTAGGTTGAGACGTGCACTCACATGAAAATGAACCGACACAACGCGTGTGGGTTTTATATGGAAGTCACGTTGCTATGGAGACTGAGAATGGGGGATGGGGGGGTATCCCCCTAACATGCGAAACGAGGGTTGGCATGGCGACGTGACGTCAAATGAGAAGCCTTATATAAGGGAAAGCCGCGGGATCGGTGGAAAATTGGCAATTATGGACGATCGAAAGAAACAAGAGGGACGAAGACGATATGCCTTGACCAAAAAACGCATGGAGAAGATGAAGGAAGAGGAACCGGAAAAGTACGAGCAGGAAATGGAGAGAAGGAGAGCATGTAAGAAAAAACATTACCAGAAGGACTATGCTCGTAAGAAACTGAAAATAGCGGCCATGACGGACGAAGAGAGAGCGATTTTGCAGACTCGACAAAGGGGATACCAAATCACGTACGTGGAAAAATTGAAGAGAGAAGGTCGATACCAGACCTGGCGAGAAAGGAAGCGTGCGGGGCAAGTGAGGTACAGAGAGAGTGAGAAGGCGCGTCAGAAGAGAAGAGGTTACGAAGCGAATTATCGGAGTAAATTGAGATCGGACCCCGTTCGATCGGAACAGTTCAAAACTAACCGTAACGTACGGGCGAGACAGAAAAGGGAAGAGTTGAAAGAAAAGGATCCCGCGAAGTACGAGGAGAAACTCGAACGTGAACGTACGGCTTTGCGACGCAGTCGAGCCAAGAAAGACGCTGCACAAACATTGATGTCAATGCATGACTTGTTACATGCAGCTTTTATTTTACAAAAAATCTGTGAATGTACAGCTGATTAAAATGCCATACGTGAAGCGCGTTCTAGATTGACAAAATTAATGTCTCTGGGCAAATGCAATGTTCGCCGTATCCATTGCACGAAATGATAAGTCTCCACTTGTGGGCAGTGATGGTGTAGAGGATCGGCATGATGTCCGCAACCTCCCACGGTGGTCAATCGGTTCAGGTTTTCAAATTTGGGACACCCCCAGACTTCCAAATCGACGCAGGGTATCCCCATCTTGTCCAACAGGTTTTTTTCTACGTGTCCACCCTTGTAAGCCACCAACGGTCTCTCGGGGGTTCTGTGAAGGTTGTAAAGGTTACGAAGGTCTTCGTGGAGTTGCCAAGGAGGCCGGGCTTGTTCCTCGGGGGTGGGACGATAGGGTAGACCGTGAATGTGTTGGCTGACATAGCGACACGTCTTTTGATCCTTGAGAAGTAAGGTACGAAACTCTCTGAGGTTGAAATATCGGTACGACCCCACATCGCGGGCATGACCGGGCCAGGCGCACCATCCCATTTCTCGCACCAGAAACTGTTTAGGGTTTCCGCGCGAAGCGCTGACGTGAAATCCCTCCAAGTCGATCACCAGACACACGCGCTCCAAATCACCGCTCATCACTTGACCGATCATTGCGAAGAATGAAGTGTCCAAAGAGGTTCGTTTTTTTTTATATAGAGACGACGATTGCATCAGCCCGTCGATGATTGGTCCGACGTGGAGCGTCGTGATTGGTGGGTTTCGATCCGGTGTTTTTAGGAAGCTTGCAGTTGCTGTCTGTGTTGATGCAGGTAAAAGAGATCGTGGATCGCATCGTAGGCGTTGTGGGAGGGGTCGACGTGTCGATCACCCACGATGGCGCATTTACCCTCCAATTTAGGTGTGGCAGGAGCGGGTACGAAACGTCCCTGGTCGTAATCGTACCACAACCACCGTTCATTCGTCAAGTCGTACAGGTGGACGGGTTTGTACAACCTTTGCGCCAATCGTACCGTCCATCCCGTTCCACCGCGCACGAAGGACGTCTCCCCATCGTCGTCGTCCGGTGTCAAATAGCCAAAAGCCAACACGCGGTCGCAGGCAGCGGCGATTGTATGGTCTCTCTGTAGGTACCTGCGAGAAGAGATGTAGTATTGGTCGAAATTGGTGTTCAACTCGCGACAGGCTGCGGCTGCCTCGACATCTACTTCGGGTGCCACTTCAAAACGATCCCTCAACGATTGGTGGTCGGTCAAAGGAAGAAGGACGGAAAACAGAGTGTCGTTGACATGCTCGCGTCGTCGGAAGAGGTGGATGCCCGTCGATACACCCATGCCAATGTGCCAGGGTGCGAACGGATCGTCTCGCAAATCGTACTGCATGCTGTGAAAAGAAGGTAGGATGCAACGGAAAGGAATGTGGTAGCGATCGGCCCAATACATGGCGGTCGCATCCGTACCCTTGCATCCTCCCGTGATGATTTGAACGGTCATGATGATGATGAAATGAGATCTGTTGTGGGAGAGAGAGGTTCTTATGTAGGAGGCGAGAGAGGTCTGTGATTGGTCCGACGTAGAGCATTGTGATTGGTCCGACGTAGAGCGTCGTGATTGGCGGGTTTCGATCCGTTCGGTGGGTATAAAATTCGCTGTACCAGAGAAAAAAACCTAGATCACACGTTCACCCGACATGGATCATCGCTTCTACTACATTGACCTCAAACGCGACGACTTTGCCTCCGACGAAGACTACATGCTCGAACGCGTCAAACGAGGTATTGCCGCAGGCTACACTTTCAAACAATGTTACTATCATTGGTTGCAAGATTTCGGCATGGCCTTAGGACTGACCCCACAAGAGTGCCAGACTGTCATCCACTCTTCATCCACCGAAAAAGCCGAAGAAGAAAAAGAGGAAGGACGAGAGAGAAGAAAAAGAGGAAGGACGAGAGAGGTCTGTGATTGGTCCGACGTAGAGCGTCGTGATTGGTCCGACGACGTAGAGCGTCGTGATTGGTGGGTTTCGATCCGTTGGGTGGGTATAAAATGCGCTGCACCAGAGACACCTAGATCACACTCGCATGGCACGAAGAAGAAGAAGAAGACGAAAGATGGAAGGTGTGGACATTGTCAGACAAGCGGCCGAGGAGTGTGCGTTGGAGTTGGAAGGACAAGCTCAGTTGGAAGCCATCGATGATGCCACCATGAAGGAATTGTTGGAACCGCTACCGGACTACCAGACCGAGGTGCTCGAGGAAGGAGACGCGCCCTTAGGACCTGGCGAATATCCCGGTGGCATTCCTCCCTCTCCGTCCCGACCGGTCCAGTACACGTGCCCCATTCACGCTTTCCCTTTGGAGTTCCGCATCTCGGAAGCCAAAGGTTGGGAATACTACGTGTGTGGAGAACGCGGTTGTCCAGTCTGGTTAGATGCCCGTCAATGTCAGGAGTTGTGTGAGGCTTGGGAGGCACAAGTCTGTCCGGAGATCAAGAGGGGTCCCTTCACCTGTGATTGCCGACGCCCCTACAAGTGGGTACTCTGTCGCACGTCCCAACGAGGGAATGAAGGACGTCTATTCCTGACCTGTCGCGACAATACCTGCGACTTTTTCCAGTGGGCCGACACCCCTCCGGGCGAATATCGAGCCAGTGCCAGTTTCCCGGGTCAAACGCGGAGACGACAGATCCTAGCCCGTCAATATGCCCGTCCCGTACGTCCTCGGTACGTACCGGAAAGTAGATCGAGGGACAGCGCTCTCACCATGTGGCAGAAAGTGAAAGCCCAAGGCGAGAAACGGAGGCGAATGGAACCCTCCCTGCCAACACCTCCACGAACCAAAAAGATACGCCACGAGGGACACTATCACCCCTACGCCCGGATGCATGCGGCGCCACCCCCTCGGTCGGACGGGTGGTCGGGTCAGCGGAAAACAACCCAGAAACAGACCGACTGTGACTGCTACCCAGGGATGCATGCCAGCCAAGACCCCACCCCCAGAGAACGGGTGGAAGAAGACAAAGAACGCGTACGACGCGAGAAATATCTGGAAGAGGAGATGTACCTGGCAGGGTTGGGCGAGGAGGAAAAACGTATTCAGCGAGAGATGCATCGGACCGGTGTGACCCGCGAGGACTTGCATCGGTATGCCTTGACGCACATGGACGCTAAATGAAAAAATTGTACATAACCTGTAGATAGCACTCAATAAAATCATTTGTAACCAAACCTGTGTGGTGTCATGAGTTGTTGGGGGTGGCGTAGTCGCTGGCTCATGACCAGTTGGGTGTGTAAACGGTGGGTGGGTAAAGAGTCCCTTCCCTTTGACGATGCCATCGACGGGTTAGCAGAGGTGATGGACCTCTGGCGAGAAGTGGTGGAGGCGCCCGAGTTTCACGTGGGTCATTATGCCGTGTTCGTGGAATGGTTGAGACGCTCGTTTGGGACCGAAGACGGTGAATTTTACTGGCGTCACACGCATAAAATACACGAGGAACGCATTCCCTCTGTCAAACGATTGATCCTGTGGTGGGGATGGGAAAGTCTCAAACGTACACTGATCCGAGTGTGCCCGGAGCTTTGGGCGGCTTGGTCCGGTACGCCAAGACCCACCGAATAACTCTGCCGGAAGCACGACGCCGTTTAGAAAGAGAATTGGCGTTTACTCTACACCGACCCATCCGACGTCGGTTTGCCACGTTACCCGTCTTGGTCTTCGAGAAAGATGAACAATGGGTGGCGGATCTGGTGGAAATGCAAACCACCGCCAAATGGAATAAAGGCACGCGGTACCTCTTGACGGTCGTCGACGTCTTGTCCAAATTTGCCTGGGTCCGTCCTTTGAAGAAAAAGACCGGAGAGGAAGTGGTGAAAGCGTTTCAGAACATTCTCAAGACCAGCGGACGTAAACCTCGGCGTTTACAAACGGACAAGGGTAAAGAGTTTTACAACACCAAGGTACAGACCTGGTTGAAAGAGAAAGGCATCGAACATTTTTCGACGCACGGCGATGCCAAAGCCAGTGTGGTGGAACGGTTCAATCGCACGTTGAAGGGACGGATGTACCGCTACTTTACGGCCGCCAATACCTTGACGTACCTGGACGTACTACCGGCTTTGGTGAAAGCGTACAATGCGGACGTGCACCATAGCATCGGCATGGCACCCCGAGACGTCACGGAGGTCAACGAAGCCCAAGTGTGGCAAACCTTGTACGGCAAACGACTGGGTAAACCGTCCAAAGCCAAGTTCAAGGTGGGCAATCAGGTTCGATTGAGCAAGAGGGTACGAACTTTCAAGAAAGGTTATCTGCCTCAATGGACGGAAGAAGTGTTTGTGGTGTCGCGGGTCGTGCCCGGTCCGGTGACCACTTACCGCGTGGAAGAAATGGACGGTACCCCGTTACGAGGGACGTTTTACGAACAAGATTTACAAAAAGTGATCGTGGACGAGAAGACGTTGTGGCGCGTGGACAAGGTATTAAAACGCAGACCCGGTCGGATGCTCGTCAGTTGGAAAGGGGGGCCTGCCAAGTACAACAGTTGGATCGACGATGCCTCAAGGAAGAGGAGAAGGAGGAGAAGAGTTTGAAAGTCTTTACTTGACGCTTCCCAGCAATGGAGGGGGCGCTCAGTTCGACGATACCAATCGAAACAACGATTACAAGATCAAGTTACCGTACCGGTTGCGTCTGCCCGGCAACGGGTGGCAAGTGGCTTTGAGCGCCATCACATTACCGCGACCAACACTGGCCACGAAAATCGATAGAGAGACCTTGTTGCAACAGTTTCCCGAACGAACGCAGCTGATCAGTGCCATCATCACTCTTTACAAGGCGGACGACACGACTCAAATATATCGACGCACGGAGTGGGTGACGATGGGAGAGGTCATCGATTACTACGAAGTCACAGATGGGGCCTCCTTCATGAAACGATTGAAATTGTTGTTGGAACGCAACATTTACGACGTATTCTACCAACACGGTCAGGGCAAGGAATACACATTTCGACGCACCAAATTGGATTCCGACGGAAAGGACACGGGAGTACGAGGTTACCCCCTGTTAAAATGGAATGACGAGGAAGAATACATGGAGGTGGACTGGTCCAACACCGACGACGACCGTCAAGTGGAATTGAGCGTGACGCGCAAGTTTGGGGAATATATCGGTTGGGTCAAGTGGTTTGACGGAGATGTGGTCAACGAATGGCATTACGGACCCAATGTGATCCTCTATCCGAAATACGACGATCCCGTAGACAAGGCACCCTACATGGACTCGGAACATCTGGCCGACGTGAAGGGACCCATCTATTACACCGCCAATTCTGGTCCTTTCTTTGGTTTTCGCAATCATGCCAGGTACCGTTTCATCTTGAACCGGGATTGGTTTGTGGCGAAACAACGCGTGAGAGAGGATGGTGTCCCCAAAGATACAATGGTCTACGTCTACAGCAACGTGGGACGCGGAACCATCCTAGGGGGACAGATCACCGACTTGTTGCGCCAAGTCCCTGTGGGACACGAGGACAAGGAAGGATTCGTCTATTACGAACCCAAGAACATGCAACACATCGATGTGCGTAACACTGAATTGGACGTAGTGGAAATCGCCATCGGCAAACCTAGTGGGGGACTGGCCGAATTGGGCGAAGGGATCACCACCGTCACTTTGCATTTTAGACGCGTCCCTTGAGCGCGATCGTCATTCGTCGCGGAGTGATGAGCGGACACGGTAGTACCGTGCGATACGAACCGGTCTTTCCGGAGACCATGAGCGGAGGGAGGTTACGTATCTTCGTACCGCATCCGTCCGAAGAAGGTCAAAGTGGAAGCGGATCGAGGAGAAGAAAAAAGACGAAAAGGAAGAAGAAGAAGAAACGCGCCAAACCGTATGCCCGAGGGGATATATTCTCGTGAGAGGGGGTGAGAACCCTTCATTCGATGGTGGAGAGCATGCCCGGTAGACGACGAAAAACGAAGAAACGGCAGCGTAGAAAACGCTCGCAACGCGGTGGGACGGTATGGGGACCTCTGCCGCCAGAGATCGAGTGGGCTCGACGGATGACCCCCTACTACGCGAAACGGTCGCAACGCGGTGGTGGGTTCATGGAACCTCCCATGCGACCGGTGCGACCCTATCATCACCGACGACGGGTCTACACGCACAGTCTCATGACATAAAGGAGGGAGCATCGAGCCGACGTTCAATCAGTTGCTCCTACTCTTTGGAACGTACACAGCGACCACCATGCCCAAGGGACAAAAACGCCCAAGAAACATAGGTCGGTTGGCCGAAGGTCTGAATCTGGCCGATCCGAGATGGGAAAGACCCGTCAAACGTATCGGATTGGGTCCGAACGTCGATCCCAAGTTTGCACTCTTCACCGTCCCTCCGGTGGACGAGAGTGTGGCCTCGCGACGTGTGGTGGAGATACCACCCTCGGTCAGCGGACAGATCAACCCCATTGAATTCGAGATCAAACCCAGCACGGAGTACGTGGATCTGAGTTCGAGTTTCTTCATGCTAAAGTTGCGGATGCAAGCGGCGGGTGGCGGCAACATCGCTGCTGACACCTATCCCTGTCAGAATCTGTGTCACACCATGCTCAAGCAAGTGTCGGTCTACGTCAATGGGGTGTTGACCACGGTGCAATCGGACACGTACGCCCTGAACGCCATGCTCCAGACCATATTGAACCACGACGAGGACGATGCTGTATCCGTCCTTCGACCGCAAGGCTTCATACCTGGCGCCTTGAACGTGCCCAATGTCTACGCCGCCAACACATGGGACAGCGCCACACCGCATGCCGATTACACGGCTCTGACTGGCACAGCGAAAACGTCCGTGGATGGTGTGATAAAGGAAAGAAGTTTGTACACGGGTGGTGTGCGTCGCACGTTGGTCTTCAAACCGTTGGTGGAAGTCTTTCATCTGAACAAACCCTTGCCACCCAACACACGCGTGCTGATTCGCATGCACTTCAACGAACCCGCGTATTTCGCGTACGGTGGCACGGCACCACGATTGGTGGCCGACGATGTGGACCTGAAAATGTACGTGTCGTCGTTACGTCTGAAAGCGCCGTTGTACAACACCCTGACCCATCTGAGGGATACCAACCACTACATGCAGTACCCGGTGGTGCGGTACGAGACCCGCACCTTCACGCTGCCCAACGGCGAGACCAACTTCGACAAAGCCGACATCTTCGAACAACGGATTCCCAACCGCGTGTTCGTGTATTTTCTGGACAGTCGAGCCTTCAACGGCACGATCGGTTACTCACCGTTCGCTTTCCGGACGTTTGGCGTGGAATGGATCAAGCAGTTGATCAACGGGGAAGAGTACCCGCATACCAATACTTTGGAACTGCAACACGACAATACCAGCAAAGACTACGATGGGTATCATCGCTTCTTGTACGACACGGGGGCTTTGAAGAGAGGCAGAAAACCGTTGGTGAGACCCGAGGATTGGGGCTATCACAAGAACTGCACCATCTTTTGCTTCAACAACGTGGAGAGCGGAGATGCCGACAGTCGCTTCATGAATCCGCAGAACCAGGGCAATCATCGCATCCAAGCCAGGTTCAATGCGGGCATAGGCCACGCCATCACCATCTGCGTGACGGGTGAATTCGAAAACGTCATGAAGATCACGCGGGAAGGGGGTGTCCTTTACGAAACCTATAATGGCATGTGAACGTCCGCTCCGACGACAGAAGAGACATGGAGTTCGTGGCGACCACGACGCAACAATTGGAGACGTTGGCGCAACACGACGCTCGGTTGCGACCCTACTTTGCGGGGGTCTTTGCCAGCGATGCCTTACCCTCGTCGCCGTCGAAGGCGCATCCTCAAGGGTACATCGTCAATGTGGATCGTCGGAAGGAACAGGGTTCGCATTGGTTGGGGGTGTGGACGGAAGACGAGACCTGCGAAATCATGGATAGTTTTGGGATGAACGTGACTCGGTACGACATACCCTGGTTCGAAAAGTGGACGCGAGACCATTTCTGGGCGGTGCGAGAAAGTCGCAAGACCTTGCAGGCCATCGACAGTCAGAGCTGCGGCATGTACGCATTGGCTTTTCTCATCGTTCGTGCCACGGGCATCTCCATGGACGGGTTCTTGTCCATGTTCACCACTCACGATTACGTGAAGAACGATCACAGGATTGCTCAATGGTTCAAGAAGACGGTGAAAGACGCGTTGGTGTGGGAAAGGATGAAACGCGAACAGCCCGCTCTTTTCCAAGGCAATACCGTTCCGGTACGGTTATTGGACATGCGCGCCATGTGGCGATCGTTGGACGAGGAAGAGTGCGGTGATACGGTCTTTTGAGAGAGATTTTTCCCACAAGGCCGAGCCGATCAGATAGACATGGATATATAAGGCACGTCTTCCCTCCCGTCAGGTGCGGGGTGGGGACACGCGGGAGGTGGTGTTCTTTGTAGACGGGTTGGCAGTCCACCCGTAGAGAATATGGAGTTCTGTCATTAAAAAAGTCTTGTTAAGTTCACGCCACTCGTCTCTGCCTCATTCATTTTGACTCGACACTTCTCCTGACCACAACTCAGATGGCAAGACGCGTAGCTTTGACGAGTGTGCAACCCACAGGGGTCGGAGACGCCTTTGGACTTACAGAGGGACAGCAACGCTTTGCCGATAAGATTCATGAACTCGAGCAGAGGTATTCCATAGAAGACGTTGGTAAGACAATGAAAGCCAAAAAGAGACCCCCTGTGTCGCGCAAGAAGAAGAAGGCAAAACGTCAACCGAGACCCATCGGCGTGAAGGAGTACGTGACGTTGAACAGTTTCATGCGAAAATTGCCCGTGGAACATCGACGTTATCGATTACCCATCACCCGCGGCATGACCATGACGTCTTACCTGAACCGATTAGGAAAGAAATTAGGGTGGACCCGCGTGAGATTGGATCATTTGCTTTGGAGTTGAAGGCATGAAGACCACACTGCGACGTAGGGTCCGGACGAAGAGAAAGAGGAAGAAGAAGAAGAACCAACGCGGTGGGGCCCGGTTTCGTCGGAAGAAACCGAGATTGGTCGATAAGATCGCCGAAGGCATGAGTATGGTCCTGTCCGGGCCCGCTCCTAGCTTTGGGTCCTTGGGGTTGTTGTTGGGGAAACAAGCCTTCAAAGGCATAAAGGACAACGTCCAACATTACCGCAACCGCAGGTGAAAGAAAAAAAGAAATTAGGACGGACCCCCGTGCCATTGGATCATTTGGCTTCGGAGTCGAAGGCATGAAGTTCTTCAAGACACCGTGCAGCGTGTTGATTGCCGGACCGTCCAATTGCGGTAAAACGGTGTTCGTTTCCAAACTCCTTCACGATGCCACGCATTATTTTCAAGGATTGAAACCCAACGTGCATTATTGTTACGGGGCCATGCAAGACAAATTCCAGGAGATGGCCAAGACGTGCAAACCCAAGATCCATTTTCACGAAGGTGTACCGACGGTAGAGGATTTGGACGAGTGGTTCCGTCCGACGGGAGGTGGATTGTTGGTGATGGACGATTTGATGGACGAGTGCGGGAACGACAAGACGGTCATGGACATTTTCACCAAACATTCTCATCACCGCAACGTCTCGGTGATCTACATCACCCAAGATCTTTTTCCCGCCGGTAAATTCGCCAAGACCATCTCGAGGAACGTGCATTACATCGTGGCCTTCAAGAACCCGCGCGATACGGTGGGCGTACGCACGGTGGTATTACAAGCGTTTCCTAAGAACTGGAAGGATGTCATGACGGTCTTTCAAAAAGCCACGAGTCGACCCTACGGTTATTTGGTGATGGATTTTCACGCGCAAACGCCCGACGATCATCGCCTGTGGACGCACATCTTAAAAGAGAAAGGCACCTACCCTAGACTTTACAAACCCAAGAAGACGTCGTCGTAGAAGCATGAGTTCGTTCGACGCCGCACGCGAGACGGAAAGACAACGACGTCTGTCGACTCCGCGCGTGACGCCTTTCCACTCGCAATTGGGAATAACCCACGGTGCAGAGGATCTCACGTTCGATCCGGATGATGTGCTTTCGGACCTCTTTCCCCATGCCGTCATTTCGTCGTCGTCGCCCCTGACACGAGACTCGACGGACAACATCGGGGTGACCTCCGCCTTACAGACCACGTCTCTTTCTCCCGTGCCTATCCGCGCGGGTCCTGCACCCCCCATCGGCGTCTCTCCGAGGGGAGCGACCGTCCACATACCGGTCGGAGCCGCGGGATCGACCACCGTCACCAGTGCGTCGGCACCTCGGTCCAGTGCGTCGGCACCACCGTCCGGTGCCGTGGGAGCCGCGTCCTCGTTACCGTCCGATGGAGTGGCACGAGCCAGAGCGGCCAGCAACGCTCGTCGATTTGGGGACCCACCGGCTCGTTTGAGAGCTTTGGTCGAGCGACAGAATAGACGTCGTCGAACGGGGGCCATGACCAGGACGACCGCGACCACCACGAGCCGACGAGGACGTCCCAGAGATTCGGACGATTCGTTGGGAACGCCACGACGCTCTCCTCCCAGTTGGAGTGCACCTAGCCCGACGACCAGTGCACCGGGATCCGTCGCTGCCAGTCGTCATACTCCTCCGACACCCGGGTCGGCCGCTAGAGTTCCGACACGCAGTCTGAGAAGAAATTACGACAGAGTCGTGGAAGGACAACGTCGTAGGATCGGACGTCGCGGGGCTCATTCGGTGACCGAGACGCATACCACGACCATCGTGTATAAGGACGGACGACCACCCGAAGTGCATCGCAATTCGTCGAGACACACGACACCGAACACATCGAATCAATCCGGCAGTGGAAAATTGTTACCTTTGGAGTGGTTCGTGGAATAGAGAGACATGCCCAAGACCGGTAGACGCAAACGAAGAAGAAGAAGACGAGGTCAAAGAGGTGGTGCGATCCCAGCGGCCGCAGTGGTCATTCCGGTTTTGAAAGCCTTGGGGAAAGCAGCGGCCGTGGGCGTGGCAGGGTCGGTGGCCAAAGCGGGGGCCAAGAAAGCCCTGACCGCTCTGAAGCGCAAAGCCATGAGCGCCCTCAAACGCAAAGCCAAGGGCACAGCGCGATCGGGATTGAAGAAAACGACGCAAGCCTTGGACGGTTGGATCTCCAGACGATGAAAACGGGAACGCACTGTCTACGAGGGGTCACTCCACAAGCGAACATGCCTAAGCAAAGAGTGACGCGACGACGACGGACGACTCGTCGACGAGGTGGTAGTACAAAGAAGAAGACAACAACGACGAAACGTCGCAAGCAGCGTGGTGGTACGATGCCTTTTGTGGTGGATTTCAAGAAAGGGTTCGAAATCATCAAGGATCCCAAAGTATGGAAGCCCATAGACGAGAAGAAGGCCAAACAGACCATGGCGCGCATGAAACGAGAACACCGAGCGAGCGGAAGCCGGGATTCTTTCGAATCGTGGGCCCAAAAGAAAGGCTACGCCAAGAGAGCTGACGCGTGTACCATCATGTAAAAAGGCCGGGAGAAGGGTCCGCTCCCTTCATTCGTGCGGAAACCATGGTGGTGACAAGATCTCAGTTCCAACGTGCATTATACAAGGTCATCGAGGACGAATTGGAGCACACGCCTCGATATACCGCCCGACATGATTTTTTAGACGATCTCTTGTATCTACTCGACAAAGGGATATCGTACGACAAGTACGCCCGCGGTCGAGAATCGGAGTTCCCGCACTTGCTGCGTAGTATGGAAGAGGACGCGGATCGTCAAGTCAGGGGAGTTCACGACCTCATGCAAATTTTCAAGAATGCTGGGATGACGATAAAAACGTACCACGACCCACCCTCCCTCTCAGACGACAATGAAACGCATTCGACGACAGTGGGGATTCCTGAGGTCTCTCTTGGACGAGGCCAAACATCAGACCCGCAAAGACATTTTGCAACATGCCAACAAAGATCAGATCAACGCCGTGAGCGAGATCGTGATGAACACGTTGCGAGGTAATCACGCGGTACCTCCGTCGGTCGTGGCTCGTCTCCGCAGGTACAAAACACCCTTGCGACAGTTGGTCCGGCGCAAAGACAGCGTGTTGAAGAGACGCAAGGTTCTCCAAGCGCAAAAGGGGAGTGGATTTTGGCAAGCGTTGAAGCAGACATGTCATTACCTCACTTGATCGATCTCCTGAAGGAGAGTAATCTCAAAATCAGTCACTTGCAAGCCCAGTTGGAGAAGAGAACCGACGAGAACCTGAAACTGACCATTCTCGTTCATCGTTTAAAAGGAGTTTTGTTGTGTCCGAGGTGTCGTTTGGTGTGGAACGACCCCCGAATAGAAGAAAAGGGAGTGTGCGACGCCTGTCGGCTCATTCTGGAGACCTACGCGTGCGATGGAAGAGTTCATTCTGGTCCCTGCCAGTGAAGACCCTCAGACCGTAGCTCAAGTGAAAGCGGATTTGACGGAAAATGCCGCTCTCACCAACGCTGCTCGATTAGGAGCCAAGAAACGACGTCTCTTGCGCTATCCCACCTTGACGCCGGACGAGAAGATGGCCAAACTGTTACCCGTATCGCGCGCTTTCGCTCGAGCGTCCAACAAGATAAGACAATTCAATCTACCCAGCTCCACCGGTGCGCAAGAGGAAGAGGACCCCTTCGAGGGGGACGAACTGGTGACCCCTTCCCTTCACAAGTGGATGAAACGAATGGTCCGCGCTATGGGTCCGTCCAAGTCGAGTGCAACACCTGCGCCCGGTCAGACCGACGTCACACCCAAACGCAGGCCGTCACTTCCACCAAAACCAAAACGCAAACCCAGACCGCTGACCTTTGGCGAAGACGACGAACCGTTTCCACCACCACCACCACCCCTTTCCCCTCAGCCGGGTCCGAGTGGACGCGATCCCAGTCCCTTTCCCTTCCACGATGAGGATTTCGCCGATGCCATCAAGAAATTGAAACCGACTCCCAAACCCAAAGGCAAAGGCAAAGGCAAAGGCAAAGCCCCCATGGAGTCGATCATGGAACGTGCCCTCCGGGAGAAGTTCAAGGGGACAAAAGGCAGTGACTCGGACGAGGACGACTCAGATTGGGACGGTAGACGACCGTTACGGAACTTACGACCGTTACCTCACCGCACGAAACAATGGGAAGAGTGGTCGGACGGCGACGGGTGGTGAGACGTTCCAAACGTAAACGGGGGCAGAGAGGACGCGGTCTGGACGTGCAGAAATGGTTGGGAAAGACCGGCCTCGAATTTCATTGGCCTGGGTATCAGTACATGGGACCGGGTACGCATCTCAAGAAACGTCTAGCCCGAGGGGATCCTGGGATCAACCGATTGGATCGCATTGCCAAGCAACACGACATCGATTACGACAAGGCCAAGTCGTTGAAAGACAAGCATGCAGCCGACAAGAAAATGATCGAAAAGATCAAGAATTTACCGGGCAAGAAGACGTGGACGGAAGCCATTGTCAAAAACATCATGCACGCTAAAGTAAAACTAGGTTTATGAGTTCAATAAAAAACACACACGACGTGTATATGTGTGGTCATTGACTTTCTTGACATTTAAGGCGGGGGTTGAAAAACCCCCTTGAGTCTTGTCCGTGGGGCGGTCCGGGTCGTTAGGGTGAAGTTCCTCGACAGAAAGGGCACTGGCACGGCGAGTGCGGTATGACTCTCTTTTGTCGGCAATGCGGGCAGCGGGGTATCACTCCGTCCGGCGTGTGATCCAGGATCTGCCTCGCGCACGGCTCGTGGATGGGCACACCGCAGCAGGCCATCTTCCGGGGGCGAATGGGTCCTCCACGGTACATGGGTCCCTTATACTTTTCCAGACAAATGACACAACGGTCATTGCTTAAAGGCGTGGGAGCCAACTCCCACATTTCACCATCAATCATCACGCGTTCTCTTTCTTGCGTCATCTTCAAAGACTCGAGAAGAAGTGAAAATGGCGGTCCTCGCACTCGTCCCTTCTTATACACTCTGGGTTCTGACGTCACATTGCCATGCCAACCCTCGTTTCGCATGTTAGGGGGATACCCCCCCATCCCCCTATTCTGACTCTGACGTCCAATGCCTCGCCATGGTGACGTGACGTCCTCTGCTTTCACGCTATTGGAGGGATACCCCCATTCAGACTCTGACGTCCAATGATGGACATGGTGACGTGACGTCCGCGTATATAAGACCGGCGCGTACGAGAAAGCACTCATTTTTTCCTGTGTGTGCTCTTGCAAGCAGTAGTAGTTGACCATCATTATGGATTGGACCGACCACGTGACAGACGAGGAATTGAATGAAATGATGGACATGGTCGAGGCCAGGAATCAAGCAGGTGGGAATTTGTTCGATTTTCATCTCGTGCCCACCGCTCCGCGCCAACGCTGGAGAAACGTGGCGGACAGACGCGTGTTCGATGCCACCCTGACGCACCGTCGCGACCCGACTCGAGACGATAATTTGGGTGAGGAATTAACGAGTGCCCTCCACCGTGCCGTGATGGACCAAATCCGAGCGGACCCTACCATCGAGCCTCACCATCGTCTGCACTTTGTGTTGCAGACCACCACGGATACCTTTCGTCATCCCTTCCAGTCGGCCACCTTCACGGTCCAAGAGTTCCGAGACGGCAGCGATCGATTGAACACTTACTTGCACACGTTGGCGGGCAAACTCAATTCCAATGAGTCTTTTGATGCAGACACGCCCCTGCATACGGAACTGACTTTCATCCGTACACCCGCTCCCGGTCGAGGAAACGGCAAACGTTATCGTGCCGCTACCGCTGCCGTCAAGAAAATAGACAAACGGTGTATCGTCACCATCAAAAATGACGATGATCTGTGTTGCGCGAGGGCCATCGTCACCATGCAAGCCCTGGCCGACGAAGGTGCACGCGGTCCCAACTACCGCAATCTCGGAAAAGGTCGTCCCTTGCAAGCTCGATTGGCTCGTGAACTCCATCGTTTGGCGAGTGTCCCCGAAGGTCCCTGCGGTTTGGACGAGCTGGCCAAGTTCCAAGCTGCCCTGCCCGGCTACCAGATCAAGGTGATGACCGTCGACCCTCCCTACAGTATAATTTACAAGGGTCCCACTGAGTCCGACAAGCTCATCTTACTGGTCAAGTCGGCCAGTCATTACGATGGTTGCAACTCGTTCTCCGCCTTCCTGTCTCGCTCCTACTATTGCCACGAGTGCGACCGCGGCTACAACATAGAGGATTACACCCATCATCCGTGCGAGGGCAAGTGGTGTGGTGCATGCCGCACCAAGAACTGTTCCGATCACGTGTCCGCCAAACGGACGACGAGACATCCTCGCCCCACCGTCCCTTGCAATCTCTGCCATCGTTCGTTCTTTGGGGATGCGTGTCTGGCCCAACACTACCAGGGTACCGCCAACCGACGCGCCTCGACCCTCTGTCATACCTTGAAAAAATGTACCACCTGTCAGAAGGAATACGACGCGGGAGGCAAACATCCGAAGCACAAGTGCGGGTGGTCCGAATGCCCTTACTGCACCAAACGCGTGAAGGTGTCCGACCACCGATGTTACATCCAACCCGAAGGCGAGGATTGCGATGCTCCGCGTCTCAAGACCGTTCCCCTGAACAGCGTGGGCACTCGGGCCGTCGTCTCCATGAACGTCGAAGAAGGCACGGCTCGTGTGGAACGTCAGCCGCCTCTCCTGGTCTACGCGGACTACGAGGCCTACACCACCGCCGACGGAGAGCAGATCCCCATCCTGATTTGCGCCGAGTCCGAGGAGGAGGAGCAGACACATTCCTTCTACGGAGTGGACTGTACCTCGGAGTTCTTCGACTACCTCGACGAACTGTGCGTGGATGAGGACGGGGACGACCGTTCTGTCATCATCCTCTTTCACAACTTCAAGGGGTACGACGGGATGTTCGTTCTCAAACATCTGTACCGGACTCACCGCGAAGTCACCGATCAAGTCACCGTGGGGGTCAAGATCTTCTCTCTCCGCTCCGACCTGCTGACGTTCAAGGACTCCTTGTGTTTCCTGCCCATGCCCCTCAAGAACTTTCCCGCCACCTTCGGATTGACGGAGTTGCAAAAAGGGTACTTCCCCCATCTCTTCAACACCCTGCCCAACCAGGACTACGAGGGACCCATGCCGGCTGCCGAATACTACGATCCGGATGGGATGTCGTCCAAGGCCAAGGCTGCCTTCCAGACCTGGTACGACGACCAAGTCCGTCGCAGGCACGTCTTCAACCTTCGTAGGGAGATGGAAGCGTACTGCATCTCGGACGTCAAACTTCTCAAGGGCGGGTGTCAAAAGTTCCAGGAGGAGTTCTACGCCGAAGCCGAGTTTCGTCCCATGGAGAAATGCATTACCATCGCCTCGGCCTGTCATCGTTTCTGGCGCAAGAAACTCCTGAAACCCGACACCGTGGCCGTCGAACCCCCTCGCGGTTGGCACGGGGCACGCTCCAACCAGTCCTTCAAGGCCTTGCAGTGGTTGGCATGGCAGGAATCCCAGCGTCGGACCCTGCACCGAGAGGAGAACGCGCCGGAGGTTCTGGAAGAGGAAGAGATGATGGCAGCGGCCTACCCCGACACGCCCGTAGCTGGAGTGACTTGCGATTTCATTCGTCACGCCAACAACGGTGGTGAAGTGCGGTTAATCGGACGTTATCTAGTGGACGGTTACGACTCCTCCAAAAACACTGTGTACGAGTTTCACGGTTGTCTGTGGCACGGTTGTACGTCCTGCTTTCCCGACCGTACCTCCAAATCCAAACTCCACCCCGACCGCACCTTTGGCGAGATGAGGGAGGCCACCCGCGCCAAGGAGGAGGCTTTGCGTGCTGCCGGTTACACCCTGGTCGTGGAGTGGGAGTGCGAGTGGGACCGTCGCGTCAAGACGAACGCAGACCTCCAGACCTTTCTGACCGACCTGCAACTCGTGTCGCCCCTGGCACCCCGAGACGCCTTCTTCGGTGGGAGGACCAATGCGGCCACGCTCCACTACCAGGTCGATCCCACGGTGGGAGAACAGATCCGTTACGTGGACGTCACCTCCTTGTACCCCACCGTCAACAAGTACGACGAGTACCCCGTCGGTCATCCCACCGTCCTCACACGACCCGAGGACCAGGACATTGGTCATTACTTTGGACTGGCCAAGGTGGACGTGGTGGCGCCCCGCCGTCTCTACCATCCCGTCCTGCCTCATCGCAGTGGTGGTAAACTGACCTTCCCACTCTGTCGTACCTGTCTGGCGGAAGAAATGCCCAAACCCTTGCACGACCGTTCCCATCAATGCTCCCACGACGACGACGACCGTCAATTCACCGGAACGTGGTGCACGCCCGAACTGGTGGAGGCAGTGGAGCAAGGGTACCGCATCGTGAGGATCCACGAGGTGTGGCATTTCCCTCAGCGACGCCGCGGTCTCTTCGCCGAGTACGTCAACACCTGGCTGAGGCTCAAGCAGGAATCCTCCGGCTATCCCGCCTGGGTGCAGACGCCCGAGCAAAAACTACAATACGTCGTCGCTTACCGTGAGCGGGAAGGTGTGGCTCTCCAACCAGACCTCATCCGCAAGAATCCCGGTCGCAAGCAGACCGCCAAACTGGGTCTCAATTCCTTTTGGGGCAAGTTCGGTGAAAATCTCCTCAAGTCTTCCACCCGTGCCGTCTCCACCCCCGCCCAACTCTTCGACATCGTCTCTGACCCGCTGGTCCACGTCAACGCCGTCCGGATCTGCACCGAGGACAAGTTGGAGGTCGTGACGACCCCCCTGAAGGACGATCTTCTTGACAACGGGAAAATCAATATCTTCGTGGCGGCCTTCACCACTTGCCATGCCCGTCTTCGTCTGTACGCTCATCTCCAGACCTTGGGCGAACGGGCCCTCTACTTTGACACGGACTCTGTCATTTACCGTTGGCAGCCCGGACAGTCGGAGATTCCTCTCGGGGACTACCTCGGCGAGATGACCGACGAATTGGAAGGAGGCGACTACATCATCGACTTCACCTCGGCCGGTCCCAAAAATTACGGGTACAAGACCCAACAAGGCAAAGTCTGTTGCAAGGTGCGAGGTTTTTCACTCGGTTCCGTACGTGGTTCCTCCCAGCTGAACTACGACGTGATGCGCGCCAACCTGATGGACGAATTGCGAGATCCTCGGGACCAAAGGCGTAACGTGCCCGTGGTGAATCCTCACTTCTTCACCCGGGACCCAGCCACCAAGACCATCACCGTAGCACCGCGCACCAAACAGTACGGTCTCGTCTTCGACAAGCGCGTGGTGGATCCTGTCAGTTTCAAATCGTACCCCTACGGTTACGGATCCACCGACGACGACGACGAAATCGCACGTGATGCGGCCGTGCTGACATCGCTGTTGTCGGACTCTTCGGACGAGGAACTGTGAACATTGAACTGTGGTTTTGTTTTTCCTGTTTGCCTTGTTGTTGACCACTTTTTTCCAAAACAATCAAGGAGCTGCTGTTATTTGTAAATTTTTTTATTTGTACATATTAAAACTTTGTCATTTTTCCACTTTTCTGTTTTTTCATTCATTTCCTGGGGGTTTTCTCCTTATTTGGGGGTGGGCGCCATCTTTGCCATACACCAGGCGCGGTTTCTCAGCCACGGTATCAGGTTGCAGGCGCGGTTATCAGGGCCGAGTCAGCCATCTTGAATATATTAGCAACTCGCAACCTGATTGGTCGAATCGTATCACGTGGTATACAATACTCGATCCTGATTGGTTAGGGGCCATATAAGCCACTTATACTACTAACTACCAATGGCGTGGGTACAGGATCTAGTGAACATGACTTCTTAGGCCATGTCCACACTGATGCGTTTTTGTTTGAATGCGTTTTCGATAGGTGTAAAAACGCATCGATTGGTCTGCGTCCACACTGATACGGATGCCGTAGCGTTTTCAATGCGATTCACTTTCAACAGCGTTTTCAAAAGGATCCGTTTTCGATGAAAACGCTCAGCGTTTTCGAGCGTATCAACCAGAACAGAAAAAGCGAACAACAAACATGGCGACGCATGTCTTAAAACTAATAATTATTGTAAACACAACCAATCACAACAGTCCACCGCGCAGCATAGATTATCATAATTATAACAGATTTCCCCTAATTTCGTACCCCTCAACTTCGCCGAGAGACGCGGATGAGGAACAGAGTCGAATGCTTTTGTAAAATGTAGTAAAATCACATTTACTTTACGCGAGTCATTTCTTGCTTTGGCCCATCGGAATGGAAGGTATTGGGTAGTTGTAATAGACAAAAACGCTTTTTCATGAAACCAAATTGCTTGCCTATGAAGACTTGACGGTCTGTCCAGAAGTTTACAATCGACTTCCTGACAATTTTCTCGCAGATTTTACTTGCAACTGAGGTTAGAGAAACAGGTCTGGAGTTTTCTACTTTGTCTTTGGCTCCTTTCTTGTAAAGCGGAATGACATTTGCTATTTTCCAGTCATCAGGAATTTCAACACATTTCCCTTTGTTCTCTTTGATAAGAAGTTACGTTATGGAGACAACCTAGAGAAAATCAAGAGTTATTTCCTGATTTGAAGGGCTGTAGTCTTGGCAATCTAAAAATATTTTGCAGTCAGCACGGGATCAAAAAGAGAATACCTGTTTCTGATGAGGCTATCGATGTTGCTGTACGAAATGCTATATCAGAGGTAAGTTATCCAGTCTTTATTCAGGGCTTTCAGGAGTGGTTTTGCAAGGTCTTGGGTAAGTATGTGTGAAGACTCAATAACTACGTTACGACTTATCCTGCGTTTATCAACGCCTCATTAAGCGAAGCAAAGTCATGAGGGTCTATTATACTCTAACGGTTTAAGCCTATTTTGAGTGTCGGTTCCCGGGAACATGCGACTTTTTTGGTGGTTTACAGTCAAGAAATAAGTGCGGTTTAAAAGAAAATGAAGGCGGCTTTTCGGCTTTTCGGCGGTTTGCGGAATGCATAGACTTCAAAAATAGACCATAAGTCGTGGATACGTGAACATAAACTTAACTTGGCCAAGTTGAGGATATGATTGAGTGAAATTGCTCAGTGTGGGTTGGCCCTGGATTTCGATGAAAGACTGGATTATAAAATTAAACTAAAATTTAAAGTAGGCAGGTACAAAAGTTGGAACGGACAACTCGGACTCGGACTAGTCCGAATTGGATTAACTCGGACTTACCTGGATCAACTCGGACTGAAGTAAAATACCCAAAAAATGTATTTTTGAAGGCGTAAGATCAACCCGGGCCTACTCAGATCAACTCGGACTGAAGTAAAATTCCCCGAACTGTCTTTTGGAAGGCGTAAGTCACCTCAAAATTCAAGTGACGTGAAATTCACTCCCGTCTGCTCTGCGATCGGTGATCAAGCCGCCATGTTTTCCTAGTCCCTGATTTCTCAGATGGAACACATGTTCGCGGCTATTTTTCCTTACAACAGTTAAAAAGCAGAATTTTACCTTCGGAGTTGTTTATCTTTTTTCTCAAAATTTCCCGAAATTTTAGCTAGCGCTGGGCTCAGGTGTTGATATATATAATAAATAAATAAATAAATAAATAAATAAATAAATAAATAAATAAATAAATAAATAAACAAACAAACAAACAAACAAACAAACAAATAAATTACCTTTATTCCTCGGCAGTTTATTTAGCACAAAGACTAATGGGGCCGAACAAATACATGAAAGAAATACTTCAAATAAGTGTAACATAATAAGAATCCCAACTGGCGGGAGGCAAACCAGTTGGTTATTTACAAAGATGACCGAGGAGTTGAACCAGGCACTTACCTAGAACAACACCGACCAGTGGCCATAGCGGGATCTGAACCCGGGTCACCACATTGAAACCAGCGCCCTAAACTACTCAGCCATCCTGATGAATTTTGGAGTTACCGACTGACGAGAAGATTCTGATAAACTGACGAATTAGGTGAAATCAGTACTATTACAGCAATCTCGAGAGTCCACTTGAAATGCCAGCTGTATGTATTAAAGGCGAACACGTTGCAGGAAGATTGCATTCAATATAAGCGAATTTACGTGGGATAAAGTCTATGAAAGTCGAAAACAAATTTCAATTTTCTGCATATATTAGCGATCGGCGGTAAGGAACCACTTTGATTCAGAAATATTCCCAGCACTGGCTAGGTTTAATGACATGTAACTTCTGTTAGTTGAGGCGAAGAACGCGCCATGTTTCATTTGAGGGGGGGGGGGACAGGGGGGTCAGAACCTCCCGCCTCCCGTACCCTGCTCTCCCGCTTCCCGTACCTTTATCTCCCGCCTCCCTCCCTTTTCCGTGCTGCTCCCGTCCCCTGTAAATTGGCAGAGTCGAAACACATCCTAGTCATTTAGCTTCACAATTCTCAAGCATCTCCTTTGTTTTTAAGGTATCATGGTAGGTGGATTGACAGTGTTTGGAAATCGCACCCTTACGCTGACGCTTTGAAAGAAAACCTCATCAACCTATACATTTTCTGAAAGCTTAATAGTTATACAGTACAATCATATCTTTGAAATTTTCTAAAAAGTCAGTGTTGCAGTGATATTAAAAGAAATGCCCAGAAACACAGCTTTGCTTAAATTGGTTCGTTTCCGCGCGTGAATTATCGGATCGGCGCGATTAATATCGGAAATGTTTTCTCACACATCACCCTCAAAAACCGTGTCTGCGATTTTCCAGATGCGGTTTGGTTTTTTTTTACAACCTCCTAAAGTTTGATGTTGTCCATGAGGACGTTCCTTTGTACAAAAGAGGCCATAACTCGGAAACGGAAGCGAAATTAAACAAAGCCCGACACGATTTTTCGAACAAACTATCCTTGAAAATGGCTGCCGATTTTCAGCTAATTCCGTCGGAAGACGCGCGTAAACGAACTAAAAATGTTCACCCTTATATGCAGTTTTATGTTATCGAGAAAAAGACGAAAAACGTTTTATGAGATTTCTGTGATTAGGTGTTAAAAATCCCAGCATGTAAGAAGATTTAATGACGCATTGACAGATGTCGGCACGGGTCAGTTTACAACAACAATGGCTTATGACAACTTGAATTAAACAGACGTCTTCAATTCTGGCACGAAAATCAGTTCGTTCTTTAACGATATTTTCGTGCGACTATCACTTGCTGCAGGTTGCTCTACGGCTTTATTGGCGGGACTAGTGTCCTCCAATAACCATTCGTCTTGGCTGTAGTACGACCCACGGTCGCTCAGAGCCAAAGATCTTGTTGGTTCCACACAAAATTCCTTGATTCCAGATTTTCGCTTCTTCGGCTTCTTCGAAGACGCAAACGGACAAGACGTTTTCTTGCGTTTTCGTCCGGACATTAAGAACTTCAAAAGCTAAGCTTGTCAAGAACAAAAGCCAACTAGCGATAAAAACAACCGAGTCAAGAACAGTTCGCGTGCAAGTCTCTTTCGTTCAAATTAACTATCACACCGCATTCGCGTTACAGGTGACAACCGAAGGTAAATTTTAATTAGAGATGACAGGAACTTGTCAACGCACCGTCAGCGGTTAATGAGATTCAAAAATAGTTTTTCTCTTCATCTTAAAAAGTAAAAAAGCTTTTTTTCCCATTCTTTTTGCAAAATATTTATCTCAGTCTTCTCAATATGAACAGCAAAAAAAAAATTTTTTTCTATTGTTCGTCAAAATCCACCTACCATGATACCTTAAATAATTTAACAAGTTTACCACTGCCATATGTTTCAACTGAATGAAGTTTTCACCTACTACTGAAACAGGTAGACTGTTTTTTCAAAGACGCGCGTAACAGTTTCCGTTAGCAAAAAGTGTGTTTGAATTTAACCCACGTAGTCCACAGGTGACCGCAAAAAGGTAAGCGCACGTGATCACATTCCTAAATCTTCTAATGGCGGGGTCCTTTTGACGGTTGACGGTTAATATTTCGGAATGACGTTTATAACACAAAATTAAAGTATAAATTTGGCTACAATTTTTAATAAAACGATATAATTTGGCTAATATTTGAACAATCCAATTAGTCCTATAATTTGTGTGCTAAAAATGAGGTTTTTGGCCTTAAACTTTCAGCTGTATCATGTTGAGTAACAAACCGGCAAACATAAGAGAACCTGGCCGAGACATTGAAAATCATGAAGGAATGTTCCCACGTGCGTTTGCTTTTCGGTCAACAAGCTGAAGCCTCTCTCCTCCGCAGAGGTTCTAACGTTCGTTATATAAATCCGCTGTAAGACGTTAGTGCAGGCGCAAAGTCGAATGGATCGATCGTGCGGAGAACCTCTGCCAGATGTATGTCGCCTTCTCGTACATCCTTGTCGTTTTCTCGTACATCGATAGATTTCTCGGCGTTGGGTAAACTTGACAGCTTGAAACTCACAGAAACCCATTGCTAATTATTTCGCTACAGTTTGCATTAGTTTTTTTGAGGTCTAATTCAATAATTTCCAAGAAACGAAGCAAAAGTATTGTACTTCGAAGGCCCCCCTGAAGCCCGTGGGAGGTGATCTTGTATGATGTCTTTTTCCTTTTTCTCTTGGAAGAATATGACGGAGGATTCGGAGCTTGACTGTTCTCTTCAGGAGCTGTCTCTTGATGGTAAATCTGAATTCAAATAAACCAATATTGCAATGTCCCCCCGTATGGCAGCCATCTTGGGCGTGGTATCTGGCAGAGGCTCCCGCGTTTTCCGCCGTCGCCTGTAAACCTGTGCCTGCACTTACATTACTCAGCGGATCCTCCCGAAAAAAACCCTTTAGCCTCTGCGGAGGAGAGAGAGCTGAAGCCACATGACCCAAAACAGCCACTTTTGTTGCCAATGGCATCTGTTGCGGTCGGCTCAAAAAAACGGTCTACCTGTTTCGGTAGTACTTGTTTATCCTCTTTGAGTTTCACAATTTCAGTCCATTTTCATTGGCTCTTCAGATTTGTTTCTGAAATTCGTTTTCAGTGACGACGGTCTACTGTATCACACGACAACTCTTTATATAAAGTATAGAGAGTTGTCGTGTTAGCGAATACAAGGAAACAAGGAAAAACTCAAAAGAAAAGTTTAACAATGATTGCTGTGGTAAGGTATTAAACAATGGTCAACTAAACAGGACAGCACACCTACCGTGCAATTCGTAATCTTTAGAAGCAATCTCTCTGTTTTCGATGAAGTCGGTCCTGACTGCTTCCCAACCTGTTTGTCCGCCTATTCTAATTGGAATCGATTTGGACTTGTTACGCAGGGTGAGCACCGCGTTAAGGTTTCGGTCGAATTTCGTTTTCATCGTAGCCACAAATTGCAATGTTTTTTTAAAGTTTCCCGTTCCCCGCGGGAAGTCTCGAGAGAATGCTGCGATTTCATTGGCTCTCAAGAAAATCGTCCGATTTCATTGGCTTTTCATCATCCTGGAATCACGTGCCAGGCTCGTGCAAGGACCGTGCCAGGTCAAGGTGGAAACTACAGAAAGGCTGGCGTGAGAAAAATGGCTTCCTTGTGTATGAGGCATGAATTTACAAGATAGTAGTTTGCCGGTCTCAGAAGGAAGACACTGCTCTTTAAAGCTGTAAATCAAAAGAATAAGTTGTAAGAAACGCTCGGCAGCCTCAACGGTGGAGATCAGTTTGTTCATAATGAAGAAATCCCTCTTTGAGGACAGATCAGTGAGTGTGGTTTTGTGATCAAAGCGAAGTTCGTTTGAGCTCTTAGACTAGGAATCCACCTTGCAAAACATTACAGGTTTGGATGTGGTTCTCCGTGAGATGTGAATTTTTACCGTGCTTTTATATGCTTCAATGCCTGATTCGTCGTGTGTTTCCAAATAACTTTTATCAGTCTGATCAGTGAAATTCGAGTCAATAAATTAGCTATGTTACACGTTGAAACTTTTAGCTGAAACTTGTGTGCAACGGCGTTGCGAAACATGTTTCAGCAGGCTTTGCACCGTGTAACATGGTCGGTTTCGTGAAACTTTTTTAACTGCCGTTGCGAGACCAGTTTCACGAAAAGTAGAACCGCTTTCTACTTCTGCAACGGTCGCAACGATCACAGTGGTGACAAAAATGAGAGTTTCACCGTGTAACACCACTTTGTGAAACTTGTTCGCGGTGCCGTTGCACACAAGTTTCAGCTAAAAGTTTCAACGTGTAACAGCGGCTTCACAGTTCGCTTGCTTTGCTTTCGCGTAGTTTTACTCGAGGCAAAAATTAAACGCCTTTGCTTTTCAGCAGTCAATGGAGGCTTACCTGAGTAAACTTAATATTTAATCAGAAAATTAACGTTGTTTTGGTTTTGTGTATTGAATCGTTAACAATTGCACAAACTGTCACGCCACAAACTTGTGTGTTTGCCAGCGATCGAACCAACAATTTCACTGTTTATTGAGCCGTGGATAATCGGATAGCCAAGCGTGTGCTTGAAACCAGTGAGCCATTTATCAAACCAGTGAGTTCACACGAATCGAAACAGTGAGTTTACTATTCACTCACAATTTATCGAGCGATGTTTGTAACACTCTACTAATTGCTTACATTTACATTAACATTTATTTGTGCGTATGAAAAGATTCTGTTTGTGCAGGGGACCCCATTCAAATTTAGTGTCACTGTAATATTGACAAATACATCCCGCGTAAACGCCTACAGGCGTCTTGTCTAAAACAAAAAACTGGGTCGTAAAACCAACCACTTCACACTCTCCAGCGCGCTCATTAAAGGGGTGGGTACAAAACGAAGACCGAAGACCGAAGACCCAAAAACGAAGACCCCTTCAAAATCGTCTTAAAATCACTTGAAAATGGCTGGAACATGATTCTCGACAAAAGCAGAAACGAAGAAGAACAAAATTTGAAGTTTTTGACGGATTTCAGCAGGGTCTTCCTTTTGTACAAAACGCGGCCTAAAGTACAAAACAAAGACCCCTTCTAAATCGTCTCGAAATCACTTGAAAATGGCTGGAACACGATTCTTGACCGAAGCAGAAACGAGGAACAACAAGATTTGCAGATATCGAGAAATTTGACCAGGGTCTTCGTTTTGTACAAAACACGGCCTAAAGTACAAAACGAAGACCCCTTCTAAATCGTCTCGAAATCACTTGAAAATGGCTGGAACATGATTCTTGACTGAAGCAGAAACGAGGAACAACAAGATTTGCGGATATCGAGAAATTTGACCAGGGTCTTCGTTTTGTACAAAACACGGCCTAAAGTACAAAACGAAGACCCCTTCTAAATCGTCTCTAAATCACTTGAAAATGGCTGGAACACGATTCTTGACCGAAGCGGAACGAGGAGCAACAAGATTTGTGGTGTTTGACGAATTTTAGCAGGGTCTTCGTTTTGTACAAAACATGGCCTAAAGTACAAAACGAAGACCCCTTATAAATTGTCTTGAAATCACCTGAAAATGGTTGGAATGCTAAGTTTTCACTTCACTTGATTTCTATTTCCTTTCCGCACAACATCATCTCCTTTCAAATTGAGCAGAACCGTCTGTGGATCTCCATCCATCGGGTATTCCGTCGCGAAATGCAAGTCTCTCTGGTGAGTGTGACGTTTTTTTTTTTTTTTTTTTTTTTATACTTAGCTATATTTTTGATGGGAGCCAAAAAAGTGTTGCAGACAAAATGTGAACTGAGGTGTGAGAGAGGCTCAAATTGCAGAACATCCATAACATAGGCGCGCAACGCGTGCATGCATCTTCTCTAAGGTGGGCTTTGTCTGATTCCAACGCCAGATTTCTCGCTGTTTTAGTGCGAGGTTGTAACTCGTTGTATTCCAATGCAATCGAAGCCCTTCTTTATCTAAAAATTCAAACACCTTTATTAACCAATTAAAACTTAAAACAATGTTACACAAAGAATATCACTTTCTATGGATGGTACTTATAACTAATTATAACATTTTCGATTAATAAAACTTTTTCAATACAATAAAGTTGAATTAAAAGCTAATTAAAAAAGTGTGTCAACTCTTTGTTAAAAGGCTTTCACATGTTATTAACATCATGGATTAATAATAAGCCAACGATCTAAGAAGAAAAAAAATAAAAAGAACACGGTAGTCGCATAGCTTTCGCCTTTCTTTAAACAACCTAGAACAGAGAGTCTACTATGGTATCGTTTACATTCCATCGCCATTTACACTTGTCGTACTGAAAACTTACAAGTTACAACCTCGCACTAAAACAACGAGAAATCTGGCGTTGGAATCAGACAAAGCCCACCTTAGAGAAGATGCATGCACGCGTTGCGCGCCTATGTTATGGATGTTCTGCAATTTGAGCCTCTCTCACACCTCAGTTCACATTTTGTCTGCAACACTTTTTTGGCTCCCATCAAAAATATAGCTAAGTATAAAAAAAAAAAAAAAAAAAAAAACGTCACACTCACCAGAGAGACTTGCATTTCGCGACGGAATACCCGATGGATGGAGATCCACAGACGGTTCTGCTCAATTTGAAAGGAAATAGAAATCAAGTGAAGTGAAAACTTAGCATTCCAACCATTTTCAGGTGATTTCAAGACAATTTATAAGGGGTCTTCGTTTTGTACTTTAGGCCGTGTTTTGTACAAAACGAAGACCCTGCTAAAATTCGTCAAACACCACAAATCTTGTTGCTCCTCGTTCCGCTTCGGTCAAGAATCGTGTTCCAGCCATTTTCAAGTGATTTCGAGACGATTTAGAAGGGGTCTTCGTTTTGTACTTTAGGCCGTGTTTTGTACAAAACGAAGACCCTGGTCAAATTTCTCGATATCTGCAAATCTTGTTGTTCCTCGTTTCTGCTTCGGTCAAGAATCGTGTTCCAGCCATTTTCAAGTGATTTCGAGACGATTTAGAAGGGGTCTTTGTTTTGTACTTTAGGCCGCGTTTTGTACAAAAGGAAGACCCTGCTGAAATCCGTCAAAAACTTCAAATTTTGTTCTTCTTCGTTTCTGCTTTTGTCGAGAATCATGTTCCAGCCATTTTCAAGTGATTTTAAGACGATTTTGAAGGGGTCTTCGTTTTTGGGTCTTCGGTCTTCGGTCTTCGTTTTGTACCCACCCCTCATTAAAGCAGCATTCAGCTGCGGCATTTCTAGACCACGCGGTGAAATCTTTGTTTCGTTCTGACTCACGGTCGTAAGGAGCAAGCTCCCAAGAAGGTCTTCCATGTACTGACCTTTCACTGCCGCACCGAAAAATATTGGCACCTAATAAAATTGTCTTCGACGACATTGATTTGAGATCGCCTGGTCGCCTCACCTTTTTGTAATTTGACAGCTTAGTACAGCTTTATACGCGACACATGTGCACTCATGCCGCTTGACATTTCATGACCTATGACGTAACCACTGTAAAAAGCCTGTTTTTCAACCTAAGCGCAAATTTTCGTTTGCTCGTTTGCTCAGAAGTCTCAGAAGTGACCGAGAAGACGTTAAATGCAAGTCAAATATATTTTGGGTTCTTGTTTTTGAAAGTTTTGTAACATATTGTTGAATTAAAAAAAAAATCAGCGTTTCACATCTCTCTCCCGCTTCCCGCCCTTTCCTCTCCCGCCTCCCGTGCCCCTCCCGCCCCCTATTCTCCCGGGCTCCCGCCCTCCTGTCCCCCTTCCCTCATTTGGACACGGCCTTAGAGCCAATAAGGCAGAAAAGAAAGAAGTGTAACGTATAAGTGGAACACGAATTATTGTGAAGAATATATCGGTATCGCGGAGGTCACGGGTTCGAATCCCGTTGAAGCCCTGATTTTTTCAGGCTTCTTCTTTCCAGTTGCTTAAATTGGAAAATTTACTGCGATGATCACTCTTCACTTGCACACGAATTATTGTTCCCAATTTCCGTTCGTCCCGGGTATTTACCAATGCAGTGGAACGAGAAATTAAAAACTTTTTGTAGGATTATCCTCATGGAGAGCGGTCAAGAACGTGGTAAACTGGGAACATCATTGGGCCACACGGAGACCAAGCACTAGAAAAACAACATTGCGGC
This sequence comes from Galaxea fascicularis, assembly GCA_948470475.1. Lineage (NCBI taxonomy): Eukaryota > Metazoa > Cnidaria > Anthozoa > Scleractinia > Euphylliidae > Galaxea > Galaxea fascicularis. Next base: position 13,533,625 of record OX419346.1, read on the forward strand.
TTTATCACCGATCGCAGAGCAAACAGGAATTAATTTGACGTCGACCTCAGTCCGAGTTGATATGAGTAAGTTCGAGTTGATCTTACGCCTTCAAAACTGAGTTGATCTGGGTAAGTCCGTGTTAATCCGACTCGGATTAGTCCGAGTCCGAGTGATCCGGTCCGACTTTTATACCTGGAAAAGGTGGATCATGTGTATTTTGTGCACCCCTCGACCGACGTATCGGTCGAGTGTCGGCCGACATATCGACCGATACATCGGCCGAGTATCGGTCGATATATCGGCCGACACTCGACCGACATATCGACCGAGATATGTCGGTCGATATGTCGATTGATAGGTCGGTCGAGATATCGGTCGATATGTCGGTTGACATATCGGCCGCGATTGTTTGTCCGACTGTCGGCCGACATGTCGATCGATAGGCTACCGACATTGTGCGGATACTTCACTCATACTTGCGTATGGTTGATTGTAGCCTGCGTCGCAGACGTAATTTATCCTGCAGTGAGCGACAATTAAAGGCGACAATTAATAGCCGTTTAGACATGCGTTCCGATATTTGAGCACTTGTTCTAACTTATTTACAACTAGCGTTTATTCTGCGTACCCCCAAGCCCCTAATTCAATATTATGTAGCCGCTGTGGTCTGTGCAGTAGAAGAAGAAATGACAACATGAACATTGTTTGTGGGGGAAGGGGGGAAATGTATCCAAGACACTCAGAAATCGATTTCATTGCCAACTGTCTCGACACTTTTGTCGCCCATTGTGGGTTAGCAACATGTCTCTGCATCACCGGCGACTGGTAACGAACATTAACAGGTCATGATTTCCCTCAAACCAAATGCTCCTTTTCTTGAAATAAATGCTCCTTTTTCATAATGTCAATGAGAACAACATTCCCAATACCAAACTTTCACGAGTGTTTCTGTAACTCGATAGAAACACGGATTACATATTTTCTATTTATTTTTTTCCAAGCGGTCACGGTAACGAATTCTGCAATCTGATTGGTTCTTAGCGCGGTCCGGATTTTCCTATCTCTGACCACGGTCACAGTAACGCTTGCGTGAGTTTTTTCAAAGTCGTTTGAGAGAGAGGAAAAAAATAAATAAGTTATTTACCAGCTTAGGATCGGTCCGTATAGTGAAAAACTGTGACCTCGGGCTTGAAAATGCTACCCTCAGCCTACGGCCTCGGGCAGCATTTTCAAGACATCGGTCACAGTTTTTCACTATACGGACCTCCCAGTCGGCAAATAACATGTATTTATTTTTTACTAAGCGGTCACAGTAACGAATTCTGCAATCTGATTGGTTCTTAGCGCGGTCCGGATTTTCCTATCTCTGACCACGGTCACGGTAACGGCGGGAAACAGCGCGGGTTAAGTTGTCATGTTCAGCCTAATTTTCGTGAATGAACTAGCGGTGTTCGTCGATCTTTTCCCGTTTTACACTTCCATGGACGATTAATCAACGCAAGTTTAACTCTGTTCACTTTTAAATTGTAAAGGAAGGTCACTGTAAGTAGATTCAATTGAGTATTTTGTTGTTCTGAGAGTTTCTGTGGCTGTTTGTAGCTCAGCGTTGTAATGGCGCCTAATTCTTTGTTTCTCACCACACAGTTTAAAGCAAAAAGTCAAATGCAGTCGACTTTAGCCTCTCTGATCGTTGCTGTATTTAAGAGAAATTTTGTGGAATACATTTTACGAATTTT
>OX419346.1:13537842-13545342 GCA_948470475.1 Galaxea fascicularis
ATAGAGACGCCTGTCATTGCTTGAGCTCTCCAATATCAATTTACCGTCAGGTACGATGGTCGGTAAAAAACGATGGGTAACCAATAGATGAGCTTTTCCAAGCCCATCCGCACTTACCGCCCACCGTGGGATGGATTTAGTTATGCAGAGCGAAAGTTAAAAACAATATTAAAGTTATAGACTTCCCAAACACTATTTTGAAAGTGCGCTACCTTGTTTTTGCGCTTGGAGGATTAGCCAACAACTTGGTAATGCAAATTTCAATGAAATCAAGACTGTCAGAATTGAAATTCGTCTTTTGCTAGACTAATTTTTTATTGCGTTAGGCAAGACGAATTCAGAGAGCGAAAGCGAGTCCACAGAGGTGACAAGTGAAATGTCTAGCGACGAAGAACGAGAAAAGAAAAAAAGGAAGCGGAAAAATCTGGTAAAACATAAGGACAAGAAAAGGGAAAGGAAGGGTAAAGGTATGTACGGTGAAATGTTGCCCCTATGTACCATTTATAGCATAACTTGAAAGACAGTCAATCATCTGTAGATTAAATTTCAGATATGAAGTTCGGATTATGTAGCCGCGAGACTTATGTTTCTTTCACGAGACATTTTTGTTTTCCTCGCGTGACTTTGTATCATTTGCGGGACTTCCTTGTTGACGGGCGCGATTTGCTTTTCTCTTTCCTCGTTTTTTTTTGTCTTTGGCGAGACTAGTCCACTTTTGAATGTATAACGGGCTAAAAAGCGTTCCATTGATAGAGCAATATTGACATATTAAAATTTAGACTTGGCTACGACGTTTGGTGGGACAAAACAAAAGATATCATCTTGAGGCTACGTAATGAATAATAAAGATCTTTCCTAACGCAGCGGCGCGTAAATTGTGGATGAGTTATAGACTTTCGAAATACTATTGTGATAATGTGTTACGTTGATTTGAGCTCTTTAGTATTAGCCACTGACTTGGTAATGCAAACTTCCAGTCATTAGTTTTACTCAAGAAATCAAGACTGTCAGAATGAAATATTCTTATCATTGCTAAATAAAGTTTTATTCCATTAGGTAAGAGGAAATTAGAGAGTGAAAACGACTCCACGGACGTCACTAGTGGAATGTCAACCGACTACGAAGAAGAAAAGAAACAAAAGAAACGGAAAACGCAGTTAAAACGCAAGGATAAGAAAAAAGAAAGGAAGGGTAAAGGTATGCATGGTGAAATGTTCCCGCTCTTTACCATTTTTTGAAAGAGAGTCCACTAACTTAACATTAAATCCAAGATGCCAATTATAGCTATCGTTAATTGCAAATGAGCAAAGATTAAACCCGTACGCACGCGCTGTGCAATGTCTTGAATTACTCTAAAGGGGCCAGGTCACGCTATTTTAGGTAGAATCGCATAACTAAAGGTAAACTCGCGGTCTGATTGGCTACTGATGAGGGTATTTAGCGTGGAATTGCACTTGTGCATATATATGTTATTGGCCGGCTGGGAGGTCCGTATAGGGAAAAACTGTGGCCGAGGTCTTGAAAATGCTGCCCGAGGTCACAGTTTTTCCCTATACGGACCGACCCTAAGCCGGACAATAACATGTTTATCTTTTTTCTTGCGGTAAACTGGCTTACAAGTGGGTTTGCTTACGCAACTTCAGTTTGTCACTGAATTGGCTTTCCGCGCCGTCTACAAACCATTCTCAAAGAAAAACAACGAGCGAACGAGCTAGTATTTACTAGACAAAGAAAGATGTATTAAAGAACAGATTTATTTCGAACTACTTGATGTAAGTTGCATTTAGTTCACCAGTTAAGTTCTCCAAGAGTGTATTTTCCGGTGTGAAATTTCGTGCAAAGTTTGAAGTTGTACTACAAAAACAATTTCTGGCAGTCGCTGCGAATCACTCGAAATCAGACTTTTATACCGTAAAATGAGTGGCAGATAGCGAGGAAACTCCTGAAGTGTATAACACAGAAATTCCCTCGAATATTCTAACGATCAGAGAGGGAAACTCGACAGCAACCGACTCATTTTTTACTTAAAACTGTGCAGAGAGTGACACACAGGATTACGCGCCATTACAGCGCCGAGCTACAAACAGCCAAACAAACTCTCACAACTTCAAAATATTTAACTGAATTTACTCACAGCGACTTTCCTTGCCATTTAAAGATGAATAGAGAAACACTTGCCTTGATTAGTCGTCTATGGAAGTGTAAAAACCGCGAAAGATTAACGATTACCGCCAGTTCGTTCACGAAAATAGTTGACTATAGATCAACTCGACGGATTCCGCCCGCTGTGGCGGTCCGGATGAGAAAATTCCGCCCGCTTTAGGAACCAATGAGATTGCAGGATTTGTTCAATTCCGCCCGCTCACGAGCTCAAAAAAAGATAAAAAGGCATACTGCTGACGTGAGTCGCGAGCAAAAACTATAGCGAGCGTGAAATTGCATTTTAAAATGTTTTCAAAACCATTGTCACCTTTCCTAGAGCCAAAAACAAACAAACGCGTTTTTCAATGTGAGCCGGAGGTTCTTCCTTGCTTTGAACTGAACTACAAGTTCTTGGAGAGGCATAAAAAACCTCTGTCACTCGCGAAAACGACTGACCTTGTACGACTGACCTTGCTTCTTATTCAAGTTTGCCAACGCAATGACAGTTTTGACAGTTGACTTTGAAATGGCTTTCTGGAGCGCGCGCTCAGGATAAAACCAAACAATATTATTATCATTGCTGTTTTCTTTTTTTCTCATTTTACTCAGTTATGCGATTCAAGGAAAATTCATTATCTGACTCGTGAATTCCGCGTTAAATTGCACTTGAAAACCGATATCGCACTCATCGCTTCGCGATTCGTGCGATATCGGTTTTCGCGTGCAATTTATCGCGGAATATCCTCGTCAGGTAATGAATTTTTCTATAATATTGTTTGATTTTGCTAATTACGAGTTCTAAACGTCAAAGTAGCAGACCATTAAGAGTTTCATTTGCAAACTCATGGCCACATAACGAATGAGAATGATTTTCCAGCTCTGTAAATGACATTTTGACACATGTGTAAGCTGACATACCCTAAATATGAAAAAAGTTAAGCCCACGTTTTTCAAATTTACCCCAATGCAACCCATTTTAATCCTCCCCAGTTTGTCCATCCATGTCCCTTCTTGGCTTCATGTGTCTGTCCGTATATTGACCATAAAAATTAGCCAATGAGCGTGCGTGAATTTCTGCAGATATCGTAAAAACAATTTTTTTTTCTTACAGTGTCGGGGCTGGATCTCCGTTTGATACACGCGCGCTACGATAGTGTACTTAAAATATTGAAAACGGAAAATTGTTCCCTCGCGCATGCTATGGAGTCGTATGGAGTAGCAAGGAACACCTTGAGAGACTTCATAGGCATTTGCGAGTTGAAGATACTAGACAAGACGAAATATAAGACAATAACAGCAATGGAGAGGGACCGTTCAGGAAAGCCAGCTGTAAAAACAATAGAGAAGAGATGCAGGGCTGCCCTCAGCGAATATAAAGCGCAGGCCAGAAAATTTAAGGAGGATGGAAGACTACTTCCATTTTTTCCATCGGAAAGCTTTTATAAAGAGTAATAGAGAAGCCCATTTTTCAAAATATCCCTATTTAAATTTTGCGATATTTGGCAGTAATTTCACGTTTATCGTATTATAACCCAGAAAATTACAATGGATGTTCAGCTGACGATTTTTGAGAGACATTTAACAACGGGGGTACAATTAAATTGTTACATTGTTGATTATCAGAAAACCTGTCTGTTAGAATTTTGTTAAATAAGTTGCAAATGACAACGATTATTTGTAAGTTTATAGGGAAATCGGTGAAATTTCAAGATTGTATTCAATCGTTTATGTCGCCAAGGAAACTACGAAAACGTCTAATTTTACCTCGCTAGACTAAAAGGCATTTCCGAGTTGAAGATACTAGACAAGACGAAATATAAGACAATAACAGCTATGGAGAGGGACTGTTTAGGAAAGCCAGCGGTAAACACAATATAGAAGAGATGCAGGGCTGCCCTCAGCGAATATAAAGCGCAGGCCAAGGAAGATGGAAGACTACTTCCATTCTTCCCAACGGAAAGCTTTTATAAAGAGTAATACAGAAGACTGTTTTTCAAAATATCCCCGCCTATTTAAATTTGTGATATTTGGCAGTAATTTCACTTTTATCGTATTTTAACCCAGAAATTTGTAATAGATGTTGAGCAAACGATTTCTGAGAAACATTTAATAACGGGGAAACAATTATATTGTTGATGATATGAAAACCTGTCTGTTAGAATTTGGTCACATGAGTTGCAAATGACAATGATTATTTGTAACTTTATGGGAAAATCGGTGAAATTGTATTCAGTCAATCGTTTATGTTGCCAAGGAAACTACGAAAACGTCTAATTTTACCGCGCTAGACTAATAGGCATTTGCCAGTTAAAGATAATAGACACGAAGAAAACAAACGTATAACAGAAATGGAGAAGTTCTAATCATGAAACACAGCAGTGAAAAAGATCGAGCAGAGATTCAGGGATGCCCATTCCAAATATAAAGCTTAGGCAAACTACTCCCATTTTTCCCATCGGAAAGCTTTTATAAAGAGTAATATCAAGGGATTAATAACTGATCATTCTTATCTAGGCCAAACACACCTTTCAAGTTATTGTACCATTTGTATTTTAATGTTAAACTATTTGTTAGAGTAATTGCGGAATTATTACAATTTTACAGTGAGCCTAGATACGAAGATAACCTTTCGTGCTGCCCAATAGAGTTAATGATATTACTCTTTTTTATCTTTTTGAAACAAGTGAAAAGAAAAGACCATGAATTAAAAATGTAGGAACTGTTTTTTAATGGCATAAAGTAGTTATGTCTATTCTAGAGATAATCTCAGCATACTCACGTTTATTAATATTTTACGGAGCAACATGATTATGTTAGACGAAATTAGATAAATTGTAGCAGAACCTAGAGACAATCTAATTCCTTCAAACGAACTATTTTATAGGACACGACTACACCCGCTTAGCGTGACATCGATAGACCAAATTGAACGACACGAAATTCTCATACCGGTTAGTCGTATAATTTTGCTTTGCTAGATAATTCTTGTGTGTAATAAAAAGTAATAACAGATAATAGTTAATCGCAAGCAATGAAGGTGTTAGTAATATTATATACTCATGAACAATTGTAGTTTCAACCGACAACAAATAAACTTCTATAAGTGAATACCAACATGTGTCAGTGTTGTTCGAAAATACGGCTATCTACAAAAAATTGCCCTGCGAAGCGCAGATGTATTTTTGAACGTAGGTCCTCCCCCCCCCCAGATTTTTCTAAGCGGGTGAAAGTGGAAACTAGAGCCCGAAAAACCGGATACAATCGAAGGCTAACAAAATTATCAAAATACTGTACTTTATTTTCGTCTCCTTGTAATCTCACGGATATATAACTGCACACTAAGGCTATTTTAATTTAACATTCTCCGTGTCTTAGTCGGAGGGTAGGGGTTTTTGTTAAAAAATGGAAAAAAGAGGTTGGCCCCCGCATGACCCATGATACAACAAATCACTCACACAACTTATCATCGTTACAATCATGAAATACGCCAGTTATTTTATGTTGCATAGAACACGGGAAGGCCTAGGAAATTAGCGAAATAAAATATCCCATACGTACGGTTGACTGTAGCCTGCGTCGCATCCAGCCCCGTTCTATACCAGGAAAATATCAAGGGAACTACGCTAGTGAAGGCCACATACCAATGGCAGAGTGAAAAAGTTGCTTAAAAATGAATTCGCTTTTTTGATTTCCTTATCTCGATTGTTTTGTCAAATGCTACCATAACTCCAAATTTTAAATCGTGTATTAGCCTCTCCCCTAGTCAAGGAAATGTAAAATCAAAAAACAGCAAAAACATTAGTGCGATGCATGGGCAACGGGCAAAGTCGAGAATTGCTTGTTTTTCATCAGTTCTATTCCAGCACCTTGTTATTCTTTATCGTTATTATGCTTTTTTCTGCCAACTGTATTTTGTGTATTTGGCCGTATTTTACTTGGGTGCTAGGCAACGACTGAATTTGCGGCACATGATCCGAACAAAGCTATGAGAAATTTGTAAGGTTGACCAAAACAGGATGAAATGCTCATAACTTATACATCTGACAATGCTAATCTACGCTTGTGAGTTACTTCTATTTTCGGTTGAGTAAGACGAAACTACGTTTGGTCCCCAAGTGCTAACGCTAAAACTACAGTGCCATCAGGGGCAACTTGACTGGTTTCCAACGGTAACAATATCAGCAGCCGCGCATTACTTACCATGAAAGCCCGCCAAATTTGGAAGAGACAAACGACCTCGGCCAGCACTAGTATGTTGTTCTCCGCGTTTGTTCTCCGCGTCTGGTGATGAAATTTGGTCGCCCGTTACTCAACTGATAATCGTAATATATATGAACAATACCGTCCGTCTGGCGCGAAAATGTGCTATGATTTTGTCCGCGGACATTATCTGTTCCGAGTAGCAAACAGTTTTTCGAGAGCGTTTTTCCAGTTTCCCTCGAATCGAGAAACCAAAATGGCGGCCTGTCGAACTCAACGATCGGCATCTACGATCTCACGGAAAAATAGGGGACTGTGAACAGTCTAAAATATTTGATGCCTGATTATAATACAGTACACGACAGTCGACCGATATGCCACCGACAGTCGACCGATACTCCACCGACAGTCAATGATTAACGTATCGGTCGAGTGTTGGCCGACATATCGACCGATACTCGACCGATATCTCGACCGACCTATCAATCGACATATCGACCGACATATCTCGGTCGATATGTCGGTCGAGTGTCGGCCGATATATCGACCGATACATCGGCCGACACTCGACCGACGTATCGGTCGATATATCGGCCGATACATCGGTCGAGGGGTGCACAAAATACACACGATCCGAAAAGGTAACAGAGCATTTGCATCTGAATGTCGTATACTGTAGGCAGGTCACTGGCTTGTGCTGCTCCTTATTATCACCTGGCAAAAACCACCCCTGAAAGCCCTAAATAAAGACTGGATAGCTTACCTCTGATACAGCACTTTGTACGGCAAACGACCTTTAAGAAAAAGATTCAAGCAATCCTAGTTTGGCCAAGCCGCACACACGTAGCGCCAATAGATTTTAAGATATTGAAACTCGAGGTGGCCTCTTTTATAAGCTATTTGGCTTCTTGAGGTCTCCTCGCCAATAGCTGTAGCTTATAGATACTTGCCATAAACTAAACTAATAAATAAATAAACATCAATTGTCTCATCAGAAACAGGCATTTCGTTTATTTATTTAACTTCGCCAAGCTGGCAGGGACACCGCAACAGCGAGCGCCAATTACTGCGGGCCCGAGGCACAGGTCAGCGCCAGGGCTGGTCACAGCCAGGGTTCGTTAACGTCCCACACAATAGGCCATATTCGTATTCTCGGTA
>OX419346.1:13555342-13557842 GCA_948470475.1 Galaxea fascicularis
TGTCTTGTGGTTTATTCAGACGCTATTCGAAAGCTCGTCGGTTTTTGTACGAAGAAGAGGTTCGACAACTTTTCCAATGTGAAGAGAATGACAAAAGAAAGATTATTTCAACTTTGCCAATCGATGACATCTACCGAAGTTCTATCGCCAGGGCATTTAACCTGAGAGAAACGTTTTCTAAACTTCTCTTGTTTGGAACGGGAGTGTGCCGAATCGAAGTACTTCAACCGAAAAGCCTTAGTTATATTGGAAGCGGCTTTCACTTTGGCGATGGTTGGATTCTCACAACCGCTCATGTTCTTCGGAATCGCGACAAAGTTAACAACGCAAGGTTTGTCTTCTTCCCGGCGCCAGATCATGAAATTTCCTTCGAAGCGCGACCTCGCAGGGCTATAATTCATCGCTTACTTCCCGTGGGTAGAAGACCTGATTACCATAGCAGAGATATGGTTCTGGTTAAACTTGGCATCCAGTACACGTACGGAAGAAAAAAGAATGATTTACAGGAATGGGAAATAGACGAACAGCAACTTCTCGAACAGTTTAGTTTTTTCGACTTCACTTCCCTAGTAAAGGAAGCATTTACTTTCAATGGTGAAGTACGATTCAGCATGAGACCCAGCAATCCCTTGACGACTATTTATTTTGGAGGTCGGCAGGATGCCATCAAAAAATTTGCTTTCGACATCGCTGTTCACGAGGTCTACAAGCATTCGCCGTTTAAAGTCATTGACTTTGCTGACTCTATTGATAGTGGAGCATCGGGCTGTCCTGTTGTTCAGCAAGTCGAAGGACACTGGGTCCTACTGGGTGTGTTATTTGGGGGCGTCTTTCATGAGACCAAAGACTTTTCAGTTATTACTGGTCAGGCATTGCTGTGGAATCAACAGGTGCTTCATCACATACAAGCGGGTCGAGAGGCTGTCGAAAAGATTTCCACCTTCAAGCCGTACAATGTGTTGATTCCATTCTCAGAGAGAGCTCAGCTCTTGCTTGAAACTAGCGTAAGAGAGGCTGCTGATCTCGCCGTAAAACATCGCATTTTAATTCTGTAAAGAGTAGCATTAGGCGATGGACAGGGGCACCCAACGAGCCAAAACAACCAAAAGCTGTAAAAAGGCATTTTTAAGTACCTTATGGTGTTTGAAGCCTGTTGAAAGAGATTTTTTCATTAGCTAGACGAATCTGATCTGTTGGGATTCCTTAGCTGAAATATTAATTTAATTAGGGAACAAAATCTTTATTTGAGAAATTGCTAGCTAAAGTGAACTTTTCGCGAACTTTCTAGGGAACCATTTGCTTTCTCAAAATGCTAGCTGACGTTTTGACTGCCAATTGCAAAAACGGCAAATATGGCCCTTTCGAAAACGTCAGGGGCTATTATTTCCCTATTATGATCTTTTAGGCCATGTTTCAGTTACGAAAACCCGAGTTCACTCTTTGATCGACACCGAAAACTTAAGGCAAACTACCCTCCGCCGAACGGATATCTATCGGAGCCTTGGATGGACTCAATGTAGGAGAAAAATCATGTCATATCACCATAATTTATGGGCTAATCGTGATACTCGCTGGTTCCGCACCAAAAGTACGTCTAAAGTCCAGCAAAAAGGCATTTTAGTATGTGGTATTTCTTTTCAAAGGCTGTCAAGTTTCATAATCTCGTGGTTTTCAGGACGGTTTCTTTATCAAGGGTTTGTCAAAAATGGAGTATTAACTTAGTCCAAGGTAAAAGCAAGTGCAAAAGCCATCAAACTGAATTAGTAGTCAAAAGTTAATATAAATGATAAGAGTGGTTCCTCACTGTTTTTAAACTACGTGACGTTTCCTTTTCCGAGCAGAACCATGCACCATGCACTATTGCCGTAACAGGAGAACCATAATAACTGTCAACGTATTTAGATTATAACGTATATAAACAGAGGAAAACATAACGCATTAAACTGGTGATGGCATGTGAGTTTGAAATTCATTTTAGAATTATAATTGAATTCAAATTCCCAACAACTTAAGAACCACATCGCGAAGCTATCAGCAACACGAAAATATTACTGTTAAAACAAATGTGAAATAACATTAATTTTTTGTTGGTGTGACGAAACCGCGCCACAAAGGTGGGAACTCTCTAACACTGAACAAGAAAACTACGCATAAACAAACCCGAGAAAACACGCAACAACAATACATAAGTTTACAAGTATTTAATACGACAATTACTCTAAAATATCATGCTTAAAATAAGCATGGCCAGAAATCTCGGACATCACATTTCGTGCGACATACATTCACGCTGTCGCGTAATGGCCTTAACCGCTGATTTCAGCCGTGACCTCCGGGCTCGTATTTTTAGGACAGATCGAGGGGTGAAATACAAATATGTTTATCGTGAAATGAACGCCGCTGGCTAAAGGTATTGCCAAAACGAGCAATGGCCGACAAAATCCACGAAAAATGCTATCGAACGATGCTTTTTGAGGGACATTTGAGGCATATCTGGCCG
>OX419346.1:13562842-13567842 GCA_948470475.1 Galaxea fascicularis
TATAATTTATCTGTCACTGGTCGTTAATTTTTTCCTCTTTTTGTCGGTAGTTGGTTAACCCCATTCAGACCCTCGTTGAACTCACTGGCACAGAATGATTAGGTGTTCAAACCCCATACTAAAAAAAAAACATCTAATATTCTTATTTCTACTGAATATTACTGCTGTAGATATGTTAAGTTGGGGCTTGGCTTGATATATTGTGGAACAGCGTTGGTGACGCAAGTATCCTTGCGGAAGACGTTCACGTTTTTTTATTCACGTTACACTGTAATGTTTTTCTGCATACTTACTGCGCGCGGAAGACTAGTTGGTGCTGCAGTGTTCTATTACATCATACATTGAGCGCGCATGCTTAAGGCAAAGACAGCAGCATTTTGAGTAAGATTACCTTTGTATGGATTTAACTTTTTTAAAGGCAATAAAACTTAGCCTTTGTTGTTAGGAACCGAAATAAAGTACTCCCAGTTTCACATTTACTATGCCAAGACACATCAAGCCCCGAAAGAACCTTGGGAAGTGTAGGAAAATCCGGCCGAGCGCACGCAATGTAACTTCACTCGGGAAAAGCTTGTTATTCCAATTCCTTCAGTGAGAGGGGTATGTTTCAGCCCGCTTTTTCATTTAGCTTTTGAAATTTAGCAGACAGTGTTGACGGATCTAGCCGGAGCACGTGTGCGTCAGACCAAATGCATGCTGTTGTTGTTTTTGACAAGTAAAACTTCAACAAATGAACGTTCTTTCCAATATTCCTTTTGAAAATTTTAATGGTTTGGTCTAATCCGATCGCCCTCCCCGGAAACGGAGAGTAATTTTATCCGGGCCACAGTGGCGTATTCTTTTCATCTAATTATATAATTGAGGTGCTCAGCTGTTATCTACGTTTATGTCGTCATAATCACTTCATACTGCGGAAGATTGTCCTTAATGGTAGGTTTCACGATGAAACCTTCCCGAGCTTACGGAGGACTACTTTTAGTCCTGGTCATAACTCAAGCAGTTGAGTGTCGTTCAATTGTTGGTAAGATTAGCTTGTTTAGGTTTTAACGATTATTTCAGTGATGAGAAAATATCGATAAAAGACATCATACGAAGTTTTTCATAAGGCCGAACATTTTATGGCGATAGTGGAACTGAATTGCGTTTCGGAGAGGATTTGATAAATCTATGTCAAATGTGGCAAGTAAATCGGGATTCTGACGAAATAAGAATTTAAAATTACCAAACCTCTGAAATTTAAAACTCTGTATATACCGTGTATACAGTGGCTAACAAATTAAGTCAGACCAACGAGATCAAGCTCATTTAACATTTATCAATATTTCTTAGGGCTTTCGGTAACGAGTTCCACAGCCTGGCGGCTCCGTACCTCCATGACTTTAAGCCGTAAGATTGTGAAAGTAAATAAGTTTGTGAAAGAAAAGAGCTGGAAACACTTTTGTGATTAGGGAGATCTAAGACGATAGGGTCTTAATTAGTGATTTCTTACTAAACCGCCAAATTTCTCGGATAAGGACGATAAACCGGAGGTCCCGTCTCACAACTCTTCACAATTGATTCTGTGGGACGTTAAAGAACCACTCGGGACGTAACGAACTCTGGCTATGACCAACCCTAGTGTTGCTGGTCTTCGGCACATTTGCATTTAAACGAGCCCTAGCTCATATGGGATATGTGGGTAATTAAAATTACTTACTTACTTACTTACTTACACCGCCGGGACTATATATCGGTTGATCAAGGCGTTAACTATAGAAAAAATCTCTCTCGAGGCCCAGTATTTTGTGATCGCTCCGATGTCCTATCATGTCGTCGTTGGTGTGTCCCATTAAACAGAACTGATTCACCTTTGCCATGGCTTTCACACAGGAAATCAACACCACCAAGATGCTGCAGGTGACCACAAGCATGTCAGGGAGGGAAAATTTAGGGAAGGTGTTAAGGTTGAAATAATCCATAAGCCTAAAGAATTGAAGGTGTTTGTAAACAAGTCACCTACTAGCAGAGAGGAATCTGTTAAGAATGACAGTAAGAAGGACTGGCAACAAATTCAAAGTGAAATGATAAAGAACGGGATCAAAACTAGTTTGAACCAAGGTAAGAACAATGTTCAGGTTATGAATCTCTTAACAGAGGACAATTATTTACATTGTCAACTTAGTTCATAAACCAAATTCTACACAAGGATGTTATTCTGTTAACTACAAGTGATTATACGCTTTAGTGTTAAACAAGAAATTCTCAAGAATTTTGAAGCGGCCGTTTTGGCCATTTGGACCGCCTTTATGCTTAGAATGTAGTTCAAGTCGATCGTCATTTAATTTTAAGTAGACACTTCTGGCCAAGACACTTTTAGTAGCGTGATGCGTGACGATTAACTTGTTACGTAATAGACGTATTCAGCTAACGTGTTTACATCCTTGTTGCCACCCAATTCAGATCATGTGATGATTCATTTGGGAGGTAACCATTGTGCAATTTGTCACACACAACACATGGAAGTATGAACAAACAGAACAATTGTAACCTCCCAAATGAATCATCACATGATCTGAATTGGGTGGCAACAAGGATATAAACACGTTAGCCGAATCCCTCTATTTGGCCACCGTCTTACAAATAAACTCAATAATTAAGGCCTGATTTAGCCAGTTTCACCTTGGATAGGTTCGATAGGTTTTTCTTCGGTTTAATTTATGAAAGAATTGCTTTACGGTTCGGTGTCTGTCCATTTCATCTGTGGACTCTGGACAAAAGCCCTACTTTTTCAGCAGAATGACAATAACCTGCAAATGTTCACTTCATTATTTATTCATAGAGGGCCTGGCCGAAAGGTACGCGTATCCCCTAACGATCAGGAAGCCCCGGATTCAATCCCTGGCAACGGCAACCTCCTTTGGTTTTTCATTTTTCTTTTTCTTTGTGTTCTGCTTTTTTTTTAAAGTATTACTTTGACTAATCGTTGAGCCTTAGAGCGATTTTTTGCAATTTTACTTGGAGATTCAATAGGTATTTAGTAGAAACAAACAGCCCAAACACCAAATGACCGGCCTTTCGATTTCTTTGATAAGTCGGGGAAATCGACGATTTAATCACATCCAGGTTATTATATTTTGATCAAGATGTGTTGTGACATACCCTAGACCGTTATCTTTTTCTTAAAATCAAGCTGCATTTTACGCAGGCCATAGTATACGAAGCGCTCTGTGGCTGTCGGCACTATCGGTTTATATTCCGTGACTATCAACTTGTTACGTGACACGGTGTTTGCTTAAAAAAATGGGTATTACTAGAAGCGGCACGTCGCTAAGCGACGGCCGCTTAAAAAAAGGGTATTACTGGAAGCGGCACGTCGCTAAGCGACGGCCGCTTAAAAAAAGGGTATTACTAGAAGCGGCTCGTCGCTACGCGACGGCCGCTTAATGATATGTTTTTTTTTCAAATCAAATCAAATCAAATTTATTGAAAACACAAAAGATACATAATTAACAAAAGATACACTAACCCGCAAATAGCATAGCCTAATCTAGGCGGGTAGTGTAGTTGATTAGTCAAAATAGGGACTTCAAGGAAATCGCTACGACCTCTACTACGGCGGCCGGAAGTAAAAAAAGCCCAGAAATGACACAGTGCGCGTGCTTGGAAATGACCTTTAGCCGTAGCGCCAAATCATACAACGTGAAGAGCTGTCTTCTGGCGCTACTACGTAAGCATTAAAGTCGACTCTTCTCCTATTTTTTACAAACACTGGTTTTAAAAGCTATCATAGACTGTTTTTCACTTTATCAAGGAACTATTCGAGGCTTCTGGTTTTCCAGTAAATACGTTTTCCCTACGTTTTCTCATTTTGAGATTTCGATCCACAACCTAGTGTTCCGTGGCCGCGTAAAAACCGCCAGAAGAAACAAAGGGGAGACGAAACCCGTAAGCACGAATATTAGCAACAAAGATAAATCTCACTGAAGGTTATTTAAACAAAAATAAAATATCTAAAACGTTGAATTTTTTGCTTGTTGTTAAATACGGTACATAAGATAAGATAGGATAAGATAGTTTATTAAAAACTCATAGCAGCAATATACAAAATATAAGCCTGAATTACTGAGCTATGTACAAAATTATATAATACTAGAATATAAGTTCAATAAATACTAATGGATAGACCAAATAAACGCAATTTTCAAACACAACGCAGACATGTTTTTATTTTGCTTGACCTCGTGCCCCCACTCGCGCGCGCGCTCATGGGAAATTTAAACCAAAACCTGGAGCGAGGCTGCCACCGGAAGTGGCCGCTCCATCCTCCCCCGCCGAGTGAGTTACAAAGAACGAACTCCTGAGAGAACAGTTCCTAGGTTCAACATAACAACAACAATAAGCAATCTTTAAACAAAGATGTCTTAAACGTTTACTGTCCTCAGAGCTCTACTGTTCATTTAATCAAGCAGACGCTTCCAACAACCACAGCTTAGCAGCTGGGCGCATCAAGATTCCATTTGTAGTCTTCATGGCTCTCTTAACTTGCTTCACCAGTGACTCAAAGATTCCTCCCATATGAGGGGATGATGGTGTGTTAAAATACCATGCAATCCCTTGCTGGGCTAGCTCACTTGCAACGCTTTCTTGATTTAACGACTTCAGTGGTTTCTCTAGTTCTCTCTTAGCTCCCACAAAATTGGTTCCGTTATCGGAACGCAATGTCCTAGGATTGCCTCTACGGCTTCGAAATCTCCTCAAGGCCACGATAAACGAATCAGTACTTAAGTCTCCTGCTAGCTCTAAATGGACCACGCGGGTGGTTAGACAGGTAAAGGTGCATCCCCACCTTTTTTCGGTGCTTCTTCCTTTCTTAACATTCATAGGACCAAAATAGTCCACACCAGTGTTTGTAAACGGAGGTTCAAAAAGTGCAAGTCGCTCTCCGGGCACGTCCGCCATTACAGGCACCTTAGGCTTGGTTCTCCTTCTCCTACAGTACAGGCAATCATTAACGATCTTCC
>OX419346.1:13575342-13577842 GCA_948470475.1 Galaxea fascicularis
TTCAAACATTCGCTTTACTTTGTTGACCCTAACACGATCTCCCACCTGAAATTTAAATCGCACACGCTTGTCAACTACATTGCCATTCAAAGTATCCCACACTTGAGCTTCATTGGTTTTAGTCACATGACTTGGTTTCATCTTGATGCTACGATGGGAGGTGTTATTGCAAGATTTGAATAACTGGGGTACTACGTCGATATAGGTCAGACTGTTTTTAGCTGTGAAGTACTTGTACATCTTGTTCTTAAATGTACGGTTGAGACGCTCCACCACTGACGCTTTGAGCCCAGAGTTGACGGTAAAAAAGTCAGTGTTCTTCTCGCGAAGAAAGTTTTAAAACAGCCGGTTTAGAAATTTAGCGCCTTGATGCGTTTGAAGCTTTTTTCGTTTATGACCAGAAGATGGAACCGTCTGAAAACCTTTGACTAGTTCATGGCCTCGTTTTGTCTTTAAAGGCACCACCCAAGCGTACTTGCTAAAGACGTCCATACAAGTCAGTAGGTATTTATATCTCTTGTCGTATCGACTGAGATTTTGAAAGTCGACCAGATCTGTTTGAAATTGTGCATCAATACCAGGAACAATGATGCGACTTCCCTTGTGTCTTCGCGCAGGTTTATGAAGCGTGTAAACATCTTGCTGACTCAACCAATATTGAACTTGTTTCCGAGAAATCTAATTCTTTCCTTTTTGTTTGACACTCAGTACACGGCATCTAAGCCACCGAAACTTGCGGGTTGACTTGGATCGAGATAAATGCTGGACAGCGTTTTTTCCATGGCAAAGTTCGGAGTTTTGAACAGTAACTTGCTTCCCACTACATTATTGAGCCCATGGAATACTGTTGGAATGTCAAATCTGGTGCTTTTAACCTAAAGTGCACGATCGTTTCACCATCTTGCTAAATAGCTAGGTACCCCTCCCCACTAGGTCAGGAAGAATGTTTCCCCCCTGGCTGAATTTGGGATGAGCCAATAGCTAAAATTGATCAGCACGTCGAATAATATGTCCATGCCAAATTTGGTGCTTTTAACCCAAAGTTCACAGTCAAGGCAGTGTCAGGAAATTCGTCTGGGTACTTTCCCATGATCTTCGTCGCTTTACAGTAGATCACTAGATCAAACGTGATAACGACATCCTACTGATCAAAGCCAGCACACATATGTTGTGCTTTCTTTACGACCGTATCAACCGTGATAAGCGCAGTGGATACCCCCCTTATCATTGGAAAGTATCCAATCACAGTCGGCAGCCTGGTTTCTAGAAAGACCAAGGTATTATATCCACTCACAGCCTGGTATGGTCTGCTAGGTTGTTTCTTCTTCCTCTTTTCGATATTCGCGTGAGGTCTTCTTCATGGAACAACTTCGTTGGGGAAAGTCGTCAGTTGGCTGCTCATGTTAGGTCCACCGTGCATGATAACTTAAATTCATCTGTTGTGTCAATACCTCAACACATTGCTCTAAATTACCAAGGAAATCTTTTACAGCTTGTACCTTGACGTGGGCAGAACACTCCGAGGTTTCATCGTAGATAATACTTCTTTCAAGAGATCTCTTGATCTCTTTACCTGCATGGTCAGCATGTACTACTGTTAACAGTATGGGTCCGAACAGCTTTTTCCGATGAATGACGAGAGTCGAGGCATGAATGGTGTAGATCCTGTCATATGACGGACACTGATAGGAAGGCCCATATGTTTCGGGAGCATAAGTGGCTGAACCCGGCCATGAGACGAGCAGTGTATTGCATCTTGGGCCAGACAGCGGACTTTCCTTTAATCAGCATCGTTACTGCTAGCGTCCACTTCCACATCATCATTCATGACCATCCAGCACTATACCTCTTGCTGTCGCCAAATCTATATCTTTGAAATGAGCTGGGTATATGAATATGCCTGTACACTTTTTTCTTTTTTCTCTTTTAATAATTCATTATTAATTTGGGTCGGAGAAGGATCTCGAATGGATTGGCTTCAGTTTGCTACTTGCGGAGCTGATAGTATATTTCGTTGCTCCGAATTGCAGAAGCATTCGTAACATCTTGTAATGAAGTAGAACGCGAGTACACAAACTCTGGATTAGACTCCTGATAAGGCTGATGCAACACAATATAACTTCTTGAAAATGGCCTTCCAATGGACCGATCAACCCCCCTTTTTACTAACAGTTCATTGTATTTCTTCAGCAAGGAAGACATATCGTAAGCTTTATCACAGTCTAGTTCCTTTTCTGAAGTCACAAGCCATTTCCCTCCTTCCTCTTTAAAGGTCGCCAGAGATTATATTTTAGATTTGTTGACGTAGGACGCAAAACAAGTTTAATGGCATCTCGCCTCTGCTACAACTAAGTCGTTGTTGACACTCAGCAGCACACGGGGCATGTCTTGGCTTAACGTATGTTTTAACATACATGCTTGTTTATGTAAATGTACTATGAGTAACTACCGAGTCATGAATATCCTAAAGCCGTTGGCAGTTTCCCCGATTTTCGACCGC
>OX419346.1:13583951-13596451 GCA_948470475.1 Galaxea fascicularis
GTATAATCTAAGGTTACAATCAAATAATCCAAGTAAAATAAGAAACTATCCAGGGAATATAAACAACGAAGGCGACAAATCATAACACGGCAAAATAGCGCGACATCCTATCTTCAAACAATAAATTATTTTCTAATTCGAAATCAAAGTCCGACAAAATCACGAGCAAAAGTGTCAGGTAAATGGGAGAAGGGTTCTTCTGTAAAAGTTTGAAATTCAAACGGTAATTGTTCAGGTACAGTCTCCTTACGTTTGCGAGCAGCTTCTTGGCGTAGCTGATCGTGAGTTCAGCGCGACGGCGACATTGTTGGCTATTACGTTCCTTTTCCTGCGCAACCTCCTCTTCCATTGCTGACATTTCCGTTCCGCTCCTTTCTGCCGAAAAAAAACGTCCGAGAGTCAGTCGTTGCAGACACGCGCTCCTCCACGTCAGTTGTTTAGCGTTCCTAGACACTCGAAAAGAGTGACTCAGCCTTATAAATTAAATGGACGAATGTTTTGTGCTCATTTCTTATTAAACCTCCATCGAGTTACGACCGCGAGAGAATGATGCATTTTTGTCAATTTTGTCGGGGAGCATTTAGCCGAAAGGTTCGTAAAACTTTCTCTTCCTTACTTCAAATGTTACGTTGTCGTCATCAGTCGATGTTTCTTTAGTAATATCTTCCAAGTCAAACAGACTGTTCTTTTTCGCCATCAAACTCACTGCCTCGTGTCGAATTCTGTTGAACTTACGGCTAAATGCTCCCGACAAAATTGACAAAAATGCATCATTCTCTCGCGGTCGTAACTCGATGGAGGTTTAATAAGAAATGAGCACAAAACATTCGTCCATTTAATTTATAAGGCTGAGTCACTCTTTTCGAGTGTCTAGGAACGCTAAACAACTGACGTGGAGGAGCGCGTGTCTGCAACGACTGACTCTCGGACGTTTTTTTTCGGCAGAAAGGAGCGGAACGGAAATGTCAGCAATGGAAGAGGAGGTTGCGCAGGAAAAGGAACGTAATAGCCAACAATGTCGCCGTCGCGCTGAACTCACGATCAGCTACGCCAAGAAGCTGCTCGCAAACGTAAGGAGACTGTACCTGAACAATTACCGTTTGAATTTCAAACTTTTACAGAAGAACCCTTCTCCCATTTACCTGACACTTTTGCTCGTGATTTTGTCGGACTTTGATTTCGAATTAGAAAATAATTTATTGTTTGAAGATAGGATGTCGCGCTATTTTGCCGTGTTATGATTTGTCGCCTTCGTTGTTTATATTCCCTGGATAGTTTCTTATTTTACTTGGATTATTTGATTGTAACCTTAGATTATACACGATTTTTACTGTTTCAATTCTGTCTGTTTTATTATCGCACGTGCGTCCAGCGCGTCCCTAGTAACCGTTACTAAGCGCATTCATCGCATGGTGATCGAGCTTGTGAGTCCAGGGGTCGTCGGTTCGATCCCTGACACCTTCCATGTTTCTTTCTTTTTCCTTTTTAACGGAGTCATCTTTTTTTTACCTCCCTCTCGTAGGTACAAGAGTTCGTGAGAGGTCTTATATTAGCGGAGGGCGACTTTTCTCGACCATGTTAAAACAACGGGGCGACTTTTTTCGACCTTGTCAAAACATGAGAGCGACTTTTCTGGACCTTGTTAAAACAACAGGGCGACTTTATTCGACCTTGTTAAAACATGAGGGCGACTTTTCTCGTTTGAAATTCACTGCATTTTTTAGAGCCACTCTGAGTAGTTTGAGAGCTCCTTTGCGCCAACTCAGAGCAACTCTGAGCGCTGGATCAGAGGTAGATAGTTTCTTCTTTTTATCTTTTCCTCTGCGAGAGTTCACGCGTGTATCCTCGTTTTGTGTCACGTGACGCGTGACGGAGAGACCTCTCTAAAAGAGGCGAGTGTCTCCTCATTTTTCTCTTTTCGCCTGGAGCAAGGATCGGGTGAGGATCAAGCCGTCTAACCCTACAACAATAGCGTTCCACTGTCTCGCTAACAATAGCGTTCCGCCGTCTCGCTAACCCTAACCGACATGCCTTAGCGGGCAGGTCCACTAACCCTAGAACAATAGCGTTTCATCGTCTCGCTAACCCTAGAACAATAGTGTTCCCCCGTCTCGCTAACAATAGCGTTCCGCCGTCTCAAATCCGATCACGTAATGCGGCCGTGCTGACATCGCTGTTGTGGGATTCTTCGGATGAGGACTGAACTCCCTTTTTCGTTGTGTGATGCGGGCCGCACCGGGTTCGGCTTCTCTGAACTGTGGTTTTGTTTTTCCTGTTTGCCTTGTTGTTGACCACTTTTTCCAAAACAATCAAGGAGCTGCCGTTGTTGTCAATAAAAAATCGTATTTTTCTCAGTTTTACTTCCTGTTTTATTCATTTCCGGGGCTTTCTCCTTATTTGGAGGTCGCCATTAGTCACGTGAAACCCGCCATCTTGAACAATTAAGAAATTCGGCTTCTGATTGGTGGAATCGTACCACGTGGTATAAAATACTCGATTCTGATTGGTTAGGGTCCCTTCATGATAAACATTGTGAATTTTCTTCTCAGGGACGGTAGGGCACTCGGCCCCACCACACGTTCCCGCTTGTAAATAGTAGGATTTTCGACAATTATAACTTGTTTTCATTTCAATTCACGTGTCTGTCCTTTGTGCGCATGCGTTCTCTCCCCCCCCAAAAAAATCTCGCCTCCCACAAGTGTCCCCTTTTCCCTCCCATCCAACCTAACCCTAGCCCCTACCAGACACGGGGAGTTAGCTCAGCGGTAGAGCTTGGACTTTGCGAGTCCCAGGCCGTCGGTTCGAGTCCGGCACTCTCCAATTCTTTTCCAACCCGATGACATCACTTCCGGTCCCACACCCCTAGCAACCCCTCCAATCAACTCTCCGTTGCTAGGGCTATCCGATAACGTCACTTCTGGTTACATCAAAATCCCGTCGCTAAGGCTCAGCCAATCAGAATCACCTGTCAAACTCGGACCAGGTAAGTCTATCTACTACTCATTTCAGCGTCTGAAATCTATATTTTGACTTCGTCAAGAAGGACATGTGGCAACTGCTTTTGATGAGAACAAATCAGTCCAGGAATGGGCTTTTTCTGGCGATGGATGAGGAAGTAGAGAAAGCCTTGTGTGTCTTAATTACCGTTTTTATACTAGACGTTAAAGTCGTAAACGTTAGTTTGAAGTAAGCGATAAAGCATCCAACATTGCCTGCTGATTTCCCTTGATATAAATAAAATAATGCTTAGCTACGTAACTTATCTTGGAAATAAGGACCAAGACTCTATAGTTAAACAGTCGATGTTAACGTCAATTGACCTTCGTTCTCATAGAAGAAGTAACGTTTATTCCAGTCTCATAACCATTCACCACTACTATGATCTCCCTGAATTCGATATTAGTGCCGGCATTAGATAACGATATGATTAAACGACATTTGTACATCGTGAAAAAGAGATATATCTTCAGCATTCAAACAGACTAGATTTTTTTGTTACTTTCAAAAACAATTTTGCACCCTCAATATTTTTAGATATAACTAATGAACTTCTGCGAAAACATTAGGAACCTCGCTTGACCTTTATGCGAATAAATACAATATCGTCAACCTCATTCCCAGGGTCCTCTTCTTCCCGTCCCATGGAGCGAGAAAGGACGGGAAGGAGAGGACCCTGGGAACGAGGTTGCGATATCGTAAGGTTTATTACGTGTATTTAGTGATCTCCACGCTACTTGTTTGCTATGGAAGAAGTGTTCTCCGGTACGGAAAGTGATAATACTGCAGATACTGTGGAATTCAGTCAAGATGAATTTGACACAGTGTCGAAGTAGAGGCCGGAGACGTTGAAGCGAGTGGTCGAAGCTATGAAAATGAAGACTATTCGTTCAAGCCATACACGGATGAACCGCTTCCAGATGAAGAGGACGAGACCCTTACTGGGTTTGAAGTCGAAGATTTAGTTGATTAAAAGATATTTTACATTATGGTCATTTGTTACCTGACCACCAAATCATTTTACTTTTCTGATTTCAGTGCAATGTGGAATATAGCTTCTGGGCCTGTCCTTTATTTTACACCAATATGTTATTGTTTTTCGTGGTGGTAGTGAGCAACACCCCGAATGTATTGAATGAGATTTCCGCACAGCCCCATACATCTGTTATGCATGCAACTCTATTCATATTAACTGTTTATGTGTAATAGTTTGCATGCATAATGAAATGTGTGGGGCTGTGCAGAAATCTTACTGTGTGCAGTTGTAAAACGTCTATAAAGTACTACTCCGATGCTAGCAACACAGCATAAAGTATACAAATTATTTTTTGCAGATTTATATGCAGGAAACAGGTTACCTTTTTTTGGCGTGACTAAGGTTGTACCATGTGTGACATTTCATATGCGGGACATGTTTATTTTAGGGATCACATATTTACAAATGCTGTTACTCCTTTCTATTTTTTGGACAGTTTTCAATAAACCTATGTCCTCTCATAGGGTTTTTGGAAGCAGAACATAGTGGGCGAGCTCTTGTAGACTGGTCCCTGCTTTGCCCTTCTGGCTGATCTGCCATTGTGAATAACTACTCGATATTCCCGTGTGCAGTGAGATCCCTCCGTCTTGCCTTTGCAAATCTCACGATCTATGAGAATAAACCAAAATAACAGGATAAGAAATAA
This sequence comes from Galaxea fascicularis, assembly GCA_948470475.1. Taxonomy (NCBI): domain Eukaryota; kingdom Metazoa; phylum Cnidaria; class Anthozoa; order Scleractinia; family Euphylliidae; genus Galaxea; species Galaxea fascicularis. The sequence continues at coordinate 13,588,631 of OX419346.1, forward strand.
AATCTGACAAAAAAATAACAAAACGAGGTCAATGAGTACTGGGGAGACGAAATAATAAAATCTATACACCTCGAGCACTTGTTACAAGTGACAAACTACGTGCCTTGCCATTAGCTGTTCTCTGCTCTTCTTCGAAGGTACATATCGTCTTCATTGCAATTCTCTCGGCTTATTATGCCTCGAGGGGAAGACATTAACACACACTTCATCTCTTTTGAGCTCCCTCTTCATCTTTACAACTCCTAAATTAGGGGCCCTTATGAAGTCATCTTCTCTGAAATGCGCCGAACACAGCGAGGAGGTTTTTCCCGGCACCCAGTTCTTTCTTCTTTCGAGGATGAAGTTTACCCACCAATTTCGTCTCCTCTGTTTTATCGGGCATATTTCGCCATAAAATTCGGAATTCGATGCAGACTGATGTTGTTTTCTGGATCATTAACGTTGCTACAAAGTGCAGCAACGCACCTTTCCACATGTAGACAGCTCTGAAGCAAAACTCCCACTTGTAGTCACGACTCAAATCACGTGTTCCTGAACCTACGTCACGACTCACTTCAAACCGAGGAAAAATTGGCGGCAAATTAAAAATTATAAAAAAAAATGCGTTTTATGCAAATCGAAAATTTTTTTCGCAGAGGTTCATTAGATGAAATGTAGAATTGGATGAGCGAAAATTTTTTTTTTGACATTATGGGCACTTAAAGTTTATTTCGGGACCACTTCCGGTAGCTCCGGTTGTAAGAGGACGTCTGCTGTAATGTTATGGCCAATATGTTTCCACACGGGAGAGATACACAGATCGTGTGTCAAGTTGTCAAGGAGGTTAAAACAATAAAGAAGTTCAAACAGTCATCTCTAAAAGTGATCGCGGTCGCCTATAACATCCAGGAGGCCTTAATAATGTTTTTAACTTTATTTAAAATCTCAAATCGGCACGCGCAAGTTACATTGCGTATCAATTTTGAATCAGTTAGTTTTGATTTGAAAAATGTGACGCACGCGTTTTCAGTTGTATTTCCATTGATGAGGAGGTAGCAGCCTCGAAACGTCTCGGGGAGTTTATCTACTGCTAAAATTTTCACTTCATTTGTTATCTACTAATATAAGCGCTACACAGTTTCATATACCAGTTTCAGTTATTACCTAACGAGAGCTTCCATCTCTCATGATTTGACATAAAAACTTTTGGTAGTTTGAAGAAGTGGTCGCTCGCGAGAGGTGGTCAGAAAGGGAAGTTCGGCTGTAATACTGTAGTCATGGAGGGCACATTACATTTGGGCTGACAGGTTCACAAAACTGCTTGAACAGAGTCGTCTTTTTTTAAGTAATCAGCTGCCCAAAATACATTGCAACCTTACCAACTAAGGTTGAAGTAAGTTCAGGGTGCGTCCTTTTGAAAGTCGCTTATTTCCAGGTATACTAAAACGAGTGAAATATGCGAGTACAATGCAATAGTCCCTGCATGTCATGTCTGTTCTTAGATGCTAGCTAATAACTGCGCACTTGTGTTATACTGAGGGGCTATTCGTTGTCTGGTTCTTTTAGGTCTGTTAAAGAATACAATAACTGGGAATAGATGATATACAAAGTGCACAATGTTCATACCATAATTCCGGCTTTCAAAATGGAAACCGCTAACAGCTTTACGAGACAAATTGACATTGGGCTAATTGTACTAAAAAGTATAATCAATCGAACAGACAGTGTCGCCTTTGCCGTTGCCGCCGTCGTTGTCGTTGGTTGAGCCAAAGTCTGACTTTTTTTTTAAAGTTTATTCAAGAGTACTCGCAAATGGGTGGGGTCCTGTTCGGAAAGTTTAGGAGGACGGTTTTAACACGCATGTTTGGACAGAAGTTAACGTGAAGAAACATGTCAAATGACTGAATCCGATAATCTTTGCTCTTTTGTCTGACTAATATGCTGCCTTGGTCGGACAGTTCTCCCTGCAAGAAAAAAAACGCCACCTCTACAACTTTATTTCATATGGTCTGCTAGTCAGCTAAAACCTCTGTCGTGGCTCAACATAACGTTTCGAATTTCTGTTCACTTGTTAATAAGGCAATGCTATCTTTGATTTGCCAGTAACTGTGAGCAAGGATTCTATTGAGGCAAACCTGTACAACAAGAGTCGTATCCGTACTACGTTATAGTCTATTATTATATGGCTAGTGTTTGTATACGATATAATGCGCGCTCTGATTGGCTAAGCGAAGCGAAGCGCTAGGGCATTATTCTCCCGTAATGCCCATGGGCCGATTACGGATGATGCAAATTAGGAACAAAAACAACAAAAAGTCATCCAAAGGCCACATTTGTTTTATTTACATTGAAAATTGGTGCCTCTAGAGCACAAAACTGAAAACACGACCAGGAAAACTGTTAGTGAAACGTTTGACCTGAGTTTGGTAAAAATTAATGAATAGATTACCGTGAAGCCACGACTAGCGCTTGAACTAATTTTTTTCCCTTAGAACCGTTATGTTAGCCATATAATAAACAAACTTAATAACCTCGACCGTTCGGTCGTTACGGGAAAATCTCAAACCTCGGCCTAGCTGAATTGACCTCGCTATCGCTCGGTCAATACGGCAAGGCCTCAGTTTGAGATTTTCCCGTAACGACCTCACTCTTGGTTATTAAGTAGTTAGTATTGATGCAATCCAAGTATATTACCTTCTCCAGTAATGCAAATGTGACTTCACCAATTAGCGGTAGCTTAAAATCTCTTCATTTATCCTCTTCTAAGATTTAATGAAAACACTGCGCCATTGTCACATTTTAGATCCAAATTCGAATATGGAAGTTTCTCTTTCAACCGTAATGAAGCTCAATATATTTTGACAGTAGGAAATGAAAGGCAATTTGTTTACAGATGGTGTTGTTACGGAAATGTACCGGATGCCGAACTTGAATCTGTGAAGGTGGAGCACACCAATTACTCACCAAAGAAGTCTGCAATAAAAGAGGCCCGTATCAGAGAAGGAAAGCGAAAGTCTTTGGAAAACAGGAAAGTTCTCAGGAGATTGAGCGCGGACCAAGGTGCAAGCACAGTCAAGGAGGAACTCGCTATTGCCTGCTCTGTCATTTCACCGAGCATTAACACACGAAGGAAGAACTCAGAGGCACTACACACGAGAGCGGTAAGTTATGGCAAGATGAAATAATCAACCAACTCGAAAGCTTTGCTACTTTGGCTGTTGCTCAATGGCTCCAAAATTGTACGTATAGTTGTATAATTTTATCATTTCATTTTCTATAGTTTCCTTTTTTCACTTCTCCTTTGTACCGGCGGGGAGGCTCATCGTCTCGCTTAGGGGTGTATATTTCGGATTTTGGTGCCACTTAGCGTGTTCTGGGCAAAACGCCATTATATTCAACCGTGAAGGTCTCCTTTAGGGTTGCACACGAAGAACTATAATATGTAGTGTATGATGTATATAATATATAGATTTAGACAAGCCTAAAAGCGGAGCTCCACAGTTATTTCCTTAATATTAGCATTTACAGATAAACTAATATGGCAATGCCACAGGACTTCAACCATGACTCCAGTAAGGACCATATTGTGATTTTCGAATTATCATCGGTCTTTGTGGTAGTGGTGGGCCGATGATCGGTTGTAATCGAAACTTGATCGAAAAGTTCAAACGATGCGACAATCGATTATTCTTTTTTCATAAAATATGCATTTGGAAAAAAGACGACCATTTTTAGTCCAAACAGCATGAAAACAACAAAAGGTTAGAAAACAAAGCACGATGCCAGCGAATATTTCTTCGGCGTTCCTTGTAGAAATTGGAAAACTAAGACAAGTAACAAACATAACTCGTAGTCACAGAGACGAATCACTATATGTCATATAAAAGACCTAACAGGAGTATTAACCTGCGGACAGTTTAAGTCAGTCAACAATCACTCCGAACGCAGAGCTAAAGCAGAAGCCGTCAGTTCACACAAATTCAAAAGTATACGTATTCATTTGCTAAGCAGATACAAATCCTTATCGGGCCTTGAAGTTTTTCACCGTCCCATGTCTACCAAGGAAGACTCTTCAATTAAGGATTTTTAGCGGCAAAACCGTCCAGTTTAATCCACAGCAAAAGTCAGCAATCGAAGACAGCGCCTGCATGATTGAAACCCTGCCAAACCACACGATCTTTTCTCTCGCAGATCCGTAAACTATAAAATAGCAAAGCCAGGCAATTCAATTTGCTGCTCTTAACATCCAAAGGTTGATTCTCATCGGTTTAAACAAAAAACGAACTGAGAAGTAGTCAAGGTACGCGGCAAATTGTTTACAGGACGGAGATCTGTTGATCCTGGCGAAAACTTACGCCTCGTTTTGGCTTGGCTTGAGCCTGCGATCAAATTGAAAACGAGTACCTGGTCAGCGGTCAACTTAAAAAAAAAACAGCTGACCTCGACAGCTCATAACTTGAGCCCGCAATATGGTCACGTGATACTGGTCAGCGGATACGTTGTTTTGACAGGTGTCAATTGACGTTGACATGGATGTCTAATATTGAAGATGTCCGCAGTAAACTAGATGGTCAGCTGGAGTATGGCCGCCATGTTGGATTATTATTATTATTATTGTTAGGGTATTATTAATTATTGTGTGACGTCGTCGTCGTCGTCGTCGTCGGTCGCGCCCACGAGCAATACCGCTAGCCAAGATTACCATGAGAAAAGCAGTTGACGGGTTTCTATAGGTATGGGGCTCCGCTTTGCGGCCCTTCGGGCCGCTGGAGCTCCGCTAATAATAATAATCCAACATGGCAGCCATACTCCAACTGGCCATCTAGTTTACAGCGGACATCTTTGATATTAGACATCCATGTCAACGTCAATTGACACCTGTCAAAAAAACGTATCCGCTGACCAGTATCACGTGATCATATTGCGGGCTCAAGTTAGAGCTGTCGAGGTCAGCTGTTTTTTTTAAAGTTGACCGCTGACAAGGTACTGGTTTTCAATTCGATCGCAGGCTCAAGCCAGACCAAAACGAGGCGAAACTTTTCGCCAGGGTCAACAGATCTCCGTCCTGTAAACAATTCGCCGCCTACCTTGACTACTTCTCAGTTCGTTTTTTGTTTAAACCGATGAGAATCAACCTTTGGATGTTAAGAGCAGCAAATTTTGCTATTTCATAGTTTACGGATCTGCGAGAGAAAAGATCGTGTGGTTTGGCAGGGTTTTAATCATGCAGGCGCTGTCTTCGATTGCTGACTTTTGCTGTGGATTAAACTGGACGGTTTTGCCGCTAAAAAAACCTTAATTGAAGAAGCTTCCTTGGTAGACATAGGAAGTAAAACAAAGTGACGGTGAAAAACTTCAAGGCCCGATAAGGATTTGTATCTGCTTAGCAAATGAATACGTATACTTTTGTGTGAAATGACGGCTTCTGCTTTAGCTCTGCGTTCGGAGTGATTGTTGACTGACTTAAACTGTCCACAGTTTAGTACTCCTGTTGTGTCTTTTATATGACATATGGTGATTTATCTATGTGACTACGAGTTATGTTTGTTACTTGTCTTAGTTTTCCAATTTCTACAAGGAACGCCGAAGAAACATTCGCTGGCATCGTTCTTTGTTTTCTTGTATAAGAAAACAAAGTAGTCGCTCATAAGTAGTCGCTCATAAGGAGGCAGTTCAGGCATGGTTCAGGCTTTTGTTGTTTTCATGCTGTTTGGACTAAAAATGCTCGTCTTTTTTCCAAATGCATATTTTCGCTCCAATATTTCATTTTGGAGCCTAAAACTCTTCGTTTTCCCTGCTGTCGCTCATTTTTTTTGGGCAAAGAATTGGTTGAAGAAAAGCCAAGCGAAGTCCGGACGGTTTATATCCTCGGCTTCGCTTTGTTGACGTCATTGGAAACTCGCAAAGAGTAATCGACAACTCATTGCCAAACGTAAACACGATTTTTAACAGCTACAACATTGGAAATGCCAGCAATAATATGTTGTCCCTCAAAAGCAATTCTCGTTGTTAGTTAAAAAATCCGCGCAGATTTTCAAGGCTATTGCAGTGAAAACTTCGTCCTTTGTTCAATGTTTACGGCTGGAAAATGTTTTTCAGAAACCCTGAATCAGATGTTATCATTAACAGTGATGTCAAAAATAATACCACCCACGACTTGTAGGCAAGGTTTGTTGTTTGCAATATTTGTAATTGATCGAAGTCAAGGATAAAACCGTTCTCAACATCACTAGATAATTGCAGTTGATCACCTGAGTTGATTCATGGCTAAAATACTATGCTCGATCAGTCTGTCGCAGTCACTTTTCTCAAGGAAAAGTAAAGTCGATTTCGCTCAACGTTTCCATGTTATTGTAAAAAGGATGGCACTTTCTATCGTCTTTACTGTAATAGATGATAAGAATGACACAATAAAATGTTCAAAACAACAAGGCGAGCAAAGTACTTTTGTTCATTTATGGGCGGTGTCGAAGAGAGCTCACTTTGAGGTTTTATCGCACTTTCGCTGTCAAATATTTTTTGATAGATTAAAGTGTCACCGATACATGTCGGTTGTGAAGTTGGTTTAGGGCCGATCCGCACTAGCGACAAGTCTGTTTTGATAAGGTGCAATGACTGACAGAATTTGTCAATCAAGTCACATCGCCAGTGCGGACGCAATTTCGCAAGGCGACAAAATTTTGCTGCACCGAACAAACTTCAAACGTTCCGTCGGCCTGCCTCAGGGGCACGCCAATGTGCGACGAACGAAGTTAAAATAACAACTTTTGTTTTGATCAGAACTGAATGTCAAATAATGCGATGTAGTAAAGCGCGTGAAGTATCAAACAATGGCGCACGGAAATTTTCCCTTCAACTTTGGAGGCGATTTTTACCCTTCCAGAAGCGGTTTTGAAGACCCAAATCAACGCCCGATGCAGCCACATTATCATTACTCATTAACTCCATCCCAAGTCCAGTATGGGCCCAATAACGTAGATTTTTGGGGGAGTTCGCAGAGTTCGTCGATGTCTGTCAGCGCTAGCGCTACTCCGAGCCCAGGTTCAAGCCAACAAACCAGCTCGTCGGAGTCACTGACCAATTTGGATGAAGCGGGCCGAAAGGTGTACGATAAATGGTCAAGGAATAAGAAAACACAAATGTCATTCAAAAACGCCTGTGTCTAGGATGCAAATGCGGATCAGAAATTGCCGCGATATTGTCGCAATCATTTTACTCGGCGCTACATTCTCGCGACAACAAACAAAATTGTCGCTAGTGCGGATCGCCCCTTAATAGTGGGACACTAGAACTGTTAACCTAGTTAAGTGATTTTTACCACTTGTATCGAAATGTAATCAGATGTAATTAAACTGTGATGAAGAAAAGTTTGTTAATCGTTGTTGCTCATCATAATCATATTATAGTTCCTGTGCCACAAAGTAGAGGTGGGAATCGGTTGAGATTTCACAACCGATCGATCATCGATTATAATAAAAAAAATCTGCCAATAAGCATTTCATGTATTTTTCACCTACATAGAAGTCAAAGTGACAGCGAGTACGCACAGGTAAACACATTCTTAGATTATATCTGCTGTTATGACTTAGAAGTTTAATTAGGAGTCCACGAAAAACCACACCAAACTCACACCAAGATATTAAACGGTCATTTTTCTTGATTTTAATACTTTTGTGTCCCCAATAAATTTTTAATTTTTCCGCAACAATCGATTATGAAAAAAGAATAATCGATTGTCGCGTCGCTTGAACTTTTCGATCAAGTTTCGTTTACAACCGATCATCGGCCCACCACTACCACAAAGACCGATGATAATTCGAAAATCTACGTTTGCACTTGATT
>OX419346.1:13601451-13618951 GCA_948470475.1 Galaxea fascicularis
GCGAGTTTGAAAACGCCCCGGCCAGATTTGCTAAGCTTGTTAGCTTAGCAGGGGATGAGAAGGACACTGACGCAAGGCAAGAGAGCGGGGAACCCATCAAGTCAGCTGCGGGTGATACTGCAGTGATTATTAACTGCAACTAAGGTAATCTGTGAAATGAAGAAAGATCCTCAGTTTTGAACACAATTTATGCAATTGCTTAAAGAAGCCTGAAAAAAAAAAAAAATCAGGACCTCAACGGGGTTAAACCCCTGAACTCGCGATACCGTTGCGGTGCTGTAACCAACTGCGCTAGGAGATCAGATAAGATCAGATAAACACTTTATTCAAGTGTCATAAATACTTCAGCATGACTGCTAATTGGGGACACTAAAATACTAGTTACTCATCGCCCAGAATGCGGCGACAGTGTTTTTTCTGTGAAGTGCACATTCCAATTCCAAGCTTTAAGTAGAACTTTGTATTGTTTTTCTACGTTCAGTAGAAGTCGAGTTCTGATTAATTCAAAATACAGAAAAATTGTTTTTGTTTAACGCTTAATGCCTAGCGTATTTTTTTATGAATCGTATTTTCGTATCAAAATAGCACAATTGAGAATTATCGCAAGTACGGCCGTGGCTAACTGAAATCTACTTCGGGTGGGAAACTATTCCCTCGTTTTTGTGCAGTCTATTTCAGGCTCTCACAACTACTCGACGAGCGAAAAGAAAAGCGAGCACAAAATTTGAAATACGAACTTTAACAAAACAATAAATGCCAGCAAGAGCTTTATTTTGTAGTGTAGACTTTATTTTGCGTTCAACAGCCGCAGCGAACTGCACATAATTATAGGGTTCGATCGGAGCACATTCGGAACAAAAGAAACTACAATACAATACAATACAATACTTTATTTAACCACGCTACATTTAGGAGCGAAAAGCGCTCGTTAAAACATGTGCGACTCAATCCATTGGACCATTGGACCGAATTTCCATTAGATTGAGTTTCAGTTATGGTTGCTTTAGTTCGGATTCAGTTAGACTGCTTGCTGTAATAATCAAAGGCCATGTTTTCACGACAGTCTCGCTTAACATTCCTGGAAGTGGTTTGTTTGCAGAATTCGTTAAGTGACTTGAAAATGATACGTATTTTCACGGGTAAGATTAAATGAGGAGAGAGCACATGCCAATTAATACATCAAGTTGAATAATATGGCATGAGATCCAAAGAAATAAAAATAGCACGCCTGTTGTATTTCTAATTTGAATAACCGCAAGCGACTCCTCATTGCACGAAATTAATTACCCACTCGCTCAAGCAAACTGGTTTGTTGGCTTAAATTTAATGGGAATTCCATTGAAAATTGCTGACTGACTGTCATCACGTTCAAAGGTATTATGTTATCATTGCTGGCCTCGATAATATAACCAGCTTCATTGCTTATCAGCTCAAATGTTTTCATCAGATACTGATATTTTGAATGATGGAGATTCCTAGCAAACGGATAAATTTTGTCATAATAAAGTAACCTGTAAATTAAATCCAACAAAAGGTTAGTTTTACCTGAACCTGAAGGAGCAAAAATCACCATCATAAAACATTTATCAGGCATAAATTTATGTTTCTGTTTGTAAATTGTTTTTTCATCGCTAATCTAATTTTGACTATTTGGCGGGCTCAAGTATGGCGGCATGACGTGTCTTTCTGAACTGTTCGATCAGTTGCTGAATTCCGCGCTTTGTTCAAGAAATATAAGTGACTATGCAGTCGGAAAAGTACCTAAAAGCAGATGAACTACGACGAATATGGAAAAATGAGTTTTTGCCCAGCATCAGGCAAGAAATCAAGCTGGAGTTACAGACGCTGAAAGCAAGTATTGACTTGCTAACAGATAGATGTGTCACGTTATATCACGTTGCTGTTTTTGCGTTACTCGCATTTGATTGTTATGTAATCCCATATTCCCGGATGACCGCGTGCTTTGGTGTGTATAATAAATATTGTGTTTCAATGTGGACGTCTTGCTTCTTTTGCTCACCGCATAACATGGTTTCAGAACCGCTCTGAAATCCAGCCTCCAGTCCCAACATCTAGCCATTTATCAGCGAACACCGTCCTCCTATCCAAACGATGCCAAACAACGGCATTTGACTATTTTGGCTTTGCGGATCAGATCACACGCACTCTAACCTCGGCATTACCTTCGCACGATGCCCAAACACGACAAACCAATCCTCGATATCAACGCTGTCAGAGCTAATCGAGACCACTTTCGTCTCTGGGAAACACGATTCCACGATTATTGCTTGTTAGAAGGTACAGAAATCCTGCTAAGGACAGAATAACACAAACAAAAGATCACTACATCGAAGCAAAGAGACCACTCGAGCTAACCGTTCTTCGCAGCGCAATCCCTTCGTCAGAATGGAACACTCTCGACGATGTAATCACCTCCAAGATCCCCACCGACGATGCCGACAAGCCATGGATCTGGCTACAAAAAAAATAAAGAGCATTACGTTGGGGCAGGTACCATGCAAGATAGATAACACTTTGGGTGCAAATGACACAGGCAGACCAAACGTCCATTTCAGCTTGGGAGACAGCCGTCCACACCGCCGCAGGCAGATGTTCATTCAGACCAAATGCTGACGAATTCATGAGGGACAAGTTTCTCTATAAGGTTAACGAATCCTTCAGTCGATTTAGAGAAGACATCTATAGAGATGGGCAGCGCAAGGCCGAAGACCCTCCTTTCACGATAGCGTTTGTGGTAAGTCAAGCCTTGTCTTTCGAAGCGGCCCAGCAGACAAACAAGCTCTTAGCTCATTGCTCTATTGAGGAACAGGTCCACTATTCCACATCCACAACACCAGCTAGAAATTTTCAACGGCCTCCCAGAAAACCAATCAGCAAATCTTGCTTCTTCTGTGGTGGCAAAGCTCCACATCCACGTGAAAAATGTCCCGCCCAAGGACAAACATGCAGCTATTCCCACAAACTGAGCCACTTATCAAACGTCTGCCAACAGGCTATCAGAGATCAACGATCTAACAGACCACCGCCCAAAAGGCCCCTCACGCCGACTCCCAGACGTGAACACGTCCGTATGGTGGATCTAGATTCGAGTTTCGCCCTTCCTTCGGCAGACGGAATACAATACGAGCATTGCTTCACCATCTCGGACACGAGCCCTCACACAGCTAACGCATCTTCAACAGTTCCTAATAAAGGCCATTTTGTCTTACTCGACCTAAAGAGCCAGGACGCCAACCACACCATTCAAATTCCCTTTCGAATTGAATCTGTGGCCTCTTGTAACACACTCCCATCTAACCATCTTTCCAGTATGCCCTGGGCTACAGTGACCCCGAGCAGAACTGTTATAATACCTTATGCTAGCCCACCAATCAAGCCTATCGGACAAACCACCATCGAAGCCTGCAAGGACAACACCACTTGCAATCTTACTTCTCAGATCATTGACACTGACCAACCAGCTTTACTCAGTACTGAAGCCAGCAAAACACTGGAAAATGCTGACAAACTGTCCAGGAACTGAATTACTATGAACGGTGTTAAAGCAAGGAAAAAGAAAGAGAACTTTGCCGCCCGGTGCCCTGTGAAGACTTTGCAAAACGAAAATGAACAGGTTATTAAGCTTGATAAGAAATGCAAGGAAGCTACGGCCTCGTTCGAAGTGAAACAAGCAAATATGGTGGACATTGTTGACAAGAACGCAAGAGACTCTATATCGAATTGAGTGCTCACTTGACGAAACTCAACAGTACCTGAGAAGGGATTGTCTTGAGATCACTGGTATTCCGATCACCGGTAATGATAACCCTAAGCTGCTTGTTAAAGAAATTGGCACGTTAATTGGGGCAGAGATCGATGACAGGAATATTGCTGCTGTTCACAGGCTTCCTGACTCAAAGAATGTCAAAAATCGTATAATTGTCAAATTCCTCCAAAGCGACAAGAGAGAAGAAGTATATAAGAAACGTAAACATCTTGTTGGGAAGAATATTCAACATCTACCCTCCATACAAACCAAAGTAGGTGGATCTTCCTCTCGAGATAACAATATTTACATAAACGAATCGTTGACCAGCTATCGTAAAAGGCTTTTTGGACGAATTAAGGATTACAAGAGAAAGAATAGAGTCAAGTACCTATGAACTAGACATGGCAAGGTTATGCTGAAAGTAAATGAAATGTCTGCCACAAAAGCTTTTACTACGCATGAGGAATTTGAGGACTACCTGGACCAGATAAGCAATTCTTAATAAACATTGTCTTATTATATTATATTCTGACTTATGTATCATTGAATAGTCACATTTTATGTCATGAACACTGTGCAATTTCGTCCCTTCTATAATTTAGACGACAGGGAATTCAGCTTTGCTGTAGGTAATTGGTCCAGCCATATACATGAATTAATGGATTTTGATCTTTATAACCTCCTTCCTAATCCTGATAAAAACGATGAGGCAGACCCTGATCTAATGTTTATTAATCCTCAGTCTGAATACTATAATATTCTTGACAATATTTTATGTAAAGCTCAAGGCAAAGGTATTTCTCTTTTCCATTGCAATACAAGAAGCGTGTCAAAGAACTTGACCCTATTGAATGACATGCTGTACTCCATAGACATAATTCCTGTCACTGAAACCAGTATCCTAATCACTTGATTGACACTTGAAGAACAAAGGGTATAGTCTGTCCATGGTTCATGACAGAGAATTCAGTTCCTCCAAACAAGTACTGGACGGGAAAGCGAAACAGCTTCGCTTGGCTGGCCGCGGCAAGCGCCCAAACAAAGCTCGACAACTATCCGAAGAGGAGGAAGAAATTCTCTGGAAGAGCGAGAAACTCTATTTATTTATTTGAATGTTAATTTAAATAGTTTGTACAAAAATGGAAAAATTTACAAGGTAACAATTTGGGATAATAATATATATATATAGGATCGACATGTCAAGAATTTAAATCAAGACTTAAAACTCATCAAATCAAAATGGTCAGGTTTTCAAACATAAAGATAAAAATCCGAAAATTGAAATAATTACATTAGCTCCAAGCTATGATAAGAAGACTTTAGAAAAAGTTGAAAATGGATATATAGAAGAATATGCTGAAAAATACGATAAGTTATTGATTAACAAGAAATGCAATCCAATCAAGAAACCCAAAAAAATAAATAGAATACAAAGTTAACATTAAAAACTCAACTCAACTCAGGGAATAGCTAAACTAGAAAATCAATTAACTATCAAGGACGATGTTAAAAACAAATTATTATTCTTTGATAGTATTATGGAAGGCAAAAGAGTTAAGACAATGGCTAGATACAATAAATGTTCAAAAGACGAAGCGCTAAACAGGATTAACAAGAAAAAACGACAGGAAATTAAAAAAATAACTGTCTTCTTTGAGTAAAACTTACAAATCAATAATATAGTTATTCCTTTATACAATTTATGATCTAAGAATCTCATATAATGCGTACCATTTTAAGACAACAGAAATTTATTCAAAACAAGAACTTGCTGTTTTTTTTTTTCAATACCGAAAGATCAAAACAAGATTTGCTTTAAATGGGGGTGAAGAAGCAATTACTTTTCCAAGTGTTTGAAGAAGACTTGAAATTTATTGCAAGAGATCATATCAAAAAAACTGCCATGGATAGGGGTGAAAAAGCATTTTTTATAGGCGTTGATAAGCAAAATTTGATTTTTTTCATTTATTGGGAAATGAGTGTGGATTTTCGCAATCACAGCATCAGTAGTACCATCAATTGTACAAGTGGCTTGATGGACTACCGCACTCTCCGACTTCATCGAAGACTGGAAGTACTGCCTCGATGTCAAAAGTTCAGTGGGTGTTGTTTCCTTAGATCACAGGAACGCGTTTGACAGCCTACCACTCGATCTTTCATCGGCTTAACTTGCAGCATGCGGACTAACGTCTACGGGTATCATTTTGATAAAACGTTTTCTTCATCAGCGCATACAATGTGTCAAAATTTCTGACACCTCTTATGACTGGTCAGCGGTTCTAAGGGGAATGCCACAAGAGTCTGTTTTAGGTCTCCTTCTCTTTAACATTGTTGCTAACGACTTTAACGCTGTTATTAACATTCAAATAAATACTTATGCAGATGCTAACCAACTCAATTTCAGCCACGACTTTCCGACGGCTATCGACGGAGACTATTATAAACGATACCCTACAAGAATAATCGGTATGGTTTACATTTTTTTGCACTTTTACCCGTGTAAACCTTTTTGGGCTTCTTTACGCAATCGCATAAATTGCGTTCACAACTGCGGGAATCGGTAGCGAGGATCATTCTTCGTTTTATTTCCGTAGATTCATATATGATTTACTTCATATACACCTTAGGTAGTCTACTTTCTTTTTATTTATGAATATATGTTATATACCTCAAGTGACCCCTTAAAAGGATCTCCCAGGCATGTTCGCACCTTGTCATGACATCTATGTGATGTCTTTGTACTGAGAGTTGTATATTTTTTTTGTCGAATTATGTACTTCGCTGCTTGTTTTTAATCTTTCGGATGCGCCCATCGGCGTACGGGCAATTTTTTTCTGGGGTGATAAAGGAATTTTTCCCGAACAAAGTTGATAACCGTCCTTTTCGTGACGTTATGTTAATTGTTTTAACTTTTTATATCCTGCGCATATTGGTTGGTGGGTGTTTGGTGCTGTCCACACCCTAGTTTGTACATGATATATTTTGTAAGACTTATGCAGAATTAGTAACTGGACTTTTAGAAATCAACTCCTTATAAACCCTAGTAAAACTATTTTAATTATTTTTGGCAGCAGAGCAATAGTCAGCAAAGTAGAGGATTTTCGTCTAATTTTGTTAGGAAAAGAAATTACACCCGGCCACCGTTGCTAAGGATCTGGGAGTCATTCTGGATCGCTGCTTGACATCATCTAGCTTCACCAGTGTCCGTTTGTGTGGCGCGCCTAGGCCAGATTAATCGAGTTAACACATTTTTGACTGAACCACCTTAACTATTATAGTTAATTCCTAATGTTTTTAGCAAGCTATATTATTGTTGTAATGTTTGGAGCAACACCTCCGAGTATAACTTAAGTAGGATCCAAGCTGTACAAAACTTCGCGGCTCATATCATCAGCAACTCAAGGAAATACGACCATATTTCCCCTATCCTTAAAGATTTAAAGTGGCTTTGGTATAGACGAGGTATGATCAATGATCGCCGAGGGCGAGCACCCGCGAGCCGTAGGGGGGTCTGGTGGCATGTCCCCGCCTCCAGAAGATTTTGAAATCTCGCTCTGAAACACTTATTTCAACACTTTTCATAAGGGTCCAGAAGGTATTTCCTCAGAAAATTGAAGCTGGTTAAATTGTAAGAGAAGGCATGTCCATTGTCTTAACTCATCCTAGCTGCGGCCTTGTAACCATTTAGTATGAAAGTAGTTCTTTTATCAGTCTTGTTCAGAAATCGCTGATGAAGTCTGTATGATCGGAAAAACCGGTCAGATAATCATCAAAGCCGGACAAGATGTGTTGCTGCGTTATGCCCACAAGTTTATAAGTAAAAACAATAATAATAACATAAAAAAACTATTTTCCCCACTGATAGACCAGTTTTGCCGAGAAACATCATTTTCGTTGTCGACTGGGCACCTTCCAGCATCTCCGCTCCGTACGCCGATGAATGCGCCTGATGTCTGGTTTAGGTTTCCGCTGTTATTTTGGTTTTCTTCATTTTCGTAAGAGTGAAAATGGACAGCCTCTTCTCAAGTTTTCTTTTGTAGACACTTGTAGACACTTTTCTACCGTCTTTCTCCTTAATTCCACACTGAGTTCCATCATGATATTACTACACTTAAGATATTTTATCTTTGACTTGCCCTTTAACGTGGCATTTCACATACTCAAATACTACTCCTTATTCCAAGTGGCAACAGTTGGTTTTTTTTTTGGGCAGATTGAATTCTTAGGCATACATGAGTCACCTTGCCCCCATGCAATGCATGTTCTTTGAAAACCCGAACTGGTATAAAATCTGTCCGTAATAGATATATTAGAATCACTTAAGTGAGATCTCGGTAAGAGATTAAGAAATCATATTTCCCCGGAGGGAAGGGACTTACCTGACGGGGAGATGTAGTTCTTCGAACTTCCTTGGAGACTGATACAAGCAATAATTGTGCAGTGCGCGGCCGCTCACGGTCTGAGTACCATATTTAAAAAAGTTCAAGGCGTTCCATGCTACCTTTGAGAGAGTAGTGCGAAGGTCATGATCACGAATGACAGTAACAGGGAGGGGAGGAACATGATCCAACACAGGTAGGGGAACAGTATTGCTCGTATCAGTCTCCGAAGAAGTTCGAAGAACTACATCTCCCTGTCATGTAAGTACCTTCCCCCCGGGAAAATATAATTTATTCTTCACTTCCTCTCCGACTAGTACTCACAATACCTACTCATTCCAAAAACCCTTATAATCTACACACCCAGAAAATGGAACATGAACTAGCTGGCCGAACGAAATGCCAAAGAATTCCGATAACAAACGAACGATATATTACAACTTGCCTAGAGCTTCTTTATTATTATTTGTTTCTTACTTTTAACGATAAACCTGCAACCAAAGCCGAACGAAAACCGAAAACGTGAATACTGAAAGCTATTTATATGTGCACTACGAGAAAGGTGAAAATTGCACGCCGGTAACAAACATTACGTAACGAACAAAGAAAATCGTAAAGTGTAAGATAAGGTGCAAAGGAACAAGCAAAAATAATAAACATAAAACAAAGCGCAAAATCAGTGTAAATTGTGTCTTTTGTTCACTAGCTTTAATAAACCGTAGAGCTACAACCAGTTGCAAAATTGTTGAGACATTCGCAATCAAAAATATCTTTCCTTTCTCTAAAACGCTGCTGCTAACGAATCTGTGAGATACAATACACACCCCCTCGCTCTCCCCCTTTCAAAGTGGTTCCTCAAAGTTTCCAGCATGGTGTTGCACTGTTAACGACTTTGATAAGAGGGAAGGGGAGGGAAAGCGGAAGAGCTTGGAAACATCATTCAAGGCCAAATGGCGAACAGTGCCTCAAGCATTTTTGCAACTCGTTGTAGCAATACAAGGGGTAGAAACAAACCCTACAGAACAACTGAGCTCTAACCTACAAGATGCCAAAAGCTAACATGAATGTGAAAACCTAAAAGCCCACCTAGAAGGAAGGGAAGCTACTGGACATGTAGACGTGTCCTTATGAAAACTATAAACTGGATAGAAATTCCTGGAACAGTTAATCAGGGAAAACAGAAAGTATTGCCCGGGTGATCTCAGATAAAAGCGCTTGAATATCTCTGACGAGGACCAGTTCGCTGCCGCCAGAACAGTCTCCAAAGGGACGCCCGCCTGGGCATCCGCAGACCTCGACGCACTCCGAGTGGAGTGACTTGTGAAATGGCAAGTAATACCTGCTAGCTGCATAGCTTTCCTTAGCCACCTCGACAAAGTCTGACTTGAGTTGGGATTAAAACGTCTGACATAGGAGATCAGGAGGCGAGAAGATTTCCTCAGTCGTGGATCGATACTCCTGCAATTTCCGTACCACACAAATCTTGGGGTTGATACCTTTGTGTGATCGGCCAGGGTGAACTTCCAGGAGTCATTCTTGATGGAGACAAAGCTTAGATCCAGTTTAACTAATTCATGAGCCCGAGCTGAAGAGGTCAAAGCCAGTAATGCAGCTAACTTGAGCGATAACGGCTTCAGAGCAAGACCACTTAGTGGATCCAGAGTTGCTAGAAAAGCGAGCAGGCATTCTACATTCCAGGAGCCCAGGAGCCCAGGAGTCGGTGGTTTCATGCGAAAGACCCCTTTCATAAAACGAAACACCACCGGAAGATCGCCAAGCCTAGTATGGCCAATTGGCAAATGACCCTGGGATATTGCAGACCTATGCACTACCAATGTCCTATATTCAAGGGACCGACTTGTCGATATCTCTGTAAAGAAGGTCAAGACGTCCGTGATTCCAGCTGAAAAGAAACACAGGTCCTTGGCAGAACACCACTGGGACCAGGCTCGCGACCCTGGTAGCGCTTGTTAGTTGACTGGGACCATGAAGCCAGAAGGATACTTGTCACTTCTGCAGGGAAACCCGCTGCTCGATAGGCTGTTCCTATATCGGCCACACAGTCAGGTTGAGTGACCGCCACAGACGGTGAACTGCCTCCTGATCGAAAGGTAGCGATAGCAGTGACTTCTTCTTGGGAAGTAGGTACAGTATATATGTCAGCATCAGCTGAATCTGCGCGTACCATGGCTGTCCTGACCAGTTCGGGGCTACTAATAGGGCAGTTGCCTTGTCGGTCCTCACTTTCTGAAGAATTCAGGGAAAAAGCACCACTGGAGGGTGGATGAAACTCCTCCAGTGACCCCAGTCTAGATGGAAAGCGTCCACTGCTGTAGCTCCGGGATCTGGAAGCCGAGACACATAAAGAGGCAGCTGTTGGTGCAAGCGTGACGCGACGAGGTTTATCTGCAGAACATAAAAATGGAGAGAGTTGAACTCCCTCGAGGCTGCATCTGCTTCCACATTTAACACTCCTCGTAAGTGACGAGCTGTTATCCATGAACCGCGTGTCAGCAGGAAGGACCACAGCTCCAAGGCCAGTAGGGACTGGGTAGGTGATTGACTGCCCCCCTCCTGTTCACGTAAGCGACTGCAGTAGTATTGTTCATCTCCAGACGAATACGACGCGGAGGATGCAGGCTCAGGCCGTGGGGTGGTGACTGAATTCCCTCTCCGAGGAACGACTTCAAAGCGAGAGTCGCTGCTTTGAGCTCCAAGTAGTTTATGTGTTGAGCTGCCTCTACCACACTCCAGTGTCCCCCGGTTGTCCTGTTCCTGAATACTGCACCCCATCCCCGCAGGAATGCATCGGTCCTGACGGTGAGGTCGAACGGAGGTTGTGAGATACCCGGGCTGTTGTGAGAGTGCGGCGCTGGGGACACCCACTATGTTAGATCACACAAGGATGGTGGAGACAAGGATATTCGATGCTTCGGCTTCCACTCTATCCAGTGGAGTGACAGGGCCTGCTGACGTTGTAGATCTCTGGAGTGGAGAGGGGCCACCAAGAGTCCTGTCGAGGCTGCATGACTCATGTGGCATAATAAGCTTGACAGTTCTCCCATTGATGTCGACTGGAAGTCTAACATCTCTTGCCATGCTCCCTGTATCCAAACGATCTGCTCCTTTGGTAGGGCAAGGACATTTGAGTCGTGGCTAATACCGCACCCAGGAAGATAAGTTAAGGCCACAACAGGTCGGAGGATTCTGGTGAAGACCCGGGAGCCAGAGAGAGACCAAACGGGAGGCAACTGAACTCAAATGTTGTTTCCTCGAACTGGAGACGAAGATATCTCGATTCCTGATGTATTGGGACTGCGTAGTAAGCATCCTTCAGGTCGAGCGTCATCATATAATCGACCTTGCAGAGGAGAGAGTGAGTAGTATGGAGCCCCTCCTTTTGAACTTCCCCTTGTGGAGAAATCTGTTGAGAGCCTTTAAATTGATCACAGGCCGGAACTTCCCTGTCCCCGATCCCTTCTCCAGAAGGCAGAGTGTTGAAATGAACTGCTATGGGCAAGGAGCTACTCTTGTGATTGCACCCATGGAAATGAGGGACCGAATGGCCTCTCTCACCAGTTCTGTCGGCTGCCCTTCCCGGACTAACGTTGGCCGAGGTCGTCACTGACGTGGGTGTCTGAGAACGGCAACATCCTTCCCAGGACTTTTCCCTAGAAAGAAAAATGGCGGCGGGAAAAGGTTCTGGCATCGGCTGGTCACGTGTCCATCTTACACCCTGAAATCCTGGGTGTAATAAATTCGCGTTTTTGCATATTCAAAAAGCTTTACAAGATGGCGGCGAGGCGTGAAACGACGCCTCGTGAAATATCTGTGCTGAAACGACTTGGATCTGCTTTAAATCGTTGTAGCTTTCCCTCGTTTTGTTTGAAGCCACTTCAAGTGAAGTGTTTTGAATATTTACTGAAAGTCCAAGATATAGTTGAAGTTCTACCCACTACCGGATTTCTTGCCTGTCAAAGCGGACAAGAATATAGTGATAGTTGTTTGCCCTTTAAACTCTATCATCAGAGGACCAACTTAAAGTGTTACAGGATAGACGAATCACTGCCGATGTTCTTCAGCTACTCAATAACGAGCAGGAAGCGACCGACAGTTTATTTAATTCAGACGAAAGCAAGGCTGACGGATCGATAAAAAATCCCAATGCGATACTATTGAATGAAGATATCCAGATTATGTTTACACATCCCGAGGCTCTTTTGAGTAAAGAGGGGCGCGAACTGATGAACAGCAAAGTGTTTCAAAGAAGTGTCGTTGCATGCGTGGTCGATGAAGCTCATTGCGTAGAAACATGGTAAGGGTTAAAATTGCACCACTCTGTTCCTGGACCTTTAATATTACCGAAATTATGAGTCCCCCATCACAATGTTTACTTAACTTTAGTTCATATTAAACATAGGCTTGCAAATGAGGCGAGTTCGGCTCATGCAATCAGCCCTAGAAGCTTATGCTATTCCTATATTATGGATTGGAGTAGATAAGAGCTGTTTTGTGTTTCAGATGAAGGTGATGAAAAATATTTAGAAACTGTCCCTAAATATTAATAATTTTTTTCTACACTAAACTATTAACAATATCAGTACAAGCCTGGTTAGTAATAGAAACTACAACTCCAATATTTATTGAACTTGTTTTTCAGGCAAGATTTCAGAGACCTTTAAGCTGTCAAAGCGTTTTTCCTCTCTGCGCCAATCATGGCCCTCACAGCCACAGTGGCACCCCAGTTGTTAGCCATTTTTCTTTCTAGGGAAAAACCCTGGGAACGAGGTTGACTGCTGGTAGTGCTAGCCGACTGGATGGAATCTGAAGCTTGTCTTGCCCCACCAGTGGTTCTGCTGAATTTAGCACCTGACCCACCAGACTTGTAGGCCCATTCTCTTTTCCTGTCTGCCCCGCCCTGCTGCCCCCGCCTAAAAGAGGCGAAGTCCCGAAAGGATTAGAAACGACCAGTGGCTTGTTGCCTTCCCTTGGCTTAGAAATCAGTTTGATGCCTTCTGGTCATGCTCCGTGTAAAAGAAACAAATAATATTATTATTTAATCGGACTTTTTTTTAAAATATTTTTTAATATTGCAATACAAAGAACACTACTAACAAAACAAGACAAAAACACTACTAACAATACTACTAACAATACTACTAAAATACACTACGTAAACTACTTACTACACAGTACTTCCTTACAGTACACTACTTTTACATTTTTTTTTTTATTTTTATTATTTTTATTTTTATTGTACACCTATATACCTAGCCAGTTACAATCCCGGAGAGGTTTCCACTTAGCCTCTAGCATCTTACCATTATTGTATTTAGCAGCAATGTAACATTCAATTTTATATTTTCTTTTCACTAGTTCCTTATAAGAAGGGAAAAGAGGAAGCCTTTTGTTCTTACGGCAGTTCCATAAATGTAGCTTACTTAAAACAATTAAGTAGTTAAACAGAGGACATTTAGTATCAGTGACACCGAGTAAAATAGTTTTTAAATCGAGTTTCCTTTGTTCATTAGCTATAGCGAACCAATAAGATTCAAATTCGTCCCAAAATACACGAGAGTAAACACAGTAAAAAAATAAATGATCTACTGTTTCCACGCCAATATTGCAAAAAGTGCAAAGATCGCTTTGTATTAAACCTATCTTAACTAAACGGGAATTTGTGAATAAAATGTCATTCAATATTATTTTTAAACTGAAAGCATTGCACATATGTTTCACAGATACAGGTCCTTATTAATGAGAAGGCTTTTTTTGTTTCCACACGGCATCAATAGAGAATTTAGATTTCAACTTTGTGAAGCCTCTAGACTCTGTTGACTTACAAGATATAAGCAGGCCGTAGAAATCCTTAGATTTACAAAATGCTGGATCAAAGATTTTGTCACCGATTTTAAATTGCAGTGATCTGACATGGTCTTTATTACCTTCGCGGCTTCGAATTTTTAGGTGACTTGGTACAGCGCAACGAACACCAGTCCAAATCAGAAAGTTGGAATCTTTTGAACCATTACGTTTAGCGAGGTTAAAGGACTCTGTGTTATTCAAATCAAATTTTAAATCACTTAAAAGAACAATGTTTGCGCTATTATAATTGTTATAAAATATAGGTTTACCGTTTACTCTAATTTTTTGGTTGTTCCAAATGATTGTTTCATGTGGACTTACAGGATCGAATTTAGAACGAAAATCTGACCACCAATGTAACATCTCCTTGTAAAATATTGGGAAAATATTATAATCATCAATATTAAAGTCACAATGAAGAAAAAATCTCCCACCAAAAGGTTTTAGGAGGTGTAATAAATACGCTTTCCAGGGATAAAAATTATCGCTTAAAAACCTTCCGATCCATGTAATTTGGAGTGACATAATTGACGTTGTAAGATCGGTTAGTTTTAGGCCACCATATTCATAATCATTTATTGTTGCTGTCCTGTTGATTTTATCAGGACCCTTCCAAAGAAAGTTATATATAATTGTTTGAAAAACCTTTAAAAACTTTGAGGGAGGAGGAAGAATTGTCGATACGTATAAAACTTTAGGAAGTAAAAGGGTCTTAATAATTGTGACTTTACCAAACAGGGAGAGGCCTCTCCAACTCCACAAGCGTATCTGGGATTTGATACCTCTTAGCTTATCGTAGAAATTCTTTTGCATTGATTCTTCGTAGTTATAGCTAAAGTGAACTCCTAAAGCTTTTACAGTTTTACGCCATTTCAATGCTAGAGGTGTTTCGGTGTTATTACGGGAGGAGCCAATCCAGACTTCTAAACATTTAAACATAAAATTCCACTCCAGACTGTCAAAAGCTTTCTCAAAATCTATAAAAAGTAACAATCCAGGTATATCATTAGTTTTCGTGTAATCCATTATGTCCAGAATTGATCTTGCGGCTTCTCCTATGTAGCGACCTGAAACGTACCCAGTTTGATTACTGTGAATAATTTCTGGTAGGACTTTAACAATTCGGGTCGCTATAAATTTTGACGCTATTTTTGCGTCGACGTTAGTCAGTGAGATTGGCCTCCAATTTTCTAAGTAAGTCCTGTCCTTGTCCTGTTTCTCTATAAGAGTAATCACTGCTTGTCTTTGAGATGGTGACATTTCTTTCTTCAGAAATGCTTCATTAAAGGAATCAATCAGAGTATCACTAAGTAATGGCCAAAATGTATTGTAAAAATTTCAATTGGTAACCCGTCGTTGCCAGGCGTTTTTGCAGTTGGGAAAGTTTTGAGAACTTTCTGGCACTCATCTGCTGTTATTCTACCTTCACATATTATTTGCGACTCATGTGAAATACTGGGTAAATTTAGGCTATCGAAAAAAGTCGAAGATTCCGCATTATCTAGATTAACATTTCTACTACGATATAAATTCATATAAAATTTGCGTTGTGAGTCCATGATCATAAAAGGGTCAGTAGAGATTACACCGCTTATGTGCAACTTTCTTACGTGCTTTTTGACATGGTTGCGTTTCTCAAGATTTAAGAAGTATTTACTATTTTTTTCACCGTGTTCGTGCCATCGAACTCTTGCGCGTAGTATAATCCCTTCTACCTTGTCCTCGTACAGTGCTTCAAAATCCTGCTTACATTTTTCTAGTGCCAGACGCGTCCTATCACAAGGATTTGTTTGAAACATTAGTTCTGCCTCCTGATAACGTTTATTTAATTCTTCCTCTTGTTTCCGTCGAATAGAAGCTATTTGTTTTGAGAAAATGATGGAATTTGACCTTATATTAAACTTGATCCAGTCCCACAACAGTCTTGGATCATGTATATCTTTACCTGCTTCCAGCCAGGTTGGTAAGTTGTTTGTTATCATATGTTTATAATTTTCATTTGCCAATAAAGAAGTATTTAGTTTCCAGAAGCCAGCACCTCTTCCCCTTGATTCGATTTCTTCAAGCTCTAGAAATATAGCGGAATGGTCTGTTTTAATGGAGGGTATGATATCAACCTTAGTTACCAGATCATGTAATTTATCTGATATTAGCCAGTAATCTAGTCGGCAAAATATGAAAGGCGAACAACGCCGCCAGGTAAAGCTTTGCAATGTCGGATTTTTTAGGCGCCAGATGTCGTGTAAACTGAATTCATTTTGTAATTCATCTATAGAGTTGATTACATATTTTCGAGGAATCGGAAGACCGCCTTTTTTGTCAAGTGTAATGTCAAGAGGACAATTAAAATCTCCACCAATGATAATGTTTTCTTCATAACCGAACTCGTCGTTTCTTAGTACTTTTGATAAATTGCGATAAAATTTAACAGCATCGGCGTGTTGTTTGGACCGTATATATTTGCAATTGTGTAAGTCTCATTGTTAATATCAGCTTTCAAAACAATAAATCTGCCATCTAAACTTATTTCACTCTGTTGAATAGTAATGTTCAAACTATTCTTTAATAGAATTGCAACACCTCTAGCATTTGTACTGCCGTGTGAAAATACAATCGGGGCGCCCCATTCTTTCCGCCACTGATCCTGTCGTTCTATTGTCGAATGAGTTTCCTGTAGAAATATTAAATCGCTTTTCTGCTTCCTACACCAGGAAAAAATTGCTCTACGCTTATGAAAGTTGCTAAGGCCTCTGACATTCAAAGAAAGAAATTTGATGCTTTCAGGCTGAGCTTTCGAATTATCCATCCTTAATGCAAGATTGATTAATCGGCAACACATCGATAGGTGTTATTTGTCCGGAATATGAATAGAGTGGCGAAACAAATGTAGAAGTAGTAAGAGAATAAATTAAGTTTTGAACAAGAAGTACACGATAACCACAAAACAACATACAAAATACACAATCAAACGAAAGCGCACTTACCATCTCGGTTGCTGTACACTTTCGCCGAGAGCGAGAGCGCTTTTAGTCCCGGTCACTTCGTGGTCTAACAGCTTATAACTTTCTTTCAGTTCGCTGACATCTTGAGCAGTTTCCTTTTGACGTTTTTCCAAACTGTCTAACTTCAGCAGGATGGCGTTCAACTTCGACTCTTGTTCGACTTTAGCAGCGAGCAAGTCGTCCATCTTTGCAAGTACTGCGTCTAACTTCGCTTCGGTATCTGGCATTTCGGTTCGCTGTTTTGCTTTAGACCTTGTCAGTCTAGTAGACATTCGCTTGTCAACAATTTGTATACTCGGAAAGTTATCACACGTTCATAGTAAAAATTATTAACGATAGTTTTCTTGAACGTTTCTTGGAGAGAGCTCGGAGCCGCGTCCGTTTAGCTTGGCGTCATCACGTGACCTCCTGTCAATCATTATTTAATCGGACTTGATAATTTTATCTCATAGGTGTCGTCCCCACTGGGAAAATTGGACTTGTCG
>OX419346.1:13623951-13628951 GCA_948470475.1 Galaxea fascicularis
GTATACTGTTAGCAATTAACACTTTACATACATACGCGGTACCTTACAATCCTATGTTATTTTACATTCTTACGTCCTAAACACGATAACTTTACACTCCTATGATAACGCTTTACAAAATTTACAAGATATTAATTACAGACTAAGTTACAATACATCTCTAATTACGAACCACACTACAACGCTGAATTAACACTAGATAATTAACGCTAGGACGATATGAAATACTGAAACCGAAAAACTAACAAAAAGCTAAATAAAAACATGACAAAAATAGAAAATTTCGTGACACGTAGTCGCAAATTATCTATTTTTAGGTTTTTTTTTCTATACGTCTGGCCTCAAAAAGGCACTCCTTGAGGGCAATGTAGCTTTATACAGTTAATTATAGGGAGTGCTATACTATGGTGGCCTAGAGCTGCCATAGGGATTTTGTTGTAATTTCAGCTTTCTTTATTTTATATGTCTGTTTTTTTTTTATGTTTTCAATCTGTTTATTATACCTTATTTATTTATTTTATTTTATGTCATTTCTGTCATGTCATTTTCAAGCCGATTTCAAATGAAAATGACCAAATCAAGACCTTCCGCGTAAAGTGATCTCAAATAGATGTAAAACAAATTAAAGCTATCCTGTGTAAAATGAAATTAATCTTAAAGCGAAGTCTATGAATTGAAATTAAATAAAAACAAATTGAAAAAATTATCACGGTGGCCTAAAACTGCTACTCCTAGGCCCAACTTGCCTCATCGTTATTCAATGTTCGTCAGAGCATGTGAACGTTTCTACAGGTGGAATGCTTTGCCAGAAAGAATGTTGTTGTCTAAAGAGCAACTCTATTGGCCGTTTCGAAATTCAAAAGGGAACTGAGGCGAGTTTCAAATTTTGAATTAATCGATAAATTGACACCATCACATGAAAGATAACATTTAGATTGGTCGTTTGAGCACGTTTGATTCTTTTAGGTTGAACAGAGACCACGTTATGGACCTTGAAACATAGATCAAAATCCATACAAACGTCTCTAATTTTGTGACAGCGTCCCCCAAAACCATGGTTTTACTTAAGCCATTCCCGGCAACTGATGAGATTCACAAGGGAGGATCGAAACCATGGTCTTGCCTATCGTTTAATGGCGCAGCTAAACATAGCCAAAAAACTGGCATAAACAAAAGGAAAACACTTAACTCCCGCAACCTAAACCGCATTTACAGAGCGGAGTGAAACGATGACAAAGACACAGCCGTAATAAAAACGTATTTTAGCGCTACGGCATTTTCAAGTGTTGCATAGCTCTCTGAGAAGCTACAATACTAAAGAAAGGATAAAGAGACGAATAGCAGTAAAAGAAACACATCATCTTTCTACAAAAACAAATAGCCGGGCCCGGTAATGTACGAACACGGCAAGATAAAGATTATTACGCGGCTTAAATTCCTATCGTTCCAAAGATAACAAAAGAGAGGCTACACTGTCACCGAACGAATGAAGAAGGACAAAACGATGCACATGGTTATAGGGTGGTCGGTGACGCTCCGCAACCAACCGATCGACTACTTCTGGTCAGCGGGATCCCACCCTACCCAGAGGGTGATTTCGATACGTCATGCAAGACGTCACGAAGTGTCCCCCACCGAAGGCATGTGGGCAGTCGTCCAATGTTTAAGCGCGGTCGCATGACTAGACCGTGGCGAAGTCACGAAGTGTACGGGGGTCTGTATGGAAGTGGCCGGGGCATCGTAACGGACGGAAAGTGGTCGGAAATGGGTCGGAAACCGATCGGAAAGGCCCTGGGGATCTGTTAAGAGGCAAAAACAGCTACGTTAGGATAGAAGGGAATTATTTCGTTGCTGGGCCGGTGGTGCCGTCTACCAGACGAGACCCTTAGGGGTGAAAGACATTTCTACCCTTACCTTGATGCAGTGGAAAAGGAGAGGGGTGAATGGGAAGTGGTGGAACACGTGTGGGTACACGAAAAAAAAGGGAAACGAGAGAAAAAAAAACAGGAGAAAAAGAAACGAAGAGACAACAACGAAATGTAATGCAAATCAACCTAGGTTACAAAAAAAACAAGGGAACGTGGGGGTCAGACTCGAGTGGCTTACCCGTTCCTTATGTAATGATAATAATAATAATAATAATAATAATAATAATAATAATTGAAAAAAAGCGACAACGACTTTATTTATAAAAAGGGAGGGTGGGGGCCTCCCATCCCTTAAGGTAGAGTGGGATGCGTTTGAGAGTCTTTGTACGCGATCCACGTGAATGGAGCCAAATCCCTCTCCCATTTCAGTTGGCCTCACAGCCATTGCACGAAATGATAGCATTTCACTCTGGGGAGTGTCGATGAAGGAGGTCCTCCTCGTGGTGTCGGCAGTTGGCGACCGTGCGTAGACGGGTCATGTCATCGAATTTGGGGCACTGCAGGTCTTCCAAATCCAGGTGGGGATGCCCAAGTCTTGCAAGAGGGATCCCCCTTTGAAGGCCACGACAGGGTTGTCCGGAGTTTTGTGTCGAACGTAGAGGTGGGCCAGGTCGGCTTTGAGCTGACTTTGAGATTGGGCCTCTTTGTCCGGCGAAGAGTAAAAGGAGAGGCCCGTGGTGTGTTTCCGGACGTGTTCGATTGTGCGTCGGTCCATCAGAGACAACTGGTGGTAGACATGGTTGTGGCCGTAATGGTGGGAACCGCAGTCCACGTCATTATCACCGCCCGTAATGATTAAGGGCATACCGTCAAAACAAAATGAAGAAAAACCAAAAATGATCCTGTCTTATCTACGTATGCGATGCACCGACACACTTAGCAGCCGAACGTTACGCATCGACGCATCTTGATATAAGAGGGGTCGTACGTAGCATTTCATTCAGTCGTGTTGTGGATTGACTCAGAGAAAGATGGGCATCTTATGGAAGCATGGGGACGTGTCCCCTGCACGCTATCCTTCTACAGCGAATGAAAACGACGACAAAAGGAAGAAGAAGAAGAAGAAGAAGAGAAAGAAGACACCCCCAAACGCAAGATGACGGACGTGCCTACTGGCTTCGCAGAAAAGCCCACCAAGAAGCAGCAGCTAGAGGAGGCCGTGCTGACTGCCCCATCACCATGCCCCCTCAAATCTCAAGAGACAGAGAGCCTCAATGGTTTCTTGACCGGTCTGCCCGAGGAACTGGGCCAACCCCCCTGCACCGGTGAAGAATCACGCTCACCGGATATGTTCTCTCAACCTTCTGAAGTGCCGCCTGGCTATGAAGAAGAAGTATTGCAGGAGGGGCTCTCGGGAGCGGGCGACTATCGTGGAAGAATACCCCCTAGTCCAGCACTACCTCTTGCAAGGGAAGAGCCGGAAATACCACCCGTGCGTTGCCCAATTCATGACGTGCCTCTGCGACACCAGAATTCGCAAAAGGGGTGGCCCTATGTGCAGTGCGTGGAGAAGGGGAGATTACACGGGCCGCGCGAGATCAACTTCGCCCCGAGATTCGCCAGGGACCTTTTCACTGCTTTTGTCAGAAACCCTCACAGTTGAAGTTGAGCAAGAGTGAGAGGAATTTCAACCGCTGTTACTTGGCCTGCCGGGACACTCAGACGGGTTGCCAGTTCTTCTAATGGCTGGATCAACCCTGGTTTAGATCCTCATGGGAACGAGCAGCCAGCCAGTACGCGAAGGATAGGGGGCACGACTGCAGGCACGTGGAACACGCACAACGTCCCGACCTCTATGTGCCCAACGACCGTCGATGGTGGCCTTTTCGAGAGAGCATGAAAAGGCAGATTCACGAACTATAGGTGAGGGCTACACCCCGAAACCCGAACCCAAAGCAGAGGTGGAGGAGGGTGTGGCCACCCCCGCGTTGGTCTTCGAACCCCTTTACGAAAAGGCCTTGCGAGAACGCGATCTGTCGCGTGCACGGTGTGACGACCTGTCAGATCTGGTGTTGTGTGAGTACTGTCAGGACGGGAAAAATCAGTTGTACCAACGTTGGACCCCCGAAGAAGTGTTGTGCTGGAAACCCTGTAATTGTAGTTGGCCTTGTAATCGCGTGCGGTCCTCATTCTGAGGTGTGTTGTTGTTGTAGTGTATGCATGTTGACCTTCACCTTACCCACGACGCTAGACAAAAAGCATAAAAAGACGGGTCGCCGTGAGAGGGGGGATCAGTGCACACAGAATGGGGTTGAAGGACCAGTACGTGACCCGGTCAAGCGACACGACGCCCAAATTTCCCCACAATACGGCGGCGTCCTTTCAAGTGCGATTAGCCACCCCCTGACGTTTGCAGAACCTGAGTGGAAAGTGGCCTTGAGCAGTCTGGCAATGCGCGATCGTGGGATGGATGTCACTCTCTTGCACGACCAACCTAGCAAGACCTTGTTGGTTACGAGCACCCGATCACTGAAAAAGGGGGATTCGGACTTTCCCCAGACGATCAAGAGCCAAGTCCTTGTCAGCGACATGGTGGCCTCGAATTCTCGACATCCCTTGCCATCGGGCAAAGCGTTCATGAAAGCCTTGATCGAACAGTGGTTGTTGAAAGTCAATATGATTAATTACGAAGACAGAGCCCTGCAGTTCCACCCCCGCGTGAATTGGGACGCATCAAATGGTGCCACAGAGATGATTGTCAATGGAATCGACGGAACGACCTTTGAATTGAACAAGATGGGTTGGGGGGTGTCTGACCCATTGAAAACCTACCCATTTCTTTTAGGCCACAATGCCATCCCCGAATTGCGTCAAGTGGTAACGGACACGGCCCCTACCCGGTCACACGGTTGACTCTATCATTGCTCACGGCGACCTGCTGCTGAAATGCGATTCCACGCGTGACACGGTCATGTTTTCGTCCAAAGTGAAATGGCGCTTCGTGCATCCGAATGACGCCTTCGACAGCGTAGTGGGCAAGACGCACCACACGGAGGGTCTGCACGTCTATTCCAACGTGGGACATGCCGCCATGGTGGCGGATCGGACAACCGATCTCTTGGAAGAGGTGCC
>OX419346.1:13633951-13678334 GCA_948470475.1 Galaxea fascicularis
ACCGCGTGCCTGATCGGATGATCGTGGGGTTGTTGCACAAGAGCAGTTACAACGGCGACTAGACCTACTCGCCGTTTGCCTTTCAACAGTTTGGGTCGCTGTGGATCAAACATTTTGTGGACAGCGAAGAGTATCCCTACGGCACGACCCTCGAGTTAAATCCGGGCGATGGCAACAAAAATCTTGTGGGGTATTTCCGCCTTGTGCAGGCCACCTCGGCTTGGAAAGAAATGCGACCCAACCTGGTACGGCCCTAAGAGTGGGGGTACGGAAACTGGGACGGGAGAGGGATTTGGCTTGCATTCACGTGGATCGCGTGCAAAGACTCTCGAACCCATCTGACTCTACCTTCAGGGACGGACGGATGGGAGGCCCCCACCTTCCCTGTTCATAAATAAAGTCGTTGTCGCTTTCAATTTCAATTGTCAATTATTATTATTATTATTATTATTATTATTATTATTATTATTACTATTATTACATAAGGGACGAATAGGTCACTCGGGTCTGAGCCCTAAGTTCCGTTGTTTTTTTTGGAACCTAGGTCGATTTGCATTACATTTCGTTATTGTCTCTTCGTTTCTTTTTCTCCTGTTTTTTTTCTCTCGTTCCCCTGTTTTTTCGCGCACCCACACGTGTTCCACCACTTCCCATTCACCCCTCTCCTGCCTTTCCGATCGGTTTCCGACCCATTTCCGACAACTTTCCGTCCGTCACAATGCCCCAGCCACTTCCATACGAACCCCCGTACACTTCGTGACGTCGCGACGGTCTAGCCATGCGATTACGCCTAAACATGGGACAACTGCCCACATGTCCTCGATGGAAGACACTTCGTGACCTCTTACACGACGTATCGAAATAGCCCCCTGGGTGAGGTTGGATACCACTGGCCTCAAGTGGAAATAACCTAGTGGGCTTCTTTTTCTTAGGCTGGGACACCTCGTGACCTCTTCCATGATGTATCGCAACCCCGTGGGTTGGGGTGGGATACTACTGACATTGTGACATCGTGGGCTCATATTGACCTGGCAGCCACGCAGTCGGTTGCCGAGTGTCACCGACCACCCTGTAACCATGTGCTTCGCTCTGCCCTTCTTCATTTCCACTCTGCAGGCAGGCAGGCAGGCAGACAGGCAGGCCGGCGGGCAGGCAGCCCCGTTCGCGAATCCATCAAAGTGTCCAAGTGTTGCGAATGCGCCATCCATTTAACCTGCATTTATCAATGGCTAGCATTGCCAGAACGTGATATTCCTCATGACAAATGGGGGTGTCCTCATTGCCGCGCCAAAGTCAAAGACCTCGCTGACTATGCCACTGCCGGGAGTTCAAGGCCAAATACTTTGAGCACGTACCACAATCTCTGCCGTGCCGCGACAACGCCGTGCAACAACAGTGCCTATACCGTTTCATCCAAGCCCGATACAGTGAACGGCACATTCCATGCCCACACTGCCGTGCCACCTTGGCTGCCAATCGCACCAGAGCCATTTACATGGACGCAGTGGATATCATGGACATAACAGCGGCTACTTCCATACTGCCCACAGACCACCACGCTCTTGCCATTGATATTGCTAGACCACTCAGTCCCCTAACAGTGACGACGCCCACACCCACCAATTTACCAGCTCCACCTCAAAGATGCAGTCGCCCACGACACCGACGCGACCCGCCGGGACGTCTACTACGTCTACAATACGTTGAACATTTGAACTTTTGATTTTCGTTTGTTTGTTGTTTGGTCATGTTGGGAATCACGTTCGATTTCCTCTCCATTGTAATTTCTTTTTTTCGCGTCATTAAAGTCGTTCATTTTGTCTCGGTGTGTTTTTCCCTTCTCGCTACTACCTCATTTGCATTTAAGCTAATTATGCCAATGACCTCATTTGCACATATGCTAATGAGTTCAATGTGGAAATTATTTACCTCATTTGCACATATGCTAATGAGGTCAATACGAAAATTATTTTCGGTGTATCCTCGCGCATAGCACCACTCCGTGATGTTTTTGCTTTTCCGAATAATCAACTAAGTAGAACTTCACTTGTACAACACGTGATTGACAAAGGAGCTATACCGGTTAAAAAAGGCCTTAAAATACATCTCCTAACGGTAAGAAAGAAACTGCGCATAGTATAGTCATCTTGAAGCTGGAGTTATTGAGCTCTTGTAAAAATTGAAGTTGATTGACCTGGTCATTCGTAGATGTGCGCAGATGTTGCACAGGGAAAGTTTTTGACCAAGATGAGTTATGGAAATACGCAGTATTCTGCCTGAGTTACTTGCATATGAATAGTCAACTCTGCGTGTATCGCGAGGTCACGGGTTCAAACCCCGTTGAAATCCTGAATTTTTTTCAGCTTCTTTAAGCAATTGCATAAAATTGCGTTCACACATGCGAGGATCACTACTTGATTTCATTACCGCAGTTCATGCATACTTTATTCCATATACATCATCCTCACTCATCTCTTTCAAGGGAAGATATGAACCCACAATTGACCTGCTCCCTACGTCAGTGGCTTCCTAGCTCAGTTGGTTAGAACCTCGCACCAGTATCGCGAGGTCACGGGTTCAAGCCCCGTTGAAATCCTAAATTTTTTTCAGGCTTCTTTACACAATTGCATAAATTGCGCTCACTGCGAGGATCATCCTTCATTTCATTTCATTTCACTTCCGCAGTTCATATATGATTTGTTTTATATACATCATTCCCAGAATTTTATATAATACTGATTACATTGCTCAATAATATATAATTTGTATATAGGGCGTTTTCACATGACGTCACGGCGGCCATGTTGGTGTACCAGGCTAACCCTCTGGGAATTGAACTCTATTTTTATGCAAAAACTTTCTTTTGTTTCATTGAACCAATATGGCCGCTGGTCACGTGAATGAAAACGCTCTCTATGTTTTGAGATGTATTAGGTTAGTTTAAGAACGCCTGCCTCAGTGGAACAGGCAAGGGCCGGAAGAAGGGGGTCCGCCGATCTCCACCATATTTATGTTGCATAAAGGTCTTAGCCAACTAGTAGCCATGGTAATACTTTTTTGTCTATTGTCTTTATTGTTTCCGAGAACAGACCACCCCCCTCCCCAAAAATACGCCCAGTTGGTAGATCAACTTTAGCAGTGTGTATCTCTGAGGTTATTCGAGAAGCAGATTTGATTTTCCATCAACATTACAGTTGTCCTTTGATAGTTCAAATGCATACAAGAACAAATGTTTGCTATACATCGCTTAAGTTCTACATGCAAACATGAAAGGCATACTTAGTGTCATTTTCGAAACTAATAAAATTGGGCATTTTCAAATTCTTATTGCGTGACAGCTCTAGTTCACCGTTAAACACGCGCATGCACGATTCAGCTTTCGGTCAATTTTGGTGTAGCCATCCGCTCACCAAGACATGAGTGTCCAAGTACATTCACAGACATCACGCCAAGTTATCTTCTCTTTCTTGAGTATGTGATCCTGATTCATAAAAAGCTTTCAGACATTCAAGTCCCAAATCCATCAGACAACGTTCCAAGCAAAGTAATGTTGATGTCCGGTATGGCATGCGAATGTTAGTGAAATGCCCGGACGTTTCTCCAAATTCTTTTCACCTTGAAGCCGGTTAATTCACTGGAGAACATCCATGGAACTTATCATAAGTTGCACATTTTACAGAGACCTACGGAACCTTGGAATGGTTCCCATTGCGAAGCGTTACATGCGCATGAACTGGGAATGGAAAAGCTACCGGTTTGGGGTGGGTGAGTGGGTGGGGGGGGGGGGGAGGCGAAAGGTACAGAAAAGATATGGAAAGTGAAATTAAACATTTTGGGAATGAATTCGGATAAATATAATGTTTTTACTATGTTCGCAAATGTATATCCTGTAATTTATTTTGATATTTTTGGCGACAGTTTCGGTCCCGGTATGACTGCTCTCCATGCATCATAATTTGTCAGATTGCAAACAAACTTTTCGTGAGTATGAATTAGAGTCCTATGAATTTATTTGGAAATAAAATGTTTTGTACAAACGCTACAAGCGATTAAGTGTTTAACGCATAAAAATTCGCCTTTTAAATTGATTTTATATGCGACTACTGAGAACATTTCGTAAATAAAAAGAACACAAAAACATTCTACAGATGTCATCCTCAGCACGTGTTCTTTTTATTGCATACACAAACTGATAAATTAAACCGGCTCTTTTTCCAGGAGGAAAAAGATTTTGTCTTGTTTTTGTTTGCATTTATACAAATTGCTTTAAACGTTCGTGATAGAGTGGTACCTGTAATCGAATTGATTTAATGCAAATAAAATGTCTATTTCGTCGTGGGGACAAGACATTTTGTCTGACTTCATGATCAGAGAAAGTATTAAAACAAAAAGTAGATGAATTTACAAATTGGAAAAGTATTTTACTCAGAAGTCAGACCATGTTTGATCAGGTGTATAATTCAATTTCGTTCCTGATACAGAGCTCGAAACTATGAAACCAAAATCTTGTTCGAAGAAATAAGCACTCTTTGCTTTATCTCATTATGTTTTTTAAATGATTAATAAATAATTGAGAAATTCCGCGTGTTATGATTCGGCGCGGCTTGCTATTTTGAGTTATAATGCACGCGGCTTCAGTAATAAAAACGCCATCGAGTGCATTGTTGGAGTTGTAGAAGCACGCGCAAATTTTAAACAACACGAGAGAATGCATAGAGTAGCACGAGGAGCAGCCGAATGTTTTTAAATTCTCAAGTGCTTTTATAACTCGACAATGCGGGACAGCGAAGAAATTGTGCGCGCCGCAGCTTGTGATGTAAAGCTGGGGCTACACGCTCCAACATTGTTGTACAACATTTGTTGATCCGACAGTGTTGGAGCTCTTAGCACCCATGTTTTTCGATTTTTTTTTTGTTGGACGAATGTTTGAGGACTTATCAAACATTTGTCCAGCAAAAGATGTCGAACAAACATGGGTGCTAAACGCTCCAGCATTGTCAGATCAACAAATGTTGTATAATAATGTTTCAACGTGTAGCCCGGCTTAAGCAGCGTGTAATATATTTATAAAGCACTATAATGAACTCGAACTGACGAATCGCAACGCACGCAGTTTCTCGATCATTGTAAAACATTTAGGCTACAATTTATGACAGAAATAAAGAGCTTGTCCTCGTGCATTGTTAAGTTATATAAGCACTTGGATTTTTTCTCTCCTGTTCAACTCCCGCGTGCTTATATAATTCAGCAATGCCGACGCGTTTTATATTCCTTTAATATACC
This sequence comes from Galaxea fascicularis, assembly GCA_948470475.1. Lineage (NCBI taxonomy): Eukaryota > Metazoa > Cnidaria > Anthozoa > Scleractinia > Euphylliidae > Galaxea > Galaxea fascicularis. The sequence goes on from OX419346.1 coordinate 13,639,235, forward strand.
GTAAATTTAACAGGAACTTGTCTTGTTCAACTTAAAGGTACCCGTTGTTGTTGTTAGTCCGACTGAAAATTTTCTGGTCACTATAGCGAGCTTCGTCCAAGCATGAACGTTCAACTGCCCACATAAAAAATTTACAGTCCAAGGGGCTGCTGAGTGTAAATACCGCTGAGTATATCAAAGAAAGTAATAAAACCGTCGATATTTGTGCCAAAATTCACATTTACCTTACTGTTCTAATTACTCAATGGGAACGTCTGTAGCTTATTTTTTATTTGCTTTTTTCATTATTTCTCATGCACTGACTTTACTTTAAAATTTTTCTAAGTCTTCACTGAAAAGAACTTGATTACTAGTTTCTCGTATTCCAGCGCAAATTCCAGCAGTATTCCGGTAGTCCATACCTTGGAATTTTTCTTTTCTTTTATTTTTGCTAAGAAGCCAGGCTACCAAGCAATGTGACACATCTGACATTTTTTATATCACTACAAGCAAACGTTTTTTTCAAATATCCGTCTACCATTATCTGGGCTGACGAATTAACAAACTAAAACCAAACTCGAAGGAAATCAATAATAATCCGAACATTAACAAACAAGCCCACGGACTCCGAAGAAACTTTCTTCTTTCTACTGTGCGCGGTCAATACAACGAATACAAACGGATGCAAGACACATTCAGCCGACTTATCGTTTTTTCAAAGCTTTTTCTGGTCCAAGAACACCTATTCAAGGAAAAGGTTACCAGTCTGTGTATCAACGCCAATTTCACCCGAAATTTCGCTTTGGTTTGATGGCCACACTGAAAACCACCGTTGTCACGCAATCTCCAGCAGAATGTGTCCTTGAAACTTGCGTAAAATGGATATAACTTACATCGAAAACATGAGTAACACCACAAGAAACCGTCGTTATTGGTTGTTTTTATCCGCTGGGGAAGTCACCTCGGCGAAATCCGGATAATGAGATTGCCAGCAGCACTGAAGTCACAGTTGTATCGAAATTGCCTTGGAAAATGACAATCCACAAAGCGGTAAAAAAGGGAACCGTCAAAAAATTTAAATTTGCTGGACCAATTTTAACACTGGCTTAAAACATGGACCTATGTGTGGTGACTAAGTAGCGATAAGTAGAATATTTGTATCTTCCTGGACCCTCGAGAAACAAGAATTTGAAAATGCCCAGTTTTGTCAGTTTTTAAAATGACTCGAAGTATGCCTTCTAAGTTTGCATGTAGAACTTAAGCAATGCATAGCAAACATTTGTCCTTGTATGCATTTAAATTATCAAAGGACAACTGTGACGTTGATGTGAAATCAAGTCTGTTACTTGAATAACCTCAGAGATACACATTGCTAAAGTTGACCTAAAATCTCAACTTTTGTCACGCCACTGGGCATATATTTTTTTGGGGGGGTGGTCTGTTCTCGGAAACAATAAAGACAATAGACAAAAAAATGTTACCATGGTTATTAGTTGGCTAAGACCTTCATGCAACATAAATATGGTGGAGATCGGCCGACCCCCTTCTTCCGACATTTTTCAAATCTGCCTGTTTTTCTCTGACATACATTCTTAAAAGCTTTTATTGCTTTCAAATCATCGTGTTTAAATAAAAATAACAAGTTGTACAAAGAATGCTATTTAAACCAAGGTAAACAGAAAGGAGGTAATTTACCGGTTCTGGATGGAAATAATGTTAAAACCGTAATCGGTGAACGGACAAAACAAGCTGTCAGTGACATGTCTTACCAGAAATCATCGCATTCAGGGAGTGGTAAGAAAGGTACAAAAAGAAGAGCGCAGTCTACAGACTGCAGGTCGCCTTCAGGAAAGAGATTGAAAGCATCTCCGCAGCAAAAGAAGAAGAAAGAACGCTTGAGTGAGTAGTAATGGCCTTCGTTCATCACGAGTCAAGAGAGTGTACTAAATCAGAACTGGATTTGTTTAGCATCTCTTCAACACAAACCCCTATCAGCAAAGGTCAATGGATTGCGTATTACCCTCTCAGCAACAGCACCGACATTGTCTTAGCGAATTACCTGGAAGTGGAGAAGAATATCTAGATTTAGCACGAACAAAACTGTATTTGAAAGCTAAGATCACCAAACCAAACAGTACCAATATATACTATTACACTGAAACCTACATACAGACTATTACACATACATATGCTTTATCCAGACACTCAAAAGGTTACATAACTTACTTAACTTGTGAATAATGCATATGAAAGAAATCATATGTGAACTGCGGATATGAAGTCAAATAAACAAAGATGGTCGGAGTTGTGATTGCAAAATTTACAATTGCGTAAAGAAGCCCGAAAAAATTCAGGACCTCAACGGGGCTTGAACATGTGACCTCGTGTTTCCGATACGATGCTCTACCAACTGAGCTATGAAGCGACTGACGTTGGGAGCAGGCGGTCCCAACGTCAGTGGCTTCATAGCTCAAGCCCCGTTGAAGTCCTGAATTTTTTTATCTTCTTCACACAATGGTAAAAAATTGCGATCACAACTCCGACCATCATGCTTCAATTGATTACTTAACTTGTGAATTTACAACTTGGATTTATTTTATTTACATGTTGTATCACAAAGCGCTAAGGAAAGGCTTCCACTTCACATCGTAACTTTTTAGTCTGTTGTTTCTTTTTGCCTATAGCTCGCCCGATACATTTATTATCTAATAATTAAATACGACAATGATAAAAGAAATTCTTCAGGCGATTCTAATGAATTACTTGCTTTCCAAAAATAAAAACGAGATTTAATATGTGCCAGTCAAACCTGACTTAAGTTATGCAAACCAATGGCATAGTCCCTAAGTAGTACTATCGGCTCGTATAGGTCCTCGGCACGCGACCAGGTCCTATATTCCGAGGAAAGAATCGCGGGAAGAAGCGTAGCAACAAAGACACCACACAGATAAACGAGTTCAACAACAAATTTTTAATGAAGACAAGAACAGGACAAAACGAAAATGTTCATTCCTCGAGCAATTCTCCGAGGCGGCGGTCTCGCATCACATCGGGAAAGCGACTTCTTGCATGTGCCACATCAGGAAAGTAATTTCTTGCATGCGCCCCATCGGGCAAGCGTCCAATGGGTTGTCCTTGGTGAAAACGTGGACGACTGCGTCGTGGCGGATTGCGGCGTGGCATGTCAGCAGTGGCAGTCGGCGTGTTGTGCGGCACGACGAGAACGGCGGCGTCGGCGTCTTCCATGGTGGTTTGAAGACCGGCTACGTTCATTTCGGCCACGTTCAATTCCTCCGTGTCCATGTGAAGGGCGAGGGTGCGACTGGCCGACAGGATGGTCATGCAGCCGGGACACGGAAATCATTTCTTGGTGAACTGAAAATTGATGTACTTGTAAAGGCACTGTTGATGAATGGCCGCCTCGCAGCACGGGGTGGATTGAGCGATGGGTTCGTAGTACTGGCTGCCGTGGAGTTCTTTTTTGCCGCATAGCATGCAAGGCAGCGGGTTGTTGGCCAGATCCTTGACGGGGGTTCGGCAGTGGGGGCACGACCACACTTCTCTCGGGACGTTGCGCGTGTATTGGTTGGCCAACCACTTGTACGTGCACGTCAGACGGATCGCGCAATGGCAGCACTTGGACAGGGGGATTTTTTCGCCCGTTTCGTCGTGGAGAATGTCCATGCAGATGATGCAGGGCACGTTGGTGTCGACGGCGTTGAGGCACTCGAAGGCGACCACGGAGGGTTTCTCGCTTCGGTGAGTGCGGCTCGGTATGATCCCGGTCAGTGATGGGGGGAGTTGTTGATCAGCGTCGGTGATGACATTGTTTGGATGTAACACCAGTAGTAATATGCCTCAGATTAGTCCGTGGTCGCGCGACCCCCCGCTCATTTGCATAAAATAGCATATATGCAAATGAGGTATGTTTTCGAAAACCCCCCATACGCGACAAGAAAGAAGGACACACAAACGGATGAACGTTTTTCAAACATGGTTTAATGAACATGTTTTACTTGCACCTGGCACGCTGGCGGTCGGCGGATACTTGCACCTAGCACGCTGGCGGTCGGCGGATACTTGGGCCTGATACGCGGGTGGTCGGTGGGCACTTGCGCATAAGGTCAGTATGAGCCCGCGATGTCACGACTACTTCCGGTCAGCGGTATAACACCCCACCCAGGGGGTGATTTGGATACGTCATGTAAGTCGTCACGAAGTGTCCCTCTCTAAAAAATAGGGGCCTGCGAGGTTATTTCCACATGGAGTCAGTAGCATCCCACCTCAACCAAGGGGGTGGTTTCGATGCATCATGTAGGAGGTCACGAAATGTCCCCACCTAAGAAAGAGAAGCCCGCTAGGCTATTTCCACCCCACCCAGGAAGGTGCTGTCGGTGCATCATGTAAGAAGTCACGAAGTGTCCCCCTCTGAGAAATAGGGGCCTGCGAGGTTATTTCCTTTTGGAGTCAGTAGCATCCTACCTCAACCCAGGGGTTGGTTTCGATGCATCATGTAAGAGGTCACGAAGTGTCCCCACCTAACAAAGAGAAGCCCGCTAGGTTATTTCCGCTTGAGGTATTCCACCTCACCCAAAAGGGTAATCTCGATAGGTCGTGTAAGAGGTCACGAAGTGTCCCCCATCGGAGACATGTGGGCAGTGGTCCCATGTTTAGGCGCGGTCGCTTGGCCAACCGTTGCGACGTCATGAAGTGTCTGGGGATTCGTTTGGAAGTCGCCGGGGCATCGTGACGGATGGAAAGTGGTCGGAAATGGGTCGGAAACCGATCAGAAAGGTCTTCCAAATCCAGGTGGGGGATGCCCAAGTCTTGCAAGCAGGTCTTTTTCCGCGGAGCCCCCTTTGAAGGCCACGACGGGTTTGTCTGGGGTGTTGTGTCGGACGTAGAGGCGAGCCAGATCGGTTTTGAGCTGACTTTGAGGTCGGGCCTCTTTGTCCGGCTAAGGGTAAAAGGGGAGGCCCGTGCTGGACGCTGCATCGTAACCAGTTATTGCAACAATGGCAAGTAGTTTTTGAAAGAGAAAAAAAACACGTTGTAGATGGTTTGAAAAAAGAACCTTTTATTTTAACCTTTCAACCTGGTTTTTTAAAAAACACAGTGTTTCAAACATTCAACTTGACTTTGGTTTGCATGATTTTCTTGACGATCCTTTCCGTGAGGGTCCGCTTGCCTGGCAATCCCTCGATGGCCTTGATCATGCCACGATCGGCGGCGTGCTTGTCCCTTAAAGTCTTGGCCTTGTCGTAGTCGATGTCGTGTTGTTTGGCAATCTTGTCCAACCGATTGATGCCCGGGTCCCCGCGTTTCAAACGTGTCTTCAAATGCGTGCCGGGGCCCATGTACTGATAGCCCGGCCAATGAAATTCCAGGCACACCTAGCAGCCAGGCGATCGGTTGCTGTGCATTGCGCACCGATGCACCTTCTTATTATAAGAGGAGCCGTGCGTGGCTTTTCATTCAGTCGTGTTGGGGTTTATCTCAGAGAAGGATAAGCATCTCCTGCAAGCATGGGAACGTGTCCCCTGAACTGTATCCTTGGAGATCGAATGAAAACGACGAGAAAAAGAAGAGAAAGAAGACACCCCACAAATGCAAGATGAAAGACGTGCCTAGTGGCTCCGCTGAAAAGCCCACCAAGACCAAGAAGCAGCAGACAGAGGAGGCCGTGCTAACTGCCCCACCGCCATGCCCCCTCAAACCTCAAGAGATTGAGAACTTCGATGGCTTGTTGACCAGGCTGCCTGAGGAACTGGCCGAGCCCCCTGCACCGTTGAAGAATGACACTGTACGACTGGACGTGTTCTCTCAATCTCCTGAAGTGCTGCCTAGCTATGAAGAAGAAGTCTTGCAGGAAGGCCTTTTGGGACCAGGCGAATATCCCAGAGGAGTACTCCGTAGTCCACCACGTCTAGCAGCACCACCACCTGCTCTCCCAAGGGAAGAGCCTGGCCTACCACCCAAGCATTGCCCTATTCACGATGTGCCTCTGCACCACCGGATCTCGAAAAAGGGGTGGCCCTATGTGCAGTGTGTGCAGAAGGGGTGTCCCGTGTGAATGGGCGAGGACCATGCGCAGGAGATTACACGGGCTGCACGAGATCAACTTCACCTCAAGATTCGTCAGGGACCTTTTCATTGCTTTTGTCAGAAACCCTCGCAGTTGAAGTTGAGCAAAAGCGCACGGAATTTCAACCGCTGTTACTTAGCCTGCCGGGACACTCGAACGGGTTGCTGGTTCTTCCAATGGCTCGATTGACCCTGGTTTGGACGCTCATGGGAACGAGCACCCAGCCAGTACGCAAAGGATGAGGGGCACGACCACAGACACGTGGAAGACGCACAACGTCCCGACCTCTATGTGCCCAGCGACCATCGGGGTGGCCTTTTCGAGAGAGCGTGCAAAGGCAGATTCGCGTGTTTGACGGACGAGAGGCAAACCAAAGAAGAATCACCGCTAGTGGATGGCCCAAAGGAGTGACTGGAGAGGTGTACGGTGTGTGGAAAGAGCCCTCGTACTGGCTGGGTCACGGGCCTAGCTGCGATATGAGTGGCTTTGTGTGCACTGCTGGCACCACGGACCTTATAAAGAGCGTGTTGTTTGACATTGTTGATCATTTTTGTTTTGTTCTTCGCCATGGTCGGACATCCCGAGATGCCAGACCCACTGCAATGGGTGTGGCACGACAAAGTCTTGGACATGCTTCGTGTAGACGAAACGTACGAAGGGTGGGCGAGGAAAGGACGATGGGAGGTCGCGCATGCTTTCGATAAGACTCGGTACAACTTGGAGAAAGAGATTGTGAACCACGTGAAGGCGTGGGCCAAGGTAGATCCGGCAGCCCTGGCACCCCTTGCGCGAAAGGAGGCTCCTCCCCAGTTCGAGCCCATGTCGTTTCATTTGCTTCATACGTTGAAGGACAAGGTCAGAGAGATTGACAAGTGCCAAGCGATGAAAGAGTTGCGAGAAAAAGAGGGATTGTGGGAAAACGTGCAATCTATCGGCCGCACCCAGTACCATTTGGAAAAATCCATTGTGAAGTACGTGACGCGATGGGCCAGGGGAACGATGGGCGAGGACTAGACCCCGAAACCCGAACCCAAAGCAGAGGTGGACGAGGGAGTGACCACCCCCACCTTGGTCTTCGAGCCCCTTTACGAAAAGGCCTCGCGAGAACGCGATCTGTGGCATGCACGGTGTGACGACCTGTTAGACCTGGTGTTGTGTGAGAACTGTGAGGACGAGAAAAACCAGGTGTACCAACGTGGGACCCCCGAAGAAGTGTTGGGCTGGAAACCCTGTAATTGTAGTTGGCCTTGTAATCGTGTGCGGACCATTTTTAAAGATTAAACCATTAAAGACCTCATTCCGAGGTGTGTTGTTGTTGTAGTATATGCACGTTGACCTTCCCCTCACCCACAACTCTAGACAAATAGCATAAAAAGATGGGACGCCGTGGCACGGGGGTCAGTCGAGATGAGGGGACTCAGGGACATGTACCTGACCCTGTCGAGCGACACGACGTCTGAATTTCCCCAAAACACGGCGGCGTCCTTTCAAGTGCGATTAGCCACTCCCCTGACGTTTGGAGAGCCTGGGTGGGAAGTGGCCTTGAGCAGTCTGGTCATGCGCGATCGTGGGATGGACGTCACCCTCTTGCACGACCAACCTAGCAAGGCCTTGTTGATCACGACCACTCGATTACTGAAAGAGGGGGATTCGGACTTTCCCTGGACGATCAAGAACCAAGTCCTTGTCAGTGACATGGTGGCCTCGAATGCTGGACATCCCTTGCCATCGGGTGAAGCGTTCATGAAAGCCTTGATCGAACAATAGTTGTTGAAAGTCAATCTGTTTGACTACGAAGACGGAACCCTGCAGATCCGCCCCCGCGTGAGTGGGGACGCCTCCAATGGTGCCACAGAGATGATTGTCGATGGACTCGATGGAACGACCTTTGAATTGAACAAGAGTTTGTGTTTCAAGATGGGTTGGTTGGTGCCCGACCCATCGCAAACCTTGCCATTTCTCCTTGGCCACAATGCCATCCCCGAATTGCGTCAGGTGGTCACGGGCCCGGCCCCAAGGTGGGGTCACATGGTGGACTCCATCATTGCTCACGGTGACGTGCTGCTAAAATACGATTCCACGCGTGACACGGTCATGTTTTCGTCTAAAGTGAAATGGCGCTTCGTGCATCTGAATGACGCCTTCGACAGCGTGGTGGGCAAGACGCACCCCACGCAGGGTCTGCACATCTATTCCAACGTGGGACGTGCCGTCATGGTGGGGGATCGGACGACCGATCTCTTGCAAGAGATGCCGCACTTGCAGCGAGGGGAGGGTAGTGTGTATTACGAACCCTTGCAAGAACGATTTCGATCCTTGCGCTATTACGGACTGGAGGTGGCCAGCGTGAGTTTGAGGGATGGATTGGGGCATGCGTTGCCCACGGCACAAGTGGGTCGCACGCATACGACGGTCACCTTGCATTTCAGACGCAGGAAGTAATAAAACCGGGCCGTCCGCCACCTTGACTCGTCAGTGTGCGAAAACCATGACGACGTGCGCAGACGTGTGGAGTCGATGTCGTTGGGTCGTGTTGCGCACGGTATGTCGATCGCTCGTGGCCGTTATAGGGGCACAAAGTAAGGATGTGTTCGCCATGGACGCGGCCGGGGATGGCACTCCCCTTGACGTCTTCGAATACCTTCTCGACGAGTTGCACTGGGGGACCTTCACAGCCTTTGTAGTGTGGTTGGACGAGGGGTACCCTTGGCCAGAAAGTTGGCAATGATACCGCAAGATACATAAAACGTACGGGCTATGCCTTCCCACCATTCGAGAGTTGGTGTGGCGTCGATTTTGCCTGTGGGTGACAAACAGACTTCGACAACCATGAAGAAAAAAAAAGAAGACCATAAAGCCCACAACGACAGCATCCTACGAGGACCCTGCAGCGCCCGGTGCCTTGGGCGGGGTGGCCCGGTTTGCACGCGCTCACGGGTGGTCCCTCAAGAAGGCACGCACCTTGTTGCAAAAGAATTTGGCCTACACGTTGCACAAACCCCCGCGTCGGCGGTTTTCGACGCTGCCTGTCTTGGTGTTTCATCGCGACCAGCAATGGGTGGCTGATCTGGTGGAAATGCAGCGCGTGGCCCGCCACAACCGCGGCATACGTTACCTCCTTACCGTAGTTGACGTCTTGTCGAAATACGCCTGGGTGCGTCCGTTAAAAAATAAGACGGGCGCCGAGGTCGTGCGAGCCTTTCGAAGCATTCTCAAGGACGGTGGACGCCAGCCACGAACCTTGCAGACGGACAAGGGCAAAGAATTTTACAACGCCACTGTGCAAAAGTGGTTGAAAGAGGTATACGAATGCATCCTATCTCTCTGTGTGTGTGTGTGTGTGTGTGCGTGTTCTTAACGAACCATAAGTTTACGTTTTGGTACATAAGACCCCACTTGACCTTGTATGAGGTTGGCTTGGAGGTGAATCCTTTGGGCTGACTCTTGGGGAACGAGGAATGCCTCGGGGAAATTCTGGCTTTGTGGGTGAGGCCTCCAAGAGCCGTCCAACAGGAGTGATGGCTCGGTCAGGTGGCGCATTGCAGGGGAGGCTGATCTTCTTCTTCTTCGTTGAGATCTGTAACCCTGTGCGTCACCGGTTCAAATCCGGTTCACTCCAACGTTTGGTCGATTTTTTTCTTACAGAAAGGCATTCGTCATTTTTCCACGAAAGGGGATGCCAAAGCCTCAGTGGTAGAACGGTTTAATCGCACGCTCAAGGGCCGAATGTACTGCTATTTCACCGCGGCCAACACCTTGAAGTACATCGACATCCTCCCCGACTTGGTGAATGGGTATAATGCCTCCAAGCACCGTAGCATTGGTTTGGCACCAAGAAAAGTGACGCTGGAGAACGAGGAGTTTGTGTGGCAGCGATTGTACGGTTTACGGTTGAAACCTGATCGGAGGCGACCTCGATTGGCCAGAGGGGATCGCGTGCGCTTGAGCAAACGTACGAGGTTCTTCAAGAAAGGGTATTTGCCCCAATGGACGGAGGAAGTGTTTGTCGTGCAACGCGTGGTGCCGGGGGTTCCCATCACATACAAAATCGAAGAAATGGATGGCACACCCGTGGAGGGGACATTTTACGAAGAGGATCTACAAAAAGTCACCGTGGACGACGACACCTTGTGGCGCATCGAAAAAGTGCTTAAACGGCGTGGGAAGCGAGCGTTGGTGAGATGGAAAGGGCGGCCGGCCAAATACGATAGTTGGATCCCCACCTCGGACCTCAAGGCATGGAAGAGCTCTACGTGACGTTGCCCAGCGATGGCGGAGGAGCTCAATTCGCAAGGGCCAATCGCAACAACAGTTACATGGTACAATTGCCCACCCCCTTGCAGTTCGGAGGCAAAGACTGGCAAGTGGGGTTGGCGAACCTGTCGCTACCCCTTCGGAACGAATTTCGGTCCGCCCTGTTGCAAAAGTTGCCTTCGGGAACCCAACTTGCCTATCAACGGGGCTACACGACCAAGGTGGATGCGCGCGGGACACGCAGTGTAGCCAACAACAACGTGAGGGCCGTGGTCACCGTGGACGACCTCTTGCGGGACGAGTCGGTGCACGACGGGGTCTCTTCCATGCGATCCCTCGTGTTCGAGTTGCAAAAGGGAATCGTCTACTATTTCAAGTACACGGAAAAAGACAGCACAGACGTGGAAGAATGGAAGCATCCGGAAATCAATGTGGAGTACTTTCAAACCCTGCGTTGGACCGGTCCCACCACCTTGCAAATCGACGAAAGCGGATGCGAGCGTGCTTCCGAGCACATCACAATGGGTTTTGCGTACGATCTGATGGTGTTGTTAGGAGGCATTGGCCCAAGCCACAGTTTTCCCGGACCCCAGATCCGCCAAATTCATTACAAGTCCCCTCCCGCCAGCGACAAGATCAACAATCAGCCCATCGATGCGGCCACCATCCAGGGACAGTGGGTCATTCTCACGCAACAACAGACCTGGGAGTTTACCAACTTGAATTGGGGTTGGTTCGAAAAGACTTTCTTCACCCCCTCGCGCAGTCTGCGTGTCTACTGCAATGCGGGTCAGAGCACCATCGTGGGTGAACGCATCACGGATCTCCTAAGAGAAGTCCACCTTTCCACCACGGACCGAAATGGGTACGCCTACTTCGAACCCACCCACGTGCAATACCTGCCGGTGCGTCAACCGTCGTTCGAGGTGATGGAAGTGCAAATCGCCGAGATGGCCGGTGCCTTGACGCATCTGGGGGAGGGACCCTCAAACTTGACTTTGCATTTTCGCCAGCGTGTATAAAGAGAAGAACAAGACACCCTGTCGTGGTCTGTGCAGACAATCCAGTCGACGTGTATAAAAGGACACTCCTTAACACCCAAAGCATTTGCGAGTCATGCGAGGAGGCAGTCTGACACGGTACACCCCCACGTTTCGAGACGGTTGGGGGCTTTTCAGTCGGTTTGTCGATACCGTGTATTAACAACAACAACGAGGTCGTTATTAATAAAACATTAAAAAAATAGAAGCGGTGACTGTGTGGTCCTTTGTCTGTATAAAAGGGGGCGCACTCTTAGGGAAACCATATCAGTATGGCCCAACGACGCCTCGACTTGCAACCTGTGACGGGGTTCGTACCTCCGCGACTTACCTCGGCGGTTCCCTTACCCAGTCAAGCCAGGTGGATGGGTATGATGCAACGGTTGCAGGAACAATACGGCCCCGAACCCGGCCCACCTAAACGCGTGCGGAGCAAAAAGAAAAAGATCAAGATGGTCAAAGACACCGTGACGTTGGCCGAGGTCTTTTGTAAACTCCCCAAGACCTCTAAGACGCAAAAGGTGCCTCTCACGGGCCGTCTGACGTTGAATTCCATGCTCAGACGTCTGAAAGCGGGCAGTATAAAAATCGACGCCTTGCTGTGGAGTTAAACCAAAAAGAGATAATTCGGACACCGAGTAGCTCAAGCATGTTAAGGCATGGCTCATATCCAGTACAGACCACCAGAAAGAAAAAAACGTTTTTGATCTAAAACAACGTTGTTTTTATCCCAGGGGGAGCCAGAAACTTACCCCAAACAAGATTTGGTATTCTTAAATTTCTTAAGGTGTCTTTATGGTGTTCACGTGACTTGTGACGTCACAAGCCTGCTTAAGATGAATTCTAAAATGGGCCAAGGATAGGGAGGTATCACGAAAAACTAACCATACCAAATTTTTAACCACTTTCTAAGGCAACTATTTCTGTCCTGAATGGATGAACTCCTCAATTATTTAAGGCTATATATGGAAAGAAAGAAGGTCACGTGACCTTTTTTACGTAATAACTTCTTAGCTTAATACTTTAGTCGGCCATTCAGGACAGATTCTTGCAGGGGCCATTAGCACAATTGTAAAAATACTAAATTTGACAGTGATTGTATGTCATCTCGGCGGCCCATTTTCAGTTGTTTTTTCAAAAAATAAAACAATTAATTATAGTCACGTGACCAATTTTATCAGATTTTATTGGTCTTAGAATATTAAGGTCGTCGACATTGGTAAGCCTGCCAATTCTGCAACGATTAAACCAAATTCTGACAGAGTAATTACTGTTTTTCAGATTTTATGCAAATGAGCTTGAGCCATGCCTTAACATGCTTGAGAGCCTGTTGGTGGTGGGACCCTCGGGGTGTGACAAGACGGTATTTGTCACCAAACTCTTGAAAGCTCCTCACCGGTACTTTTGCGACGTGGTGCCCGACGTCCACTATTGTTACGGGGTGTGGCAAGAGAGCTTTCACCCGTTGACTCGACTGGGGGTACACATGCACAAAGGCATACCCAAGAGCGATCAATTACAACGTTGGTTCGGTCGCACGAAAGGAGGGGTCTTGGTCCTCGACGATCTGATGGAGGAAGGGGGCAACGACAAACGCGTGTTGGATCTGTTCACCAAAGACTCGCACCATCGCAATATCACCGTGCTGTATCTCTGTCAAGACATGTTTCCCCCTGGTAAGTACGCCAAAACCATTTCGCGTAATGCGCATTACATCGTGGCCTTCAAGAGTCCTCGCAATCAGTTGGGGTTCACCAACCTCATCAGGCAAGCGTTTCCCAAACATTGGCCCGACCTGTTAGACGTCTACGAAACCGTCACGGCCCGACCTTTTGGGTACGTCTTCTTGGATCTGCATCCGGCATCTGAGGATACGTACCGGGTCTTTGCAGACCTCTTGGAGGACGAAGGGTACGCCCGTGCCTTTGCCAAGCCCCACCGTTCGTCATAAAAAGGGAAAGCACTGCCTACGAGAGGTCACTCAACAAGCGAGCATGCCCAAGCAAAGAGTGTCGCGATGACGAACGACTCGACGGCAACGTCACAAGGGGGGCCTCTTTCCTCTCTTAGCCCTCCTTCCGGCAGCCATCGCGGCGGGCTAAGCGGCCGCTTTAGGAGCCGTCAGTAGGGAGTTTAAGATTCTACGACGGCGACGGCAACGAAAACGTCATTTCAAAATACAACCTCTCGTTTGTGTAACTCTTTCGCGATTATTCCAATTTGTTTAACATGAAAAATGCTGGCGAGCTGTCCAGGGCCTAAATTACTATGAACGATGTTAAAGCAAAGAAGGAGAAAGAAAAAACATTTTGGTACATTTCTTTGCCGTCCTCTGCGAAACAACAACGTGAAATGACCAAATTTGGGGTTTCCTCGAGAACGTGAGTGTATGGTGACAAGTTTTTCTTTCTCTTTCTTTGCTTTAACATCGTTCACAGTAATTTAGACCCTAGACAGCTCGCTAGCATTTTTCATGTTAAACAAATTGAAATAATCGCGAAAGAGTTACACAAACGAGAAGTTGCATTTTGAAATGACGTTTTCGTTGCCGTCGCCGTCGTCAATCTTAAACTCCCTAGTGGTGCAGCAGGGTACGGCGCCAAAAAAGCCATCAAGGCAGGCACAAAAAGGAAAAAGAGGAGGATAACGATCGTGACAAATCAAGGAAACTCCGTGTTAACACCGATTTTAAACTTTCTCCGGCAAAATTTGAAAAATCGAAATTTTTACAAGGCCGTAGGGGCAAAATTCAAAAGTGACCAAAACGTGCTGGAAACGTTGCAATCGTGATCTACTAACCAAATGTAGGTACGATCGCCGATTTTTAACTTTCTCCGGCAAAATTTGAAAAATCGAAATTTTTACAAGGCCATAGGGGCAAAATTCAAAAGTGACCAAAACGTGCTGGAAACGTTGCAATCGTGATCTACTAACCAAATGTAGGTACGATCGCCGATTTTTAACTTTCTCCGGCAAAATTTGAAAAATCGAAATTTTTACAAGGCCATAGGGGCAAAATTCGAAAGTGACCAAAACGTGCTGGAAACGTTGCAATCGTGATCTACTAACCAAATGTAGGTACGATCGCCGATTTTTAACTTTCTCCGGCAAAATTTGAAAAATCGAAATTTTTACAAGGCCATAGGGGCAAAATTCAAAAGTGACCAAAACGTGCTGGAAACGTTGCAATCGTCATCTACTAACCAAATGTAGGTACGATCGCCGATTTTTAACTTTCTCCAGCAAAACTTGAAAAATCGAAATTTTTACAAGGCCATAGGGGCAAACTTCAAAAGTGACCAAAACGTGCTGGAAACGTTGCAATCGTGATCTACTAACCAAATGTAGGTACGATCGCCGATTTTTAACTTTCTCCGGCAAAATTTGAAAAATCGACATTTTTACAAGGCCATAGGGGCAAAATTCAAAAGTGACCAAAACGTGCTGGAAACGTTGCAATCGTCATCTACTAACCAAATGTAGGTACGATCGCCGATTTTTAACTTTCTCCGGTAAAATTTGAAAAATCGAAATTTTTACAAGGCTATAGGGGCAAAATTCAAAAGTGACCAAAACGTGCTGGAAGCGTTGCAATCGTCATCTACTAACCAAATGTAGGTACGATCGCCGAATTTTACCTTTCTCCGGCAAAATTTGAAAAATCGAAATTTTTAGAAGGCCATAGGGGCAAAATTCAAAAGTGACCAAAACGTGCTGGAAACGTTGCAATCGTCATCTACTAACCAAATGTAGGTACGATCGCCGATTTTTAACTTTCTCCGGCAAAATTTGAAAAATCCAAAGTTTTACAAGGCCATAGGGGCAAAATTCAAAAGTGACCAAAACGTGCTGGAAACGTTGCAATCGTCATCTACTAACCAAATGTAGGTACGATCGCCGATTTTTAACTTTCTCCGGCAAAATTTGAAAAATCGAAATTTTTACAAGGCCATAGGGGCAAAATTCAAAAGTGACCAAAACGTGCTGGAAACGTTGGAGTCGTGATCTACTAACCAAGTGTAGGTACGATCGCAGATTTTTAACTTTCTCCGGCAAAATTTAAAAAATCGAAATTTTTACAAGGCCATAGGGGCAAAATTCACAAGTGACCAAAACGTGCTGGAAACGTTGCAATCGTCATCTACTAACCAAATGTAGGTAAGATCGCCGATTTTTAAGTTTCTCCGGCAAAATTTGAAAAATCGAAATTTTTACAAGGCCATAGGAGCAAAATTCAAAAGTGACCAAAACGTGCTGGAAACGTTGCAATCGTGATCTACTAACTTAATGTAGGTACGATCGCCGATTTTAACTTTCTCCGGCAAAATTTAAAAAATCGAAAGTTTTACAAGGCCATATGGGCAAAATTCAAAAGTGACCAAAACGTGCTGCAAACGTTGCAATCGCGATCTACTAACCAAATGTAGGTACGATCGCCAATTTTTAACTTTCTCCGGTAAAATTTGAAAAATCGACATTTTTACAAGGCGATGGGGGCAAAATTCAAAAGTGACCAAAACGTGCTGGAAACATTGCAATCGTGATCTACTAACCAAATGTAGGTGCGATCGCCGATTTTTAACTTTCTCCGGCAAAATTTGAAAAATCGAAATTTTTACAAGCACATATGGGCAAAATTCAAAAGTGACCAAAACGTGCTGGAAGCGTTGCAATCGCGATCTACTAACCAAATGTAGGTACGATCGCCGAATTTTAACTTTGTCCGGCAAAATTTGAAAAATCGACATTTTTACAAGGCCATAGGGGCAAAATTCAAAAGTGACCAAAACGTGCTGGAAACGTTGCAATCGTGATCTACTAACCAAATGTAGGTAAGATCGCCGATTTTTAACTTTCTCCGGCAAAATTTGAAAAATCGAAATTTTTACAAGGCCATAGGAGCAAAATTCAAAAGTGACCAAAACGTGCTGGAAACGTTGCAATCGTCATCTACTAACCAAATGTAGGTACGATCGCCGATTTTTAACTTTCTCCGGCAAAATTTGAAAAATCGAAATTTTTACAAGGCCATAGGGGCAAAATTCAAAAGTGACCAAAACGTGCTGGAAACGTTGCAATCGTGATCTACTAACCAAATGTAGGTACGATCGCCGATTTTTAACTTTCTCCGGCAAAATTTGAAAAATCGAAATTTTTACAAGGCCATAGGGGCAAAATTCAAAAGTGACCAAAACGTGCTGGAAACGTTGCAATCGTCATCTACTAACCAAATGTAGGTACGATCGCCGATTTTTAACTTTCTCCGGCAAAATTTGAAAAATCGAAATTTTTACAAGGCCATAGGGGCAAAATTCAAAAGTGACCAAAACGTGCTGGAAACGTTGCAATCGTCATCTACTAACCAAATGTAGGTACCAGCGGCGATTTTTAACTTTCTCCGGCAAAATTTGAAAAATCGAAATTTTTACAAGGCCATAGGGGCAAAATTCAAAAGTGACCAAAACGTGCTGGAAACGTTGCAATCGTCATCTACTAACCAAATGTAGGTACGATCGCCGATTTTTAACTTTCTCCGGCAAAATTTGAAAAATCGAAATTTTTACAAGGCCATAGGGGCAAAATTCAAAAGTGACCAAAACGTGCTGGAAACGTTGCAATCGTGATCTACTAACCAAATGTAGGTACGATCGCCGATTTTTAACTTTCTCCGGCAAAATTTGAAAAATCGAAATTTTTACAAGGCCATAGGGGCAAAATTCAAAAGTGACCAAAACGTGCTGGAAACGTTGCAATCGTCATCTACTAACCAAATGTAGGTACGATCGCCGATTTTTAACTTTCTCCGGCAAAATTTGAAAAATCGAAATTTTTACAAGGCCATAGGGGCAAAATTCAAAAGTGACCAAAACGTGCTGGAAACGTTGCAATCGTCATCTACTAACCAAATGTAGGTACGATCGCCGATTTTTAACTTTCTCCGGCAAAATTTGAAAAATCGAAATTTTTACAAGGCCATAGGGGCAAAATTCAAAAGTGACCAAAACGTGCTGAAAACGTTGCAATCGTCATCTACTAACAAAATGTAGGTACAATCGCCGATTTTTAACTTTCTCCGGCAAAATTTGAAAAATCGAAATTTTTACAAGGCCATAGGGGCAAAATTCAAAAGTGACCAAAACGTGCTGGAAACGTTGCAATCGTGATCTGCGAACCAAATCTAGGTACGATCGCCGATTTTTAACTTTCTCCGGCAAAATTTGAAAAATCGAAATTTTTACAAGGCCATAGGGGCAAAATTCACAAGTGACCAAACCGTGCTGGAAACGTTGCAATCGTGATCTACTAACCAAATGTAGGTACGATCGCCGATTTTTAACTTTCTCCGGCAAAATTTGAAAAATCGAAATTTTTACAAGGCCATAGGGGCAAAATTCAAAAGTGACCAAAACGTGCTGGAAACGTTGCAATCGTCATCTACTAACCAAATGTAGGTACGATCGCCGATTTTTAACTTTCTCCGGCAAAATTTGAAAAATCGAAATTTTTACAAGGCCATAGGGGCAAAATTCAAAAGTGACCAAAACGTGCTGGAAACGTTGCAATCGTCATCTACTAACCAAATGTAGGTACGATCGCCGATTTTTAACTTTCTCCGGCAAAATTTGAAAAATCGAAATTTTTACAAGGCCATAGGGGCAAAATTCAAAAGTGACCAAAACGTGCTGGAAACGTTGCAATCGTCATCTACTAACAAAATGTAGGTACAATCGCCGATTTTTAACTTTCTCCGGCAAAATTTGAAAAATCGAAATTTTTACAAGGCCATAGGGGCAAAAATCAAAAGTGACCAAAACGTGCTGGAAACGTTGCAATCGTGATCTGCGAACCAAATCTAGGTACGATCGCCGATTTTTAACTTTCTCCGGCAAAATTTGAAAAATCGAAATTTTTACAAGGCCATAGGGGCAAAATTCAAAAGTGACCAAAACGTGCTGGAAACGTTGCAATCGTGATCTACTAACCAAATGTAGGTACGATCGCCGATTTTTAACTTTCTCCGGCAAAATTTGAAAAATCGAAATTTTTACAAGGCCATAGGGGCAAAATTCAAAAGTGACCAAAACGTGCTGGAAACGTTGCAATCGTCATCTACTAACCAAATGTAGGTACGATCGCCGATTTTTAACTTTCTCCGGCAAAATTTGAAAAATCGAAATTTTTACAAGGCCATAGGGGCAAAATTCAAAAGTGACCAAAACGTGCTGGAAACGTTGCAATCGTCATCTACTAACCAAATGTAGGTACGATCGCCGATTTTTAACTTTCTCCGGCAAAATTTGAAAAATCGAAATTTTCACAAGGCCATAGGGGCAAAATTCAAAAGTGACCAAAACGTGCTGAAAACGTTGCAATCGTGATCTACTAACAAAATGTAGGTACAATCGCCGATTTTTAACTTTCTCCGGCAAAATTTGAAAAATCGAAAGTTTTACAAGGCCATAGGGGCAAAATTCAAAAGTGACCAAAACGTGCTGGAAACGTTGCAATCGTCATCTACTAACCAAATGTAGGTACGATCGCCGATTTTTAAGTTTCTCCGGCAAAATTTGAAAAATCGAAATTTTTACAAGGCCATAGGGGCAAAATTCACAAGTGACCAAAACGTGCTGGAAACGTTGCAATCGTGATCTACTAACCAAATGTAGGTACGATCGCCGATTTTTAACTTTGTCCGGTAAAATTTGAAAAATCAAAATTTTTACAAGGCCATAGGGGCAAAATTCAAAAGTGACCAAAACGTGCTGGAAACGTTGCAATCGTGATCTGTGAACCAAATCTAGGTACGATCGCCGATTTTTAACTTTCTCCGGCAAAATTTGAAAAATCGAAATTTTTACAAGGCCATACGGGCAAAATTCAAAAGTGACCAAAACGTGCTGAAAACGTTGCAATCGTGATCTACTAACCAAATGTAGGTACGATCGCCGATTTTTAACTTTCTCCGGAGAAATTTGAAAAATCGAAATTTTTACAAGGCCATAAGGGCAAAATTCAAAAGTGACCAAAACGTGCTGGAAACGTTGCAATCGTGAACTGCTAACCAAATCTAGGTACGATCGCCGATTTTTAACTTTCTCCGGCAAAATTTGAAAAATCGAAATTTTTACAAGGCCATAGGGGCAAAATTCAAAAGTGACCAAAACGTGCTGGAAACGTTGCAATCGTGATCTACTAACCAAATGTAGGTACCAGCGGCGATTTTTAACTTTCTCCGGCAAAATTTGAAAAATCGAAATTTTTACAAGGCCATACGGGCAAAATTCAAAAGTGACCAAAACGTGCTGGAAACGTTGCAATCGTCATCTACTAACCAAATGTAGGTACGATCGCCGATTTTTAACTTTCTCCGGCAAAATTTGAAAAATCGAAATTTTTACAAGGCCATGGGGGCAAAATTCAAAAGTGACCAAAACGTGCTGGAAACGTTGCAATCGTCATCTACTAACCAAATGTAGGTACGATCGCCGATTTTTAACTTTCTCCGGCAAAATTTGAAAAATCGAAATTTTTACATAGCCATGGGGGCAAAATTCAAAAGTGACCAAAACGTGCTGGAAACGTTGCAATCGTCATCTACTAACCAAATGTAGGTACGATCGCCGATTTTTAACTTTCTCCGGCAAAATTTGAAAAATCGAAATTTTTACAAGGCCATAGGGGCAAAATTCAAAAGTGACCAAAACGTGCTGGAAACGTTGCAATCGTCATCTACTAACCAAATGTAGGTACGATCGCCGATTTTTAACTTTCTCCGGAAAAATTTGAAAAATCGACATTTTTACAAGGCCATAGGGGCAAAATTCAAAAGTGACCAAAACGTGCTGGAAACGTTGCAATCGTGATCTGCGAACCAAATCTAGGTACGATCGCCGATTTTTAACTTTCTCCGGCAAAATTTGAAAAATCGAAATTTTTACAAGGCCATAGGGGCAAAATTCAAAAGTGACCAAAACGTGCTGGAAACGTTGCAATCGTCATCTACTAACCAAATGTAGGTACGATCGCCGATTTTTAACTTTCTCGGGCAAAATTTGAAAAATCGAAATTTTTACAAGGCCATACGGGCAAAATTCACAAGTGACCAAAACGTGCTGGAAACGTTGCAATCGTCATCTACTAACCAAATGTAGGTACGATCGCCGATTTTTAACTTTCTCCGGCAAAATTTGAAAAATCGATATTTTTACAAGGCCATAGGGGCAAAATTCAAAAGTGACCAAAACGTGCTGGAAACGTTGCAATCGTCATCTACTAACCAAATGTAGGTACGATCGCCGATTTTTCACTTTCTCCGGCAAAATTTGAAAAATCGAAATTTTTACAAGGCCATAGGGGCAAAATTTAAAAGTGACCAAAACGTGCTGGAAACGTTGCAATCGTCATCTACTAACCAAATGTAGGTACGATCGCCGATTTTTAAGTTTCTCCGGCAAAATTTGAAAAATCGAAATTTTTACAAGGCCATAGGGGCAAAATTCAAAAGTGACCAAAACGTGCTGGAAACGTTGCAATCGTCATCTACTAACCAAATGTAGGTACGATCGCCGATTTTTAACTTTCTCCGGCAAAATTTGAAAAATCGAAATTTTTACAAGGCCATAGGGGCAAAATTCAAAAGTGACCAAAACGTGCTGAAAACGTTGCAATCGTCATCTACTAACAAGATGTAGGTACAATCGCCGATTTTTAACTTTCTCCGGCAAAATTTGAAAAATCGAAATTTTTACAAGGCCATAGGGGCAAAATTTAAAAGTGACCAAAACGTGCTGGAAACGTTGCAATCGTCATCTACTAACCAAATGTAGGTACGATCGCCGATTTTTAAGTTTCTCCGGCAAAATTTGAAAAATCGAAATTTTTACAAGGCCATAGGGGCAAAATTCACAAGTGACCAAAACGTGCTGGAAACGTTGCAATCGTGATCTGCGAACCAAATCTAGGTACGATCGCCGATTTTTAACTTTCTCCGGCAAAATTTGAAAAATCGAAATTTTTACAAGGCCATAGGGGCAAAATTCAAAAGTCAACAAAACGTGCTGGAAACGTTGCAATCGGCATCTACTAACCAAATGTAGGTACGATCGCCGATTTTTAACTTTCTCCGCCAAAATTTGAAAAATCGAAATTTTTACAAGGCCATAGGGGCAAAATTCAAAAGTGACCAAAACGTGCTGGAAACGTTGCAATCGTCATCTACTAACCAAATGTAGGTACGATCGCCGATTTTTAACTTTCTCCGGCAAAATTTGAAAAATCGAAATTTTCACAAGGCCATAGGGGCAAAATTCAAAAGTGACCAAAACGTGCTGAAAACGTTGCAATCGTCATCTACTAACAAAATGTAGGTACCATCGCCGATTTTTAACTTTCTCCGGCAAAATTTGAAAAATCAAAATTTTTACAAGGCCATAGGGGCAAAATTCAAAAGTGACCAAAACGTGCTGGAAACGTTGCAATCGTCATCTACTAACCAAATGTAGGTACGATCGCCGATTTTTAACTTTCTCCGGCAAAATTTGAAAAATCGAAATTTTTACAAGGCCATAGGGGCAAAATTCACAAGTGACCAAAACGTGCTGGAAACGTTGCAATCGTCATCTACTAACCAAATGTAGGTACGATCGCCGATTTTTAACTTTCTCCGGGAAAATTTGAAAAATCGAAATTTTTACAAGGCCATAGGGGCAAAATTCAAAAGTGACCAAAACGTGCTGGAAACGTTGCAATCGTCATCTACTAACCAAATGTAGGTACCATCGCCGATTTTTAACTTTCTCCGGCAAAATTTGAAAAATCGAAATTTTTACAAGGCCATAGGGGCAAAATTCAAAAGTGACCAAAACGTGCTGGAAACGTTGCAATCGTCATCTACTAACCAAATGTAGGTACCATCGCCGATTTTTAACTTTCTCCGGCAAAATTTGAAAAATCGAAATTTTTACAAGGCCATAGGGGCAAAATTCAAAAGTGACCAAAACGTGCTGGAAACGTTGCAATCGTCATCTACTAACCAAATGTAGGTACGATCGCCGATTTTTAACTTTCTCCGGCAAAATTTGAAAAATCGAAATTTTTACAAGGCCATAGGGGCAAAATTCAAAAGTGACCAAAACGTGCTGGAAACGTTGCAATCGTCATCTACTAACCAAATGTAGGTACGATCGCCGATTTTTAACTTTGTCCGGCAAAATTTGAAAAATCGAAATTTTTACAAGGCCATAGGGGCAAAATTCAAAAGTGACCAAAACGTGCTGGAAACGTTCCAATCGTGATCTGCGAACCAAATCTAGGTACGATCGCCGATTTTTAACTTTCTCCGGCAAAATTTGAAAAATCGAAATTTTTACAAGGCCATACGGGCAAAATTCAAAAGTGACCAAAACGTGCTGAAAACGTTGCAATCGTGATCTACTAACCAAATGTAGGTACGATCGCCGATTTTTAACTTTCTCCGGCAAAATTTGAAAAATCGAAATTTTTACAAGGCCATAAGGGCAAAATTCACAAGTGACCAAAACGTGCTGGAAACGTTGCAATCGTGATCTGCTAACCAAATCTAGGTACGATCGCCGATTTTTAACTTTCTCCGGGAAAATTTGAAAAATCGAAATTTTTACAAGGCCATAGCGGCAAAATTCAAAAGTGACCAAAACGTGCTGGAAACGTTGCAATCGTCATCTACTAACCAAATGTAGGTACCAGCGGCGATTTTTAACTTTCTCCGGCAAAATTTGAAAAATCGAAATTTTTACAAGGCCATAGGGGCAAAATTCAAAAGTGACCAAAACGTGCTGGAAACGTTGCAATCGTCATCTACTAACCAAATGTAGGTACGATCGCCGATTTTTAACTTTCTGCGGCAAAATTTGAAAAATCGAAATTTTTACAAGGCCATAGGGGCAAAATTCACAAGTGACCAAAACGTGCTGGAAACGTTGCAATCGTCATCTACTAACCAAATGTAGGTACGATCGCCGATTTTTAACTTTCTCCCGCAAAATTTGAAAAATCGAAATTTTTACAAGGCCATAGGGGCAAAATTCAAAAGTGACCAAAACGTGCTGGAAACGTTGCAATCGTCATCTACTAACCAAATGTAGGTACGATCGCCGATTTTTAACTTTCTCCGGCAAAATTTGAAAAATCGAAATTTTTACAAGGCCATAGGGGCAAAATTCAAAAGTGACCAAAACGTGCTGGAAACGTTGCAATCGTCATCTACTAACCAAATGTAGGTACGATCGCCGATTTTTAACTTTCTCCGGCAAAATTTGAAAAATCGAAATTTTTACAAGGCCATAGGGGCAAAATTCAAAAGTGACCAAAACGTGCTGGAAATGTTGCAATCGTCATCTACTAACCAAATGTAGGTACGATCGCCGATTTTTAACTTTCTCCGGCAAAATTTGAAAAATCGAAATTTTTACAAGGCCATAGGGGCAAAATTCAAAAGTGACCAAAACGTGCTGGAAACGTTGCAATCGTCATCTACTAACCAAATGTAGGTACGATCGCCGATTTTTAACTTTCTCCGGCAAAATTTGAAAAATCGAAATTTTTACAAGGCCATAGGGGCAAAATTCAAAAGTGACCAAAACGTGCTGGAAACGTTGCAATCGTCATCTACTAACCAAATGTAGGTACGATCGCCGATTTTTAACTTTCTCCGGCAAAATTTGAAAAATCGAAATTTTTACAAGGCCATAGGGGCAAAATTCAAAAGTGACCAAAACGTGCTGGAAACGTTGCAATCGTCATCTACTAACCAAATGTAGGTACGATCGCCGATTTTTAACTTTCTCCGGCAAAATTTGAAAAATCGAAATTTTTACAAGGCCATAGGGGCAAAATTCAAAAGTGACCAAAACGTGCTGGAAACGTTGCAATCGTCATCTACTAACCAAATGTAGGTACGATCGCCGATTTTTAACTTTCTCCGGCAAAATTTGAAAAATCGAAATTTTTACAAGGCCATAGGGGCAAAATTCAAAAGTGACCAAAACGTGCTGGAAACGTTGCAATCGTCATCTACTAACCAAATGTAGGTACGATCGCCGATTTTTAACTTTCTCCGGCAAAATTTGAAAAATCGAAATTTTTACAAGGCCATAGGGGCAAAATTCAAAAGTGACCAAAACGTGCTGGAAACGTTGCAATCGTGATCTACTAACCAAATGTAGGTACCATCGCCGATTTTTAACTTTCTCCGGCAAAATTTGAAAAATCGAAATTTTTACAAGGCCATAGGGGCAAAATTCACAAGTGACCAAAACGTGCTGGAAACGTTGCAATCGTCATCTACTAACCAAATGTAGGTACCATCGCCGATTTTTAACTTTCTCCGGCAAAATTTGAAAAATCAAAATTTTTACAAGGCCATAGCGGCAAAATTCAAAAGTGACGAAAACGTGCTGGAAACGTTGCAATCGTCATCTACTAACCAAATGTAGGTACGATCGCCGATTTTTAACTTTCTCCGGCAAAATTTGAAAAATCGAAATTTTTACAAGGCCATAGGGGCAAAATTCACAAGTGACCAAAACGTGCTGGAAACGTTGCAATCGTCATCTACTAACCAAATGTAGGTACGATCGCCGATTTTTAACTTTCTCCGGCAAAATTTGAAAAATCGAAATTTTTACAAGGCGATATGGGCAAAATTCAAAAGTGACCAAAACGTGCTGGAAACGTTGCAATCGTCATCTACTAACCAAATGTAGGTACCATCGCCGATTTTTAACTTTCTCCGGCAAAATTTGAAAAATCGAAATTTTTACAAGGCCATAGGGGCAAAATTCAAAAGTGACCAAAACGTGCTGGAAACGTTGCAATCGTCATCTACTAACCAAATGTAGGTACCATCGCCGATTTTTAACTTTCTCCGGCAAAATTTGAAAAATCAAAATTTTTACAAGGCCATAGGGGCAAAATTCAAAAGTGACCAAAACGTGCTGGAAACGTTGCAATCGTCATCTACTAACCAAATGTAGGTACCATCGCCGATTTTTAACTTTCTCCGGCAAAATTTGAAAAATCGAAATTTTTACAAGGCCATAGGGGCAAAATTCAAAAGTGACCAAAACGTGCTGGAAACGTTGCAATCGTCATCTACTAACCAAATGTAGGTACGATCGCCGATTTTTAACTTTCTCCGGCAAAATTTGAAAAATCGAAATTTTTACAAGGCCATAGGGGCAAAATTCACAAGTGACCAAAACGTGCTGGAAACGTTGTAATCGTCATCTACTAACCAAATGTAGGTACCATCGCCGATTTTTAACTTTCTCCGGCAAAATTTGAAAATTCGAAATTTTTACAAGGCCATAGCGGCAAAATTCAAAAGTGACCAAAACGTGCTGGAAACGTTGCAATCGTCATCTACTAACCAAATGTAGGTACGATCGCCGATTTTTAACTTTCTCCGGCAAAATTTGAAAAATCGAAATTTTTACAAGGCCATGGGGGCAAAATTCACAAGTGACCAAAACGTGCTGGAAACGTTGCAATCGTCATCTACTAACCAAATGTAGGTACGATCGCCGATTTTTAACTTTCTCCGGCAAAATTTGAAAAATCGAAATTTTTACAAGGCCATGGGGGCAAAATTCAAAAGTGACCAAAACGTGCTGGAAACGTTGCAATCGTCATCTACTAACCAAATGTAGGTACCATCGCCGATTTTTAACTTTCTGCGGCAAAATTTGAAAAATCGAAATTTTTACAAGGCCATAGGAGCAAAATTCACAAGTGACCAAAACGTGCTGGAAACGTTGCAATCGTGATCTACTAACCAAATGTAGGTACCATCGCCGATTTTTAACTTTCTCCGGCAAAATTTGAAAAATCGAAATTTTTACAAGGCCATAGGGGCAAAATTCACAAGTGACCAAAACGTGCTGGAAACGTTGCAATCGTGATCTACTAACCAAATGTAGGTACGATCGCCGATTTTTAACTTTCTCCGGTAAAATTTGAAAAATCGAAATTTTTACAAGGCCATAGGGGCAAAATTCAAAAGTGACCAAAACGTGCTGGAAACGTTGCAATCGTGATCTACTAACCAAATGTAGGTACGATCGCCGATTTTTAACTTTCTCCGGCAAAATTTGAAAAATCGAAATTTTTACAAGGCCATAGGGGCAAAATTCAAAAGTGACCAAAACGTGCTGGAAACGTTGCAATCGTCATCTACTAACCAAATGTAGGTACGATCGCCGATTTTTAACTTTCTCCGGCAAAATTTGAAAAATCGAAATTTTTACAAGGCCATAGGGGCAAAATTCAAAAGTGACCAAAACGTGCTGGAAACGTTGCAATCGTCATCTACTAACCAAATGTAGGTACGATCGCCGATTTTTAAGTTTCTCCGGCAAAATTTGAAAAATCGAAATTTTTACAAGGCCATAGGGGCAAAATTCAAAAGTGACCAAAACGTGCTGGAAACGTTGCAATCGTCATCTACTAACCAAATGTAGGTACGATCGCCGATTTTTAACTTTCTCCGGCAAAATTTAAAAAATCGAAATTTTTACAAGGCCATAGGGGCAAAATTCAAAAGTGACCAAAACGTGCTGGAAACGTTGCAATGGTCATCTACTAACCAAATGTAGGTACCATCGCCGATTTTTAACTTTCTCCGGCAAAATTTGAAAAATCGAAATTTTTACAAGGCCATAGGGGCAAAATTCAAAAGTGACCAAAACGTGCTGGAAATGTTGCAATCGTCATCTACTAACCAAATGTAGGTACGATCGCCGATTTTTAACTTTCTCCGGCAAAATTTGAAAAATCGAAATTTTTACAAGGCCATAGGGGCAAAATTCAAAAGTGACCAAAACGTGCTGGAAACGTTGCAATCGTCATCTACTAACCAAATGTAGGTACGATCGCCGATTTTTAACTTTCTCCGGCAAAATTTGAAAAATCGAAAGTTTTACAAGGCCATAGGGGCAAAATTCAAAAGTGACCAAAACGTGCTGGAAACGTTGCAATCGTCATCTACTAACCAAATGTAGGTACGATCGCCGATTTTTAACTTTCTGCGGCAAAATTTGAAAAATCGAAATTTTTACAAGGCCATAGGGGCAAAATTCAAAAGTGACCAAAACGTGCTGGAAACGTTGCAATCGTCATCTACTAACCAAATGTAGGTACGATCGCCGATTTTTAACTTTCTCCGGCAAAATTTGAAAAATCGAAATTTTTACAAGGCCATAGCGGCAAAATTCAAAAGTGACCAAAACGTGCTGGAAACGTTGCAATCGTCATCTACTAACCAAATGTAGGTACGATCGCCGATTTTTAACTTTCTCCGGCAAAATTTGAAAAATCGAAATTTTTACAAGGCCATAGGGGCAAAATTCAAAAGTGACCAAAACGTGCTGGAAACGTTGCAATCGTCATCTACTAACCAAATGTAGGTACGATCGCCGATTTTTAACTTTCTCCGGCAAAATTTGAAAAATCGAAATTTTTACAAGGCCATAGGGGCAAAATTCAAAAGTGACCAAAACGTGCTGGAAACGTTGCAATCGTCATCTACTAACCAAATGTAGGTACGATCGCCGATTTTGAACTTTCTCCGGCAAAATTTGAAAAATCGAAATTTTTACAAGGCCATAGGGGCAAAATTCAAAAGTGACCAAAACGTGCTGGAAACGTTGCAATCGTGATGTACTAACCAAATGTAGGTACGATCGCCGAGTTTTAACTTCCTCCGGCAAAATTTGAAAAATCGAAATTTTTACAAGGCCATAGGCGCAAAATTCAAAAGTGACCAAAACGTGCTGGAAACGTTGCAATCGTGATCTACTAACCAAATGTAGGTCCGATCGCCGAATTTTAAGTTTCTCCGGCAAAATTCAAAAGTGACCAAAACGTGCTGGAAACGTTGCAATCGTCATCTACTAACCAAATGTAGGTACGATCGCCGATTTTTAACTTTCTCCGGCAAAATTTGAAAAATCGAAATTTTTACAAGGCCATAGCGGCAAAATTCAAAAGTGACCAAAACGTGCTGGAAACGTTGCAATCGTCATCTACTAACCAAATGTAGGTACGATCGCCGATTTTTAACTTTCTCCGGCAAAATTTGAAAAATCGAAATTTTTACAAGGCCATAGCGGCAAAATTCAAAAGTGACCAAAACGTGCTGGAAACGTTGCAATCGTCATCTACTAACCAAATGTAGGTACGATCGCCGATTTTTAACTTTCTCCGGCAAAATTTGAAAAATCGAAATTTTTACAAGGCCATAGGGGCAAAATTCAAAAGTGACCAAAACGTGCTAGAAACGTTGCAATCGTCATCTACTAACCAAATGTAGGTACGATCGCCGATTTTTAACTTTCTCCGGCAAAATTTGAAAAATCGAAATTTTTACAAGGCCATAGCGGCAAAATTCAAAAGTGACCAAAACGTGCTGGAAACGTTGCAATCGTCATCTACTAACCAAATGTAGGTACGATCGCCGATTTTTAACTTTCTCCGGCAAAATTTGAAAAATCGAAATTTTTACAAGGCCATAGGGGCAAAATTCAAAAGTGACCAAAACGTGCTGGAAACGTTGCAATCGTCATCTACTAACCAAATGTAGGTACGATCGCCGATTTTTAACTTTCTCCGGCAAAATTTGAAAAATCGAAATTTTTACAAGGCCATAGGGGCAAAATTCAAAAGTGACCAAAACGTGCTGGAACGTTGCAATCGTCATCTACTAACCAAATGTAGGTACGATCGCCGATTTTTAACTTTCTCCGGCAAAATTTGAAAAATCGAAATTTTTACAAGGCCATAGCGGCAAAATTCAAAAGTGACCAAAACGTGCTGGAAACGTTGCAATCGTCATCTACTAACCAAATGTAGGAACGATCGCCGATTTTTAACTTTCTCCGGCAAAATTTGAAAAATCGAAATTTTTACAAGGCCATAGGGGCAAAATTCAAAAGTGACCAAAACGTGCTGGAAACGTTGCAATCGTCATCTACTAACCAAATGTAGGTACGATCGCCGATTTTTAACTTTCTCCGGCAAAATTTGAAAAATCGAAATTTTTACAAGGCCATAGGGGCAAAATTCAAAAGTGACCAAAACGTGCTGGAAACGTTGCAATCGTCATCTACTAACCAAATGTAGGTACGATCGCCGATTTTTAACTTTCTCCGGCAAAATTTGAAAAATCGAAATTTTTACAAGGCCATAGGGGCAAAATTTAAAAGTGACCAAAACGTGCTGGAAACGTTGCAATCGTGATGTACTAACCAAATGTAGGTACGATCGCCGAGTTTTAACTTCCTCCGGCAAAATTTGAAAAATCGAAATGTTTACAAGGCCATAGGCGCAAAATTCAAAAGTGACCAAAACGTGCTGGAAACGTTGCAATCGTGATGTACTAACCAAATGTAGGTACGATCGCCGAATTTTAAGTTTCTCCGGCAAAATTCAAAAGTGACCAAAACGTGCTGGAAACGTTGCAATCGTCATCTACTAACCAAATGTAGGTACGATCGCCGATTTTAACTTTCTCCGGCAAAATTTGAAAAATCGAAATTTTTACAAGGCCATAGCGGCAAAATTCAAAAGTGACCAAAACGTGCTGGAAACGTTGCAATCGTCATCTACTAACCAAATGTAGGTACGATCGCCGATTTTTAACTTTCTCCGGTAAAATTTGAAAATCGAAATTTTTACAAGGCCATAGCGGCAAAATTCAAAAGTGACCAAAACGTGCTGGAAACGTTGCAATCGTCATCTACTAACCAAATGTAGGTACGATCGCCGATTTTTAACTTTCTCGGGCAAAATTTGAAAAATCGAAATTTTTACAAGGCCATAGGGGCAAAATTCAAAAGTGACCAAAACGTGCTGGAAACGTTGCAATCGTCATCTACTAACCAAATGTAGGTACGATCGCCGATTTTTAACTTTCTCCGGCAAAATTTGAAAAATCGAAATTTTTACAAGGCCATAGGGGCAAAATTCAAAAGTGACCAAAACGTGCTGGAAACGTTGCAATCGTCATCTACTAACCAAATGTAGGTACGATCGCCGATTTTTAACTTTCTCCGGCAAAATTTGAAAAATCGAAATTTTTACAAGGCCATAGGGGCAAAATTCAAAAGTGACCAAAACGTGCTGGAAACGTTGCAATCGTCATCTACTAACCAAATGTAGGAACGATCGCCGATTTTTAACTTTCTCCGGCAAAATTTGAAAAATCGAAATTTTTACAAGGCCATAGGGCAAAATTCAAAAGTGACCAAAACGTGCTGGAAACGTTGCAATCGTCATCTACTAACCAAATGTAGGTACGATCGCCGATTTTTAACTTTCTCCGGCAAAATTTGAAAAATCGAAATTTTTACAAGGCCATAGGGGCAAAATTCAAAGTGACCAAAACGTGCTGGAAACGTTGCAATCGTCATCTACTAACCAAATGTAGGTACGATCGCCGATTTTTAACTTTCTCCGGCAAAATTTGAAAAATCGAAATTTTTACAAGGCCATAGGGGCAAAATTCAAAAGTGACCAAAACGTGCTGGAAACGTTGCAATCGTCATCTACTAACCAAATGTAGGTACGATCGCCGATTTTTAACTTTCTCCGGCAAAATTTGAAAAATCGAAATTTTTACAAGGCCATAGGGGCAAAATTCAAAAGTGACCAAAACGTGCTGGAAACGTTGCAATCGTCATCTACTAACCAAATGTAGGGACGATCGCCGAGTTTTAACTTCTCCGGCAAAATTTGAAAAATCGAAATTTTTACAAGGCCATAGGCGCAAAATTCAAAAGTGACCAAAACGTGCTGGAAACGTTGCAATCGTGATCTACTAACCAAATGTAGGTACGATCGCCGAATTTTAAGTTTCTCCGGCAAAATATTCAAAAGTGACCAAAACGTGCTGGAAACGTTGCAATCGTCATCTACTAACCAAATGTAGGTACGATCGCCGATTTTTAACTTTCTCCGGCAAAATTTGAAAAATCGAAATTTTTACAAGGCCATAGCGGCAAAATTCAAAAGTGACCAAAACGTGCTGGAAACGTTGCAATCGTCATCTACTAACCAAATGTAGGTACGATCGCCGATTTTTAACTTTCTCCGGCAAAATTTGAAAAATCGAAATTTTTACAAGGCCATAGCGGCAAAATTCAAAAGTGACCAAAACGTGCTGGAAACGTTGCAATCGTCATCTACTAACCAAATGTAGGTACGATCGCCGATTTTTAACTTTCTCCGGCAAAATTTGAAAAATCGAAATTTTTACAAGGCCATAGGGGCAAAATTCAAAAGTGACCAAAACGTGCTGGAAACGTTGCAATCGTCATCTACTAACCAAATGTAGGTACGATCGCCGATTTTTAACTTTCTCCGGCAAAATTTGAAAAATCGAAATTTTTACAAGGCCATAGCGGCAAAATTCAAAAGTGACCAAAACGTGCTGGAAACGTTGCAATCGTCATCTACTAACCAAATGTAGGTACGATCGCCGATTTTTAACTTTCTCCGGCAAAATTTGAAAAATCGAAATTTTTACAAGGCCATAGGGGCAAAATTCAAAAGTGACCAAAACGTGCTGGAAACGTTGCAATCGTCATCTACTAACCAAATGTAGGTACGATCGCCGATTTTTAACTTTCTCCGGCAAAATTTGAAAAATCGAAATTTTTACAAGGCCATAGGGGCAAAATTCAAAAGTGACCAAAACGTGCTGGAAACGTTGCAATCGTCATCTACTAACCAAATGTAGGTACGATCGCCGATTTTTAACTTTCTCCGGCAAAATTTGAAAAATCGAAATTTTTACAAGGCCATAGGGGCAAAATTCAAAAGTGACCAAAACGTGCTGGAAACGTTGCAATCGTCATCTACTAACCAAATGTAGGTACGATCGCCGATTTTTAACTTTCTCCGGCAAAATTTGAAAAATCGAAATTTTTACAAGGCCATAGCGGCAAAATTCAAAAGTGACCAAAACGTGCTGGAAACGTTGCAATCGTCATCTACTAACCAAATGTAGGTACGATCGCCGATTTTTAACTTTCTCCGGCAAAATTTGAAAAATCGAAATTTTTACAAGGCCATAGCGGCAAAATTCAAAAGTGACCAAAACGTGCTGGAAACGTTGCAATCGTCATCTACTAACCAAATGTAGGTACGATCGCCGATTTTTAACTTTCTCCGGCAAAATTTGAAAAATCGAAATTTTTACAAGGCCATAGGGGCAAAATTCAAAAGTGACCAAAACGTGCTGGAAACGTTGCAATCGTCATCTACTAACCAAATGTAGGTACGATCGCCGATTTTTAACTTTCTCCGGCAAAATTTGAAAAATCGAAATTTTTACAAGGCCATAGCGGCAAAATTCAAAAGTGACCAAAACGTGCTGGAAACGTTGCAATCGTCATCTACTAACCAAATGTAGGTACGATCGCCGATTTTTAACTTTCTCCGGCAAAATTTGAAAAATCGAAATTTTTACAAGGCCATAGGGGCAAAATTCAAAAGTGACCAAAACGTGCTGGAAACGTTGCAATCGTCATCTACTAACCAAATGTAGGTACGATCGCCGATTTTTAACTTTCTCCGGCAAAATTTGAAAAATCGAAATTTTTACAAGGCCATAGCGGCAAAATTCAAAAGTGACCAAAACGTGCTGGAAACGTTGCAATCGTCATCTACTAACCAAATGTAGGTACGATCGCCGATTTTTAACTTTCTCCGGCAAAATTTGAAAAATCGAAATTTTTACAAGGCCATAGGGGCAAAATTCAAAAGTGACCAAAACGTGCTGGAAACGTTGCAATCGTCATCTACTAACCAAATGTAGGTACGATCGCCGATTTTTAACTTTCTCCGGCAAAATTTGAAAAATCGAAATTTTTACAAGGCCATAGGGGCAAAATTCAAAAGTGACCAAAACGTGCTGGAAACGTTGCAATCGTCATCTACTAACCAAATGTAGGTACGATCGCCGATTTTTAACTTTCTCCGGCAAAATTTGAAAAATCGAAATTTTTACAAGGCCATAGCGGCAAAATTCAAAAGTGACCAAAACGTGCTGGAAACGTTGCAATCGTCATCTACTAACCAAATGTAGGTACGATCGCCGATTTTTAACTTTCTCCGGCAAAATTTGAAAAATCGAAATTTTTACAAGGCCATAGGGGCAAAATTCAAAAGTGACCAAAACGTGCTGGAAACGTTGCAATCGTCATCTACTAACCAAATGTAGGTACGATCGCCGATTTTTAACTTTCTCCGGCAAAATTTGAAAAATCGAAATTTTTACAAGGCCATAGGGGCAAAATTCAAAAGTGACCAAAACGTGCTGGAAACGTTGCAATCGTCATCTACTAACCAAATGTAGGTACGATCGCCGATTTTTAACTTTCTCCGGCAAAATTTGAAAAATCGAAATTTTTACAAGGCCATAGGGGCAAAATTCAAAAGTGACCAAAACGTGCTGGAAACGTTGCAATCGTCATCTACTAACCAAATGTAGGTACGATCGCCGATTTTTAACTTTCTCCGGCAAAATTTGAAAAATCGAAATTTTTACAAGGCCATAGGGGCAAAATTCAAAAGTGACCAAAACGTGCTGGAAACGTTGCAATCGTCATCTACTAACCAAATGTAGGTACGATCGCCGATTTTTAACTTTCTCCGGCAAAATTTGAAAAATCGAAATTTTTACAAGGCCATAGGGGCAAAATTCAAAAGTGACCAAAACGTGCTGGAAACGTTGCAATCGTCATCTACTAACCAAATGTAGGTACGATCGCCGATTTTTAACTTTCTCCGGCAAAATTTGAAAAATCGAAATTTTTACAAGGCCATAGGGGCAAAATTCAAAAGTGACCAAAACGTGCTGGAAACGTTGCAATCGTCATCTACTAACCAAATGTAGGTACGATCGCCGATTTTTAACTTTCTCCGGCAAAATTTGAAAAATCGAAATTTTTACAAGGCCATAGGGGCAAAATTCAAAAGTGACCAAAACGTGCTGGAAACGTTGCAATCGTCATCTACTAACCAAATGTAGGTACGATCGCCGATTTTTAACTTTCTCCGGCAAAATTTGAAAAATCGAAATTTTTACAAGGCCATAGCGGCAAAATTCAAAAGTGACCAAAACGTGCTGGAAACGTTGCAATCGTCATCTACTAACCAAATGTAGGTACGATCGCCGATTTTTAACTTTCTCCGGCAAAATTTGAAAAATCGAAATTTTTACAAGGCCATAGCGGCAAAATTCAAAAGTGACCAAAACGTGCTGGAAACGTTGCAATCGTCATCTACTAACCAAATGTAGGTACGATCGCCGATTTTTAACTTTCTCCGGCAAAATTTGAAAAATCGAAATTTTTACAAGGCCATAGGGGCAAAATTCAAAAGTGACCAAAACGTGCTGGAAACGTTGCAATCGTCATCTACTAACCAAATGTAGGTACGATCGCCGATTTTTAACTTTCTCCGGCAAAATTTGAAAAATCGAAATTTTTACAAGGCCATAGGGGCAAAATTCAAAAGTGACCAAAACGTGCTGGAAACGTTGCAATCGTCATCTACTAACCAAATGTAGGTACGATCGCCGATTTTTAACTTTCTCCGGCAAAATTTGAAAAATCGAAATTTTTACAAGGCCATAGGGGCAAAATTCAAAAGTGACCAAAACGTGCTGGAAACGTTGCAATCGTCATCTACTAACCAAATGTAGGTACGATCGCCGATTTTTAACTTTCTCCGGCAAAATTTGAAAAATCGAAATTTTTACAAGGCCATAGGGGCAAAATTCAAAAGTGACCAAAACGTGCTGGAAACGTTGCAATCGTCATCTACTAACCAAATGTAGGTACGATCGCCGATTTTTAACTTTCTCCGGCAAAATTTGAAAAATCGAAATTTTTACAAGGCCATAGGGGCAAAATTCAAAAGTGACCAAAACGTGCTGGAAACGTTGCAATCGTCATCTACTAACCAAATGTAGGTACGATCGCCGATTTTTAACTTTCTCCGGCAAAATTTGAAAAATCGAAATTTTTACAAGGCCATAGGGGCAAAATTCAAAAGTGACCAAAACGTGCTGGAAACGTTGCAATCGTCATCTACTAACCAAATGTAGGTACGATCGCCGATTTTTAACTTTCTCCGGCAAAATTTGAAAAATCGAAATTTTTACAAGGCCATAGCGGCAAAATTCAAAAGTGACCAAAACGTGCTGGAAACGTTGCAATCGTCATCTACTAACCAAATGTAGGTACGATCGCCGATTTTTAACTTTCTCCGGCAAAATTTGAAAAATCGAAATTTTTACAAGGCCATAGGGGCAAAATTCAAAAGTGACCAAAACGTGCTGGAAACGTTGCAATCGTCATCTACTAACCAAATGTAGGTACGATCGCCGATTTTTAACTTTCTCCGGCAAAATTTGAAAAATCGAAATTTTTACAAGGCCATAGGGGCAAAATTCAAAAGTGACCAAAACGTGCTGGAAACGTTGCAATCGTCATCTACTAACCAAATGTAGGTACGATCGCCGATTTTTAACTTTCTCCGGCAAAATTTGAAAAATCGAAATTTTTACAAGGCCATAGGGGCAAAATTCAAAAGTGACCAAAACGTGCTGGAAACGTTGCAATCGTCATCTACTAACCAAATGTAGGTACGATCGCCGATTTTTAACTTTCTCCGGCAAAATTTGAAAAATCGAAATTTTTACAAGGCCATAGGGGCAAAATTCAAAAGTGACCAAAACGTGCTGGAAACGTTGCAATCGTCATCTACTAACCAAATGTAGGTACGATCGCCGATTTTTAACTTTCTCCGGCAAAATTTGAAAAATCGAAATTTTTACAAGGCCATAGGGGCAAAATTCAAAAGTGACCAAAACGTGCTGGAAACGTTGCAATCGTCATCTACTAACCAAATGTAGGTACGATCGCCGATTTTTAACTTTCTCCGGCAAAATTTGAAAAATCGAAATTTTTACAAGGCCATAGGGGCAAAATTCAAAAGTGACCAAAACGTGCTGGAAACGTTGCAATCGTCATCTACTAACCAAATGTAGGTACGATCGCCGATTTTTAACTTTCTCCGGCAAAATTTGAAAAATCGAAATTTTTACAAGGCCATAGCGGCAAAATTCAAAAGTGACCAAAACGTGCTGGAAACGTTGCAATCGTCATCTACTAACCAAATGTAGGTACGATCGCCGATTTTTAACTTTCTCCGGCAAAATTTGAAAAATCGAAATTTTTACAAGGCCATAGGGGCAAAATTCAAAAGTGACCAAAACGTGCTGGAAACGTTGCAATCGTCATCTACTAACCAAATGTAGGTACGATCGCCGATTTTTAACTTTCTCCGGCAAAATTTGAAAAATCGAAATTTTTACAAGGCCATAGGGGCAAAATTCAAAAGTGACCAAAACGTGCTGGAAACGTTGCAATCGTCATCTACTAACCAAATGTAGGTACGATCGCCGATTTTTAACTTTCTCCGGCAAAATTTGAAAAATCGAAATTTTTACAAGGCCATAGGGGCAAAATTCAAAAGTGACCAAAACGTGCTGGAAACGTTGCAATCGTCATCTACTAACCAAATGTAGGTACGATCGCCGATTTTTAACTTTCTCCGGCAAAATTTGAAAAATCGAAATTTTTACAAGGCCATAGGGGCAAAATTCAAAAGTGACCAAAACGTGCTGGAAACGTTGCAATCGTCATCTACTAACCAAATGTAGGTACGATCGCCGATTTTTAACTTTCTCCGGCAAAATTTGAAAAATCGAAATTTTTACAAGGCCATAGGGGCAAAATTCAAAAGTGACCAAAACGTGCTGGAAACGTTGCAATCGTCATCTACTAACCAAATGTAGGTACGATCGCCGATTTTTAACTTTCTCCGGCAAAATTTGAAAAATCGAAATTTTTACAAGGCCATAGGGGCAAAATTCAAAAGTGACCAAAACGTGCTGGAAACGTTGCAATCGTCATCTACTAACCAAATGTAGGTACGATCGCCGATTTTTAACTTTCTCCGGCAAAATTTGAAAAATCGAAATTTTTACAAGGCCATAGGGGCAAAATTCAAAAGTGACCAAAACGTGCTGGAAACGTTGCAATCGTCATCTACTAACCAAATGTAGGTACGATCGCCGATTTTTAACTTTCTCCGGCAAAATTTGAAAAATCGAAATTTTTACAAGGCCATAGGGGCAAAATTCAAAAGTGACCAAAACGTGCTGGAAACGTTGCAATCGTCATCTACTAACCAAATGTAGGTACGATCGCCGATTTTTAACTTTCTCCGGCAAAATTTGAAAAATCGAAATTTTTACAAGGCCATAGGGGCAAAATTCAAAAGTGACCAAAACGTGCTGGAAACGTTGCAATCGTCATCTACTAACCAAATGTAGGTACGATCGCCGATTTTTAACTTTCTCCGGCAAAATTTGAAAAATCGAAATTTTTACAAGGCCATAGCGGCAAAATTCAAAAGTGACCAAAACGTGCTGGAAACGTTGCAATCGTCATCTACTAACCAAATGTAGGTACGATCGCCGATTTTTAACTTTCTCCGGCAAAATTTGAAAAATCGAAATTTTTACAAGGCCATAGGGGCAAAATTCAAAAGTGACCAAAACGTGCTGGAAACGTTGCAATCGTCATCTACTAACCAAATGTAGGTACGATCGCCGATTTTTAACTTTCTCCGGCAAAATTTGAAAAATCGAAATTTTTACAAGGCCATAGCGGCAAAATTCAAAAGTGACCAAAACGTGCTGGAAACGTTGCAATCGTCATCTACTAACCAAATGTAGGTACGATCGCCGATTTTTAACTTTCTCCGGCAAAATTTGAAAAATCGAAATTTTTACAAGGCCATAGGGGCAAAATTCAAAAGTGACCAAAACGTGCTGGAAACGTTGCAATCGTCATCTACTAACCAAATGTAGGTACGATCGCCGATTTTAACTTTCTCCGGCAAAATTTGAAAAATCGAAATTTTTACAAGGCCATAGGGGCAAAATTCAAAAGTGACCAAAACGTGCTGGAAACGTTGCAATCGTCATCTACTAACCAAATGTAGGTACGATCGCCGATTTTTAACTTTCTCCGGCAAAATTTGAAAAATCGAAATTTTTACAAGGCCATAGGGGCAAAATTCAAAAGTGACCAAAACGTGCTGGAAACGTTGCAATCGTCATCTACTAACCAAATGTAGGTACGATCGCCGATTTTTAACTTTCTCCGGCAAAATTTGAAAAATCGAAATTTTTACAAGGCCATAGGGCAAAATTCAAAAGTGACCAAAACGTGCTGGAAACGTTGCAATCGTCATCTACTAACCAAATGTAGGTACGATCGCCGATTTTTAACTTTCTCCGGCAAAATTTGAAAAATCGAAATTTTTACAAGGCCATAGGGGCAAAATTCAAAAGTGACCAAAACGTGCTGGAAACGTTGCAATCGTCATCTACTAACCAAATGTAGGTACGATCGCCGATTTTTAACTTTCTCCGGCAAAATTTGAAAAATCGAAATTTTTACAAGGCCATAGCGGCAAAATTCAAAAGTGACCAAAACGTGCTGGAAACGTTGCAATCGTCATCTACTAACCAAATGTAGGTACGATCGCCGATTTTTAACTTTCTCCGCAAAATTTGAAAAATCGAAATTTTTACAAGGCCATAGGGGCAAAATTCAAAAGTGAC
>OX419346.1:13678534-13688534 GCA_948470475.1 Galaxea fascicularis
ACAGAATCATAAAATTGAAGATGGCTTGCGCAAGTTAAGTTGTGCAAGTGCTATTTGTTTTGTTTTTCTTCTCTTTTTTGTAATTCTGTCTCTGTATATCTCATGACATAAAAAGGCTACTTGCTTTCTTTGGAGTGTTTGGTAGTTTGTCAGATTCTTCCTTTGCTAATTTCGTAACTTGGTTTCTTGTGGGAAAACGCTACTCAGGCCAGTTCTTCCCGAGGACTGAATTCGTTTCCATAATAGACAGGCCAAGATTTATAGCGTACAAAGCAGAGGACATCTCATGCCATATGGCATTCGCTGTTACGCACTTATATCAGCGGCTGTCTCGGAGGTAGTTTTTCGTGAAAGTCGTCCGGGCACCCAAGAACACTATTTTTTCACGAGAGTGACCATTGCCGCTCCCCCCGCCCCCCAAGCCTCGGATACCTTACTGTGCTATTTACTACTTATTTTTGAGCATCAAAAATGGCTTTCAGATAAAGCCTCAAGTCAGAAAGTACATTATTTTGCAGGGACTCCCAAATTATAGTCAAATTTCTATTTCCCCCGGGCACAACCTTTAAACAGTGAAAATATAGTGAGAAACTGACTTTCAAAGGATACGACGTAGTGAAACGTTTGTTTATGAGTTACGAAAGAGCTTTATAACTCTTACCTAAAGAGGCAATGAGAATTTTAAACTATAAGGGAAGGAATTACACCTTTCTTCTGCACGGGAGGTTCACTTTACTTTGAAAGTCATGGATTGGAGAGTGGCAAAAGTGACAGTATTATTGTTATTGATTCTCAGCTTAAAATTTTTTTTACTGCATGGATGCTTCTTTCTGTCTGCATTGACTGCTTCTGATCATTCGCCCTTTGCATTTGCCATAGGCTCAGTCCTCCTCGGTTAATAAAAAACCCTTGATCGGGAGGAACTAAGCATGGCTAGGCTGAAAATTGGCGAAAAAGGTCAACAACCCCCGCGCCATCATGCCATATGTTCCCGGGGTCGCCCCCACCCCCCCCCCCCTCTCCCCTCCCCTCCCCGAGATGGCCGCCGATACGTGCATTATGAATTGGTTCATTAGTCCTTCAGCTCTGGCTTAAGTATTTCCATTTTTACCATTATTTGCTTTAGGTTTATGGGCAAGCGTTTCTCTGCCTTCACCATCTGTCCCTCGGCTAGTTTGACATTTTTTATTTTGGTAATAGCCTTTTTATCATCCGCTGTTTCCATGATGAAGCTGTAAAAAAAAAAAAAGGCATTTTAGAGGTAAACGTGGCAATGGCGTCTTCGGCTGGTGAAAGTCGTGAAAGTAAACGTGACAAACCAGCCGAAGATGCCATTGTCATGGTTACTTTTACGGTTAAAGTTGTGAAAGTGAATGTGACAATGGCCTCTTCGACTGGTGAAGGTCGTATGCTAGCCACTCTGAAATCCTCCATTTTCGACATTCCCAAAATTTGTTTTGATAGAAATACATCGAGTGATCGAGAGTGTCCTATTTCACTAAGTAAATTAACTATTATTTCCACAAGAACATTCCCCTGAAACGACTGTTGTCTATTATGCCAATTCAAGTTTGGTCAGTGAAATTCATACCTCAAGTCCAAGTGGATCGGATCGACGCCCTGACTGTACTCAAGGCCAACGTAATCCCTACAGGTCACCAGTGTCCACTTTCTGCTCCATTTCTCAAAGACAGGTGAGCAGGCGAGGGTTCCGGGCCTGGGACTCATTACAGTCCACCTGTAAACAGCAAGAAGTCCAGTGCCGGATGCCTGGATGTTTTGATGCTTTGTGGAGAGCACAAAGTCAAGATTAGAAACGCATAACACTTAAATGTGTACCAACGAGAAACGTTGCGCAGGCAGGTATTCAGACCTGAGGGGTGAACTTTCGTCCATTCTATTTTTCCTGCATTATGTACAACTATTATACAGACGTTCTCTACTGTTTTGCACCCATCTCAAACATTCAAGTCATCTTAATTCAGAAAGAAGTTGTGAAGACAGCTATTTAAAATTGTGGGGTACACTTTTTGATCATTATTTCTGGTTGCATATCATCATGCAGAATTATTGTATGAAACGTTCACTATTCATCCACCCATTTCAACCAGTGATGCTATGTATGACTAAAGTTTGTTAAGTGTTCTGTCCTTGACTGCTTTTGCTTTGCCCCCAAAAAACATACTGCTTTTAAAATAAAGCGTAAATTTAGTTTAGTAATACCTTTTCCTGGAATTTCCAAAGCAAGTCACTTTTTTCTTTTAAGAGAAGAGAAAAGTGGCGCTCTTGATCTCCTGAGATGTGTTCCTCTTTCTTTCCTCTTGAGGTGCGTAGTCCGCACCCTTGGACTGGGCAATCGGTCATGACAGCCTCACACACCATGCTATGTGAAGGTATCAGACACCTTTGAAAGAAGAATGCAATTTAATAAAACTTCGAAAGAGATCCGTAGTTATTATCATTGACATCATCATCGTTATCACTATCATTGTAGTTGGCGTTTTATTATCATTACATTTGTTATACTGATTGGAAAGAGCTGAGCAAAATGCCTCGCGAGGCAGTTAGCTCAGCTGTTTCCTCTCGCGTGCGGCTAATTTTCTAAATCATGACCGGCAGTCCGATATTTCCTTGACAAGTTCAGCAAAACTGAGCTAAACTTTGACATTTTCTACAAATGACTGCATTC
Organism: Galaxea fascicularis; assembly: GCA_948470475.1. Classification (NCBI taxonomy): domain Eukaryota; kingdom Metazoa; phylum Cnidaria; class Anthozoa; order Scleractinia; family Euphylliidae; genus Galaxea; species Galaxea fascicularis. The sequence continues at coordinate 13,681,224 of OX419346.1, forward strand.
AGTTACAGACTTAACTATCGAAGTAACTTATAAGAAAACGATGTAGTTTTATTGATAAAAACTATCAAAATACAAATTGTCTAGATGACCAACAGCCGGTCATTATCTTCAAGCCTAAACATCCATATTCCTCGACTCCTACCCCTAATCCTTAACTTAAAACGTACTTAATCTCCCCGTACTACCAAGTCTAAAGATAACAAGGCACAGGAAACCCAAGTCAGACTGCTGACCATAATTAACGCCGGACCCGGAATTTGACCGGCTGCCGGTCATTTAGACTCTTCGTAAAAAGTTATTTTCAGTCGCAAACGCGCATGTCACTTCTTCACCTATTTGAGAAAAAGCGAGACAGTTGGCTCCTGGCGATAAGCCGAAAGAGAAAAAGGTTCGAGTTATCTGAAGTTGGAGTTGTCGAGAGTTGAGAACAAATTGCCAAAACCATGTTTATTTTTATTCATACAAGCTGTGGTTACACATCCCGGCCTGCCAAAAGCGAGTTTCCCGAGATGTTTGGTAATTCCAGTAATTTCCGGCAGTAAACGAGAAAATAACTCAGTGTTACAGAGGTCTAAAAAAGTAGTTGCTCTATGTTCTATCGCAGTCAAGTATGTACCGGAGCTCTTCTTTAAATTTAAGGATCAAGTTTTAATATTGACTTTTTCGAAGGTTGAGGACACAGTCACTTGGCTGGAATGATTTCCTGATAAATACTAAAAAGGTAACTTCCTTTTAGAAACATTGGCCGGCGAAATGGGCTGCGCGTAAAGTTCACAAAAATATACTTGGTGTACGAAATCCTGCCATGAAGAAAAAAGAAAGTGTTTCATGAAACGTGGTCTGGAGTACGCGCTGTCAATCTTGCCTTGTAGTTGTCAAACGCCTCTTACTGATTGGTTACCTTATTTTACCTGGGAATCCAAACCTTAAGGTAAAACCTTTTAAAAACAAAACTTCTGAATTTCTACCGCGGTAAATTATAAAAGGCCTTATTATAACCGCGCCTACAGTGTATATTTACTATATCAAATTAAATTATGGAAAGGCAGAGTCAAAATGAAATTCAACATTTCCCTGAAATGAAACCAGAACGTAAGCCAACGTGAAGCAAAACAAAGCGAACTTTGCGGGTTTCAAAAAGGACAACGTCGTGCTTCCGCTTTTGAGTCCCTGTTTTCAAGTTTCTGCAATTGCTCCGCGATTATGTTTGAGCGTTTTAAATGTTGTATCAAATTTCTTTGACAAATTAAACCACCCATAAGGCGAAAGAAAAAGGGGAGTCGAGACATAACTTTACACGATGTAAAAGTTCAAGGTTCAAGGTTTCGAGGTTCAAAGTTTCTTTAAAAGGTTCAAGGTTAAAAGGTTCTTGTCGCGAAGGCAACTAACGTTGAACCTTATCACAGTTTTGATAGACACCTTGCCGATAGGAAAAAGCGTTTGGAAAAACAGTGTTTGTATGTGGCTCCGATGTCAAATAATTTTCGTAAAACGGTAGTTACGAAAAATTGCGAATAGCGAACTGAAGCTGCCTGGCAAATAAAAAACCTGAGAGAGATTTATGTCCTGAAGCGCTTTGACTCAGGCTACGAGTTTTTCGCTTCCCTAGGTTACTCTGTTTTTCTCTCTCACGAAGTGAAAACTTACCAAGAGAGTAATACAGAGAAGTGTATTGAGAAATTGGAAAACTGTTTTTTGGTTCGTCAAAATTTCTCAATATAATGGCGATTCTCAGTGTTCTTTCAGTTCGCAATTCTTAAAAGTTTCAGAACTAACGTTTTAAGAAAATTATTTCACATCGGAGCCACATGCAAACACTGTTTTTCCACTCACAGGCTTTTCCCTAGCCGACAAAATGTCTATGGAAACCGTGATAAGGTCTATACCTTACAACTCAAGCAAATTCAGCTGAGTCAACAAACAGGTAGAACTACGTACAGTACTAGTAAAGTCCTGGTGAGACCTAGAAACGGGTTTATCTTCTTTATAAATTATAGTACTTCGAGATATGCAAGTTCTTGTCCCGTAAATTTTGTCCCATATCAGGGTTGGTGGTACATTACGACAACGTCGTCTTTTTGGAGTACTTTCAAAGGCTTCTAATAAATAAAAAATAACTTTAGTCTTACCTTTTTACCATTTCACTGCACTTTAAGGGACAAGGAACTTCCGCCAGTTGGCAAGTGGTTTATTCGTGGGATCGCACCTCTCCTCTTTTTACACGGTCACCACAAGAACAAATAATTTCCTTCAGGGGGCAAACTTGGCTGTGTGCGTCCTCATCGGCGCGTCTCAACCTTTCCCCGCAAAGGTGACAATCAACTTCCACAGCTGGGCATTGCTGAATGTGCTCCTTGGCAGAGTTAAGCTTAAATTTGCCTGAACAGGTGTAGCATTCAGCCTCTACAGTGGCTAACACGTTGATCGCAAAGATGTTGCGCACAAATTCGTGCACCGGCTGCCTGCACATGTGACATTTTAATTGAGCGGAGTTCTCCATCAGAAATTTCTCCACACAGAATCCACAAAAGGTGTGCCCGCATGGTGTCGCTATCTTTGCGTCCAGAACTGGGTTATAACTGCAAAATATATAAAATTAAACGTGAAGCTTTTGTCCCCAGAGAGCGCGAAGATACTGACGGATGCCTAGTGTTTAGATGAATGAACAAAATATGATTCTTACCAAACATCACATAAGAATTCCCTATGTAGCTCCTTGCTGTAGCGAACATGATCGAACACTTTCTTGGATGGCGAAGAGAAGCTCATCGTTTCTTTCAAGCACGAGTTAGATTGATTCTACTACGTATCAGCCCGTCCTGCCCTGGGTTAGTGCGGACAAGCAAAAAGACGGCGGAGGTCTGGGAAAGAGTGGTAACGACAGGGCAGTTAGATAGATAGATAGATAGATAGATAGATAGATAGTTTATTTATATAAAACGTCGCAGCCAATAGGCTGAATTGCGTCCTATAACATTTACAATAATAAAACTATGATAAACTATAATAATAATAACAAGTGGTGAAACAGAGAATTAACTCTGCAGTGTAAATTAAAGTGCTAGAGAAACCCATGAAAAACCCACTGGGCGTTAGCCCTAGTAAAGGGTATCAGGGAACCACACGAGGCAAAGAAAAAATTCTTATGACCTCGGTGGGAATCGAAGCCACGACCTCCGGATTAGATCTACCGTTGCTCTGCCGACTAAGCTACGAGGTCGGACAGATTAAGGGACGATTAAGGGACGATTAAGGTGGTGAGTCGCGGCGAAGAGAAAGTAAGGGTACATATATATGTTGTGCCGCGTAGCACCACTTGTGTTTATAGTGCTACGCGGCACAACATATATAATAATAATAATAATAATAATAGTAGTAATAACAATAATAATTACAATTAAAAACTTATCACTGGTTGAAATTCACATAATTGTTAAAAAGTCGTAGGCTTTAAAACTATTTACAAGATGGCATTGTGCATTAAAAAAGGTATTCTTAGCCCTCTTTGTGTTAAATTTGATATTAAAAGTTCTTGGGTTTCTTAGTGAGTACGTAGTACTAAACTGAGGTGGTAATAGATGATGCAGGCGATGGTTTGTGTCTTCGAAAATATTGTCGAAAAGAGACTTACAAAGGTCTTGATGTTGATCGGCTAAACAACTTAGGCCTGCCTGCACTAACGCCTCATTATAACTCACGTATGACGTATGGATAGATAATTGATAATGCTCTTTTCTGAACCCGTTCTAGATCGTTAATTAAGTAAAGTGGAAGGGACGAATAAAAGACTTGGACGGCATAGCCACACACTGATCTAACACAGCTCGTATAGAAGGTATCAAGATCACTCTTAGGGACATGGGCACGCTTTAGTTGTAAGAGGAAATAAAGGCGCTTTGAGGTCTTTTTAATAACCTCAGCAACGTGTAAATTCCACGTTAAATTATTAGTGATCGTAACGCCTAATAGCTTTGCGCTGTCGACTACCTCCAAGGCGTTACCACATGTCATCAAAGGAGGAAAGTCAGGCTTATTCTTAGCAAATGATATACGGAGCTCTTTGCATTTATCCGTGTTTAACTGAAATCGAGTTAACCTCGACCATTCCACTACTTTATCAACCACCAGCTGCGCCTAACTTATTGTCCCTTTGGGAATGGTTTCTGATACAGTCGTATCATCAACGTTCTTCCACAAGGAGGCGTTTCTGATATTCAGATCATTTATAATAATCACAAATAGCCAGGGACCCAATTTAGTGCCTTGGGAGACGCCTGAGGGAACTGAGGGAACTTCACGTTGCATGATCAGGGTCTAAACATGCGAGCATATCAGACGCGCCTGATTTCTGTGAAGCGAAGTTTGCTGAAGTTGTGGGTAAATGTCTCGAATATTTCCCAAATATAAAAGCGCTACTTTTGAGTAAAAGGTGTACTTGTTCAGTCGATCTAGTGGGTGAGACGTTTTTCTGATGCTTGCCATAGATTTCTGAAAGACTTTGAGTTTTCAACTATTTTCTCTTGTTGAAAAGGCAGTACGATCTTGCAAAGAATTACAACGATAGTCGTTTTCGCTGAGGTATCAAATCGAACAGTTAGTAAAACAACTTGGATTCTCGACGGCTTGCATAGAAACCGGAAACGTTTTCTCTGGAACGCAAAGTTGTGTTCACATCGACTAATTAGCACATTATAGTTGTTTTGATGACACGGGATGGGTTACGATGAACATACCTCAGTAAAATATTGGCAACTTTTGTTTTCAAGATACTTTTTTTACCATTCCTTCATGGGCAACCAAAGCCTTTAGGCATTAGTAGGAATCATTGTTGTGTGACATATATAAATTATAAGGGTTTGTATGGGAATTTTAGCGGTCGCTTTTTAGGCGATAAAATAGCATTCAATAAAAATTCAATAAAAAAACCTTACCTTGTTGCTATGTTTTATTTATTGGGTTTCACTCTGGACAAATGTAACACTGATTAACCACATGCTGTAAAAAATGTTTTGCTCCTGCCACGCACTGGGTCTCAACATAGGCTTTGTGGTTGAGGAAGTTATTTGGGACTCCTATCATCACATTAATTTATCAAAAAATATCGCAAGCTGATTAATTGTGTGAAAAACATTGGCTTTTTGCCGTTTAGTTTCCAACGCTTCTGATAAAAAATAATCTATGTCATTGACAAAACCAGTCATTGGCAAGGGTGGCGGGAGGTTTGTATTCCAAAGTCGACGTCCACTTTATTTGGGTTCCCTCCTCTGGCAAATTTTACTCATGTGCAAGTCGTTCTACACAAAAATGAAATTTCGCTATCATGGCCACGCCCCTTACCAGTCCAATGACATCAATAACTTCAGCCTGCTGTTTAATACATGTGATCTTGATCGCAGGCTGATAGAGAGGCATACCGTGTGGTGCTTTGGTGCTACAATCAGCATATTTTCAAAAAGCAAAAACGCTAGAAGCTTTGTAGCATAGCAGCTATTAGCATAATTAACTACATACACTCTTTCTGTATGTAAGAATATTGTCTTTTTGGCTCAGGTTGAATATCCTGTTTCACTAATTAGCTCTCCTTCTATATTTGTTTTTTAAAAAAATTAAAGAATTATCTCACTGACAGCCGATCTGTTGCTTAATTTTCTAATCTTGTTCACTCTGCACTCAGCCATGAATTTAGTTCACTAGGTAGTTGAAGGAAGCCTATTAATATAAGCTTCAAGCTTCGTTAGGCTTCCTTGTCACCACATTAATTTTATAATTTAGTTAACAACTTTTATTGATGTTGTATAAGGTTTTATGAGTGACTAAATAAATAAATAAATAAATAAATAAATAAATCCTTATTTTTCTTCCGATTTCGGGCTGAAAATATTCTTGTGTATATGCTTAGATTAGATCCAGACTGCAGCCAATAAATAATGGTAATTGAACTGAGTGGAGTGCAATTTGGTCTGAAATCATACGCGTGATTTCAAAATCGAACGAGCGAGTTCGATTTGAAATCACAAGTATGATTTTAGAACAAAATTGCACGACACGAAGTTCAATTACCACTTTATTACACCCATTTTGAAATCACACAGTTTTTTGTCAATATTAATATTTATTTAACGTTCACTTCAGGAAAACCAGTTTTGAATTTTGATATCCTTAAAAAAGGATGTGATTTAGAGCAAAAAATGGTGCAATTTGGGAATAAATTGCACTGTTGAGAGCCAATCAGATTTCATTAATAACGAGCGATTTCAACATGGGTGTAATAAAGCCTGATATGACACACCTTCCTTAGCTTCTTGCAGTGAAAGGTTATTAGCATCGAACATACGGCTAGCACCAGTGCTGCTTTTGTTTTTGTTTTGGCTAGTTTTGCCTTAAGAAAAAGGAAGAATTTTCCACGGTTTAGTTCAGTTAAAAAACAAATTGCTGTATTGTATTTACAAATCTGTACCAAAATTTTAAAATATTAATTTCCAAATCTCAGCCTCAAATTTCTTATAAAATGTATTCTTATAAAACAAAAAAAGTGTATAATTTACCAGTACAATCTCTCCTGTTGTAGTAAAGCAACAGTGATCTAGTACCAATAGTTTGATAAGGTGAAAAATACCACATCCCAGAACACTGGCATCACAAAAACTGTCCGGATGTGGCATGGTCACGTTCCTATTTGACTGAGCCACATTTACACTCACAGTGAGATCACTTACCAAATTCTCTGAATTCGCTTTCTAAATTTACCACGAACTTCAATGATGGTCTTCCCTGAGTTAGCGGACGCGGCCATCTTTTATTTCCTATCTCTCCTTTTCCTTTTTTTTTTTTCTAATTTGCCTGTAGAAGTTCACATTGTTCACACGAAGATAAGAACGCTTCTCTGGCCGGACCAATGACGGTAAACAGGAGTACAAGTCGAATATTCTATTGCAGCCAACCAGTACGAAAAACCGTGTCACCTTGAAACTGATAATCGCAAAGAACCTCGATGTGCTTTCACCTCTATTAACTCCTTTTCTTTCTTAACTACAATCTTATCTCCTTATTTAATTGTAGCCATGATTCCATCTGGTTTCTGTCGTAGGCCCCCTAGTTTTTTTAATTTATTGGTACTCCGCCGGAGTAAGAATAATAGGATCCTTTAGGAAGGTGTTATCTTATTTTAGAGCATAATAATTCTGTCGTCCGCAAAGTGCCCGGTAATTTTGTTTTCAGCATTTCTGCTTTTTCAACTTTCAGTGCAGACCCCTAAGGTTTGAATATAAATCCTGCGGGATTACATAGGTGAGTTTTTTTAGCGGAGCTCCG
>OX419346.1:13691034-13701034 GCA_948470475.1 Galaxea fascicularis
AGGTTGAAATGTCAACGATACATGTTAGAAAATTTGTGACTTAGCCAAAGCACATAACCGGTTGTGATGTTGGATTTAAAAGTGAGACACTGGGACTGTTAATCTATAGTTTAGAGATTTACACCATTTGTATTGAAATGTAATCGGATGTAATTAAACTGTGATGAAGTAAAATCGTTTATGTTCTGGTCATGTAGTCCCTTGATCCAACGTGGCAAAGGCCGATGATAAATCGAAAATGTATGTTAGCACATGTTTGAATGGTGGTTATGGCTCTGCAGCAAAACAGTAAAAACTATAATCACAATGCAGAAGTTCTTACTAGAGTCCTGGCATTGATTTTATTTTATCGGTAAATGCCATACAATAAAAAAAAAACTGTGGAGCTCCGCTTTTAGGTTTGCCTAAATATATATATTAAAATTCAAATAGCTCTCGAGAAATAATCAATGGTTTACCGAGAACTGCCTTCTCAGTGGAAATTTTTGTGAGATCACTTACAAGTTGCAATAGTCAATGATTCAAATGGACACCGAATATGATATGTTATCCAACATGTTAACCATTTTAAATTAAGGACAGCTGCATCACGAATAACGTTATATTAGGTCATTTAATTCGTAAAAGCATAGGAACGTGCCAGTGTCGAGGCCTCAGAGTGAAGTCATGAGCCAATAATTAGGTATCTTTCACCCAAAATCAGAAATGGTGTATTCACAATATGCGTTTTGCACAGCCGAAATAAGTCGGCCTAAAGTTGTTCCGAACTCGGCAGAAAGTATAGCAATCAGCTTGCCGATTCCAGGAGCCTCGCATGCCAATTTACATGATCTGCGGTGTTCGAAACTCGGAAGTAGGGTGTCACGAATTAAGCCTAAACTCGGAGCACTCATCGAGATATATAAAGGCCTTTCAAGTCACCACGAGAAGGGGCAACTTTATAGTAATAGGCTGGCAGCCGAATGGGGCCGCATTTTACTACTGGGGTGACTACAGTGGAGCCGTATTGTTTTCAATAGAGGGTTACACATTTTCGGGACTTTAATTTAAGAGAGGATGGTCTTGCAAGGAGGAATTTTGGGTATAAAGAAATGGAAAGATGCGTGGTTAAAAAGAAAATTGTTACATACTTATAGTGATTAAACAATCGGCACGCACTAAGTAAGTGTTCTTGAACCCGGCCAGCAACTTAAACAAACATTTAACAGCTGGAAAATATTCAGTCCATAAAACATCCGTGGAACATGGATGAACTAACGTGGGATCACAAAATTTACGTTAGCCCAAAAGTGACGAAAATGGGATCTGTAAATTGGCTACAGAATAATCTATAATGGCCCGGTTCCGTGTGGCGCGGAGGCGAGGGCGGGCACATCCCCATGAGCAACGGTAGCCCCCGAGGAAGTTACAATTAAATAGGCATTGGCATTCATATGATTTTTATTTTCAACTAAATCCTTTTTTTTAAACTTAAGTAAGGCTTCACTTGGAATCATACACTTAACAGAAGCAAAAAAATTAAGCTATTTTTCTTTGCGATGTCAGCCGTGTTTTGTCTCAAGTACGTTAGTGTATACATTTACTTAAACCTCATTGAGTTGGCACATCCAGAACAGCAAAACCAGGTGCACCTTAGTTAATAAAAAAATAGCCATCGCACTAAAGCAGTGTAACAATCAGTAGGGGTCCAGTTGTAAACGGATTTCACAAACGTATCTAATAAGTCTGAGTTCCTTAGTCATAGCCTTCAGACATTCATTTCGTTGGCAATGCGTAACCAATAATCTCGTGCACAATGCTTCACAAACTGCCTTTCTGATCAGCACGTCATCCCAAACTGAAAACAACAACGAGAACGAAAGAACTTTTAAAAGACGCACAGTGACCAAGTACCGACTCTGATGTAAAACATTTGCCCGCGACAGAGACGTAAGAAAGGGGAAATATGAATCGAGGCTTTGCACGAGGCAAATAATTAATCAAGTCTCTTTCGAACAATTACACAACATTATTTCAGTAAAGGAGACTTTACCAGCACAAGTTTATAGTTAACTTTTATAAGCGCAGTTCAAAGCGGATAATAGTTTGGAATTAAAGCAATAATGTTGTCAAAGACAGCATCAAGCCCCCTCCAGTCCCTCCACATCTGTTCATCGAGGAAGTCCTGAAGGTCAAGCTGGCGGATGCCCTTCTCCCTCTTGACGTAATATTTAAGTCGCGCCCATGCCGATTCTATTTCTTGTGTGTGGACTCCTGTTAAGGGATCCACGAAATTATTTTGATGTACGACTATTCGATGAACAGTAACATTAGGAACATGACGATCTAAATTTCTGTATGCTCCCCAGTCGTCCGTGTGTACTTCAGACCCAGGAAGGAGAACTCTTTGAAGTATTTGCGCTAGTGTTGCTCGGTCTCTTCTTTGAACTACTCGAAAGTATCCACGGCATGGACTGTGCTCGGTAGACAGTACCCCAAATACCCAGATAATACCGAGAACCTTTCCCGTCTTTAAGTCGAGAGAGGCATGAAATAACTTTAAAGAGTAGATTTTAAAGCAGGCATGTGTGAATAATGTTGAATTAATTGATAATATTAAATTAATTGCCTATAGCTCGGACTGGAAAACCACGGGACACACCTTTGGTAATTACCATTATTCTCTGATCACCAGATTGGGAACATTAGGATATCAGTGACCATAACACACAGTTTTGTACAATGCAATCTACAACAGTCAAGCCCATTCCTAAAAGGCTCCAAATACTATTTCAAACTGTTTAAATGAAAATCTAAATAACCTTCGGGTGCCTGGGTATTGACGCTAGTTTAACTTTGTCTTAATTTACTGAAAATGTTTCAATAAATATTTGTCTATTTTATTTGTCTCCTTCTTTCATTTGTTTTCCACTTTATTTGAATGCGTGAACTTATATTTGAAGTGCTGCTACAACTCACTTTTGACTTATGCTTGAATTGACTCTCGTCACATTTTACCACGTAAACATTCCCACCAAATGGAATTACTGGCCTATCCTGTAAATCTCGTTTACACCAATGTCTCAGTAACGCATAAACGCTGCCAACTGTGGCTTTTGTCAAGACAACCATGTCGGATGCGGTCGTTCTTAATTCTCGTACACTACACAAGTAGATAAGCATCAAAATTTTTCTCAAAGGGATTCTTGGAAATTCTGCAAAGAAGCTGCCTTCACGCAGAGATTTCTTATGGTGGCATATTGAACACCTCCTGTTGAGAAAGATCAGCTTACTCAGTACAGAGTATCTGAAAAAGAGAACTGAAGCATTCCATGCCGTGACGGTTTTATAGTCTGAATCTGTCGTAGAACAACTAGGAAGTATATTACTCGAGTGTTTCGATCTGTTACCAATGATCATCAGTGATATTGGAGTACATTCATTTGCTTTTTTTTTTTTTTTTACAAGGACCCTTTTTCTATAGGAACGTACCCAACTGTATACGACTAAGAGATAAAAACTTTTAGTCATCGTTTGCATCAAGCTAAACAAATTAATAAAGTAACTTATCTTTGTCTAATTATAGAGGGTGATGTATTAATATAAACTGAAGTTTGCAGTGGCGGCTATTATCCTCTTGTAATTCTTAACCGGGAAAGAGCAAGACACAGACTACAACTCTTTTTGTAGGGTTTACGTTCGTTTCGGTTTATGACCGCTTTTCTGAAATTCTAGACCTGTAACTAAGAACACCCTTAACCCTTCAGGGAATATACATAAAACAAAAATAAGAACATCCACTCTCATTTCAGCCTCAACCACAAATTTTGACTTTCTTACAAAAAAGAAATGATGCAGTGTAAACAACAATCTCAGATTTGCAGCGCACTAACCATAGATACCCATCCACGTGGTTTTGATTTCTTGCCGTTAATTCCATCACATGATTACAACGAAAACATCGAAGTGGATTGGCCAGTAAATTTTGGCCCTGCAGCCATCGAATTAACCCAAAGATAGGCAAACTACAAAGGCGTGTAATTTCCAAGAGGTTCATTCTGAAAATAAAAGTTGGTTTACGCCTCATCAGTAGGCGCCGCTGATGACGCAAGTACTTTCGGCCCAACAACACGTCCCGCCAGATGGCGTCGACGAGAATGATGATAAGATCTAAGACAGGCCACGTAATATCCTTTTCCTACATTGTTCTCTGCCATTAAAGTAGTCGTTTTCCCGAGCTGAAGTAACCCGCCTTAAAAATGGCCAATAACGGTCGTAAGAAAACAAGGACCAGGGACATTGAAAAAGTTTTTGTCCTTTTGCGATCAGAAGACGCCCAAGACCGTGTCCCATCTGCAGGAGTGTGGAGGACGCTCGAAGCTGCTGGGCGCATTCACTCCATGTCGTTCCAGAACAACGCCACAACTCAGCATGTAGTGGAGTTACTTCTGAACAGTTTCGCTAACCATCTTAATCAGCAAAATGTTAACAGGTACGTAATGAACTCGTCATCCCCTTCCCCTTTTATAGTAGCCACGCACGCTATGCTAATGCTCAGTCCAGTGTTTGCTTTTGCTAGTTTTGCGCGAAAGGTGTCATCGCTCATTCTATTCTGTTTTCAGGCTTGTATTCTACAAAACCGTGGGCAACACAGCCAGGCTAAACGAAGTGGGAACTGTCGAAAGCGTGTGTGGGGATACACTGAAGTGTGTTTTTAGGGGCAGGAAAAAGATTTTTCTCTGTCTGAGGGAAGGTAAGATTTCGATTCAAAGCGGCATTTGAGTTAGTTTTTCGTTTTTTATCTACTATGCTGGTGTCTATCAAGCTCACGTTCGACTGAAAAAAGTTATGAACAGAGAAATATACCGCGAGGAATACAAGACATTGGAACCCTTCAGGCCTATCACCAGAAACAAATAGTTTGGAAAAGAACAGGCGCTTCACGCAAATTTGGACAAGGGACTGCCTTGTTCATAAGGCAAAATATAGCCGGGAGTGGTTTTTTAATTTATCTTTTTTGTTAAAAGACGTAGCTTTGTGTCCAGGTTCTTTCCTCGACAGGAACACAAAAAAACTTAATTTTACCACTCATGATCTGACTCCGATTGTTTATGAATTTTAAGTTTCATAGACCTTGCCACGCCATCTGGTGAGTAGCAAAACGTAAGGACTTTACAGTGATTGTATGGGGATCTGATAGATGTACTTATCAATTGTTTTATTCACACCTTCGCTGTTAGTGTTTTCATATTTTTCCTCCCCCATTGGCCTTAAATTGTTTTCCTCGGGCTGGGGAATTCCCGGGAAATAAATTGCAGTCGAATGTATAGCTATAGCCATGGGAAAATTCCAAGAGCTAGAGCCTACAGTTTTCTGGCTCGGCTAAAGCCCTCTAACTGAATTTTGTCAGTGGAACGCTTTACCATAAATTAACAGTATAATTCTTTGGAAGGAACAGGCTGTTCACACATTTTTTGACAAACGCTGTATTTGGGTTGGCGTCGTTATCGTGACGAGGTCTATTGCAAGTTGGTCGTTTTTTAGGGCGCAAAATTTATCATACTAGAATTCGAAGCCTTCAATCTTCCCTTTTAAAGCTAATATTTAAAAATTAGGTTTTAGGTATGACAATCTAGTTTACCTCCTTGTCGTGTCAACTCATGAAATTCTTTTTTGACACAACAAGAATTGTTTGTTTTTACGCTTCCGAAGGCTTCCCGAGCGAATATGAGTGACCTCATTAACGCAAAATTTTTTGATAATTTTAATCAACGGGCTCAGAACAAAGTGTTATAATTGTCCGCCCCGCCACACAATTCGAATTCCACAGTCTGCCAGTCCCGTATTTGTACTTACACATTAAAACAGTGCCGTTCGGTTTTTGTTTTCAGAAAAGCAAATAGATTGTTAAATACTTTGGGAAGGCACTCATTTTGACGTTCCTCATAAAACTGAACAATGAAAGCAGGATTTTGGAATTTTCGGTTAATATTTGGTGTATTTCTATTTTATCGGTCATCCGGTTATTTCGAACCACCGCTAATTCGAACTATATTTTCTCTTTTCCCTTGCGACTTCGAATTGACGGGGTTCAAATGTAAATTGTTTTTCGTGGTCTCTCAAGTCGTCGCACTTCGTCCTTATTCACTCCTTATTCACAATTCGGTCCAGCGGATAACTTCCGCTTTCCAAATATGGAGCCGAAGTCCTTTTTTTGCGCCTGGTTGTTAATTTGGAAAAAAGCACGCAGCATGGATTCGTTCAAACGAATAGCCCTTATCATCTTCGTTGATACCATATTTTAGTGATGTACTCAGTACAGACACTGCATACCAGTTTATAAAGACTCCAAGTTACCCCTTTTATCTCGAAGCGATCACAAACCTTGATTATTCTCCTTTAATATTTACCTATGACAAATATATTTTTTCTTACTTTTCAGATTCACGACCAGAGGGATCGACCAGCCATCAATCAGCTGGCACCAGTGTTTTCCTAAGGCAGGAAAACGAGACCGAAGAAGGTAGATAAGCTAAATTTGAAGTAGAAGCTTAAGAGTATCAACTCCAAATTACAATCATTGCATGGACATGACCAAGAGAAGGGTGGTGAGGTTACAACCCCACTTTTTAATTTCAGCTGAGATGGTGCATATTTTGTCGAGTGAAGACATTTTAAATTTTAGAACAGAAAGTTGGGGACATTTTTTATAAACCTCTGCATAACCGAGCTGCCTTGTGCCTGTTAAAATTAGAGGAGGTGACCGTGACACTTTGCATGCATGTAAAGAGGAGGGCATCAATAACAGCTAGACAACAAAGACCCTCCCTGCCTCACCTCTCAAAAATGCATCCACAATAACAAAAGTCCTTTCTTTTTATATTAGATGGATCAGTTCAGGATCAAGTGGAACAGAGAGCTGTGGCAGGTTGGGTAGAAGCCATGACAATAAATTTACGAATTTGGCTCTTAATTATGAAGACTGGTGTTCATTTACTTCTATCATGTACAGGTCAGAGATCACCAGACCATATCTCCATCCCTGATGATGAGGGTCTTGACGCCATGTCTCAGACTCTCAGACGGTTAGGTATTTTTCTTTTCTTTTCTTTTTTTTTTTTTATCTCCAAAGTGGGCATTGATGGGGAAAACAAGACAGTTCTGTGAAGATTAAGTGTAGATACAACTACATGTACATGTATCCTGCCAGGTCTCATTCATCATAAAAGGTTCAAACCAAGTATTTTTGGCATAACATTTTCAGGTGATGCACCTATCAGTGTAAAAGTCCCAGGTAAAGGAGGGGGTCACAGGAAATTGACTTAGACAGCTTTTCCCTGGGTTGGGATTATAACACTATATTATGCATTGCACCAAGACCACAGTTGGGAATTTGAACAATAAAACTAGTGAGGTAGTCCATAGTTTTAGCTAATAGAGTAATCAGAATAGTATTATTATTAATCTTTTCCCGCTCTTTCCTGTTTTGTTTTTGTTTTCCATATGTTTTTGTAAAATGATTTTTGACCGTTTTTATAGCTAGTGCTTCCATAAGACCAACATTACTGCAGTAATAATAGTATGTAAGGTCTGGTCCACCACCATTAATAGCTCTTAGCTGTCTGTGGCTGGGCTAGTCTACCTGTAATTTATCTTGCATGGAATAAGTAAATAACTTGAACTTGAACTTGGACATGAACTTAATCAGTACCCACAAAATGTACTTGAAAGACAAGGATCAGTTGAATTAGTTATTGAGAAACCCTGTGCTAATTCGTGAAGATTAGGATTTTTCATTGAAATCTAGTACTTTAATTGATTGTTATTAATATAACAACCAAATCAATAAACATGCTCTGACTGGTCAATCAGGTATGTTTTATTGTGCCAGTAAACTCATGGAAATTTCACCCGTTTTCTGAATTATTATATAAAAGCAATAGACCACAATTTTCTATGGTTTGGAGGCATGATAAACCACTTCAGATGTTGGAAGAACACTCGGAGAATTCATAAATCACTCGCCTGCAGCTCTTTATTAATGAATTCTTCTCATGTTTTTCCAACATCTCATTGGTTTATCAGCCCATAAACTATAGAAATTCGTGGTCTATTGCTTTATTATTAGTTTCAAAATGGAATTATAAATAGTCAATCAAAACTCACGGGACAACTTTAATGTAAAAAGAAGGTAATGGAATGTTACAAAGAATTGCCCAACTTTTCAGATAATGCCAACAGCGATGATGACTTGGCTTGGCCAGCATTTTCATCAACGCCCACATTGTCCAGATCAAGAACAGGTTGGACCATGCATTATTGTTTCACTGTGCCTGTGCTTGTTTCACTGTGACTGGGCATTTTCATGTTTATTTAGTATAGTGGAACCCACCTCATAAATGGTCACCTCATTAATTATGGTTCCCTTGTCATTACAGCCTCTTTCTTTGTTCTGGCAATGAAAATTAACCCTCACTCCTGTTAATTATAATGTGGCTGCCTCATTGAGACAGCCATTCACGATTATTTTGAAATCACAGTTCCTGCATAATCAAATCCATAATAAACCATACAAAACATGCAAGTGCTGTATTGAGATCAACCCTTAATATGAAACATACTCCTTTTTGTCTGTAAACAGCTTTTTGCATACATTATTTCTTGAAAATGAAACACAAATCTGAAAAAAAAATACTGGACAATGTTTAACAATCGATTTACAGTTCATATGCAACAATTCAGGCGAATCTGAGCAAAATTGAATATTTTCGACATAGGTCGGTTATGCTCTCAGCCTTCAATTATTAATGTGCCACCAGCTTAACTTGCTTGCTTGCTGATTGTTTTTAATTATTTCTTTTTAAATTATATCTGCATTCCAGATGCTTATTAAGTGGTCAAAACATCAGCTTAAAATAGACCATATCCCATAATGGGGTCAAATTTTCAGGGTGTAACGAAAACTCAGACCCCGAAAACTCAGACCTCAGACCTCAGACCCCGAAAACTCAGACCTCGAAAACTCAGACCCCGAAAACTCAGACCCCGAAAACTCAGACCTCGAAAACTCAGACCCCGAAAACAATAATACTAAGGGGAAAACTCGACTCATGATCAATTATTTACATGACCATGATGACGCGCGTACTTTACCGTGGTCACGCAATCAACTCACGACAAAATATAAGATGGCTAAAACAAAGAGAGATCTTTCGTGTTTATCGACGGTTGTCGATCAAACGTTAACAGGAAAAAATTACAGACTTAAATTACTTAAATAATAAAAGAGTTGCGAAAATTTTTATTTAAATGTAAACTCAGTTTGTATTAGAAAGTACTAGACAGAACGGATTTCCCTCAGACATCGAAAACTCAGACCCCGAAAACTCAGACCTCGAAAACTCAGACCCCGAAAACTCAGACCCCTCGAAATTTATAATTAGAAATAAATGACGCGTACTTAGCATGGCCACGCAATAAATAACAATAGCCAGTACGTTCTTTAATCACTTTTTACAGTCCAAAAAAGTAAAGTCTATTCAGAACAGATTTCCCGTGTTAGTACCTGTTGAATCGACACAGTCACAAGATCATCTTGGCCAATGCCGTCCGTGTCAGCTAATGCGAAACGGAAGTTTTTGGTGGCTGCCAAGAATTGTAAAAGAGGGATGTATGAATGTGCAGTCTTCAGCGATCACGTGAATTGTTCCTGTCCGTGCTATAAATTCAACAACCTGTGCAAACACAGCATTTGCGTTGCAGAGATAGCAGGCATCTTAAAAGAGCATTTGCAACATCTAAAGAAATCTCCGCGACGGAGAGCTCCATCTAAAAGTGGGCTTGTTGAGCCACCAAAAGATGCCCAGGGAAAGAAGGGTGGTAGTCATAAGAACCCCTACCGACCTACCAGGGAAGCCTTGCAAGAAGCTTCTCCAGCTCGGCCTTTCACTCAAGTACACCACAACAACAAGCCTTTCGTCCTCTTTTTTCTGGATGATATGCCAGATGCGAAGGAATGCAG
>OX419346.1:13706034-13711034 GCA_948470475.1 Galaxea fascicularis
TACCATCCATCTCCAAAACAAGAAGTTATAAGCTTACCTTCGATGAAGAAGTTATTCTGTAAATTCGCTGTCCGTAATCTTCCCAAGACTTTCCTTTCTCTCTCTCCACAGATTAAGAACTGACTCGCGCACACGAATATACTTAGCCGAGGCCATGTAAACAAGGTCTTTCTACATGCACACTTCGTTCCATATCCGCCATTACACCGATCTCCGTCACATCACAGCTACTTGCTCAGACTAAACAATTGATCTGAATGCCTACTCAAAATCACTATCGGAAATATCAAAAATATATATATATATAATCACAAAGGCACTCATGTACACATATTTAAAACACTATTTTAAGACACTAGGGGAGAAAAATAACTGCGGATTAACATGGATTTTAAATTGCATCCCTTAACCAATAGTTTTCAACTGCATTTTATTATCAGTGAGGCAAGGGGTGCACAATGTGTCAAGGGTGAAACTGGGCCTTTAAGCAGATAGCATGCATGGCTTAAATTTTTTGTCACCAGTTTGTTGCAGCGGTAAGTGAGTTCTACATTCAGCAAACAATGGAAACCATACAATCATGCAGTTGAGCCTCTACTAGTGGCCAACTCTCTACGTATACAATGACAGATTTTTTTGCCCTGGGAGATGGCCCTTTACCCATATTCAATTTAGCTTATTTCAACCCCTCTACAACAGCATGGCCATTACAGTGTGTTCAAGCTACAGTACCTTAATAAGTTAACCTCTTGACAACAGCCACAAAACCCAATTTTTTACTGTAAAAGGTCATGAAACTTGATCTGTACTGTGGGCAGGACATTCGCTTAAACTTAATTACTAATACTAGACTTGTTTTTTTCTTCTGAGCATCAATTTTTGGTTTCTGTTTTATTGATGCATATTTTGATTTTGTTATGCATTTATACCCCACATTAACTGCCTTTTTTAAAAATATAAAAACCAAATAAAAATTAAAAAACAGGTGTCATACACCCCCCCCCCCCCTTAACACAACAATGGCCACTTTGCTCTGACTCCCCAAGATGGCCTTTGTGGAGAGTTTCAACTGTAAATATTATTTTTTGTTTGAATTGACAGTAATTGTGAATAACAACTGTTCCTTTTCCATAGCTTGTGGCAAGCATATTAAGGCAGCAGGAAATCATGTGGTGGAATTTCACATTATGCACCCCACCGTATCATCACATAGGATGATCACATCAAATATATTGACAGGTAAATAGGCACACTAACTAAATGTATTTCTGGCTTCTTACAGTACTTGTTTTGAATTCTGGGATCACAAGTTTAAGCTCAAAAAGCATGGATGGAACTACATGGATTTCCTGGAAAAAAAATTAATGTACTGTCCACTGGCATCGACCTGTCTCTGTATTTTACCTTCTCTGATAATCAACTGGCACAATATCCTTTTACCTTTAGTTACCCTATTGTTGATCCTTATAATGTAACTCAGCCATCAAGGCTCTTGTCACTATTTTAATGATTTGTTTTCCAGGACAGGAGATGGACTTTTTGGCTCAGTTAGACCAGGCTGCACAAGATGCCTGTGAGGCTGCACAGGCAGTGCAAGCACACAGGTAAGAGCAAGGACTTCATAGGTATAATGATCTGTCATTAGCCACTCACACTTAGGTTAACACTGCAGCTGTAGACCTAAACTAGGTCAACCTTGTTGCAACCATTTAACTTGTCCCTACCCTTACAGTTCTCACCAACAGAAGCCATTCAATTTTCATTAAGGTTATCAACTGATGAGGCAACATTCATTGTTTATGTATTGATGAATGGAAAAGTATTTTATGAAATTTACCAACAGGTTAATTAATAACATTCAATTTTATTTATATACAATTCAAAATAACTATTTTTATGTACTGTAGACTGAAAGTAGGTTCAATAATGTCATCTTCGACTTTTCTGCCTTTTCTTTCAATAATGGTTGGAAAACATCACAACGAGGTAGAGTTTAAATTAAACAACAACATATATAGAGTTTAAATTACATGTGACATAACGTAATGATTCACACAGGGATCTGATGCAGAGGCAAAGAGATCTTAGAAGAGCCCAAGATCAAGAGTTCTTAGAGTCTGTAAGTGATCAAAAAGCAACACGTGCTTTGCATCTTAAGCCCATTTCTGTACTTGCTGGTTGTCTTGTATGCATTACTTCTGCTTAATTGAGTCCCGTTCAAAGTTGAAAATGCATGCGATTTAGGACTGTAATAATTATCATTGCCTGAAGCAGGAGGTGGAGATCAATGCAGATCATAAACAGTGTGCATCTACATGTAGATATAAATTATCTTGCCTCTGTTTGCTGAAAATTAATTTGTGACGACTTGGACATTGAGTTTGTGAATTAATATATTCCAAAAATCCTAGCAACCCACCTGTGCATGTACTACGACTGAGGTAAAATATTAATCTTCTAACGATCACTTTAGGAACGACAGGACAGGGATAAACTGGAAAGAAATGAAAATAACAAGGTTGGCAGCACTGACTTTTTCTATCATTATTGTTTAGGCCGGAGGGGGTTCCTGTAATGCCCTTCTTCATATTTAGTGTCCTTTGCCACTACCTTGTTTAAATATGTCAACCTCAGTATGTACACAGTTCGTTATAAGTATCATGAAAAAGGGGAGGAGCCATAAAACTATCAACTAGAGGACCTGCAATAATGTGCTTTTGGTGCTTTGATATCTACTTTACCCAATTAGTTACACCGCAAAGACCCTATCATCATTTATCAGATCGACAAGCAAACTTTTAGAGATTAAAGTAAAGTGATGAGGATACAAAAAAAATTAACTTGCACTTTTATTGTAGGCTTCAACAAGTGCCGGAGAATGTTCAGGAGAGTTGGATGAGACAGAGGTTGACATTGACGATGTACGTATCTCTTGATATAGGACAACCTTCTGCGTTCTCGAGAGAATAATATTTTTCAATAGTGCGCTACTGCAATAGAGAAAAATGGAGATGCCCTACTCGAAAGTAGTAGTTCTTACCTTCTATTAAAAGAGCCACAAGAACTTCAGATAACACTTCGTTAAAACATGTGAAAATTCACCCCAATTTTTTTACGTTCGAAACTACTTTATTTCAGAGAATTTCTCACTATTTTGAATTATTTTCTTAATTTTCCAATCAAAATACACATTACACTGGGATTATTGTGAATAATTATTAACGTTCAAAGACGGTGTTAGCTTGCCCATATTATGTGCCTGTGATGTATATGATCGAACCACTTCATGATTTTCATCTTTCCTTGCAAGACCATTTTTGGACCGAGTTTGTGCCGAATAAGTCCAGTGTAGATCAAGGCAGTCATTATTGCCCTGCATTATTTTTTCAGGTTCGACAAAGGAGGATACTTGCTCTCAGTAGACAGGTAAAAACTCAACCCCTTGTCGTTTTCAAGAGTACCATTTTCAGAACTATTCCCGCCATTATCGAAATGAAGAGGATACTGTTTACACGGAATTCACGTTCTTTGCTGAAAAACATCCTTGGACTGCAAGGGCCCGCAAAAAGGTCAAACTAAAGTCGGCTGTAGTTCTTACGCCACTACAAAGCGTGAACTATTCAGTTTTCCAAATACAGTTTCTTTTGGAAAAACCTCATTCGACTCGTTATCATATTCCTCACCTGAAAATGAATAAGCACAATATACTTCCAAAACAATACACCCTGCAGCCTTCAATCGATTTGCCATTAAATTTGAACACCGTCTTGAGCTATTTTACAGTTGGAAGTCATTTCAGTATTAATAGACAGTGTGCCTCTTAATACTCAGCCTGGTTTCATATCAGTTTAGTTTTTAAATTGTACATTAAATAGTCTGTCTGCCCTTCAATCTTAGTTGCAGGTCTCCGAGGGTTCGGCCGCCAAACGCCCTAGGATGGAGGATGGCGAGGATGACGACGACGACGACCATAATGACAGCGGAACGGTATAAATTATCATAATTGGTCAATCGTATCCCAAAGAATAATGATGCCTTTGTTGCGTAGTATCAGTTGGCTTTCAACAGATTACGCACAGGGCCTTCTATGGATAGTCTATATTTCTCAGCACAGTTGTTATAGTTGTTCGTTTGAAAATTGATCTCGGAAATCACGCCTTAAAACGCTTAGTTGAAGTTCCTTTTTCCTACTGAAACCTTTGAGTGAAGTCTTGAATCTGTTTAGTTTTTCTGGCTTATGTGACTAATAAACGCCTGTCCTTTTTTTACAGATAACTTTCAGGACATCTTAAAGACTTTAGCTTTCAAGACATCATTTCTTTATGTCAAAACATTTATGGAAAGGGTGCTTAGTTTTCTTAATGTCCTTTTCATGGTGCTTTGCACAATCAGCTGTTGTTGTTGTTGTTGTTCCACTGCCAATGTTTGTTTAATTAAGGGTCTACAGGGGATGTTGTAATAAAAGTCAAGATTCTTTTGAATAACCTGGGGCCAAACCTTGCTTTCAATTGGCCTCGTTGGTTAAACCACATTTATGAAGTTTTTCTTAAAATGGCTGTGCTAGTGAGAAGAAGATTTCTAAATAAACCAAGAGCAAATAGCAAGTGGCTAAGATTACTTTTAGAAACATTTGTAAGGTAACTATACGACAGAAACATATGTACGGTATCGACATTTGGCAAATTTCAACTTTGAACATTTTCCCTCGCTGGGAGAAAGCCTACGGTCATGCAAGTAACTGTCAGATTGCCAATTTTCAACTTTTGTGTTCCGAGGCCCTGGAAAAGTTCCAGAATAAATGCCATTTGGTGGCCTATTACGGTGCCATTTCCACGATATTCTAAAGTCAGTGGTTTGAGCCTCGTAAGTTCTGCTTAGTAAATAACCAGGGAGCCAGGGCTGGATTTCAACAGACTGATTTCGCAAATGGCCTCGTTGGACAATTAAACCACAGTAAATATATAACCTCAAGTACAAGGGTTCTAGGGAATTTGACATTT
>OX419346.1:13718534-13731034 GCA_948470475.1 Galaxea fascicularis
GGGTCCTACCTGAAGGGGTTCCCCCCTCCGCTTTTTTGGGCCACTCTCACCATGCGTCGCATCCATTTGTCGAACGCACTGCTCACCAAATCCGTTTCGGGAGCGTCGTCATCGTCGGCTGTCCCCACCGTGCCTGCTGTGGGAACGTCCAAGGTTCGCAGTTTTTTCGTGGCTCGATGCAGGGCCCGCGATACGGGCTTCAACTTCATGCGTTTGGCTGCAGGCGACAGGTGGGGATCCTTCAACAACCGTTCCTCTTTGGCCGCCAAGGCGGCTGCATGGGTCAACAGATGGTTCTGCAACAAACCGGCCTTGTGCTTACCCACCCAAGGGGCGAATTCGCGTTTGGGTACGATCAACATTTCTTCCATGACGAGACGGTGATGCGACCGGTCACGCTTGCTTCACCAACAGGGGTCGCACAGTAGGCGTAGTCTGAGTTCACCAAACTCATGTTGCCACCTCTTATACCCTTGGTTTCTTGTCGGCCGGACCTTCGAAGGTTCGACTGTTTTTTTTCTTCCTTAGCCGCTTGCAACAAGGCCACAACAGCTCTCATCGTAGGAGACATCGACACACCGCTTGCAGTTCCAGCCATAAGCCACTGCTCGTCTGTTGGAGCAGGAGAGCGCATCGTCGGGTCACCGAATTTTTCCACTTGGCTAACTCGCGCAAGACCTTTTTATGCCTTTTCAACCGGGCCATGACGTCTGGGGTGACCCTGGCATGCCGTTTCAACGTGTTCAACACCAATTCGCTGATGGCATTGATCTGATCGGCGTTGGCGTGCCGTAGGAGGTCGTGACGGTATTGCCCGCGGGCATCTCGAAACAGACTTTCCAAAAACGGCAACTGACGTCTGACACGTTTCATCTTGACGGGAACCGTCTGCGTCGACCAGGGTCCACGTTGTCTTTTATACCCTCTTTTCTTGTGGCAACTTCCAGGGCTTTTTTGGTCACATGAGGCAACAAGGGCTGGCTTTCTTGGCGATAAAACCTTGCGATCGAGCGAATTGGAGCCACGATTGTTTGCCCCCTCTTGCTTTGTGAGCCTGCCAGGCTGCTCTCATGCTCTCGTTTTGCCGTTTGGCCTTTGTCGTGTCGGTGTTGTTGACGGCGTGAATCATGTCGCGCGTGACCTCATAGGCTTTTTTGGGATCCACTACGCAAGGCATCTTGCCCCCTTGCTGAGTGGAGGGTCGTCTCCGCCGACGTGTTGAGGTGGTCTTCTTTGTCATCATCGCACGTTTGGCCATGGTCTGAGGTTTTGAGGACGGTAACAATGTTGGAGTGATTTCATCGCAATGAGGTAGAACCGTCAGAATAACGTGTTAACACGGTGTTCCCTCGTTTTGTCACGCTCGTTATCCTCCTCTTTTTCCTTTTTGTGGCTGCCTCGATGACTTTTTTGGTGCCGTACCCCGCGGCACCACTGACGGCTCCTAAAGCAGCCGCTTTGCCCGCCGCAATGGCCGCTGGAAGGAGGGCTAAGAGAGGGAATAGCCCTCCCTCGTGACGTCGCCGTCGAGTCGTCCGTCGTCGCGACACTCTTTGCTTGGGCATGCTCGCTTGTTGAGTGACCTCTCGTAGACAGTGCGTTCCCTTTTTATGTCGGACGGTGGGGCTTCGCAAAGGCACGAGTGTACCCTTTGTCCTCCAAGAGGTCCGAAAAGACCCGGTATGTATCGTCGAAGGCCGGATGCAGATCCAAGAAGACGTACCCAAAAGGTCGGGCCGTAACAGTTTCGTAGACATCTAACACGTCGGGCCAATGTTTGGGAAAGGCTTGCCTGATGAGGTTGGTGAACCCCAACTGATCGCGAGGACTCTTGAAGGCCACGATGTAATGCGCATTACGCGAAATGGTCTTGGCGTACTTACCAGGGGGAAACATGTCTTGACAGAGATACAGCACGGTGATGTTGCGATGGTGCGAGTCTTTGGTGAACAGATCCAACACGCGTTTGTCGTTGCCCCCTTCCTCCAACAGATCGTCGAGGACCAAGACCCCTCCTTTCATGCGACCGAACCAACATTGTAATTGATTGCCCTCGGGTATGCCTTTATGCATGTGTACCCCCAGTCGAGCCAACGGGTGAAAGCCCTCTTGCCACACCCCGTAACAATAGTGGACGTTGGGCACCACGTTGCGAAAGTACCAGTGAGGAGCATTCAAGAGTTTGGTGACAAATACCGTCTTGCCACACCCTGAGGGACCCACCACCAACAGGCTACTCGGTGTTCGAATCATCTTTTTTTTGTTCAACTCCACAGCAAGGCGTCGATTTTTATACTGCCTGCTTTCAGACATCTGAGCATGGAATTTAACGTCAGACGCCCCGTGAGAGGCACCTTTTGCATCTTCAAGGTCTTGGGGAGTTTCCGAAAGACCTCGGCCAACGTCATGGTGTCTTTGACCATCTTGATCTTTTTCTTTTTGCTCCGAACGCGTCCAGGTGGGCCGGGTTCGGGACCGTATTGTTCCTGCAACCGTTGCATCATACCCATCCACGTGGCTTGACTGGGTAAGGGCACCGCCGAGGTAAGTTGCGGAGGTACGAGCCCCGTCACAGGTTGCAAGTCGAGGCATCGTTGGGCCATACTGATATGGTTACCCTAAGCGTGCGCCCCCCTTTTATATGGACAAAGGACCACACAGTCATCGCTTTTTTTAAATGTTCTATTAAGAACGACCTACGGTATCGTAGTTTTGGCCTTCCGGGCTTCCCGTCATCGTCATGAGCATGTCCATCAGACGCACGGGCACGTGGTTACTCTGGCGAATAAGGCCCGTCAAACCGCGTTGCACCAACCACTTGAACCAGGCAGCCGCGCGAGCGTCGTTCTTCACGAAATCGTAACAACTAAAATACTGTTGAAACGTCTGTAACGTGCCTCCCAGACTGCAATGCACCAAAAACAGGAGGGCATAGGCACCACACGTGTTGCTGTCGATGGCTTGCAAACTGCGCTTGTTGAAACGAAGGGTGGACCAATGCTTTTCCAACCAGTCTTCCAGGGCAGGCGCCCCGTAACGCCACAACGGTAACCAAAAACTGTCCATCACCAAGCAGGTCTCCTCCTCTTCGCTGTCGTCAGGGCCTGGCGTCCAAAGGGCCATCCAATGACTGCCGGGACGATCGTGAGGGTCCACGTTGACGATATACCCTTGTGCACTGGCCACGTTGTCGAAGACGTACAAGGTGCAATTCTTGCCGTACCCCCACTCTTGGGGCCGTACCAGGTTGGGTCGCCTTTCTTTCCAAACCGAGGTGGCCTGCATGAAGCGGAAATATCCCACGAGATCTTTGTTGCCATTGCCCGCATTCAATTTGAGGGTCGCGCCGTAGGGATACTCTTCCCCGTCCACAAACTATTTGATCCACTGTAACCCAAACTGTTGAAAGGCAAACAGCGAGTACCCCTATGTGTAGTCACCGTTGTAACTGCTCTGGTGCAACAACCCCACGATCATCCGATCGGGCACGCGGTGGAGAAAGATGCTATCTTCGTCAAAATCCGTCTGACCCGCAGGTAGGGCAAACGTGCAAATCTCCAAAGGCACCAAGGGGTACTTGGCATAATACCCCTCCTTTCTTTGTAATTGTAAGGTATTGGCGAGGGGATCGGACAATTGCACTTGACACATGTGAAACTTGATTTTGATGTCGGCGTCTGTCAAACGGCCTTGCTCTGCCACCCCGTTGAGAAAGAAGGCCGGTTCGTGAAAGAAGAAACGTACCACCACTTCTACAAAGGGTACCAAGGGTTTCCCCATGTAAAAGGCTTCCGAGTGCGGCTTAAAGTACAGCGTGCGTCGTTTCCCATCCGTGTAGTGCCCTTGTTCTCTCTTCATGGCCTTCACGGCAGCTTTTTGCGTAGCACTGAAAGCCGTGTAGTCGGCATGAGGGCCCGCGTCGTTTAGGTTGTTGGCGGTCAAGGGGGTGGCCACATCCAATCCATCTTATTGGAAACGCTGCAAGGGCAAGAGGGTCTCTCCATCCAGGCGGTCGTTGTTGATGAGGGTCTCAAAGTAAGCTTTGTACGGGTAGGTGTCCATCTGGGAACTGATCAACGTGCCATTGAAGGTGATGCTGCATTGTTTGATCATGGTGTGGCATAAATTCTGTGCGGGGAAAAGATTGTCCGCGGCTGCAACGTTGTTGCCATCGTGTTGTTTCATTGGAAATTCCATTTCAAAGTAACTCCGATTCAAGTCCACGTACTCATTGACGCCCGACATGACAAATTGCATGGGTTGAATGCCCCCACTGTCCGCTTTCACCAACACCATGTGATACTCCTCGTAGGAAGTATCCGTCAGGGGTACGTCGAAGATTTGCATGGTGGGATGCCAGGTGGTGGCGGCAGGTGTCCTTCCCTCACTCATCGTGCTCACCGGCGTCATCGTCGCCTTTGCCGTGTACGCTTGTGCATCTCTTTTATATACACGTGTGTCCAGGAAGGCACCATGTCAGGAGCCCCCGACTTGAGGCGCCACGCCTTTCAGACCGTGCCGTTGAAGCCCCCTCGAGGGCATGGGTGTCATGACGATGCACCGCTTCACCATCTTCAGGGTCCCAATATATCGTGCACACTGTGTTTGACGCGTTTACTCACTCTGTCGAGGACTTCGTCAGCTTTGCGTTTCAAGGCCCTCTTCACGTGCTTTTGTACCTTTCTGGCAACGACTTAACCCCCCCTTTCGAGCACGGGTCCGACAAACCGACTGAAAAGCCCTGAACCGTCTTGCGACGTGAGGGTGTACTGTGTCAGACTGCCTCCTTGCATGACTCGCAAATGCTTTGGATGTTGGGGAGTGTCCTTTTATACACGTCGACGGGATTGTCTGCACTGACCACAACAGGGTTGTCTTGTTCTTGTCTTTATACACGCTGGCGAAAATGCAAAGTCAAGTTGGAGGGTCCCTCCCCCAGATGCGCCAAGGCACCGGCCATCTCGGCAATTTGCACTTCCATCACCTCGAACGAGGGTTGACGCACCGGCAGGTATTGCATGTGGGTGGGTTCGAAGTAGGCGTACCCATTTCGGTCCGTGTTGGAAAGGTGGACTTCTCTTAGGAGATCCGTGATGCGTTCGCCCACGATGGTG
Organism: Galaxea fascicularis; assembly: GCA_948470475.1. Lineage (NCBI taxonomy): Eukaryota > Metazoa > Cnidaria > Anthozoa > Scleractinia > Euphylliidae > Galaxea > Galaxea fascicularis. The sequence continues at coordinate 13,723,649 of OX419346.1, forward strand.
CTCTGACCCGCATTGCAGTAGAGACGCAGACTGCCCGAGGGGGTGAAGAAGCTCTTTTCGAACCAAACCCAATTCAAGTTGGTAAACTCCCAGGTCTGTTGTTGCGTGAAAAGGACCCACTCTCCCTGGATGGTGGCCGCATCGATGGGTTGAGTGTTGATCTTGTCGCTGGCGGGAGGGGACTTGTAATGAATTTGGCGGATCTGGGGTCCGGGAAAACTGTGGCTTGGGCCAATGCCTCCTAACAACACCATCAAGTCGTACGCAAAGCCCACTGTGATGTTCTCGGAAGCGCGCTCGCATCCGCTTCCGTCGATTTGCAAGGTGGTGGGACCCGTCCAACGCAGGGTTTGAAAGTACTCCGCATTGCTTTCCGGATGCTTCCATTCTTCAAGGTCCGTGCTGTCTTTTTCTGTGTACTTGAAATAGTAGGTGATTCCCTTTTGCAACTCAAACACGAGGGACTGCATGAAAGACACCCCGTCGTGCACCGACTCGTCCTGCAACAGGTCGTCCACGGTGACCATGGCCCTCACGTTGTTGTTGGCCACACTGTGTGTCCCACGCGCATCCACCTTGGTCATGTACCCCCATTGATAGGCAAGTTGGGTGCCCAAAGGAAACTTTTGCAAGAGGGCGGACCGAAATTCGTTCCGAAGGGGTAGCGACAGGCTCGCCAACCCCACTTGCCAGTCTTTGCCTCCGAACTGCAAGGGGGTGGGCAGTTGCACCTTGTAACTGTTGTTGCGATTGGCCCTCGCGAATTGAGCTCCTCCGCCATCGCTGGGCAACGCTCCCGTAGAGCTCTTCCATGCCTTGAGGTCCGAGGTGGGGATCCAACTATCGTATTTGGCCGGCCACCCTTTCCATCTCACCAATGCTCGCTTGCCACGCCGTTTAAGTACTTTTTCGATGCGCCACAAAGTGTCGTCGTCCACGGTGACTTTTTGTAGATCCTCTTCGTAAAACGTCCCCTCCACGGGTGTGCCATCCATTTCTTCGATTTTGTAGGTGATGGGAACCCCCGGCACCACGCGTTACACGACAAACACTTCCTCCGTCCATTGGGGCAAATACCCTTTCTTGAAGAGTCTCGTGCGTTTGCTCAAGCGCACGTGATCCCCTCTGGCCAATCAAGGTCGCCTCTGATCAGGTTTCAACCGTAAACCCTACAATCGCTGCCACACAAACTCTTCGTTCTCTGGCGTCACTTTTCTCGGTGCCAAGCCAATGCTATGGTGCTTGGAGGCATTATACCCAGCCACCAAGTCGGGGAGGATGTCGATGTACTTCAAGGTGTTGGCTGCAGTGAAATAGCGGTACATTCGGCCCTTGAGCGTGCGATTGAACCTTTCCACCACTGAGGCTTTGGCATCCCCTTTCGTGGAAAAATGATGAATGCCTTCTCGCTTCAACCAGGCCTGCACGGTAGCGTTGTAAAATTCTTTGCCTTTGTCTGTCTGCAGGGTTTGTGGCTGGCGTCCACCATCCTTGAGTATGCTTTGAAAGGCTCGCACAACCTCGGCGCCCATCTTATTTTTTAATGGACACACCCAGGCGTATTTCAACAAGACGTCCACCACGGTCAGGAGCTAACATATGCCGCCGTTGTGGCGGGCCACGCGCTGCATTTCCACCAGATCGGCCACCCATTGCTGGTCGCGATGAAACACCAAGACAGGCAGCATCGAAAACCGCCGACGCAGGGGTTTGTGCAACGTGTAGGCCAAATTCTTTTGCAACAAAGTGCGTGCCTTCTTCAGGGACCACCCGTGAGCGCGTGCAAACCGGGCCACCCCGCCCAAGGCACCGGGCGCTGCAGGGTCGTCGTAGGATGCTGCCGTTGTGGGCTTTATGGTCTTCTTTTTTTTCTTCATGGTCGTCAAAGTCTGTCCGTCACCCACAGGCAAACTCGACGCCACACCAACTCTCGAATGGTGGGCAGGCTTAGCCTGTACGTTTTATGTATCTTGCGGTACCATTGCCAACTTTCTGGCCAAGGGTACCCCTCGTCCAACCACACCACAAAGCCCGTGAAGGTCCTCCAGTGCAACTCGTCGAGAAGGTATTCGAAGACATCGAGGGGAGTGCCATCGGCGCCCGCGTCCATGGCCAACACATCCTTACTTGGTGCCCCTATGACGGCCACGAGCGATCGACATACCGTGCGCAACATAACCCAACGGCATCGACTCCACACGTCTGCGCACGTCGTCATGGTTTTCGCACACTGACGAGTCAAGGTGGCGGACGGCCCGGTTTTATGACTTCCTGCGTCTGAAATGCAAAGTGACCGTCGTGTGCGTGCGACCCACTTGTGCTGTGGGCAACGCATGCCCCAACCCATCCCTCAAACTCACGCTGGCCACCTCCAGTCCGTAATAGCGCACAGACCGAAATCGTTCTGGTGAGGGTTCGTAATACACACTACCCTCCCCTCGCTGCAAGTGCGGCACCTCTTGCAAGACATCGGTCGTCCGATCCCCCACCATGACGGCATGTCCCACGTTGGAATAGATGTGCAGACCCTGCGTGTGGTGCGTCTTGCCCACCACGCTGTCGAAGATGTCATTCAGACGCACGAAGCGCCATTTCACTTTAGACGAAAACATGACCGTGTCACGCGTGGAATCGTGTTTTAGCAGCACGTCACCGTGAGCAATGATGGAGTCCACCGTGTGACCCCACCTTGGGGCCGGGCCCGTGACCACTTGACGCAATTCGGGAATAGCATTGTGGCCTAGGAGAAATGGCCAGGTTTGCGATGGGTCGGGCATCAACCAACCCATCTTGAAACACAAACTCTTGTTCAATTCAAAGGTCGTTTCGTCGAGTCCATCGACAATCATCTCTGTGGCGCCATTGGAGGTGTCCCAACTAACGCGGGGGCGGATCTGCAGGGTTCCGTCTTCGTAGTCAAACAGATTGACTTTCAACAACCATTGTTCGATCAAGGCTTTCATGAACGCTTCACCAAATGGCAAGGGATGTCGAGCATTCGAGGCCACCATGTCACTGACAAGGACTTGGTTCTTGATCGTCCAGGGAAAGTCCGAATCCCCCTCTTTTAGTAATCGGGTGGTCGTGACCAACAAGGTCTTGGTAGATTGGTTGTGCAAGAGGGTGACATCCATCCCACGATCGCGCATGACCAGACTGCTCAAGGCCACTTCCCACCCAGGCTCTCCAAACGTCAGGGGAGTGGCTAATCGCACTTGAAAGGACGCCGCCGTGTTGTGGGGAAATTCGGGCGTTGTGTCGCTCGACAGGGTCACGTACATGTCCCTGAGTCCCCTCATCTCGACTGACCCCCGTGCCACGGCGTCCTGTCTTTTTATGCTATTTGTCTAGGGTCGTGGGTGAGGGGAAGGTCAACATGCATACACTACAACAACCACACACCTCGAAATGAGGTCTTTAATGGTTTAATCTTTAAAAATGGACCGCACGCGATTACAAGGCCAACTACAATTACAGGGTTTCCAGCACAACACTTCTTCGGGGGTCCCACATTGGTACACCTGGTTTTTCTCGTCCTCACAGTACTCACACAACACCAGGTGTAACAGGTCGTCACACCGTGCACGCCACAGATCGCGTTCTCGCAAGGCCTTTTCGTAAAGGGGCTCGGAGACCGAGGTGGGGGTGGCCACATCTTCCTCCACCTCTGCTTTGGGTTCGGGTTTTGGGGTGTAGTCCTCGCCCATCGTTCCCCTGGCCCATCGCGTCACGTACTTCACAATGGATTTTTCCAAATGGTACTGGGTGCGGCCGATAGATTGCACGTTTCCCACAATCCCTCTTTTTCTCGCAACTCTTTAATCGCTTGGCACTCATCAATCTCTCTGACCTTGTCCTTCAACGTGTGAAGCAGATGAAAAGACATGGGCTCGAACTGGGGAGGAGCCTCCTTTCGCGCAAGGGGTGCCAGGGCCGCCGGGTCTACCTTGGCCCACGCCTTCATGCAGTTCACAATCTCTTTCTCCAAGTCGTACCGAGCCTTATCGAAAGCATGCGCGACCTCCCATCGTCCTTTCCTCGCCCACCCTTCGTACGTTTTGTCTACACTAAGCATGTCCAAGACTTTGTCGTGCAGCCCCCATTGCAGTGGGTCTGGCATCTCTGGATGTCCGCCCATGGCGAAGAACAAAACAAAAATGATCAACAATGTCAAACAACGCGCTCTTTATAAGGTCCGTGGTGCCTGCAATGCACGCAAAGCCACTAAATCGCAGCTAGGCCCGTGACCCAGGTGGTATGAGGGCTCTTTCCTCACACCGTACACCTCTTCAGTCAATCCTTTGATAACGTATCCCGCGGTTAGCCCTTGCAATCTTCTGCACTTCCATTAAATCGGCCACCCACTGTTCATCCATGCCAAACACCAGTACAGGTAAATTGGCAAACCGTTTTCGGGCAGGCCGGTGCAAGGTGTAACTCACCACACCCTCCAACACGCGACGCGCTCGCTCGAGGGAAATACCGTGGGCGCGTGCAAAACGCTCCACTCCCCCCAAACTCCCTTTGGCGGAGGGGTCTTGGTACGCCTCCACCAAAGCACGCTGCCTTTTCGCTCCAGACATGCCTCAAAAACACACACACACGACAGGGTTCATTCCTTTTATTCATGAATTTTGTTAAGATTCTACATCGGAATAGCCGCCATCCTCCTCCTCGCTCAATTCGTTCGGCATCACCATGAACGGTTCGAACCGTTTACAGGTCGCGCACCCCCAAGGTGCCCATCCAAGCTTATCATCGTAATTGGGTGAAGCGCACGCATTGTGCCGCATCTCCAAACATTCCGTGCATAGCTCGTACTCCAGTATGTGATCCACGCGCCGCTCCCACACTCTATGCAGCAAACGCTCGTCCCACAACTCTTTCCTATGCGCCTCGCATTGTTCCTCTAATGCCTGCATGCGATCGAACAAAGAATTCAACACTCCCCTCTGTATGTCTCCCACCAAATCCGGTGCGTCTACACGGCCGTCCCCTGATTCTCCGTCGTCTCCCGCCTCCGTATCCCTGCATTCTCTGCCGTCGTCGTAGTCGTCACCGGATTCTGGGGGTGGAGATACTGCTCCAGCTCCTGCGTCATGGGGCCCGCTTCCGAGCATTCCAAGGCGTCTGCAAGGTCCTGCAACCAATGGGCAAAACACTGATCAAACGAGTATCCTGCAGCCAATCCCTTCTTCACGCGTGTGAGCATAAACTGATCGTCCGACGCAAAATCATTCCTGTTCACACCCGCATAATACGCTTTGTAAACCCTATCATCCATAGCGCAATACTGACGCGATCGCTGACGCCTTCCCCCTTTTTATACATGACGCGGATGGCGTCAGTTTCCCACGCCATCCTCTCTTTTCCACCAATCCGGCACCCGCACGCGTCATTCTCGGGTATAAAAACGAGTGGCGTCAACCGACTCTCCTCACATTCACACCAACATGTCCTCTGTACCTCCAACCGCCGACCCCGTCTCCTTCGACAATTCCTTGGAAAGAGAAAAAAAGCATCAACAACGCCACGCCAAAGGCAGTCACCACCTCGAGTTAGCGGAAAGACTGTCCGTCCATGCCAACAGTCGAGACGAATGTGATGTCCAACCTGGTGCGCGTAAACAGACACGTCCCACTAAACCTCCTCCTAGCAAAAGACGGAAGGTGGTGCCACCACCGATGCCGCAGCCACCGCCGCCCTCACCCAAAGACATTCAACAACTCATGGACCAATTACCTTCGTACGAGGAGGAAGTCCTAAATCAAAACGAACCAGGCTTTGACACCTGCCCGTTCCACGAGACACAACTCAACTTCTTCGACTCCAAAATGGGCCATCCTTACGTCAAATGCACCAGTCAACCCTGCGTCTTCTTCACCCCTCAATTCGACTTGAAACCTTACATGAACACCATCCGCGAACAATTGCATCCGGCCCTCACCTTCAGCAAAGGGGACCAGGGACCCTACCCCGATCACCAGTGCTGGTGCAAGGAAACCCTCGCCCTACGAACAAGCCGATCGGACAAAAACCCTGGGCGTCTCTTCCTATCCTGCAAGCAACGACAGTGCGACTTTTTTCAGTGGCTCAACGCCCCCTGGACCTGATTCATTTTGGAGGAGATCGAACACCAAGCCTACCAAGGTCCCCCACTGTTCATCCCATGTGGTTCGACAGCAAGGCCTACCTACCCGCCACCCGAGAGCAACTTGACCGTTACCGGGAACCACACGTCATGACGGGGTAATAGTATGGGAGTATCCGCCAATGCATCATCTGCTCATTGTAAATAACTACTACTAGGACAACAATAAAAAAACTTGGAACAAACACACTTTGTTGTTGGTCATTGACTTTCGTAAATTTAATGTGGGACTGAAAAGTCCCGGGGGCATTCTTCTTTCTTCAATGGACCTTCCGCACCACCAACGATCGGCTGCGGCACCACGCACAACACGGTTGCGATTCCCTGCACAGCCAATAGTCCAGTAAACACTGATCATGAAACCAAACACCGCAACACTCTCTACGACGAGGTCCATTCATTCTCGTCACGCACCACGACTGATGCTCTTTCCGCCATTGCTTCAAACACAACAGACAATATGGTGGACCCTGCAGTTCTATCCTGCGACTACAAAACATGTCAACACTCGCAATGTCGCTCCCCTGTCCGAACTCTTTCTTTTATACCACCCTCCACTCTTGACGTCACTCCCAGCATTCCTGGGAATAAATGGGGGATGGGGGGTATCCCCCCTTTCTTGCCACCGCACGTGACGGCCGTCCTCTCCTCCGATTGGACGGTCGTCACCACTCATATACCGTCGGTGCGATTCATCCCTCATTCTTAACAAAAAACCAACATGGCTGAGAGCGATCTGTCCTCCCACGTTGCACCCATCGATAGTGATGACATGCCAGAGTTACTGGATCAACAAGACTTTTTGAGATCCAATCTCAATGCGGTTCCCTCGACCCGACCAGCCAGTACGCAACCAATCATCGTCGTCTTCGAGTGCCACAATACCTTGAAGGCCAAAGACTTCACGTGCGTCATCTGTCTCGAGCAAAGGTATGCCAAGACCAACGAAATCGTTCACCTCGCCAAATGCTGCCATTGTCCACTCCATTTGACCTGTGTATACCGATGGTTGGCGGCCCAATACGATAACTATATTCCTAAGGCCCTGTGGGGTTGTCCGCACTGCCATGCCCCCGTCAAGGATCTGGCCACCAACCAGGATCCCTGCATCCTCTGTAAAGCAAAAGAGATCGACACTGCCTACTATGAACCCGTCGCACAAGCCGTGCCCTGCTGCAACGCCTCGGTGCATCAGCAGTGTTTGTATCACTACATCCACACCAATTTCACCGAAG
>OX419346.1:13736034-13783534 GCA_948470475.1 Galaxea fascicularis
GCATTGTAGTTTGAAAAAGAAATGGATACTTGGTAAAGTTAAATACAACCTATACTTTATGCACCACAGTTTGTGTTATCCTACCTACTCTGGATTTAAGCTTTTTTGCAAGGTAGAATAAAGCATCAGACAATACATCCTCCCTATGACTTGATGACATCTCCTTAGTCATCTTTCTAAATAGGCCAAGGTATGACCAAAGCCTCTCCAACATTTCTCCATCAACCAAACCCCATCCTTCCAATCTACGTGGACTATACAACAGCTATAGGTACAAAAATACGTAGATTTGCAATGATGTTATTATTGGTTTGGACTCCTGTTTTTTCCAAATGTTTTCTATCCAATATTTCATCTTGGATCCTAAAACGTTTCGTTTTTTCCTGCTGTTGCTCATTTTAGGGCACAAAATTTGTTGACGAAAAGCCGAGCGAAGTCTGGATGGTTTATAGCCCCGGCCCCGCTTCATAGTGAGTGATAAGTTTGACATTTGGAAAACTCTCGCAAAGAACAACTCCTTGCCAAAAGTAAACGCGATTTTTAACAGCTGCAGCATTGGAAATGCCAGCAATATGTTGTCCCTCGCAGCAATTCTTAGCAAATCAATGATTTTGTGTGAAATGACGGCTATTATGTCAGCTCTGCGTTCGGAGTGATTGTTGACTGACCTAAACTGTCCGCATCCCCAGATTAGTATTCCTGTTTTTTCTTTTATACAGATACTTATGTCAAGAACACTCGGACTAGCGATTTGCCTAGGTTACTCACGAGTTATGATTGTTACTTGTCTTATTTTTCCAATTTCTACGAGAAACGCCGAAGAAACATTCGTATCGGTTTTTGTTTTCTTATGTTTTGTTGTTTTCACGCTTTTATCTCAAATTGGCCTGGACTTAAAAATGCTTGTGTTTTTTTCCAATGTTTTCTATCCAATATTTCATTTTGGATCCTAAAACTCTTCGTTTTCCCTGCTGTTGCTCATTTTTGGGCTCAAAATTGGTTGAAGAAAAGTCAAGCGAAGTTCGGGCGGTTTAAATTCTCGGCTCCGCTTTGTTAGGAACAAGAGCTGGATTGACATTTGGAAAACTCTCGCTAAGAGCAACAACTCCTTGCCAAAAGTAAACACGATTTTTAACAGCTCCAGCATTCGAAATGCCAGCAATATGTTGTTCCTCACAGCAATTCTCTTTGTTAGTTAAAAAATCGCAGACTTAAAAAGGCTAACTGCAGTAAAAACTTCGTCTTTAATTCAATGTTTATGACAAATGTTTTTCTGAAACCGATTTATTTGTCTGTTGTCATTGCCAATCAGATGTTATCATTAACAGTGATATAAAAAATAATACCGCCCACGACTTGTAGTCAACGCTTGTAGTTTGTAATATGTGTAGTTGATCAAAGTCAAGAATAAAACCATTCCCAACCATTTGCAGTTGCCTCACCTGAGTTGATTCATGGCTTATCGTGCCGTAGCCACTTTTCACAACGAAAAGTCATTTTCGCCTAATGTTTTTCGGTGCTATTGTGCAAAGGACACAGACGGCAGTTTTCTGTCGTCTTTACTTTTATAGATCACAAAAATGACGCCATAAAATAGTCAAAACAGGGCAAACAAAGTTCTTTTCTTCCTTTCTGGGTGGTGTCGAAGAGTACCCACTCTGGGGTTTTACCATTTTGTTTTGTTGTGGAGTATTTCGGTTTGTTGAGGTTAAAATGTCAACGATACGTGTTAGAAAATTTGTGACTCAGCCAAAGCACATAACCGGTTGTGATGTTGGATTTAAAAGTGAGACACTGGGACCTGTTAATCTATAGTTTAGAATTTGTATTGAAAATGTTTATGCTCATGGTCATGTAGTCTCTTGATCCAACGTGGTAAAGGCCGATGATAAATCGAAACTGTACGTTAGCACATGTTTGAATGGTGGCTGTGGCTCTGCAGCAAAACAGTAAAAACTATAATCATACAGAAGTCCTTACTAGTCCTGGTTCGAGTCCTGGCATTGATTTTATTTTATCTGTAAATGCCATACAATAAGGAAAGAACTGTGGAGCTCCGCTTTTAGGCTGGCCTAAATATATTTATTATGCTGATCACGAAATTTTTCGAAATACCGTTAGAGAACTTTCCGAAGTACAGGAGTCGACGTTATTTACAGTTGGCTTGTCAGCGGATGGTGATCAGATTTTGGCCGGTGGTGGCAGTACGATCGATGCTATTAAAGCAGAGGTGTTGGCTGGCTGCAAAAATGGGGTGTGGGGTTCTTTAGTTCACATGATGGCTCTTGCCTCAGTGATCAGACAACCAATATATTCTTTATATCCGGAAGTCAACTTTCTATATCGGCCATTGATGCAAAAGCTCTTCAATCCACGAGAAGCTAGTCTGGATGGTGAAGTGGAACCTTTCTTCATACCGTGGTCAAGAGAAGGCAGCCTGGATAACCGACCAAATGCATGGTTCACCCAGAATCACTTCGTTCCAGTCATATGGTTACGTGAAACGTTCCCTGCAGCAGGTGAAACAACTAAAAGCACAGGCTCCAAACAGGGAACTATTTTGTCGTTTTTTAAGTCATCGCCAGCAAATTCCACAATTTAGCAAGTTCAAGCAGTGGAAAAACCAAGAACGACGTGAAGAGAAGTGCAGAGAAGGCAGAACTTAACAAAGGGATTACTAAGAAGTCTAAAACTGCACCTAAACGCAAGTTCATGTCACAGTAGAAGGATGAATTTCCCTGGGTAGTCTTCTATGAAGACCAAAATGTGATGACGTGCAAAATATGTTGCAGTGCACCACACGTGGCTAGCAGAACAGAATTTTTGGCGGGTTGCCGCACATTTAAAAAGGAGACATTACAAAAACATAACATTTGTGGTGGTCATCTTCATGCCCGAGATGCCGTCTTAGCAAAGCAAAAGCCAATGGAAAACTCCACAATTGCACAAAGCTTTCAAAAAGGGGAAAAGGCTTCCGAAGAAAAAAACCGGAAAGACGGTGAAGCCAAAATAAACAGGGCTTATTTAATAGCAAAGGAGGAATTACCCTTCAGCAAGTTTCAGCCCATTCTTGCACTTCACAGAAAAAATGGCCTAGAAATTAGCCCAAGGTATGGAAACGACAAAGGATGCAACAATTTTGTTTCTCTTGTTAGCTCGGTTATAACAGAACAGTTAGCCAGCGAAATTAATGGGAAGAGGCATGTGAGCGTCATGACTGACGGTGCCACAGATGCGAGTAGAGAAGAAAATGAGACGGTCCACTGCAGATTTGTCAAGGATGGGGTGCCTACAAATCGACTTGTAGGACATAAAGAAGTGGCCCATTCACATGCACAAGGTAACCTTTTTGTAAGTTAGACAATATTGAGAAATCCAATTTAAAATGCTGGGGCTAGCCAAGGATAAAGCGAAGAAAACCTATTGTGTATACACCTATTGAGTTAGAGTATACTGTGCACCATTACAGTAACTAAGTAAGGACAGACTGATAGGATACCCCATGTGCACGTAACGTGAATGTTTCCATGAATATAAATATTGCGTGAAAGTCATGATAGAGTGATTTTACTTAACCCATGAAACACTATCTAACAATTTGTGTGTAAGAGTCAGAGCTAAACAAAAGAAAACAATGGAATTAGTGCGTAATACTAACTAATAGTGTAGTTACTATTTCACAGGTTTAGAAAAATCACTCTAACAAAACCAGTTATTAAGGTATCATGGTAGGTGGATTTTGACGAAAAATTGAAATTTTTTTTTTTTTGCTGTTCAAATTGAGGAGACTGAGATAAATATTTTGCAAAAAGAATGGGAAAAAAAGCTTTTTTACTTTTTAAGATAAAGAGAAAAACTTTTTTTGAATCTCATTAACCCTTGACGTTGCGTTGACAAGTTCCTGTCATCTCTAATTAAAATTTACCGTCGGTTGTCACCTGTAATGGAATGCGGTGCGATAGTTCATTTGAACGAAAGAGACGTGCACGTGAACTGTTCTTGATCCGGTTGTTTTTATCGCTTGTTGGCTTTTGTTCTTGACAAGCTTAGCTTTTGAAGTTCTCGATGTCCGGACGAAAACGCAAGAAAACGTCTTGTCCGTTTGCGTCTTCGAAAAAGCTGAAGAAGCGAAAATCTGCAAGCAAGGAATTTTGTGTGGAAGAAGCAAGATCTTTGGCTTTGAGCGACCGTGGGTCGTACTACAGCCAAGGCGAATGGTTATTAGAGGACGCTAGTCCCGCCAATAAAGCCGTAGAACAACCTGTAACAAGTGCTAGTCGCACGAAAATATTGCTAGAGGACGGACGCGGCTCCGAAACTGCTCCGACAACAAAGTCAAGCGAAGATGTTGAGCCGTGGGAAAAACTTCATGGAAGGACAATTGTTAGCGGCGAAAGGCTTCAGGAAAATTTAGTGAAAGCTGTAACGTGTCGATTCTGTCACAGTAACATCCAGTTATTGGAAAACATAACTGGACGAAGAGGTCTTGGCGCCACATGGAAAGTGAGGTGCGAAAATCACGAATGTCCTTCGCACGCTTTGACCAGTTCATTCTCGACCACTGAGCGAGGGCTTTGTTTTGACGTGAATAGAGCCTTGGTTCTCGGCATGCAAACAATTGGTAGAGGACAGTCGGCGGCCGTTAGAGCTCTAGGTTTTTTAGGACTTCGCCCTATTAATAAAGTATACTGGACGGAGAATACAAAGCGAATTGAAAAGGAAGCAAAGTTAATTCTTGAGGAGGAGCTAAACGCGGCTGCGTTCGAGGTGAAAGAGAAGAAATTTGCACTTGGTGAAGTAGTGTCTTCTCATGAGGAGCTACACGAGAAAGTTATAGATGCTGGAATCACGATCGATGCTTCTTGGTCAACGCGTGGTTGGTCGTCTTCAGATGGAGTTGTTGCTGCTATTTCAGTGGACACTGGCAAAGTGCTGGACGTAGTGCATTTGAGTAGCACTTGTGCAGAATGCACCAAAATGGAGGAGAAGAAAAAGGGAGGGAGTATGAGCAGACTAGATTGGCATCGTTGGTTTGAAAGGCACGAGCCTAACTGCTTTCTGAACCATGACGGAAGTGCTGCGGTAAGCTTGAAATGATTCTATGCTTTGACATGAAATTCGTATCAAATATCAAGGGGAGGGGAAAGGTGGGCTTTGGGGTGAAAGGGGTCAGGGTAAATTACAACTTTGTCGGTCAAAGGGTTGTTGGAAAAATGCATAATAAACCATCAAAATGTGTTTTGCTGCAAATAATATTCTGCTCATGCATAATAATAATATTATTTATTGTAACCACATTCTAGCATGAAAAATGACAGATTGCTCCCCTAAGCTTTCAGAGAGTGAATCTGGATATCATATGATGGAAAATTATTGAAATCAGTTGTCACAGAAATATCATGATTTGTCAGTGTCTCACAGATTAGTTGATTATTTGGCAAATTAATTTATCTGCTCACCACTGGCAAATCGGGATATTTTACTCGTCCTCATGCAACAATTATTAAATATTTGCATTAGTAATACTTATTTTCCTTGGAGAAAACCTGGTAGCTAGCAAAGAGTGAAAATTTGTGTTGTTTTTAACATCATTATTATGGTCATTTAGTAAACCGTCAAGAATTGCACATGCTTTGGTTACAGATATAAATTCATTGAGGCCAGCTATTTAGGTTTCCCCCATATAAATTTGTTTTTTGCATCTAGAATATCACATGAAAACCGTTTGTTTTATTCTAGGCTATGGAGGCAGCTGGGGTTAAAATGCTGTATGAACGTTCCGTGGAACTAAGAGGCCTTCGTTATATACCCTTTGTTGGTGATGGGGATAGCAAAGCATACACTACGGTATGCCAAGCCGCACCATATGGCCCAGCTGTTTTTATTCCAAAAGAGGAGTGTATTGCACATGTAACAAAAAGAATGGGCACTGGATTGAGGAAATTGATTAGAGATTACAAAGGTAACTTCACAGTTATCACATTTTTAGGGGAAAGGGGTTTAGCCTAAAAGTTCAAATAACATTTAACATGACTAATGAGGTTTTAAATCTGTTGTTTTGTTGTACCTTCCAATATTTCTGTTTACAAGAAATGTCATAAGGCTTGGAATTGCATTGTTAGAACTTTTGTTTTTAAATTCATGATAGTTAGTACAAGTCAGTCTTTCAATAGATCAATACTTGAAGATGAGATGGTCATTTTTGTTTTTCCTGTAGGGAAGAAATTAGCAGATGGAAAGTCCTTGTCTGGAGCTGGAAGACTGACCTTGGCTCGAGTTGACACAATGCCAAATTTTTATGGAAGGGCCATAAGAGACAACAAAAATGATGCAAAGGCAATGTCTCGTGCAACTCATGCCATTTTAAAGCACTACAGCAGTACACCTGAAAAGCCACAGCATGACGATTGCCCCGTGGGTGATTCATCTTGGTGCAGTTTTCAGCGCAACATTGTAAATGGAACTGAGCTGCATAAGCCTATAAAGGATCCACTCCCAGATGCTGTGGTGGAAGTTGTACAGCCCATGTTTGATCGACTGGGTGATGAATCATTTCTGGTGGGGTGTGAGAAATGCTACACCCAAAACAGAAATGAATCATTGCACCACGTTATCTGGGGTATGGCATCCAAAGAGACATACACTTCGCCCCAAGAGATAAGCCTGGCTGTCAGTCTTGGTGTTCTTCATTTTAACCAAGGTTTTCAAAGGACATACACCAAGTTGGTACCTGCTCTAGACATCGATCTAAAGCCAGAGATGTCTGACATATGGGAAAAAATAGATGCCGACAGAGTCTGTCAGTCAGATTACCGAGCCGCTTCAAGCACCAAAACAAAGCGAAAGAAGAAAAGGAAACAGAAACTTAAGAAGCAGGATGCTTTCATCCACCAGGAGGGAGTAATGTACAAGTCCCAAGGTTTTCATGAGGTTAATAAGGACAAAGGAAAGATTAGTAAGAAAGGAAAGAAGGGTAATGGACAGGGAAAGTCCAATGGAAATGCAAGGCAAAAGCAAAATGCTAAGAACAAGGGGAAGGGAAAGCAAAAGAAATAAGTCATTCTAATTCATCCACACAGTGGGTAGGGGGTGGGGTTGGAATTGCCTAGGCTTTCGCAGTTTTCATGCTATTTGTTATCTTAGACTGAATTTTACACATTGTTATTGCAATGTTATGACAGGAATGTACATGATTTCCATTTCAGCAAGAAATAAGTAAATATTTATGAAATGGTTTTGCATCCAGAGTTTTGGAACTTGTAAAGTATTAGGTCATTTTAATTCATCTAAGCAGTAGGTAGGGGTGGAATTGCCCAGGCGTTCGAGTTCTCACACTATTTGTTATCTTGAATTGAATTTTCTACATCCTTAATCCAATGTTGTTGTGACAAGAATGTGCATGTTTTCTATTTGAGCAACAAGTAAGTACATAATTATAATGGTTTGTCGATCTTGTATTAATAATAATTTATTGTTATTGGTAAATACTCATTTCAGAACAAATGATGTTATATCTTCATTTCAGTGATTTGTTTTAAACTAGAACTAAGGCTATATAATGCAGACAATTTTTCTTCTAGGCTTCAGCAAGCTCCATTGCCTTGCAAAACTCATCCATTTTGACTTTGTATGCCTCCTGAAATAAACCCCAAAACACATCCTTAATAATGTACAATAAAATGTGTGTAACCTGGCAAATGCAGGTGTGGTAAGGGTGTGTTTCAAATAATTCTGAGTGAAGGAAGTTGAGGTTGTTAGTACATTCCACCAAAAAGGGAAATCCAGAGCCCACTAAGCATTTCTATACTGGCTCGAGGGAGAACCCATTCCTCTTGGTGAGCTGTGGCACATAGGCCTTCAGGGAAAGGTGGAGGGGAGAGAGACAAATATTGGGCATTACCAGCAATCAGGACACACAGGTGTAGTATGCTGCTCGCTTTGAATTCAAACCATTTTCGGTAGTCTACTAACCTCACGTATTTCGCCTTTTATGTTTCCGGGAACTAAGAAACGAATAAATTCCAGAATACTTTGAGGGAATGAGTACTCCGCCTCGGGAGGCCCAATTTCACTGCGCTGGAAGAAAAAAGTTATTGAAAAATTACAAAGATGTTTATAAGCCGAGCTGCTCCTGACACTGAAAGCATTGCAGACAATTAACCTTGCTTAAGAAGGCAATACAAAAACAAAAGTTTCGCTCTCAAACTCCCCCCTCTAAACCCGGCAACCACCCCCCCCCACCCCCGGTTCCCCCCACCTAGCCCGATGAAAAGCTCAAAACAAATTTATCCGTTTTGAATAATGCCGGGCTAACATGAAAATATTCAATCATTTTCCCAGGATTTTAGAAGAGCTGGGGGCAACAGAAATGGGTTTGACACGAGACGAATTCTTCATAGAGCTTACCAATAGTGCGTGCGCCCAAGTGCAATAGTGAACAAATCTATTGCGTCTGGCCGACTTCCCTCTTCTTCTTTGAGCGGTAACACTCGCCTCCAGCATATCCGCGAAGTGTGTTCCGTTGTAGCTACACAAAGAACAAATCAGTTGGCTTCACAATGCTGACAATCAGTTCTAATTGTCTTCATTTTCCGACGCAATTTCCCGATCGACTCAAAACAACGTTTTCAATTATGGCGAAGTCCCACAATTATAGATACAACGTTAGCAACATTTTTTGTTCAAAGAATCACTTCTTACCCGGCAGCTGACATTTCCGAGAGCATTTTGTTCCTCTGATCTTCAACAGTTTGCGGCTGAACTTCATTTGTTTGTGGCTCGACTTGCAAGGTTTGCTTCCCGGCCCGCTTTCTTGTTCCACCTCGAGATTTACTCTTTTTGGAATCTCGAGGCATGGTTTTAAAAAAATGTCTGCAGAACGAAGAGGTTAAAAGTTGAGCAACATAACAATTCTGCCGACGAAATCTTCCGAGTAAAAGAAATCACGGCAGTTTACATACAAACCTTTCTAAGCTCTTGAATTTTGTCCTTCCAAAAAACGATAACACTGCAACTGGTTTTCGTGCCAGAATTGAAGACGTCTGTCTAATTCAAGTTGTCATAAGCCATTGTTGTTGTAAACTGACCCGTGCCGACATCTGTCATTGCGTCATTAAATCTTCTTACATGCTGAGATTTTTAACACCTAATCACAGAAATCTCATAAAACGTTTTTCGTCTTTTTCTCGATAACATAAAACTGCATATAAGGGTGAACGTTTTTAGTTCGTTTACGCGCGTCCTCCGACGAAATCAGCTGAAAATCAGCAGTCGTGTTCAAGGATACTTTGTTCAAAAAACCGTGTCGGGCTTTGTTTAATTTCGCTTCCGTTTCCGAGTTATGGCCTCTTTTGTACAAAGGAACGTCCGCATGGATAATAGCAAACTTTAGGAGGTTGTAAAAAAAAAACCAAACCACATCTGGAAAATCGCAGACACTGTTTTTGAGGGTGACGTGTGAGAAAACATTTCCGATATTAATCGCGCCGATCCGATAATTCACGCGCGGAAACAAACCAATTTAAGCAAAACAGTGTTTCTGGGCATTTCTTTTGATATCACTGCAACACTGACTTTTTAGAAAATTTCAAAGATATGGTTGTATTGTATAACTATTAAGCTTTCAGAAAATGTATAGGTTGATGAGGTTTTCTTTCAAAGCGTCAGCATAAGGGCGCGATTTCCAAACACTGTCAATCCACCTACCATGATACCTTAAATGATTTAACGTTTAAGGTATCCTAGACACTGTGAATGGTGCATTTCAAAAGAGCGGCATTCATCACTGGAAAGAGAAACTGGTGGGAATGGGGGCAGATGGTGCTTCTGTTAACCTCGGAAAGAAAGGGGGTGTTGTAGCCTTCTTACGACAAGAAGTTCCTCACCTTATCGACTTCCATTACCTTCGGCATCGTCTCGAACTAATCTTACTGGAAATGCAGAGAAGTTGCAACCTCCCCGTTTCTATCCACAATAGTAAAGTGGCAATGTTTGCAGATGACACCAAAGTGTACAAGGTCGTGATCTCTGAGGATGATGGCGCTGCTCTCCAACAAGATCTGGATATCTGTCCTCATGGTCTGTTGCCTCTGGCCTTGCCTTCAATGATAAGAAATGCAAGCTTCAGACCATTACAAGGAAGCACAAGCCCACTTGTAGGAGCTACGAGGTTAACGGCAACACCATCAAGTCCTGTGAGGAAGTGTGTGATCTCGGCGTCTCCTTGGAACGTGACTTGGCACGCCCAAGTCTCTTACCAAGCTGCACGCGCAAACAAGTTATTAGGTTTCATTAGGAGAAATTCTAGGTTTATCCACAGTATTCCCGTAAGGCGCACATTATACCTCGGCCTAGTGCATGCTCATCTTGGCTACGCAACTCAGGTCTGGGCGCCCCAAGGCATCGAATTAATTTCTAAACTCGAAAGTATTCAAAGACGTGCCACCAAATTCATTCTTTGCTTGCCTTTTTTAACAAATATCCCTTACAAAGAAAGACTAATATATGTAAATCTACTTCCTGTGTGTTACTGGCACGAGTTACTAGATCTAATATACTTTTACAAGGCTACGCATAATATGATACAGTTAGATCCTTCTGTTGTTCCCTTCGTGCACGATTGCGCGCAAAGGACCCGTATATATGTAACGAGCTCTCAATCTTTCGTTCCTAAAAGATGCAGGACTTTCAGAAATCTTTTTTCATTAGAACCACTTCAATTTGGAATCTGCTTATTACTAGATTTGACCTGGATAATATTACCCTTGGGAACTTTAAATCTGTTCTTTACGGCTATTACTCGCGGGCTCTAGCAATAAATTATGATCTGGACTCTCCAAGGAGCTTCAAAAGTATTTGTTTAAAATGTAACACAGTCAGGTTTTTAGACCAAGAAATTAGCTGCTGCATGTGATTTTAACTGCTTTTTGTATATTTTTTATTTTGTGGGTCCGCAGTAATTGGCTCCAGCTGTTGCGGTGTCCCTGCCCAATTTAAGTTGTTACTGGTGTATTGTTGTCTTGTATTCTCAGTATTTGTATATCTTCAGTTTATTTTTTCGTTATTTCTTTAGGGCAAAGCTAATAAAATAAAATAAAATAGCTTGTTAAAACCGTCTATGAAGTTCTTCAACTAATATGGAAGACTTACGACTATAGTCCCAAGAGTACGCGTGAGCTGCAGACCATGGGAAGCGAGCTTGGCGTGAATGTTCTAAAGCCCACTCAAGTTAGGGGAACAAGGTGGCTTCCCCATATCAGTCGGGCCCTGAAAGTAATGACTGAACCAGGGAAAGAGGGATCTGGCCAATACACTGCAGTGCTGTCGCACATGGACCACCTTAGTGCAGCATCAAAGAATGCAGATGTCAAAGGGCGGGCCAAATATGTTGCCAAGAAAATGAGGAGCATTCAGTGTTCTGCTTTCTGTCACTTTTTGGCAGACATGTTCGAGATCATAGCTATTCATATATTATATTATTATTATTATTATTATATATTATTATTATAGCTATTATCATATTCATATTTTGCTGCTTTTAAAAATAATATCCATCCCAATCTGAAACCAACCCTTATAATTCAATTAGAAAATGATAGTAATATAATATTCAGAAATAATGCCCCAGCTGATTCCAAAGTAATAGTAGGGAATGAAAATGTATCTTGATGATTATTTACAACCCAAAACTTGGATATATCTCAAAGTTGCAGCAAATTAAAGAAACAACATCTACTAACTCATTTTTCAGAATTTCAACAGGGATTAGAAGACCACATCATGTTTTTTATGGGTTGTACAAACTGATTATTATAATAATCAAGAAAATAATATTTTTACATTTAACACTTTTCAAATAGGTGCTAATAATTGAAAATTTAGCAAAATACAATTAGAAGTCAATAATTCAATTTACTAACCCCACCTTGATTTTACATCACAAAATGAAACTCGTTTGTATAGAGCACTTTTCAAATATAATTCTGTTTATAATGACTTTTTATCTGGTTCATTAATTAATTGACAAAATTTCGAAAATTTGTTTGGAATAATATATTTTGATCTAAGAAGTCAAGATGTTAAAAACAGTGTTGTATCATTAACAGTAAGATATGAATTAACTGGTGCTAATAATAGTAGTAGTATCCGCTCGTTTACGGCAAACAATGAAATCAGTAGGGGAAAAAAAGACTGCGTTTGCCGCTACGGCACAGTTGATTGAAAATCCCTACTGCCGTATAATCCCCAAACCATCCGCCAAAAACGACTGGCGGCCTCATTAGCATAAGTGTACATAAATTTTAAAAAAATTAGCATATATGCAAATGAGGTTGATTAGCATAATGGAGAAAAAATGAGCATAAATGCAAATGAGAAGACACACACACATGAATAAATGGCAAAACAGGTTTTAATAACAGCAGCTCCTTGAATTTTTTTTTTCGGGCGAAAAAAAAGTGGCGGAAAAAAACAAGGCAAACAGGAGGAACAAAAAAACACCATGTCTAACAACATGTGTTTTGACTATCAATGTGTGGAAAAGTAAGAGTCACTGTGAGGACGACGCACTGGTCTTTGTTCTCCATGGTGAAGTTGATAGCCACGAGCGCGGCTTCGTGTCATCATGCCTGTGGGCGCCGGGTCTTGCAATCGCTGTGTCATCATGCCGGAATATCGCGGCGGCGGTGACAAGTCGAGGTGCTCCAAGCGGGTTTCATCCTCGTGGTCATCGACCGTTGGGCACCGAGATGCGTCTTGCAACCCGGGCACGGGAAGCGATCTTCCGTGAAATGTTGGTGAATGTAAGTGTACAGGCACTGCTGATGCACGGACGCATTGCAGCATGGCACGGCTTGTGCGACGGGTTTGTAGTAGACCTGGTTGGTTTCTTTGCTGTTGCAGAGGATACATGGATCGGTGTTTGTGGCTAGGTCCTTCACCGGGGCACGGCAGTGCGGACACCCCCACATTTGTTTGGGTATGTAGCTGTCATACTGGGTGGCCAACCATTTGTAAACGCAGGATAAATCCAACGGGCACTTGCAACACTTGGCCAGGCGAACGACTTCATTGGTCTTGGCATGTCGCGTCTCTAAGCAGATGATGCACTTCATGACCTCCGCGTTCGAAGTGTTGTTACACTCGAAGGCGACGACGATCGGTTTTTCACTGGCCGGTCGTGTGGACGGAATCACGGCATTGAGGTTTGACCTCAGATAGTCTTCTGTGCTCATCAACTCCGGCATATCACTGTAATCCTCGTCGATCGCTGCCACGGAGGACGTCTGGTGCTCGGCCATGTTGGAAAATGAGCGATCGAGCGCACGGCGCGTATATGAGTCGTGACGGTCGTCCAATCAGAGGCGGGGACGGCCGTCACGTGGGGTGGGAAGAAAGGGGGGTACCCCCCCATCCCCCATTTATTCCCCAGGGCATGCTGGGAGTGACATCAAGAGGGGAGGATGGTATAAAAAAGAAAGGGATCGAGCGGCATTGAGACAAAATGTTGCGTAGTCGCAGGATCGAACCGCAGGGTCCGCCGTATTGTCTATTGTGTTCCAAGCAATGGAGGAAAGAGCATCAGTCGTGGTGCGTGACGAGAATGAATGGACCTCGTCGTAGAGATTGTTGCGGCGTGTGGTTTCACGACCAGTGTTTAATCGATTATTGGATGTTGAGGGAAGCGCAACCGTGTTGTCCGTGGTGCCGCAGCCGTTCATCGGTGGCGCAGAGGGTGCCTTGAAGAACCACCATTACCCCGGGACTTTTCAGTCCCACATTAAATTTACGAAAGTCAATGACCAACTACGAAAATGTGTTTGTGTCCAAGTTTTATTATTGTTGTTCTAGTAGTAGTAGATATTTACAAATGAGCAGATGATGCATGGGTGGATACTTGTGCATCATGTGTCCCTTTTTTCCATACTATTACCACGTCACGACCCTTGCCTCTTGGTAACGGTGTATTTGGTCCGCGGTCATGGGTACGTAGGGCTTGCCGTCGAACCACATGGGATGAACGGTGAGGGGACCTGTGTAGGTGTCGTGTTCGATCCTCTCCAAGATGAATTGGGTCCAGGGGGCGTTGAGCCATTGAAAAAAGTCGCAATGGCGTTGCTTGCAGGATAGGAAGAGGCGTCTGGGGTTTTTCTCTGATCGGCTTGTTCGTAGAGCGAGGGGTTCCTTGCACCAGCACTCATGATCGGGGTAGGGGCCTTGGTCACCTTTGCTGAACGTGAGGGCCGGATGCAATTGGTCGCGGATGGTGTTCATGTAAGGTTTCAAGTCAAATTGAGGGGTGAAGAAGACGCAGGGTTTGGTGCTGCATTTGATGTAAGGATGACCCAGTTTGGAGTCGAAGAAGTGGAGTTGCGTCTCGTGGAACGGGCAGGTGTCGTAGCCCGGTTCTTTTTGATCTAGGACTTCCTCCTCGTACGAAGGTAATTGGTCCATGAGTTGTTGAATGTCTTTGGGCGAGGGCGGCGGTGGCGGTGGTGGCGGCACCAGTTTTCGTCTTTTGCTAGGAGGAGGTTTAGCGGGGCGCGTCTGTTTCCGCGCCGGGAAATCACATTCATCGTCTCGACTCTTGGCATGGACAGACAGTCTCTCCGTTAACTCCAGGTGGTGACTTCCTTGGGCGTGGCGTTGTTGCCGGGCTTTTTCTCTTTCCAGGGAATTGTCAAAGGAGACGGGGTCGGCGTTTGGAGGTACGGAGGAGATGTTCTTGTGAATGTGAGGTCAGGGTGTTGACGCCACTCGTTTATATACCCGAGAATGATGCGTGCAGGGCATGGATTGGTGGAAGAGAGAGGATGGCGTGGGAACTGACGCCATCCGCATCCTGTATAAAAAAGGAGGAAGGCGTCAGCGATCGCGTCAGTGTTTGCGCGATGGATGATAAGTCGTACAGAGCGTATTATGCTGATGTAAATAGGCAGGATTTTGCGTCGGACGATCAGTTTATGCTCGCACACGTCAAGAAGGGATTGGCCGCAGGATACTCGTTTGATCAGTGTTTTGCCCATTGGTTGCAGGACCTTGCGGACGCCTTGGAATGCTTGGAAGCGGGCCCTGTGACGCAGGAGCCGGCGCGGTATCTCCACCCCCAGAATCCGGTGAAGACGGCAGAGACTCAGACGGCAGAGACTCAGATGCAGGGGACAGCCGTGTAGACGCACCGGATTTGGTGGGAGACATTCAGAGGGGAGTGTTGAATTTTTTGTTGGATCGCATGCAAGCGTTGGAGGAACAATGCAAGGCGCATAGAAAAGAGTTGCGCGACGAGCGTTTGCTGCGTAGAGTGTGGGAGCGGCGGGCGGATCACATACTGGAGTACGAACTGTGCTCGGAGTGTCTGGAGATGCAGCACGATGCGATGCGATCCCCCAATTACCAAGATAAGTTGGGATGGGCGCCTTGGGGATGCATCACCTGTAAACGGTTCGAACCCTTCATGGTGATGCCCAACGAATTGAGCGAGGAGGAGGAGGATTCCGATGTAGAACGTTGAATGAATAAAAGGAAATGAACCCTGTCGTGTGTGTGTTAGTCATGTCTAAAGCAGCGAAAGGGCAGCGCGCTTTGGTGGAGGCGTACCAAGACCCCTCCGCCGAAGGGAGTTTGGGGGGCGTGGAGCGTTTCGCGCGTGCCCACGGGATTTCCCTGGAGCGAGCGCGTCGCGTGTTGGAGGGGGTGTTGAGTTACACCTTGCACCGACCCGCCTGAAAACGGTTTGCCAATTTACCCGTGCTGGTGTTTGGCATGGACGAACAGTGGGTGGCCGATTTGATGGAAGTGCAGAAGATTGCGAGGGCTAACCGCGGGATACGTTATGAAAGGATTGACTGAAGAGGTGTACAGTGTGAGGAAAGGGCCCTCGTACCACCTGGGTCACGGGCCTAGCTGCGATTTAGTGGCTTTGCGCGCATTGCAGGCACCACGGACCTTATAAAGAGCGCATTTGTTTGCCATTGTTGATCATTTTTGGTTTGTTCTTCGCCATGGTCGGACATCCAGAGATGCCAGACCCACTGCAATGGGGGTTGCACGACAAAGTCTTGGACATGCTTCGTGTAGACGAAACGTACGAAGGGTGGGCGAGGAAAGGACGATGGGAGGTTGCGCATGCTTTCGATAAGGCTCGGTACGACTTGGAGAAAGAGATTGTGAACTGCGTGAAGGCGTGGGCCAAGGTAGACCCGGCGGCCCTGGCACCCCTTGCGCGAAAGGAGGCTCCTCCCCAGTTCGAGCCCATGTCTTTTCATCTGCTTCACACGTTGAAGGACAAGGTCAGAGAGATGGACGAGTGCCAAGCGATTAAAGAGTTGCAAAAAAAAGAGGGATTGTGGGAAAACGTGCAATCTATCGGCCGCACCCAGTACCATTTGGAAAAATCCATTGTGAAGTACGTGACACGATGGGTCAGGGGAACGATGGGCGAAGACTACACCCCGAAACCCGAACCCAAAGCAGAGGTGGAGGAGGATGTGGCCACCCCCGCCTCGGTCTTCGAGCCCCTTTACGAAAAGGCCTTGCGAGAACGCGATCTGTGGCGTGCAGGGTGTGACGACCTGTTAGACCTGGTGTTGTGTGAGTACTGTGAGGACGAGAAAAACCGGGTGTACCAACGTGGGACCCCCGAAGAGGTGTTGTGCTGGAAACCCTGTAATTGTAGTTGGCCTTGTAATCGCGTGCGGTCCATTTTTAAAGATTAAACCATTAAAGACCTCATTTCGAGGTGTGTGGTTGTTGTAGTGTATGCATGTGGACCTTCCCCTCACCCACAACCCTAGACAAATAGCATAAAAAGACAGGCCGCCGTGGCACGGGGGTCAGTCGAGATGAGGGGAGTCAGGGACATGTACGTGACCCTGTCGAGCGACACGACGCCCAAATTTGCCCACAACACGGCGGCGTCCTTTCAAGTGCGATTAGCCACTCCCCTGACGTTTGGAGAACCTGGGTGGGAAGTGGCCTTGAGCAGTCTGGTCATGCGCGATCGTGGGATGGATGTCACCCTCTTGCACAACCAACCTACCAAGGCCTTGTTGGTCACGACCACCCGATTACTGAAAGAGGGGGATTCGGACTTTCCCTGGACGATCAAGAACCAAGTCCTTGTCAGTGACATGGTGGCCTCGAATGCTTGACATCCCTTGCCATCGGGCGAAGCGTTCATGAAAGCCTTGATCGAACAATGGTTGTTGAAAGTCAATCTGTTTGACTACGAAGACGGAACCCTGCACATCCGCCCCCGCGTGAGTTGGGACACCTCCAATGGCGCCACGGAGATGATTGTCGATGGACTCGATGAAACGACCTTTGAATTGAACAAGAGTTTGTGTTTCAAGATGGGTTGGTTGATGCCCGACCCATCGCAAAATTTGTCATTTCTTCTAGGCCACAATGCCATTCCCGAATTGCATCAAGTGGTCACGGGCCTGGCCCCAAGGTGGGGTCACACGGTGGACTCCATCATTGCTCACGGTGACGTGCTGTTGAAATACGATTCAACGCGTGACACGGTCATGTTTTCGTCTAAAGTGAAATGGCGCTTTGTGCGTCTGAATGACGCTTTCGACAGCGTGGTGGGCAAGACGCACCACACGCAGGGTCTGCACATCTATTCCAACGTGGGACGTGCCGTCATGGTGGGGGATCGGACGACCGATCTCTTGCAAGAGGTGCCGCACTTGCAGCGAGGGGAGGGGGTGTGTATTACGAACCCTCGCCAGAACGATTTCGGTCTGTGCGGTATTACGGACTGGAGGTGGCCAGCGTGAGTTTGAGGGATGGGTTGGGGCATGCGTTGCCCACGGCACAAGTGGGTCGCACGCACACGACGGTCACCTTGCATTTCAGACGCAGGAAGGCATAAAACCGGGCCGTCCGCCACCTTGACTCATCAGTGTGCGAAAACCATGACGACGTGCGCAGACGTGTGGAGTCGATGCCGTTGGGTCATGTTGCACACGGTATGTCGATCGCTCGTGGCCATCATAGGGCCACCAAGTAAGGATGTGTTTGCCATGGACGCGGCCGCCGAGGGCACGCCCCTCGACGTCTTCGAATACCTTCTCGACGAGTTGCACTGGGGGACGTTCGCGGCCTTTGTGGTGTGGTTGGACGAGGGGTACCATTGGCCAGAAAGTTGGCAATGGTACCGCAAGATACATAAAACGTACGGGCTATGCCTGCCCACCATTCGAGAGTTGGTGTGGCGTCAAGTTTGCCTGTGGGTGACGGACAGACTTCGACGACCATGAAGAAAAAGACCATAAAGCTCACAACGGCAGCATCCTACGAGGACCCTGCAGCACCCGGTGCCTTGGGCGGGGTGGCCCGGTTTGCACGCGCTCACGGGTGGTCCCTGAAGAAGGCACGCACTTTGTTGCAAAAGAATTTGGCCTACACGTTGCACAAACCCCCGCGTCGGCGGTTTTCGACGCTGCCCATCTTGGTGTTTCAGCGCGACCAACAATGGGTGGCTGATCTGGTGGAAATACAGCGCGTGGCCCGCCACAACCACGGCATACGTTACCTCCTGACCGTGGTGGACGTCTTGTCGAAATACGCCTGGGTGCGTCCGTTAAAAAATAAGACGGGCGCCGAGGTCGTGCAAGCCTTTCGAAGCATTCTCAAGGACGGGGGACGCCAGCCACAAACCTTGCAGACGGACAAAGGCAAAGAATTTTACAACGCTACCGTGCAGGCCTGGTTGAAGCGAGAAGGCATTCATCATTTTTCCACGAAAGGGGATGCCAAAGCCGCCGTGGTGGAACGGTTCAATCGCACGCTCAAGGGCCGCATTTACCGCTATTTCACTGCAGCCAACACCTTGAAGTACATCGACATCCTCCCCGACTTGGTGGCTGGGTATAATGCCTCCAAGCACCGTAGCATTGGCTTCGCACCGAGAAAAGTGACGCCAGAGAACGAAGAGTTTGTGTGGCAGCGATTGTACGGTTTACGGTTGAAACCTGATCGGAGGCGACCTCGATTGGCCAGAGGGGATCGCGTGCGCTTGAGCAAGAGCACGAGACTCTTCAAGAAAGGGTATTTGCCCCAATGGACGGAGGAAGTGTTTGTCGTGCAACGCGTGGTGCCGGGGGTTCCCATCACCTACAAAATCGAAGAAATGGATGGCACACCCATGGAGGGGACGTTTTACGAAGAGGATCTACAAAAAGTCACTGTGGACAACGACACCTTGTGGTGCATCGAAAAAGTACTTAAAGACCCAGTGTTGCCCATTATGCTTCACGCGCGTCTGCTATTGTTTTTGTTTTCACGGGAGCGAGGGCGCTATTGTTTCGAGTTCTATTCCCGCGGCAAAAATTCGAATCACTTCGAGCCACGAGTCGTGTCAATTTATGTTAAGATCTCTGTGGAAATATTTGGTCATGGACACCTCGGACTCACTTTCCGTGGATTCTGAAGAACACGTGTGCATTGTAAACGCTTATGGGTCGCTTGTACAAGGCGACGAAGCAGTCGAGAATGCAGGAATGACAGGACCATCAGCGGCACCACTGTCGTCTAAAACTCTAAAAGGAACAAAAGCAAATTTAGGAAAAATGCATCAACCCTAAAAACTGTAAGAGAGAGTAAATGACCCATATACACAGATGGCTTACCTCTGCGTGGGCACTGCGTTTCCCGATGAAGGAAGATGCAGAAGAAATTCCGCAAAGACGCTGTTTGTACTTCCTTCGAAGCCAAGTGATAACTTTCTCGCATTCCAAAGTTGAAAGACAGACGATCGAAGTCGAATTTGTCGGACAGACCCCGATTAACGCGGTCTTCCTCGACCAGGATTGGCCATAGTCTGGAGGTTTTCCTTGTAATACCAATCTACTTTACCGAATAACGGCCAAACCTTCGCAAAATATCTTCCCAAACACAAATAGAAATATCCTTCGATAAACTATTTACTCTAAAAGATCACTCAATGCTCGGTTCGCAGCGCAACAAGGCGGATGAAGACAGATTTCAAATCTACACAGCAATCCTACGAATTTTCAACATCACGAAAATGGCCGCCGAGCGAACCCAGCGCGCAGTGCATAATGGGCGATACTGGGTCTTTAAACGGCGTGGCAAGCGAGCGTTGGTGAGATGGAAAGGGTGGCCGGCCAAATACGATAGTTGGATCCCCACCTCGGACCTCAAGGCATGGAAGAGCTCTACGTGACGTTGCCCAGCAATGGCGGAGGAGCTCAATTCGCGAGGACCAATCGCAACAACAGTTACAAGGTGCAATTGCCCACTCCCTTGCAGTTCGGAGGCAAAGACTGGCAAGTGGGGTTGGCGAGCCTGTCGCTACCCCTTCGGAACGAATTTCGGTCCGCCCTCTTGCAAAAGTTTCCTTCGGGCACCCAACTTGCCTATCAACGGGGGTACACGACCAAGGTGGATGCGCGTGGGACACACAGTGTGGCCAACAACAACGTGAGGGCCGTGGTCACCGTGGACGACCTGTTGCAGGACGAGTCGGTGCACGACGGGGTCTCTTTCATGCTGTCCCTTGTGTTCAAGTTGCAAAAGGGAATTGCCTACTATTTCAAGTACACGGAAAAAGACAGCACGGACCTCGAAGAATGGAAGCATCCGGAAAGCAATGCGGAGTACTTTCAAACCCTGCGTTGGACGGGTCCCACCACCTTGCAAATCGACGGCAGCGGATGCGAGCGCGCTTCCGAGAACATCACAGTGGGCTTTGCGTACGACTTGATGGTGTTGTTAGGAGGCATTGGCCCAAGCCACAGTTTTCCCAGACCCCAGATCCGTCAGATTCATTACAAGTCCCCTCCCGCCAGCGAGAAGATCAACACTCAACCCATCGATGCGGCCACCATCCAGGGAGAGTGGGTCCTTTTCACGCAACAACAGACTTGGGAGTTTACCAACTTGAATTGGGGTTGGTTCAAAAAGAGCTTCTTCACCCCTTCGCGCAGTCTGCGTGTCTACTGCAATGCGGGTCAGAGCACCATCTTGGGCGAACGCATCACGGATCTCCTAAGAGAAGTCCACCTTTCCACCACGGACCAAAATGGGTACGCCTACTTCGAACCCACCCACGTGCAATACCTGCCGGTGCGTCAACCCTCGTTCGAGGTGATGGAAGTGCAAATCGCTGAGATGGCCGGTGCCTTGGCGCATCTGGGGGAGGGACCCTCCAACTTGACTTTGCATTTTCGCCAGCGTGTATAAAGAGAAGACAACCCTGTCGTGGTCCGTGCAGACAATCCCGTCGACGTGTATAAAAGGACACTCCCGAACACCCCAAGCATTTGCGAGTCATGCGAGGAGGGAGTCTGACACGGTACACCCCCACGTCGCAAGACGGTTCGGGGCTTTTCAGTCGGTTTGTCGGACCCGTGCTCGAAAGGGGGGTCCAGTCGTCGCCAGAAAGGTACAAAAGCACGTGAAGAGGGCCTTGAAACGCAAAGTGGACGAAGTCCTCGACAGAGTGAGTAAACGCGTCAAACACAGTGTGCAGGATATCTTGGGACCCTAAAGATGGTGAAGCGGCGCATCGTCATGACACCCATGCCCTCGAGGGGGCTTCAACCGCACGGTCTGAAAGGCGTGGCGCCTCAAGTCGGGGGACGGATTTGGCCGGGGGCTCCTGACATGGTGCCTTCCTGGACACGCGCGTATATAAAAGAGATGCACAAGCGACCACAGCAAAGGCGACAAGGACGCCGGTGAGCACGATGAGTGAGGGAAGGACACCTGCCGCCACCACCTGGCATCCCACCATGCAAATCTTCGACGTCCCCCCGACGGATACTTCCTACGAGAAGTATCGCATGGTGTTGGTGAAAGCGGACAGTGGGGGCATTCAACCCATGCAATTTGTCATCTCGGGCGTCAACGAGTACGTGGACTTGAATCGGAGTTACTTCGAAATGGAATTTCAAATGAAACAACACGATGGCAACAACGTCGCAGCCGCAGACAATCTGTTCCCCGCCCAGAATTTATGCCACACCATGATCAAACAATGCAGCGTCACCTTCAATGGCACGTTGATCAGTTCCCAGATGGACACCTACCCGTACAAAGCTTACTTTGAGACCCTCATCAACAACGACCACCTGGATGGAGAGACCCTCTTGCCCTTGCAGGGGTTCCAACAAGATGGATTGGATGTGGCCACCCCCTTGACTGCCAACAACCTGAACGACGGGGGCCCTCATGCCGACTACACGGCTCTCAGTGCCACGCAAAAAGCTGCTGTGAAGGCCATGAAGAGAGAACAAGGGCACTACACGGATGGCAAACGACGCACGCTGTACTTCAAGCCGCACTCGGAAGCCTTTTACATGGGTAAACCCTTGGTACCCTTTGTAGAAGTGGTGGTGCGTTTCTTCTTTCACGAACCGGCCTTCTTCTTCAACAGGGTGGCAGAGCAAGGCCGTTTGACGGACGCCGACATCAAAATCAAGTTTCACGTGTGTCAAGTGCAATTGTCCGATCCCCTCGCCAATACCTTGCAATTACAAAGAAAGGAGGGGTATTATGCCAAGTACCCCTTGGTGCGTTCGGAGATTCGCGTGTATGCCCTCCCTGCGGGTCAGACGGATTTTGACGAAGATCGCATCTTTCTCCACCGCGTGCCCGATCGGATGATCGTGGGGTTGTTGCACCAGAGCAGTTACAACGGCGACTACACGTACTCGCCGTTTGCCTTTCAACAGTTTGGGTTACAGTGGATCAAACAGTTTGTGGACAGGGAAGAGTATCCCTACGGCACGACCCTCAAATTGAATGCGGGCAATGGCAACAAAGATCTCGTGGGATATTTCCACTTCGTGCAGGCCACCTCGGCTTGGAAAGAAAGGCGACCCAACCTGGTACGGCCCCAAGAGTGGGGGTACGGCAAGAATTGCACCTTGTACGTCTTCGACAACGTGGCCAGTGGGGATGCCGACGGCAAAATTCTCAACCCACAAAAAGAGGGCAACGTGCGCGTGCAATTTAACTTGAATGCCGGGTTGGCTCACGTAGCCACGGTGGTCATTTACGGCGAATTTGAGAACGTCATGCAAATCACCCATAACGGAGGCATGTTGTACAATGCCTATGGCACATAAAAGAGCCGTCAGAAGGCAGGCCTAGGTCAGTCCCACCATGGAGTTGGTGCCCACCACAGATGAACAGTTGCGGCATTTGGCCGAAGACGACCCCCACCTTGGTCCTCATTTTGACGGGGTCTTTCCCAGCGACCGACTGCCCCCTCGACCCATCCGAGACCGTGCGCAAGGGTATATCGTCAACCTGGACCCTCACGATCGTCCCAGCAGTCATTGGATGGCCTTTTGGACGCCAGGCCCTGACGACGACGAAGAGGAGGAGACCTGCTTGGTGATGGACAGTTTTGGGTTACCGTTGTGGCGTTACGGGGCGCCTGCCCTGGAAGACTGGTTGGAAAAGCATTGGTCCACCCTTCGTTTCAACAAGCGCAGTTTGCAAGCCATCGACAGCAACACGTGCGGTGCTTATGCCTTCCTGTTTTTGGTGCATTGCAGTCTGGGAGGCACGTTACAGACGTTTCAACAGTATTTTAGTCGTTACGATTTCGTGAAGAACGACGCGCGCGCGGCTGCCTGGTTCAAGCGGTTGGTGCGACATGATTTGGCGTGGCATCGTTTGACGGGCCCCATTCGCCAGAGTAACCGCGTGCCCGTGCGTCTGATGGACATGCTCATGACGATGACGGGGAACCCAGAAGGCCAAAACTACCATACCGTGTATTAACAACAACAACGAGGTCGTTCTTAATAAAACATTTTTAAAAAAAGCGGTGACTGTGTGGTCCTTTGTCTATATAAAAGGGGGGCACACTCTTAGGGTAACCGTATCAGTATGGCCCAACGACGCCTCGACTTGCAACCTGTGACGGGGCTCGTACCTCCGCGACTGACCTCGACAGTTCCCTTACCCAGTCAAGCCACGTGGATGGGTATGATGCAACGGTTGCAGGAACAATACGGTCCCGACCCCAACCCACCTCGACGCGTGCGGAGCAAAAAGAAAAAGATCAAGATGGTCAAAGACAACGTGACGTTGGCCGAGGTCTTTCGTAAACTCCCCAAGACCTTGAAGACGCAAAAGCTGCCTCTCACGGGGCGTCTGACGTTGAATTCCATGCTCAGACGTCTGAAAGCGGGCAGTATAAAAATCGACGCCTTGCTGTGGAGTTGAACCAAAAAAATATGATTCGGACACCGAGTAGCCTGTTGGTGGTGGGACCCTCGGGGTGTGGCAAGACGGTATTTGTCACCAAACTCTTGAAAGCACCTCACCGGTACTTTTGCCACGTGGTGCCCAACGTCCACTATTGTTACGGGGTGTGGCAAGAGGGCTTTCACCCGTTGGCTCAACTGGGGGTACACATGCACAAAGGCATACCCGAGAGCGATCAATTAGAACGTTGGTTCGGTCGCACGAAAGGAGGGATCTTGGTCCTCGACGATCTGATGGAGGAAGGGGGCAACGACAAACGCGTGTTGGATCTGTTCACCAAAGACTCGCACCATCGCAACATCACCGTGCTGTATCTCTGTCAAGACATGTTTCCCCCTGGCAAGTACGCCAAGACCATTTCGCGTAATGCGCATTACATCGTGGCCTTCAAGAGTCCTCGCAATCAGTTGGGGTTCACCAACCTCATCAGGCAAGCATTTCCCAAACATTGGCCCGACGTGTTAGACGTCTACGACACCGTGACGGCCCGACCTTTTGGGTACGTCTTCTTGGATCTGCATCCGGCCTCCGACAATACGTACCAGGTCTTTTTGGACCTCTTGGAGGACGAAGGGTACACCCGTGCCTTTGCCAAGCCCCACCGTCCGACATAAAAAGGGAATGCACTGCCTACGTGAGGTCACTCAACCAGCGAGCATGCCCAAGCAAAGAGTGTCGCGACGACAGACGACTCGACGGCAACGTCACAAGGGAGGCCTGTTTCCTCTCTTAGCCCTCCTGCCTGCAGCCATCGTGGCGGGCAAAGCGGCTGCTGTAGGAGCCGTCAGTGGTGCCGCGGGGTACGGTGCCAAAAAAGCCCTAGAGGCCGCCACCAAAAAGCGGTACAATGCAAGCAGTGTAGAACGTGCTGCCATTAAACGATGGAGGTCTGGGTTGGTGCGTCATCCGTATGGTTCCACCTTTTCGTGGACGCGATAAAAGGGAAGAGACGCTGTCCTCGCAACCTCAGACCATGGCCAAACGTGCGACAACAAAGAAGAAGACAACCTCCTCGACACGTCGGCGGAGACGACCCTCCACTCAGCGAGGGGGCAAGATGCCTTGGGTGGTGGATCCCAAAAAAGCCTATGAGGTCACGCGCGACATGATTCACGCTGTCAAAAACACGGACATGACAAAGGCCAAACAGCAATACGACAGCATGAGAGCGGCCTGGCAGGCTCACAAAGCAAGAGGGGGCAAACAATCGTGGCTCCAATACGCTCGATCGCAAGGTTTCATTGCCAAGAAAGCCAGCCCTTGTTGCCTCATGTGACCAAAAAAAGCCCTGGAAGTGGCCACAAGAAAAGAGGGTATAAAAGACAACGTGGACCCTGGTCGACGCAGACGGTTCCCCTGGAGATGAAACGTCTCAGACGTCAGTTGCCGTTCTTGGAAAGTCTGTTTCAAGATGCCCGCGGGCAATACCATCACGACCTCCTACGGCACGCCAACGCCGATCAGATCAATGCCATCAGCGAATTGGTGTTGAACACGTTGAAAGGGCATGCCAGGGTCACCCCAGACATCGTGGCCCGGTTGAAAAGGCATAAAAAGGTCTTGCGCGAGTTAGCCAAGCGGAAAAATTTGGTGAACCGACGACGCGCTCTCTTGCTCCGACAGACAGGCAGTGGCTTATGGCGGGGACTGCAAGCGGTGTGTCGATGTCTCCAACAATGAGAGCGCTTGTGGCCTTGTTGCAAGCGGCCAAGGAAGAAAAAAACAGTCGAGCCGTCAAAGGTCCAGCCGACAAGAACCTATAAGAGGTGGCAACGTGAGCGTTGTGAACTCAGACGACGCCTACTGTGCGACCCCTGTTGGTGAAGCACGCGTGACCGGTCGCATCACCGTCTCGTCATGGAAGAAATGTTGATCGTACCCAAACGCGAATTCGCCCCTTGGGTGGCTAAACACAAAGCCGGTTTGTTGCAGAACCATGTGTTAACCCATGCGGCCACCTTGGCGGCTAAAGAGGAACGGTTGTTGAAGGATCCCCACCTGTCGCCTGCAGCCAAACGCATGAAGTTGAAGCCCATATCGCGGGCCCTGCATCGAGCCACGAAAAAACTGCGAACCTTGGACGTTCCCGCAGCAGGCACGGCAGGGACAGCCGACGATGACGACGCCTCCGAAACGGATTTGGTGAGCAGTGCGTTCGACAAATGGATGCAACGCATGGTGAGAGTGGCCCAAAAAACGGAGGGGGGAACCCCTACAGGTAGGACCCCTGTCAAGACAACGGTGAGCAAAGCCATAGGGACGGACATGAAACCCAAAGTGCCAAGAAAACCGAAACGGTTGTTCAAAAAAGCAGAGGAAGAAGACGACGACTGGCCTCTCCCACCCCCTCCTTGGGTGGAGGTCAAAAAGGAAGAGGAAGACGGCTGGTCCTTCCCACCCCCTCAGGAAGTGAAAGTGAAAAAGGAGGAAGAGCCTACACGGAAGACCCCCTTTGATGCATGGGACCTCGACCAGGGTAAACGCCGATTGAAAAAGACGCCCCAAATCAAGCGTCCAAGCGCCACGGGTGAGGACGATTTATGGGGGGCGGTCGCCAGGGCCATGGATAAAAGGCGACAGGCCATGGAGGAAACGTCGAAAACACCCTTGGCAGTGAGACGGTTGAGAACCCAACCAGGGTGGGAAGATTGGGAGCGAGGGAAGCGCACGCGACGCCGACTCGATGAAGAGGACTACGATGACGAGTAAGCGACGATGCCAGAAGCCGTCTCAGGGCGGCCGCAGGGTGGACGTGCAAAAATGGCTGGGCAAAACGGGCCTGGAATTTCATTGGCCGGGCTATCAGTACATGGGCCCCGGCACGCATTTGAAGAAACGGTTGAAACGTGGGGACCCGGGCATAAATCGGTTGGACAAGATTGCCAAACAACACGACATCGACTACGACAAGGCCAAGACTTTGAGGGACAAGCACGCCGCCGATCGTCGCATGATCAAAGCCATCGAGGGATTGCCGGGCAAGCGGACCCTCACGGAAAGGATCGTCAAGAAAATCATGCAAACCAAAGTCAAGTTGAACGTTCTTTTTGAAAAAAGCAATTGACAATAAAAGGTTCTTTAAAAAAAACGATTTTCAATGCGTGTGATTCACATCTAGGTCGGGATACCACTGAGCCCAAGAGTTCTTACAGGCCCTTGTTTTTTTTTTTTTAGAGAGGGACACTTTGTGACGTCTTACATGACGCACCGACACCACCCCCCTGGGTGGGGGTGGAATGCTACTGACCCCAAGTGGAAATAACCTTGCAGGCCCCTATTTCTCAGGTGGGGACCCTTCGTGACGTCCTACATGATGCACCGAAACCACCCCCCTTGGTGGGGTGGGATACCACTGACTCCAAATGGAAATAGCCTAGCGGGGCCTCTCTTTCTCAGGTGGGGACACTTCGTGACCTCCTACATGATGCACCGAAACCACCCCCTGGGTTGGGGTGGGATACGACTGACCCCAAGTGGAAATAACCTTGCAGGCCCCTATTTCTCAGAGAGGGGAACCCTTCGTGACGTCTTACATGATGCACCGAAACCACCCCCTGGGTTGAGGTGGGATACAACTGACTGCAAGTGGAAATAACCTTGCAGGCCCTTGTTTTCCAGAGAGGGACACGTCGTGACGTCTTACATGATGCACCGACACCACCCCCTGGGTTGAGGTGGGATACCACTGACCAGATACCACTGACCCTACTGGAAAACGCATTCTCGCTACGGAAAACAATAGGCCTTTTTTCAGAGGCCTATTTTCCATTTGTCGCCGTAATCTCTCCGTAATCTAGCCTTTGGGCCACCCACGTGTGCGAGATGCCAAAGCACACGTGGGCGAGATGCCCAATCAGGACAAAGGAGTCGAGCGACTGCGTCACATCCACGCCATCGAAATATTACTTGCCAAGCACTTGAGATGCGGGACGCATTTAGTTTTTTTGGCGGCGTGAAAGCTTGCAGCTTGATTTGATCCTCAGCGTAAAAAAAAAATTTTCACAGCTTGATTTCATCCACCGGTAACGTGACAAGACCTTTTCTGCAAGCTCTGTTTTTTGTGTACAATCGAAAGAGGATCTTTACAAACGATTTTCCCATTTCAAACGACCTTTGAAAAGAAACGCAAGCTCAAGGTAAGTTCTCTTCTTCTTCTTCGTTCCAACGTTTGTCGAACTCCAAACAAAAAAACCTTCCTTAAAATCACCATGACTCTTACCTAAGCGTTGCATAGGCTGGGTTTTGAAGTGGTTTTCAAGCTAATAAACTTTTTTTTGTTTTTCTTTGCAAAAACACTCGTTCGCAAATGCGGGAAGCGTTGGCGGCCACAATTTTTTTTTTCCTTCAAAAGCTTACGTTCGGTCATCCGAGAAAAACAACACCCATTCTTATTTTTGTTTGTTTTTTTTTTTTGTTTTCCAGAAGATTCAAAGGAGTCGGTGGTGCGAACAAAGCACATTCAAAGACCAGACCGATACGTTTTCCGAGAAAACCCTGACCGCTCTCGTGGATGTTTCCAGGAAAACGCAGAAATTGCTGAGTGGTTCAAATCCTTTCATGACCACGACTTGCTAAACCTCGATAAAAAAGAAAAGGCCTCCGAGCTCTGCCATTTATATTTTTTTTTCCTTTGCAATAATCCTCAAACGGACTCGCTCAAACGACAGTTGAAGATTTATGTTAGCTTTCTTTTGACGTACCGTTTATTTTATTTGACCGTTCGCAGTCAGCTCACGTTTCGTTTGTACTTCAATGATCGATTTCTCCGTCGACAACGAGCTTAAACCATCGTGATTATTTTTTCTTCTGTTATTTTTTTTTTCGTTGTAAGTCGATGTCCATCTTATGTGTGTGCTCTTCAAAAAAAATTCAGAGCGGTGTGCTCGCTCGACCAAATTGGTTCCGTTGCGAAAATAACATGTTTTGCTAGCCGAGAGAAGCGATTCCCTTTGTTTTCTCGTTTCGCTTTTTTTTTTTTCGCCTCTTTGCTTTTCCTTTGTTTTTTTTTCTTTTTTTCAGATCTCATGTTTTAACACGTCCATTTTTATTCTGAGTGGCGCCTCCGAACCTGCATGGGCTCGTATGCGTAGGTCAGTCTCAAATCTGCATCATTCCCTCATATATTTTTTTCGCAGATCGATGGGTTCCCACATTATCCCAGCACATTATGCTGCACCTGGCACAATCCTCACGGTTGGCGCCCCTTGTACGTATTCTTTTTTCACTTTTTTTTTTCAGATCCCCGGGTGGAGTCGGTCCTCAGGGGGGTGCTTCCTATGGGACGGTGTGGTGTGCACATCAACGAATGTTTTTCAAGGTACCATTCTTTTCTCAACAGATCACCCGCTGGTTGAGCACCCTTCATTGCACGTGCCCGGCATTCCTAGCCACACTCTACAAATGGGGCATCCAATCTCTAGACACCAATTTCTAGCCATTTTCCCATTGCTTCGACAGATCGATGTCTTTGAGGGATGCTGCAAATGCACGTGCCCCAGCGCCTACGGGTTCACGTACGGTTGGGGTTTAATACGATTGTATCAAAGGTATTCTCCAAAACCATTCTCTTTCAGTTAAATCCGTACCGTCTCATGCTGTGCGCTCTCTGCGGCACCATCCATCTATGCATCGTTTGCCATGCGAACACATGCACCGGATCCTGAGCGTAAGTTCATCTTTTTTTTTCAGATCCCCGCTCACGTTTTAACGTGCGTGGTCGATCCGCGGAGCCATGTTGCATGCATGTGTATCCTGTCTCACGGATGGTCCATGCCCTAATCGTGAGTCGTGAGTTTTTTTGTCGTTTTCAGATCCCCGCGCATATTTTGACGTGCATAGTCGATCCGTGGGACCACGCTGTGTGCATGTGTTTCACGGATGATGGATGGTGGGTCATGACCGAGTAAGTCTTTTTCCGTTTTTTTTTTTTCAGATCCCCGGTCACACGCTCGTTTGCCGCTTCCCCCAACACCACATGTGCATGTGTTCGTATGCGTAAGTCTCTTCCCG
This sequence comes from Galaxea fascicularis, assembly GCA_948470475.1. Lineage (NCBI taxonomy): Eukaryota > Metazoa > Cnidaria > Anthozoa > Scleractinia > Euphylliidae > Galaxea > Galaxea fascicularis. The sequence continues at coordinate 13,766,296 of OX419346.1, forward strand.
TTTTTTTCAGATACCCGGTCATGTATTGACGTGTCGAATCAAATCCAAATGGCCTCACCAACAAACATGCACGTGTCGACATCTGTAAGTCCTTCTTGCTAATCGCTGTTTTCTCTTTTCTTCCCAGCGATTAGCGACTTCCATTCTCCATGATGCCATTCCAAATGATAAGATGTTTCACCTCCTCCTCCCCCTTCTCCGCAGTTGATGATGACGCCCAAGAAGAGGCTACCCCATACCACCTACGCGTCCCTCCTCGTTTGCATGCTCTTCCTGTACTGCACCGTCATGGATCACACAGACCATCTTCCGAGACCCCTGAGAGAGTTTGTCCCCCATCAAGCCACCATCCCCAATTTGGCCATTTTCATTTCCAACATCGAAGCTGTCCAAGAAGAAAGAACAGCCCCCAGAGGAAGGCGGAGACGCACACGTTAAACATTTGATTTTTTTCTCTTGTGAAGGCCCCGTGGCCTAACGGATAAGGCATCTGACCGCGGATCAGAAGATTCCAGGTTCGAATCCTGGTGGGGTCACTTTTTTTTCGTTCATTCATTGTTAGACGTGGCATTTTTTTGTTCCTCCTGTTTGCCTTGTTTTTTTCCGCCACTTTTTTTCGCCCGAAAAAAAAGTCAAGGAGCTGCTGTTATTAAAAACCTGTTTTGCCATTTATTCATGTGTGTGTGTGTCTTCTCATTTGCATTTATGCTCATTTTTTCTCCATTATGCTAATCAACCTCATTTGCATATATGCTTTTTTTTTAAATTTATGCACACTTATGCTAATGAGGCCGCCAGTCGTTTTTGGCGGATGGTTTGGGGATTATACGGCAGTAGGGATTTTCAATCAACGTTGCCGTAGCGGCAAACGCAGTCTTTTTTTCCCCCTACTGATTTCATTGTTTGCCGTAAACGAGCGGATACTACTACTAATAATACTCAATATACTTTAAATGCTCTTGTAGTGCATGAAGTTAATATTCAGACCAACTAAAAAACAAGTGGAGCAAGGTATTTGGACAACACTAGCATCAATAGGAATGCCGCATCTGCACTTTTTGGAAAAAAAAGGTAAAGGTTTACACTCATATGCTAAGGGTAAAGGTTTAATGGTTTCTCCAAGACCTGGAATGATGATGCCTTATAATCCTCCTCCTTTTGTTGGAATGGGAAATTAAAAAAAAGAGGAAGGGGTTTACTAACAGGAGCTCTAGGAATTCCCCAAAACACAGCATTCAATCGAAACGTATGGAGCAAACTCCCTTTAGTAGGCCAATTAATATAATGAAATTAAAAAAAAAACCATTATCAAACACTGATCTTCAAAATTGGTGTAATTATTTGAATATTCCAATCAAAGGTATTTTTTGTAGAAACGAATATATGCCTAAAAATCATTCACCTTGTATTATTAATCTTGATGAATTTGAAAATCAAGGTACTCATTGGGTATGTTGTGCCCTGGCAATCAATAATAAAAAACATTATGGTATTTTGATTCATTTGGTATGCATTTTCCTCGAGAACATGAAAATAGAGCTAAAAAAGATAAAATGAAAGTAATATAAAATAACATATCTTATCAAAACATTTACAGTGTTTTATGTGGATATTATTGTATATATTTTCTTCATCGATGGTCTAAATGAAAATTATTACACTATTAAAATACTATAATAATAATAAATTTATTATTATTATTATTACTACTTAATAATAATTATTAATTATAAATACTATAATAATTATTACACTATTAAATACTGTCTGATGAGTGCGTGAGCACGAAACTTGGAGTAACAGAGAATTTTGTCTCTTCGTTTTATCTTCCTCTTATCTGTTTTAACGGCATTAGCCGCTCTATCACACGTATACACTATTTAAAAAAGATTCAGTATTAAGGATGTCAATTATAATGAAAAATTCATAGAAAATTATTTTTAAAATGTATAATTTATATATATAATGAAATCACATTGTGTCCAACAGAAAAAACAAACAGAATGCGTTCCAGGTAGTGAAAGTTATATTAAAACAAAAAATAATCGAACATTTATGAAATGCCAATGTGCAGAATGTGGTATAACTAAAACTAAATTTGTAGATATTCATAAAACAATTGGAAAATTACCAAAACCAAAAAGAGGATTTACTCTTCCTGGTCATAATTATACAGGGCCATACAACCCATTAGATGAACAATTAAAATATGATACCAACACTGGTCAAATTCTTGAAATCTATCAACAACCAACTTGTAAAACTGATGCTGTAGCCATGCAACATGATGCTGATTACACTACTTGCGGAGATAATAAAAAATGCAAACATAAAGCTGCTGGAAAAATGGTGAAATCCCTTGATGCTATTCCTTATAAAGAAAGACAATGGGGCCATTGGTTAGCTGGAAATGCTATTAATGCAAAACAAAAACTAGGTCTTGGGGCTCCAAAAAACGGACAAAGCCGTCGAGTTGGCAAGAAAAATTAGCAGATGAACTACATAAACCCATAAAAAGGAAATTTACTTGACAGCATGTAATTGTAAATCATATTGATGAAATATGAGCTGCAGATCTTGTTGAAATGCAACAATTTAGAAAATGGAATAAAGATTATAAGTATCTTTTTACGACAATTGATGTTTCCAGTAAATATGGTTGGATTGTACCATTAAAAGATAAAAAAGGTGAAACAATAACTAACGCCTTCAAAATTATATTCAAAGAGGGAAGAAAACCAAAATATTTGTGGACTGATAAAGGCTCAGAGTTCTACAACAAACATCTAGAAGACTTACTGAATAAACATAACATAACACTGTATTCAACAAAAAATGAGGAAAAATCATCAGTAGTAGAAAGATGGAATAGAACAATTAAAAACAAAATGTGGAAACAATTTACTGTTCAAGGCAATACACAGTATTTAGATATATTACCAAAAATATTGGAAAAAGATAATAACACAAAGATAAAAACACAAAGGTAAAAATGCATGCAAAACAGTCTGTGATGTCATGTAAAGAATAGACCCATGCCCCTTACTAGCTCGGTCATGGGACAGATAACTCATAACGTTTAAAATAGCCTATAAATGGTGAAGCCTCAAGTGATTTGGTTGAAAAAAGGCGCAGAAGGCTCAAAGGTATATTTAAGCCAAAAAATATTTTGGGGTTAGATGCACTTTAAACTTTGGAGTTTCAAAATCTTTCACAACATGTTATTAATATTAATTTTGAACTCACAGGAAGGAATTGACAGTAATGGAACGGTAAAGCAGATTGTAAACAAATTAACTTTGTTGCCAAATTTTAGTATTCATTATATAATATAACAATATGATATGCCAAAAAAGTACAATGAATATTATGACAATTTTTTTTGCATAAAATGATGTGAATGAGAGACTTTTCTATTCCCTGACGAGAGCAGACCTCCTCGAACTGTTTCCAGATTTTTTGTCAAGAAAGAAAGTGGCTAATTTCTTAGATGATGTGGTACTAATTTGCACTGTTGTGTTCATAACCACTACATGCATGCATAGAAAATTCTTCCTCTTTTTCTTTAAAAATCTAGGGAATCACGTTTAGAAATCACAAATATATAAAAACTTCACAGGAAAATTGCGAAAATCACTTTGCAAAAAAGTATAGGCTACCCCTCTTAGAAGACCAAGTACTTCACACACTTTCAACTTCAGACTGTATTTTGGCAGCAAAGACAATTGTAAACAAGGTAGAGGTCTTGAAAGACCCAAGGCCACCAAGCTTTCCTTCAGAAAGAGAATTCCCATATTGGATAAATAAATATTGGGACAATATTTCCTTTCTAAGTAACTATTGATATGTTCAATTGTAATTATATTGAATGGTCAGTTATATTAAAATAATCATTTTTACCATCTGAAACTCTTGAACTATTCTATGCATGCATGCATTTGATGTCTAACAATAACATTGTATTTGCTTTTTCTTGGCAGGGAGGTGTTGCACACGATAAGAAAACGCATTTACAATACAACATATTACACGCGAAAGACCGACATGAAAACAGGAAAAGCAAAATGCACAAAGACAGTCGTGGAGCCTGGAGGTTATGAATATGACAAACTACTTGCAGAACTTGTAAAGGAGAGTAAAAAAAGAAATCCAAATCTGAAATCCATAAAAGATCTACAGTCATTGACTTTCAAAAAAAGGCAAGACACAGTGCTCAACATGGTAGATGTCGATGATCCAGCTAAAGAGGTGCTAAGACTTGGCCATTCTTGAGCAAACAGCAGAGGGTAAGTGTACAACTACTGGAAGAGCTCCAAGCATATGATTGTTTTTGAAATCCTAATAATAACTGTTATATCCTTTCTATTGGACAAATAGTAACCTTCAATTCATTTAAAATATTCGACTATGAGCCAGTTATTCTCTGTTTTTTTAAGTGTGTCAATGTCCGTTGACACAGTTCTGGGCCAAAAATTAAAGGTTTTATCAGGATTAACATACATTAATAATGATAAAATTGTTATGTCATATGTAAACCACTGGAGGTTAATTATTAGCACTACTGCACAACTGTGGAGTTAAAAACGGTAACTTTCTGGTTTGGATTCAGGTGAACTTCCAGCTCAATAAGTATCACTTTGTCCACATCAGTTGTATTTCCAATTTGATGGATCAAATTCTCTCACACATGAAAGCACGGTGGGAAGGCATACCCCAGTTAACTAATGAGAACTAACCAATTTGCCCATTGGAAGGAAAAATGACAAATGGTCCATGCGCTTTAGATTTAGAATGAAACAAACCTTTAAAAGCTTCATTTCATAATTAATATCAGTCCAGGGTTTTTCAGGAAAACCAGGAAATTTCAGTTCTTCGTCTGGAGACCATGAGAAAAGACAAATATCTGCCAAAACCAGCTGGAGGGATGGCAGGTCTGAATCATTCAAATTAAAGAATAAACAGACTCAAAATATTAAGTATCCTGTTGTGTCAGAATTCTCAACTAACCCTTTTCACATCTTTTAAGTTCAAAAAATGACTTGAGTTTCCAACTTTGCAATACACATTCAATTTAAGTGCACCTAACCCCAAAATATTTTTTCGCTAAAACAAATCTTTACACCTGTTGGAAAAGCATTGCGCTCTTTTTTTGTTCTTTTTTGCCAAATGTTGGCTTTTTATAGGCTTCCAAACTTACGAAAAAATAAGCATCATTTGGTACATGACCGAGTGACAAGGGGTGTGGGTCTATTCTTGAATTGACATCACAAACTGATTTGCATCGCATTAAGTCTTTGTAAACATGCATGCAAAGCAGTTTTTGACGTCAATTCAAGAATAGACCCACGCCCCTGTCACTCGGTCATGTACCAAATGATGCTTATTTTTTCGTAAGTTTGGAAGCCTATAAAAAGCCAACATTTGGCAAAAAAGAACAAAAAAGAGCGCAACGCTTTTCCAACAGGTGCAAAGATTTGTTTTAGCGAAAAACGTATTTTGGGGTTAGGTGCACTTTAACAAATTATAAATGAGCTGGAGCTCTACAGCAATTCTGAAGTATCTGTCTGGAGACAGAGATGGGAAGAAACAAACCGCAAACTACAAGCAGAATTTATCAAGGACAATGATGATCTCGATCAAGGTTAACCACAATGCCTAAATTAAGAAGTAACAAATGCTGTATAACCTGAATCTTTGTGAAACCGAGAATCTGGACAGTGCAGTGTACAGTGAAGTGACAACGTGTGATTTGTTTTGGTTGAAATGTTATTCTTCTTCGTTTCCAACTCATTACCATGGGAAAAAACAAATTTTAACCAAGGATAAAATTGAACAGGTTTAACAGCTTCATTTAATTTTGCCCAAGCGTTAATTAAATATTTACACTGTCTATTTTCTTGAAGACAACCAAACGTGAACCACAAAGAAAATTTTCAAACGTCACAAAATCGGAAAATGGCAATGTGTGACGTTTACTTCATTATGGCAATGAACTTGCAATCGAACATAAGCTTGTAACTGTGTTTACACACATTTGGATGCAGAATACAACGTCTGATATTAAAATATTCAGCTGAAATATTATTTCTGCTTGCCTTGCTCCGTCTAGATGCTGAGGATGGCAACATATTAAGCAACATCCACAAGGCTTTTGAAAACGATGCGATCATTTACTTCGTAAAGGTACAGTTGTACTTAAGCTTAACTTATGTTATAAAAGCTTGGTCATTTGCTCGATTCACCAGTGTTCTCTTTCATGCACTACACAATTTGAGACAAAATATGACAGTTTTCTGTGAGCTCTATTAAGTTCCACCTATAATAACAAATTTTTTGATAATAAAAGTCTGCGATAGAACATTACAAAACATAGCACGACGTTTCACCTGTAAAAAGAGGGAATTATCTAATTCCTTCTTTTTACAGGCATTACATCAACAATATGCTTGCAATAATGCCTGGGCTCGATGCAGCTGAAAGTTTCCTTGATGTACTCAATGGACTCCATCCTAGTATTCATTCTGACTACACTTACACGAGACATTCAATGTGTAAGTTTACTGAGGATGCGTCAGTCAGTCAGCAGCTTCAACGCTGGAGTGCTTAATATTCTCCGCAGAATCTGCCACTAATTTAGAAATTTGACCTAACAAGGCTGCATCGTTTTGAGCCAATGAAGTATTGATAAACTCCTGAACATCACTCAATATAGACATGATTAACTCAAAATGAAAGAAAATTGAGTGAACGCGATGACTGACGGACCTAGAATGACCCAAATCTTCCGCACAAAGCCTACATATCCCTATCACATCCCATAACAACCCACGAACCTGCCAATCGTGCTGTCAGAATAATAAATTCTGACTAATTTATTCAAATGTCAGAAATTACTCATTTCACTATGGAACTTTCCAAGAACGACTCAATTCCTTTTATTGGAACATTGGAGACTCAGGTATATCATAAACCTACAAATACGGGCTTTTTACTTCATTTTGAAAGTCACACCGATTTGTGCTACAAAAAGTGTCTTATCAAAACAATGGTTCATTGTGCAAAGGAATTGTCCTCTATGCATCAAGCATTCGTCGATGAACGTACCCCTGTAAAATCATCACCTTGGTTACCCTAGTTCTTTGGTGAATTGGATCATTGACAAATGTGATTATTCCTCTACACTGGATGCTAAGACAAAATCTGATGAAACTCTAATAGTCAGTATTCCGTTGAAAGATCAAGTCCCAGCGAACATGGTCAAAAGGCAAATGCGCGATCTCAGTTCAAAAATCGGCATTGATGTACAACCAATTTACACTAGTAATGCGCTGATCAAATCGAAACTTCAACCCCCCCCCCCCTGTGCCCTGCACAAACCCCAGGCATTTGACTATTTTCTGTGCCAGGGGAGTAGAGAATTTGACGAGCAAGGCCTTCCTGGGGGGTGGGGAATTTCACCTTTGCCTGGGTGGAGTGAGGAAAATTGAGCCGGATGTGTCAGGTTTCAAATGGCTTGTAGATTGTATAAATACAATGTGGATTTTTTATACAATGAGTCAAGCTGCAGCTTTATCCCACGTTTGTGTCTGCAGAGGTTTTTACAATAGCCATAAAACAGCAGTGAACAGTGAAAGAAAAAAAACACCGCTTTGGCTTAAACTGCAGAATACCCTGCCACTCGAACAGTCTACGTAGCCGGCTAACTCATCAATGTGTATTTTTAGTTCTTAATGTGTACCGTGTACCGTGTTGGCAGCTTTCCATCTTGAATTTCCACGCATCGTGTACCGCGTAGCCAGCATCTTAAATAGCTTTTCATCTTGAATTAATGTCTCCACGTACTGCGAAGCCACCTTCCAAGATAGCTTTCAATTTTGAATTGATGTCTTTTGGCGTACCGCGTAGCCATGCTTGAAAAATCTCTTTACTGCTGTCGTACATCTTCAAAGCAGTCGAGTGAAATTGTAAGCAGGTATGGCTGTATTTAGATTTAAATTGTTCACACTTTATTTTTCTATTCTGTGTGCTATGAAATTAGGAAATAGGAGACGTCTGCACCCAAATGTAATACATGTCCATACATTATTGACATTACAGGCAAAAGAACATGTTGGCCATCAATATTTCTCACCTGAAACTTTTATTAAAAAATGTTGCAGAAAATGATATTGATGGATACACATTCACGCTGCTCAATAATGAAGCCATCCAACAAATGATCCCCACTGTTGGGTTACCTTAAAAGTTCCACAGTACATTCCCTGAGTTACTGCCAACATGTATAACAACACAGGATCCTCATCCTGTTACTAGTGATAATGGTAAGACAGCAAACGAGGCCAAAGCTGCCGAAAAGATGATGACCACTGAAAATTTGGTCCTTGGTATGGTCAATCTCAGTGAAGATGTTGTAAAGGAGCAGTCGAAGATTTTTGGTTATCAAAGAGAAACCGCTGTATTAACTGAATGGCAGAAGGCAGTAAATAGTTGTGCCTTTGATTTAGCTAAGCAAAATCCAAGCTTACTGTACGAAAGAAGTAAATTAAAGGACATAGTAGAGGAAAAGGCTCGGGAAACATACGTTTTTAAGAAGAGTGGTTCTCGTTTGAGCAAAGTGCAAGGAGAGTCAACGCTGAAGAGAATGAAATTCAATCAGGATGAAAGACATGAAACGATTGCACAGCTTTCAACGGAAATCGAATTGCTGAAACCGCAAATCACGACAAAGCAGAAAGCCATCAGCCAGGCAAGCTGCATGAAGGACTACCAACTCTGTGACAAGGCACACGGAGAAATGAGGGAACTTTTCCATGAGAAAGGAAAGCTTGAAAAACAGCTTTAAGAGTTTCAGAAAAAGGATACCAAAAGCAATTGGTATTACAAACTAAAAGGGAAAACAGAACGCAGCAGCAAAAGTCATCCCACAGTACAGTTGCCACCCAAGAATGCTGTAGGATCAGTTGACATTAGACATCTATTCAAATCCAAAATGGCACAAGTCTCCGCAACATCTACGGCAGCATCAACCTCAACAAGTCGTGCTGGGAATAATTCAGATTCATGTCAGATGACTGCAACAATCATAGACTTGTGGGTAACAGACAACACTCCCGCTGCGATCGCGAGGTTCCACAGCCTCCATTTGATAGAGCAAGCACAGAGGCCACAAGATGAGAGTATGGCTCAGATTGTGGAAGATAGAAGGCAAAGTGACAGCTCAGCGGCTATGGCTGCAACTGTCGACACCCCTGTTAAAATCACAAGGGAGCACAGCAAATTAGAAAGAGGTGTGCCTGACGGTCTGGAAAATGAAGAGTATTTTTTTAGCATAAGACCCTCCATCATTCAGCCACTGGATGTGGGGGGAAATGAACAGAACTCAGATAACCTTGAAGGGTTTATACGTGTTTTGAAAAGGGAGGAAAAACGAAATCGTACTGATGTGGAACAGCCGAAAATTGGCGAAGGTGTAAGAGAGAGCCAGTTTGAAGATTTAACACAAGCTAAATACATTACGCAAAAGAAACGTATTGCCATCTCTGCCACCAAGACTGTAGACGAAGTTGCAATAAAATGATAACGGCTGCTAAAATCGTACTGACCGAGAAGCATGTTGCTCTGTCGGATGCGAGCATTCCCAAGAAAGCACAGAGATCCCTGTAGCCAGCCTGAGTTTTGCGGAAGGTTGTTTCATAGTGGAAAAGAGGAAAGATGGTCTTTATGATGACACGAAACGTGAAATCTACACCAGAGTTAAGCGACAAGGCTGAAAAGCTACATTTCATGAAAGAGTTTTCAGGCCTCCTGAGAGCAGCACTGAATAGTGAAGAAAGAGAGAGAATGAAACACCTGATGACATCATCACAAAAACTGTCGTCATGTCAAGCATCTAAATTGGGCATATGGAACTTAAAGAAAAGAGCAGAGAAGATGGTATTAGCAGCACAAGAAATAATCCTGTCAAAAGTAAACACCTTCACTTTGCTAAGATTGAACAGAAGATGTATTTGGAGTCCATAGGTCGCAATCCAAACTTCTATTTGTCAGACAGCAGTAGCTCAGAGAATGAATATTCTGAAGGACAAGACGAGGACCGACCAAGTGATGAAGATGTAAAAAATCCAGCAAAACCTGTGTTACAGGAGGATCCCTCTGTAAACTGTATTAGCATAATGCCTCATTCTGAGAGAAATGTGAATCAGCAACCGGAAGAATTTGTCGGAGAACAAGAACATCAGACTCCGTCTGTCCAAAGTTCTTTTCCACCTCATGGAGGGGAAGGAAAAACTGTGCCCAAGCTAGATGTAAACAGTTCCCTTGTCTTAGACATACTCCATGAGGTTGATTTTAACTGGCTTTCGTTTGTTGTTGTCTTAGAACCAAAGTTTCAGAAGCACGGTTACTCAGAAGACGTTTTTGATCAATTTCTATGTGACTTTGCCATCCAGTTACAAAATTTGGGGTTGAGTGTTGAGTTTAACCTTGCTGAACAATCACATACTGTTTATTTATTGGGAGTGATGCAAAAAGAAATGCAGATCCATCAAATTGTTGAAGAAGTAAGTAGAGGTGACGAGCCTAAAGGAAATGATGGAGATGAAGAACTGGATGAAAGTAAGCTTCTCGCCAAACTTAAGCTAATCTAAGACAAAGGAAAGAAGAGAGCTAAAGATGAAATTGAAATGAGGGACCGAAATGGGAAGTGGAAATCTTCAAAAAGCGCACAATCAGTACTTTCACAGTACCCAGACATTGGAGAAGCAATCGAACAAATTGTCAGGGAGGTTGACATTGGAGCAGACAAATGGCGTCAAACAGGAGTTTACACGTTCACTGGAGATACGAAAACTGAGAAATGGATGACGTTTAAAAGACTGTGAAGTTTAGCTATGGAGCAGTTCTTCACCTGTGTGTTCAAAGGTGTGCCAAACATTAAGTACAAACGAGCAAGGAAACGATTCAATCTGAAGTTTAACCCAGACGCCAAGTGGCGCTGTAGTCTTTACAAATGTCTAGACAAGCTACAGATTGATGGAAAACAAATGTAACTGTTAAATCGTGACGATCAGGCAGGATTCAGATTGGATTGTACTTTCACACATAACAACACTCCATCCCTGAACATTAGAGGTCGGACACTAACAATGCCTTCTGATTTTCTTAACAATCATCAAGCTACAACTTTACGAAAACGACAACCACAAGTGAAGTGTGTATTGGAGTTGTAAAGGCATCAGGGTTACGTAAAAAGAACCCCACCCAAAACCCCGCAGACTTAGATATGCTTCAGAACTTGGAGGCATTGAAGCCAGTGTTTTTTCAAGATTCAGGAAAGCTGAGGAATATAGAGTGTATTCGTGTTCATGGCACTTCAGACGAGGGCCCCAGTCATGCAGAAGTGCAGTTCCTCTGGACTGAGAGGCATCTTAATCTTCCGACCAAAATAACACTTCTAAGAACACGATCAAGTGGGGATAGTCTTCTCAACTGTGTTGAGCTGCAGAATGGCTGTTTGAGTTGAGGACACGCTAACTTGTTTATCCCATCTACAGTATGTGGGGAGCCATAAAGAGGGTTGGTTTGAAGCCAGACATCATGCCAACATGGAAGCAGCGTTGAACCAATACATAGAACAGGTTGACGATACATACATACATACATACATACATACATACTTAATTAGCATTCCCCAGAGGGCTTTTCAATACTAAACAGTACGAGCACATCATGATAATAGGTGGATAAAATTATAAAATTATAAAAAGCGGTCATTAAAATAATTCTCTAGCATGTGCATTCTCAACTTTTTTTAAAATTATGTTAAAGATAACTGTTTAAAGTCCGTCTAAATTCTTTCAAATGTTGACTGCTCTGTGTTGACTGCTCTGTAGAGAAAACGTCGCTGGCCAGTCTTACTTGGGGGAATATCAAGGGATTCACTGTTTCTAGTGTTATGATAGTGAATAGACTTGCGCTTCCAGAAAGACTCACACAAGTATGTGGGGGCCAGGCCCTTGATGTACCTAAATGTCATTACGATGCTCATTTACTGGTAGCCATTTGATCTCGCGTAACGCAGGTGTTATATGCTCAAATTTCTTGGTTTTGGTGATGATTCTGCACACGAAATTCTGAACAGCTTGAAGCTTCTTGATGTTTGCGGCTGTTCTGTTTGACCAAACAGTGGAACAATAGAACAACTTACTTAGGACTAGAGCAGAGATGATCGTACATAGTGTGTTCCTATCAAAACTGTTCTTTACCCTATTTATCTGACAAAGTTTGGCCATGCCCAATGAAGTAATTTGATGGATGTGTTGGTCGTATGTGTTGGTTGCTGCAGACAGGTGTGATCACTTTCCCCAAGAAAGAGATTGCAATGTCATTAGGAAGCCTGCGCAGTAGTTGTTGTGTCCCAACCATTAGGAACTTGGTCTTTTCGGGATTGATTAATAGTTGATTTTGACCGCCGACCGGTTAGCTCAGTTGGTAGAGTTCTGGACTAACGTGCGGGAGGTCGTGGGTTCAAACCCCGGCCGGACCAACACTCAGGGTCTTTAAAATAACTGAGGAGAAAGTGCTTCCTTTGCAATGACATCTGCAAATGGTTAGACTCTCTAGTCTTCTCAGATAAGGACGATAAGCTGGAGGTCCCGTCTCACAACTCTCCACAATTAATTCTGTGGGACGTTAAAGAACCACTAGGGACGTAACGAACCCTGGCTGTGACCACCCCTGGTGCTGACCTGTGTCTCGGGCCCGCAGTAATTGGCGTTCGCTGTTGCGGTGTCCCTGCCAGCTTGGCAAGCTGGCGAAGTTAAATAAATTGATTTTTCACAACACCAAGCAGCCACTCATCTTAAATCTTCTCCAAAAATGCGTTCTGCAGACTCGGCATCTTTGATTGGAAAGGATAAGAAGATCTTAGATTCGTCTACGTAAGACTCGAGATTGCATACTTGTGGAGCGAGTGGAAGATCACTGAGGTAAATACAGAATGAAAGTGGTGACAGTATTGCGCCCTGTGGTATGCCATGGGTGATAGGGAGGGGTGTGGATGTAGATGTGCCAATACGGACCGTTTGAGTTCTGTCAGACAGGTAACTATTAAACCATTTCGTGGCTTTGTCGGCGGCAACAAGGCTCAGCTTCTGTAATAATATACAATGGCTAATGCTATCGAAAGCTTTAGATAGATCTAATAGTATCAGGCTGACAGTCTCTTATTGTCCATAGCATCCAATAAGAAATCACTGATCCTAATATTAAGAGTCTCTGTAGAGTGCTCTCCGATTAACACTTTGATGTTTACTAAGGAGGCCGTTATGTTGCAGATAATTGCTGAACTGTTGGAGTGCTACCTTCTCGTAGATCTTTGACGCAATGGCAAGCATCGACAGGGGGCGATTATTTGATGGCTCCTCGTGATCTCCATCTTTCAGTAGTGGTATGAACTCAGGCGCTTTCCAAGAATTTGCAAAAGAACAGTTGATGATGTCTGTCAACGGGCCAAGGATAACAGGGAGGCAGTCTTTGATGGTGCACATGCTGACTTTGTCGGGTCCTGGAGACTTATTAGAAGGCATAGATAATACAATATGTTCGACCTGTGCACAGGTGACTGGGGTGAAATTGAATAGTTCAGCCAGGTTTCAGAGACGGTAATCACTTTGGTTTTATTTGCTGCAGCCCAGTCCCTGAGCTGGATTAAGTGCGATGGACTGCGGAGGGAACGAATATTCAAGTGGACAATCTTGAGCTTTGATGTTGTATGAATATGCTGGGCGGAGCTTCTAGAAGGTTGATCTCAAGGCGTAGAGGTTGAGTTTATGGTTGTAGACTCAAGCGTTGGCTTGTCGCGTGATGAGGTAGAAGGATAAGGCCAAACAGTATCAGGAATTGTTTCCATGATGGCATCATAGATGTGATCTTGAATATTTGATGAAACAGAAGAGGTTTTATGCAAATCGACTACATTTGCTAGAACTTTAGATTTCAATGAAGTAAACGATGTAGGAAAACGGGAAGAACTTCTCCATTGTCCGCCTCGTTGTCCACAGAATCGATGTAGTATTCCGACGGTTTTTAATGCTTCGAAAACTGACAAAGAAAGCGGTTTTAAAGTTCCCTTCCTGTTACGCGTGAGTTGACTTCCACATCACAAATCACGGCAATAGAAAAAAATTTCTTGAATATAGTGACAACATTCAAATTTCCTGGCTCTTACAAGAATCTGGTAGATGTTGGAGTTAAAAATGGCCGCTAAAACAGTAACAAAACGAAATTTAAAAGGACCTAGAAAACTGAGCATTGACCTGACGCTTCTGACATGTGTACGCCATGTATGGGGACAACCATCAAGCTGTACAGAGGATCCAGTGGCCATGATTTTCTGGATAGAAGTCACCTGTTAGTTTTTCTTAAGGGGGGTGTGAGAGAGAAAGAAAAGCTCAAAAGAGAAAATCCTCAAGAATACAAGTACTTTGAAAGAGTCTGGAAAGTAACGCAGGATCATCTCCATCACAATCTTCCAAGTAACTGTATTTTCCTTCTTCGATGTTGCGGCAAAAAGAACTGTGCTCACCCTCTGTGTCAAGTGAACATTCAATGTCACGACACCCCAGAACCATGCAGAGTAAATCCTGTTTCCTCAAAGGATTGAAGTAAGGGACTGTTTTGTATTTGCTGACAGCCAGAGAGCAGGTTCATGATTTGCTGTGACCTGTGTGGGGAATCATTTCATGGAGACTGCATTGGCATCACAGAGGCAGAAGGAGACAGAATGGACAAAGAGGATATCTCTTTTATCTTTGCCGTATTTCAGAGTTAGAGCAGCTTATCACTTGCTGATTGACATTGTCTGATTTAATTAATTCAGTTTCAAATCATCTTTTAATAGTTTCAATATTAAAGTTGTGTTTTCGTAGTGAATCAAATCTTGTAAAAACGGCACCATCATATAAAGGGTCACGAAACATGCGTTGGCATGTTTATACAGAAGCTTTATTAAAGATGACAGGAGCTGACGACCGTTGTTCTTTAGGAGGGGCATTTGAGAGACAAATCCAATGATAAGGTGGGGCATTTAAAAACCATTTTGGCCCGAGGGGGCAGGAATTTGAACGATCCAATCTTCAAAAGTTCAAATGCCCGGGGTTTGCCCGGGGGGGGGGGGGGAGGATGTTGAAGTTTCGAGTTGATGGGCGCATAAGAAGCTTGAGCAGGACCTAAAGCTCAAAGAAATCAAGCCACGCATTGTAAATCAGCATAGCGTTGTTTATTGTTTTAACTGTGATTTGTGTGACTCAAATTATGTTGGATATACGACGTACCATTTGTTTCAACACATTGCTGATCATTGATATTCTGCCATTGGTCGCCATCTGAGAGATGCCCATGGGGACATTGAGAGCCAGTTTAGAATGCTTAAAAAAAGTAGCACAAAATGAGATTGTCTTGTTTATGAAATGTTGTACATAAGAACAATAAGGCCCAATTGAAACACCCAGAGCAATTCCATTAGGGCCAAACTCTTTGTTTAACTTTCAATGCTTTTCAAATTTATTCATCTCTTCATTATATATACCCGATTTCATTATTTTACTTTCACTTGATAATGACGTTCTGCTATGTTTTGTAATGTTTTATCGCAATTTTTTTTTGTCAAATGTTTTACCAAATCTTTACTTATTCGAATAACAGATTAAAACAGAAAATACATTATCTTACCTTAGCAACCTTGTTTAAAATCCCTCCTCTCAATGTCTCACCTTTCTCCGTCCCATTCCAAGGAGCAAGTTTGAAACATTTGAGCCTTCGTAACATAGCCATCTGCTGTATTTGACTTTCTCCTCCCCGTTCCTCTGGTGGCAACCAGAAGCATGGAGCACAAAATATGGATGGCGTTATGAAAGATCCTTTAAAAATCTAATTATGTTGCAAATTGCATATTGCTTACAGGATGGGGAAGACGTTGACGAGTTTGCAAAAGGAAAGTGTGGTGAGTGTCTTGCAACCAACCATCCATGGTTCTTTGTACGTGGTGATAACAACGAGATGCAATTCTTCAGTTGTAGATAAAGAATTTTTTTCAGAGCTTCTCGTGCCAGACTATTTCACAGCTGTATTAACCCTCATTGGGGTTCATTAAAGTTTTAACATTGAGTACAAAGGTTCTCAAAAGTTAGTCTTCCCATTCTTGAAAGACTACTTGCTTGAATTGAGTCCCAAGAAGGCGTGAAAGAAGTACAAAGAATTTGTAAACCGCTTCTTGTTAGCGAAATTTTCATTCCCCCTCAAATTATCTGATGCTGCTCCAAAAAAAACGAGACTTTAGTACACGAGGTTGAAAGTTAAATTGTAATTTTGAAGATCAGAGTTAACATAACAAAGAAAACTGAAAGGTTATACATGTTATGGATGTATTGCGGTACACTTGTACACCATAAAGAACAATAAAAAGTCGACTTCACTGATTCCGTGCATTAGTTGCTTTGTTTCCGGCTTTTATATGCATAGCACCAACGTTCACAATAGAATCTAGTAAATGCAGCTGCTCAATGTACAATCATTTAAATTAAGAACACGCTGGTCTTAAAATCAAATATTTATTATAAGAAAATATTTTTTCTGAATTTAAGAAGCCATGACATCTCAAAGTACGAAAAAACGATTTTGGAAACAAGAAATTCATATATTTGTTCTTATTCTAAGCAGTTTTTTTAATTAAGAAATTTTACTTATTTCAAGAACTTTTTTCTTAAATTTAGAATTTTAAAATAAGAAACTGAGGTCCTCACCACCAGAATTACAGAAGTATGTTTTCAAAAATTAAGAAATTGGGGTTTAGAGTGTATGTAGTGCACCAGAAGAAGTTCAGAGACATGTTAATGAAATCATTGAAGGCTTGGAAGGAGAAACTGCAATAGCTGATGACCTGTTAGTACCTGGAGCAGGAAACACCCATGAAGAACGTCTGGCAGACCATGACAAAAATCTAATTGCATTACTACAGAAGTGCAGAGCGAAAAACTTCAAACTGAACAGGGACAAGTTCATCCTTAAACAAAAGAAGTTGAAGTACTGTGCTCATATCCTGACTTCTGGGGGTATTTTGCCAGATCCAGCTAAAGTTGAAGCCATCACTCAGATGCCGAGACCACACAGTACAACTGAAGTGGGAAGATTAATTACCTGGGCAAGTTTTTACTTCAACTGTCCGATGTATCTGAACCTCTCA
>OX419346.1:13793534-13816034 GCA_948470475.1 Galaxea fascicularis
CTAGTGTCTAAGTTGTAGCTCCCCGTAAACCCTGACAGACAACAGAGAAAATTAGAAAACAAATTAATTTAATACCTCAAATGAAAACAAAAATTGTGTTAGGCGTGTAACACAGGCAAATGATCGGGCTGCAGGCAAAGGTTTATCAGTCCAGGCAAACAACACAAAAAGTAAGATGACAAAGCATGAGATTAGTTTACCTAATCTTATATAATCTTACATGAAAACAGAATGGTAGGCATGATACAGAGGCAAAAGATAACCAATTAATAACCAGTTAATACTTTTACTAAGGGAGGCAACAAAGAAAGTGCAAAACTTTCTGGTCTAAATTCAATATGGGAAATCAGCTGCTAAATATAAGTTTTAATTTTAATGATTAAACTAACAGGCAATTATGATCAAATGCGGATAACTTGAGTAGCAATTAAGACTAGCATTTTTGTTTTGGCAATTTTGTCAACAGAGTTGTGCTCAGGTCAGATTCTGGCTAACTTTAAATCTGCCTTAATCTGTGGCATTTTTGTCTAGAATGCCGATTGGGCCCTAATTGGCGCTCATTCGGATAAGTCAATCGCTGTCATTCAGGCCAACATTTAGGTTTGAATCATGAATGTTTATCTTGTTCACTGTACCTTCGGTGAAAACATGAGATAACCACAATCTGTCCAGTCAAGGAAAACATTAATGGACCACCACAGAAGCAACAGAAAATTGTCACTTACGTTTAGAATTTCGGAGACATATGGCTCAGCGCCATTCAAACTGCTTGTACTAAAAACGTTCTTCATTCTCCCGCCACAGAGCGATGAAGCAAATGATTTTGCTCATATGTTTTTTCTAAACACTTCCCTTTTACAAACTAGCTAACCTTACAGTCCACGAGTCTGTTCAATTCTTCCCTGGCTTAGCCGTGAACCAAAGACACGATAAAGCAAAACAATATTGGATTGCTTAGGGCTACACGCCATTTTGATCTGGTGTGAAAACCAAAGTACATTAACTTGAATTTTCTGTCTTGCATCTCCAAATGATAAGTCATCTGATGCAAGCAATTACTTTTAACAGGAAGTCGACAACAACGCTCCTAATCGCCTTTGCGCTTTCGATGACAGATTTTTACACTGCTGATCTAATTATCCCATGACATCAAATGAACTCCATCAGAGAATTCCTGAGAAGGGTTAAGCTCCTCATGATGCCTTCAACAAGTTGACACAGATTATTTCAGAACCGCCACTACTCCGTTATTACAATTTAGAGGAGTAAGTAACAGTTGAGACAGATGTAAGGATGTAAGGAGCAGTTCTACTTCAAACCGGCAGACCACTGGCATTTGCTAGTCACACAATAACTGAGACTGATAGACGTTACTCTCAGATCGAGAAGGAATGCCTTGCACTGGTGTTTGGTTGTACACGATTTGACCATTATCTTCATGGAAGAACAGTAACAGCCAGAAGTATCAACAGCGCATCCAAGAGGTTACAACGCATGATGCTATGACTGCAAAAGTACCGTCTGAATCTTGTGTACAAAAAGGTAACTCTGATGTACATAAGTGATCATCTGTCATAATCTGCCCTCCCAAACAGCCGAACACACCAGTGCTGTCAATAAGGGCCGGTAGCCAGCCAAAACAGCCGGCTACTGGCCAATCTTTGGCCAGCTACTTTCGTCTCTCTTTACTGTTAGTTTTGGTAACAAACTTAAAATAAGGAAAAGATCTAACAAAAATAATTGTGAGATATCCGCCTCAAACGCCTGCGTCGAAATAAACGAGCACTGCAGGAGTATTAAACGTGTTTACCTTTCCCATGCGCAATGGAAGTTGATTGCAGGATCGTGGAACGCCTGCGACATTTTCACAGAACAGAATCCAGCAAGAAACCGACTTAAAATAAGGAAAAGATCCCGCAGAAATAATTGTAATACATCCGGCTCAAACGTCTGAGTCTAACTAAAGGCACATTTCAGGAGTTTAAACGTGTTAACCTTTTTGGTAGATCAGAAGTCTAAAAAGCTGAAGTAGATCGAAGGGTCATGGAACGCCTGGGACATTTTCCCAGGACTAGATCCCAGGCTTTAATAATTCCTTTGTGTGGGATTTTTTCAAAACACCACAGGGAATGAAGGAAGATGTAATAAAAGTACACTTCAAAGCGGTGAAGCTCATATTACAGTTGGTATGAATCATTTCTCGAGCACTATTTTGCTCCAGTGCATAAGGTGGTACAAAATATAACAAGAATAACCATTGCATATTATTTTTCTTCAACAGCATCCCCTGTGGACACCAAAAACAAGCCAACACATCATTCAACCAAACCTGTACCTACTTCTCGTGAAATTGAGCTAATAAGCCAGTATTTTAAAGAGTCACCAAAACTTCACTATTTTTATAAATGTAAAGAAGGTTGTACGAAATTATGCAAAGGTCCTTTTAAGCATGAGTGGATTCTTAATAGAGGAGTTGGATATTGTGAGAAGACCGGTTTGTGGTGGCTAGTATATGAAGAGGGGAATGGTATGTTTTGCCTGTTGTGCAGAATGCACGATTGTGACAATCCATTTAACCATCAAAAGAAGTTTAACCAGGTCCCTGCTGTAAGATTTAAAAAAGAGTGCACTGGTTGGAAACGATGGACACTGGCTCACAACAACATGAGATGGCCATCCAGAGGGAACACAATAAACGAGTGTCGTACTTTCACAAAGAGTTCGAAACCCAGCTACAGACAAAAGAGTCAATGTTGTACCACCCGTTCCTGTCAGCATATTGGTTGGCCAGAGAAGAAATTGCTAATCGCAAGTTCACATCTTTGTTGGAACTAGAGGAGATTCTTGGCATTCCCGAAATACGTCGTTTTGATCACAGATCTCAGGGTTCTCAATGGGAATTGTTTTGCTGCTGGGCCAAGCATTGAAGGATGAAATAGTAAAGAAGGTGAATAAGGCAAACAGCTATAGTCTGATGGTGGATGAAGTCACCGATGTCTCCGTGGTAGAGCAGCTGATATCTTTTATACAGTTTACTAACCCAGAGACAGGTGCACCAGAGGTCCATTTCTTGTCCATTCAGGATGTCCTGGAAAACTCAACATCAGCAAATGCAGTGACCATTGTGAAACTAATCAGAGAAGAATTGTCAAAAGATGGTTTGGATATTAAGAAGCTCAGCAGTCTAGCCAGTGATGGGGCAAGCGTCATGACAGGCTCTCATAATGGGGTGGCAGCCAAGCTGAGGGAAACAGTCCCCGCTCTCATTAACATCCACTGTATCTGCCATTGCCTGGCCCTTGCTTGCAATGATGCAAATGACAGCCTGACCCCAATATCGCAAGTAGAAACTGTTCTTTGGCAGCTGTGCAGTTTCTTTGAAAACTCCGCAGCAAGGTCAGCAGTTTACGTGCAAATTTCCTCTGAGATGAAGGAACTTGACAGCATGTCTGAAAAGAGCAAAGAAAAACTCGCAACAAAGGTACAAAAAGCCTGCAGAACAAGATGGCTATCTCTGGATAAGTCTGTAG
The DNA here is from genome assembly GCA_948470475.1 of Galaxea fascicularis. Taxonomy (NCBI): domain Eukaryota; kingdom Metazoa; phylum Cnidaria; class Anthozoa; order Scleractinia; family Euphylliidae; genus Galaxea; species Galaxea fascicularis. The sequence continues at coordinate 13,797,065 of OX419346.1, forward strand.
AGAGTGTATGTCGAAACTTGCCAGCCCTTCTTCAGACCTTGCGATGGTACCAGAACAAGGACTCTAACCCTACAGCTATAGGCCTCCTCAAGAAGTTGAAGAAACCGGATTTCATTGGTGCTCTTTATATCTTAAAGGTGTTCTGCCTGTGCTCTCGACTCGTAAGGTGTTTCAAAAGGGCTCCATATCTTTTTCTCATATTTCTCCTGCCATCAAAGCATCTAAAGATTCGCTTAACAGCCTTGTTCAAGAAAACATCATTGTCAAAGAGTTTCGAAAGGAGACAACAACTGGAAAACTTGCTTGCCTAGAGTTGAGTGAAGACAAGATTAAAGCAACAGAGACAAAGATGCACGACTTATGCTCCCAATATGTCACAGCCTTGACAGACAATATAGACCAACGCTTCCAGCACTCTTTGCCGGTCGTTTCATCCTTCCGTATCTTCGATCCACTTCCCGTGGCTATTGCAAACTCCGAGTTTATAGGATATGGACAAAACGATATCCAAACTCTTGCAAATCACTTTTTTAGTGGAGATGAGAACAGCAGCAAACGCCTTAAACTGGAAGCAGAATGGAACAACTTCAGGTATGAGCTGTCTGACTGGAGTAAGGACTATCAGGCTATTCCTTCGCCCTCTACAACTTCCACAGAATGGGCCCTACAGAGGTTCCTAAGGCACAAAGAATCCTACCGTAGAAGTTATCCCTTGCTGTTACAAGTCGCAGAAATCTTCCTCTCTATGCCTGTTTCAAATGCATGGCCGGAAAGGGGGGCCAGCGCCCTAAAGCACCTGAAAACACGTCTTAGAAATTCCCTGAAGAAATAGATGCTCGAAAGTCTGCTCCATATTTCCATAAATGGGCCCCCAGTGAAAGAATCTGAAGCCGTGATTAACAAAGCAGTGGCGTTATGGAAGGCAAAGAAGCACAGAAGAAAACTGCCACAGTCTTCTCGTCTTCAGCAAAATGAAAGGGCTATGCCAAATGCACAAGAAGAGGATGAAGAAGTGGAGGAAGGAGGAGGAGAAGCTGGCGGCACACACGAAGAGGAAATACAGGAACTGCCAAGTTCTAACCAAGGGGAACTTAATTGTCTCGCACCTTCCACCCAAGGGCAGGAAGAGGAAGTTGAACAACTTGCAAAGGAACTTGATATCACATTCTCGTCAGAAGACAGTGCATTTGAATCTGATATGGACGACTTACTTTTCTAACTTTCAGTTTTGTTACCAATTAGTGTACACCTGGGGCGCTTTCCATTTAGCCAAAATTTCCGGTTCAACTGGTTATAATGCAAATGGAACGCGCGATTTCACCGGAAATTTTCCGGAACAGATGGACAACCTTTGGAGCAGCTCCACTTTTTTCGGTGCAACTGATCGGAACGGAAACATGCCTTTCCATTTGCACAACAGCGAGATTTTTTCCCGCCATTTTCAATGTCCTTTTGCAAGCGGACGCTCACTGACTTTCCTGAAAATGGCAGAAATGGCACTGAGAGAAGGCGAAAAAAAGGTGGGGTTGCAAGAAGACGCCCAAAAATGTCACGATGAAGGTACTTAGTATTTAAACATTTTTGTTAATATTCCTATTTGTTCAGTAACAGGCTGCTTCAGTTTACACAGTTTGTCTGTTTTTCACAGGTCCTTCACAGTCGATGCTTGAGCGGTGGGAAGACTTTCATGTAAAACTTCTTGTCAGTTGCTGGCAAAAGCAGAAGCTTGAATTCGGAAAAGGGAAAGCTACCAAAAAGGACATATTCAACAGAATTGCCAGTGAGTTCAATAGTATTTCCACTGACGTGAAGGTCACAGGGGAGCAGTGTAGCCGTAAGTGGCTAAAGCTTGAAGCTTCCCACAAGAAGATAACGGACCACAACAACACCACAGGAGCCGACAAGAGAACTTGGAAATACTTCCATGAAATGGAGTCTTGTATAGGGGGAAATCCAAGTGTACGACCGAAGCTCACTTTGGAGAGCAGCAGCAGCACTGCAGACGTCCTTGCAGACGATGACTCAGAGGAAAGTGCGGATGATGAAGACCAATGTTCTGCGGCTGAAAGCTCGGGTGCAACTAAAAGAAAAACCACTGAAAGTGGCTGTAAACGACAAAAAAGAAAAAGAAAATCAAAATCTTCGGCTGCAGAAATGTTGACATTCCTGTCATCTTACGCCGAGCAACGTGAAGAGAACGAAAGGGAAAAGATGGAGTTGATGAAGGAGGTGAAGGAAGAATGAAAGAGCTTCTTTGACCAGTTATTACAAATAATGAGTAAGCGTAAATGATGTGCCCAGCCAAGAGAGTATTTTTTAAGGTCTTTATTGTTAAATGCGTGACCTTTTTATCGAACAGATTTTATAGAAAACTGAATTGATGCTTTAAAAGTTTGAAACTATTAACATTCTCGGCGATTTCACGTGTACTGGTACTGGTGGTGTAATTTGCAAATAGTCTTCTTTTCAGATCCTTTATGCATATAGCATTTATTGTTAATTTAATTTATCACATTTACGTAGCTATACAGGTCCACAATGAGAACAGTGGTATGAATAATTAGAAGATATTTCTCACGTTTGATCTTTATTTTGTTTTAAATTGCTTCAACAAGTACTTTTACAACTATGTTTTTAAAAATAAATCAGTTCTGTAATTTCTGCTACAAATTTGGATACTTTGTGACAAACTATGGTATAGAATTTTGAAAAAAGTTAAACCATCAATATCATATTAGAATTAAAATTCCCTTACATTGTACTGGTTCAATGTCTCTTGCATTTGTCAATCTCAGTTGAATATAACATACCTGTATGTTTGATTACTGTTATGATACTGGACAGAAAATTCAGCTGCTCATCAGTACAATGTTTGCAGCCCAAGGTACTAAAGGACTTTCTGTCACACTGGATATCACAAGTTCTTGAATTATTCTAAGGCACAGGCGTTGTGCAAATGCCAGTAGGAGGGAAATTTATAATATCAGGCCATAATAATTTATACATTTAGATAATTCTGCACTTTTATTTTCAAATTCTCGTGTTTACAACTTGTGCTAAAATGCAGCATTGATATTTACATAAAGCATTACACTCAATTTACCCCTCATCAAAATCATCATTAATGAGACAAAAATTGTGTAACACACAGGCCGCCATGATATAACTGGTCATGTGGTTTACACTCAGCAGGTTAAGATACTGCAGTTTGCACCAACGCCCTTTTAGAAGCCCAATTGCACGTTCAATTACTTGGCGCTGGCTTGACAGAGCTTCATTAAATCTGATCTGTTGCCTTGTCATAGTGTCCATTATCTCTGTAGGGAACCATGAGCCATCTGATTGAGAAGCAAAAAAAAACGTATCAGTAACAGATCTGCAGATGGTTGTTGACACAGTGTAGAAACAAGAAAGTTGACATAACATTATTTGTGTAACTTGTAGATATTAGCTTTTTTTTAAAAATTTTAATTCAACTGAAGTCTTGCCCTTCTATTAGGGTGATTTTATTTAAACTGTCAAACAGTAACAATTAGTGATAAATAATGAAAAATAATAAAATAATTTCAGTACCTTGTTAGTGGATATCCACCATCCCCAAGGAGGTGAGTATCACCTGGGAACTTAGCATCTGAGTTTTGCCATAGCAGCAAGTTTCGTAAAATCCGTGAGTCATGAACAGAACCAGGCCATCCTGCTAGAACATCCCTGAACACCATTTGATTATCACACACAACCTGTTGCAAAAAATGCTAAATTACTGCTACATTTCTCTTTAATTAATCATGTATCCTACATAAACTGTAAGCTAAAAACTTCACAACAACAGGACTGATACAGGTCTTATAAATGCCCAGACTAAACTTGAGCTCAGTTAATAATAATTAAAGGGGCAAGTATAGTGTACCACCACATAAACAATTCAACAGAAAGTTGATTATTATGACTGCACTAGAAGTTGAACATTTCAGATTGAGGTATGTTTAATCAACATCAGAGTCAAGTATAGCATTGTTATGACACATCCCACATTTTATGTAAGATCAAATAACTGGTCATCAAGAGATAATTTTAGAATGCTTGGATCTTGACCCTGTCAGATATACTTGGTAAAGTTTACATCAAGGATCATGAACATTTTAATTAAAACATTTGGGGAAAATGACATGTTTTTGCTGTATTTGGAAAAACTCTGGGTGACAAGGTATTCAATACAAGCCACTATAAATGAACCAGACATAAGTTTACAATATACTATTTTAAACTGTTGTGGGCGCAGTAAGGTAAAACAATGGCATTTACTCCTAGAATAATTAGCAAATACTTGTACCTGAACGTTCAAAGCATAGAATCTTTTTCTGCAATTATAAGCTTCTTTGTTTCCTGATGGACATCGTATATGAATCAGAGTCCCATCAATGGCACCAATGACTCCTGGAAATGTGTCACCAAAATCTGCCTTGACCTCATTTATCTCATTCCCTAGCAAGATGTAGAAAATACAAATAAACATTTTTTTTTTCATTTTTATTAGAGAAAAATTGGTTGCCACGAAAACTCAGACCCCTCAAATTCTTTACAACAAAATTTACATTGTAAATTCGTCTCAATTCTCATCACCTAATGTTTTGTGTTCACGCAATCTTCATAGGCAACAACCAGAAAGAAGCAATATATTTATCTTCTCCGGTTGATCGCTGTCGCGTTGATCACACAGTCAAAAACTAGCAAGGTTTAAAATAAGCAGCTGACACTTTGATGACATTTGTTGGGAATTTTTTTACCGAGGAAATAGAAGACACAGAGTCGCTATAATGTTGTTTTAATTGAAGTCAGTTTTGTATCCACCAGGCGTGACAGCCATCACCTGGAGAAGATAAATATATTGCTTCTTTCTGGCTGTTGCCTATGGACATTGCGTGACCACAAAACATTAGGTGATAAGAACTGAGATGAATTTACAATGTATATCTTTTTTTTAAAAAATGTAAATCTTTTTTGAAAAGAATTTGAGGGGTCTGAGTTTTCAGGGTTTAAGTTTTCGTGACACCCATAAAAAGCATACCGAATTGATGGTAACTTAAATTCATCTAGCTCTCTAAGCTCAGTAAATAGCCGATTCCAATATTAAGAAGTTAGTCTATATACATTATATATGTGTGTGTGTGAAATTTCAGAACACTCAAGTTAGCAAGCACTCTAATCGAGACTAACATAAATGTTTACTTCAATGGGTTTGTAGTGCTGTCGTATGTACAGGGCGTTTCCGAGAAAATAAGTCGCATTTTGAAGCAACAAAAGGTCAAAGTAGCTTACAAACCACAACAAAAAACAGCCTTTTTCCACGCCCCAAAGAGCGAGACGATTCTGACCGCCAGAAATCAGGCATAGTGCAAAAAATCAATTGCATACAGTGTAATTTTGTGTGCTATGGCCAAACAGAAAGATCATTAAAGACCCGAATTGTGGAGCACAAAAACGCAGTGGCAAGTTTTGACCCAAACTCCAAAGTTGGAAGCGTCCACCAATTCAACCATAACATGAACTTTGCAAATGTCAAGGTCGTTAGTACAGTGCAACGAAATTCCGTTTCGGGTCTCATTACAAGAAATATGTGATGTAACATGTAACACGATGTAACTCACCATTTGGCCATCTTATATACTGGTTTTTAAGACCACAAACTGCTTTCGTTACTCGCACAACAGTCCGAGAAACACTGCTGTACGTGATGTCAAATCGGTCGGCGATTTCTCGCGTGCCCTCTTGGGTCGCCAATGACCATAGGAAGACCAATACTTGTTTCTCTGGTGGGATTGATGGCCTTCCAAAAGGATTTCCTAAGGGTATTTTGCCAGTGTTTATCACTTCCCTCGTCAATAACTGCGGTGGTCCGAGTCATCCTGAAATGGGCTGCGAACTCGTCTCCAAAATAATTACTTACTGTAGACTCAAAATAATTCTGAATTCGCGTTAGGTTTCTGCGAACGAAGCAGCAGGAGACCCCCGCTATCGTCACGAAGTCAAAATCACTTTCATTCCTTAAAAACCTTTCAATTTCATCGTCACAATCGACGAGAAAGTTGCAAATTAGAGGCACCGCAACATTGTCGTCCATTTTGTTTTGCTGCGCCTCCTGGCGATTAAGCAATGAGATGTCAAGCTTACAACTCAAAACGAGGCTCTATTCCTAGGAGGGAAAAGACCTTTCCATTTGAACCGGAAATTTTGGCTAAATGGAAAGCGCCCCAGGACACCAATGGGCAAAGTCAAAAGGACAACATGAACATAAAACATAGAATCTATTTTTTTGAATCACCTTTTGAAGATTTATCATTTCACTCTTTTCTAAAAGCCAGTGATTGAGATTTTGAGGAAAAGTTAAGGAACATTTGTAATACAGTTCATATAGTCCTAATTTTGATCGTTCTTGAGGCCCAAATACCGTCTGGAAAACGTTGAAAATAGCATTTCTAAGCATCTAAATTTCAAAATTTTCTGGGGGGGGCATGCCCCCAGACCCTCCTAGCAAGCTCGCGGCTTCGGCACTCGAAAAGTAGGCTGCTGCCTACTTTCCCAGTGGAGACATCTACTTGAAAACTTATTGACAGCACTGCACACAAGAAGGAAATGGATGATTATGAAGTCTTTACAATTCATGCAGACGAACTTCTCATGAAAGAGATGGAGGAAATAGATCCAAATATCTTCCACAACATGACAGATGCAACACTTCAGAAAGAAGCAACAGCAGCCTCAAGAGATGGAAATCACATGATGATAGCTAATGGATGGCCTGAGGAGAGGACGCAAGCACCAACCAATGACCGTGATTATTGGCCATATAGATATTAACTAGCAGTTCAGGATGGAGTAATCTATAGGGGAACGAGAGTGCTCATTCCCACGGCTACACAGATGTTAGAAAAGATACACTCCACTCACCTAAGAGCAGAGGGATGCATGAGACATGCAAGAGATGCATTGTGTTGGCCATCGATTCACCATGATGTCAAATATCTGCGATATGTCAGGAAGCTAAGCCAGACCAACCTAGAGAAACCATGCAGAGCCAGCCTATTCCAAAGAGAAGATGGCAAATAGTCAGCAGTGATCTGTTGAATGTGGAGTAAGATGTCTACTTGGTAGTTGTAGATAATCTAACCAAATACTGGAACTTAGAGCAACTAAATTATATTGATGTTGAGTCAGACGAGGTACCCGGTCAAGTCGCCCGAGAGTCATCTCGCCCGAAGTTATGTCGCCCAAAACTAGGTTAATGTCGCCGAAATACTGAGTTATGATGCCCGAAATACCAAGTTATCTCGCCCGATATTTCATTGTAATTACGTTAATCATGAGCGAGACATCATGGGACGTTCATGAGCAATATCAGCAGTACTGTAATCCACTTGGAAGCGACCGATGTACGTTAAGAGTTCTTTGCTTCCATAGAAAAGCATGTGTTATTATTATGGAACGTACGTTAATCAATGAGCAAGACATCATGAGACATTTATGAACAATATCAGCAGTACATGTACTAATTCACTCTGAAGCGACTGATGTACGTTAAGAGTTCCTCGCTTCCATAAAAAAAAAAGCACGTGTTATTCATTTCTAATGTTTTAATCTCACAAAGCATTGATCTGATGTATAACAGCATATTAAGGTTACACCATGACGGTTTCTTGGCTGTGATTGCTGATTGGTGAAAGTTCAGAAATTGCTTTCTCTGCAGTCCGCAGTTGTAGCGATCTCTTGGTCTCTCATCTCACCTTCGAGAAGGAGGAATATAGACCCTTAAATTCGAGAACCTATTCAGTATGTCCAGCATCTGTTCCAGCTTCTTGTTGGAGTACATTCAATTCACAAGTTTAACCTGCACTCATTCTCATTCATGCATGTGTGCACTTGTGACTATTATTTAAACTAACATCGCTCACGTGCATAATGATTTCATTCAACAATGGAATCTGCATTGATTAAAAGGTGTGATATTTTTTCATTATTTGATGTTGTCAGTGGTAACAAAAGATAGTAAACAAAATTACCATTCACCAATCAAATACCTGCGATTTCGATCCTTTGGAGAAGGCATTGCCTGTATAAAAAGACCAGTATATCATTCCCTCGTCACCCGTTCATAAGAACAACTCGACACTATGGAGGAATTTTACTGCATCGCTTGCGCAGACATTGTAACAACGTGTCAAGAGGCGTTACTCTGCGACGGATGTGACAGGTGGCAGCACCGATGTTGTAATACTGGAATTACAAGGGAAGCCTACAGGAAAGCTGTAAGGGATGGTGTCGAGATTGCTTGGACATGTTTGTACTGCTCAGATGAGACGAATTACAGTCAGCCAGTACCGGTTGCTGACAGCACGATGATCGATATTGTTAACGACCCACATTACCCACAGTCAGATTCACAGACAACAACTTTTGAGGAGAATTTGTGTCGTGAGTATTATTTACGGTGTATAGCTATTTGTGGGTAGTTGTTAACTGTTTTTAATGAAATGTTGTTGTTGTTGTGTATTTTGAGAACGCCTGTTTTGTATCCATTTCTAGTCTTTGTTTATTAATTAAAGAGGTCACACTTTGTATTTAAAGTGTATATGACACCAAATTTTTCATAACCTAGTTCGAAAGAGCTTTCAAAATGATGAAGAACGGCATTTATTTTATTGTGATAGCACTCTTGGTGGCCGAGTTATTCAAGATTTTGATTTATGCAAATTAGGCAACTTGTGACGTCATAAGGTTGACACAAAATGAAGTAAAATCACAAAATATGGAATATCTCTGCAAATACTAAGTCTACAGGGTTAAAATTATGCAGGGAGGATGTGCTGCCAGAACTGCACATTGTGATAGTGGTTATGAGGTCACCATGGCAACTTACTTGTTACCAGACCTCTAGATTCCAAAAATGAAAAATGCCTTATTTGTTGCTCCAGAGTCTAACAGACTTTCTTATACTTGTGCTGTGTTAAGTCCATATTCGCTCACACCCACTGACTGAACATACAGAGCAAACAGCTCTTCTTGAGGAGAGAAACTCTGATTTTTTTTTGGACGGAGAGGGCCTGGAGCCCATTGTGTTGCCATGGAAATGTCAAAGTGGAGCTTATCCTGGAACTTTGTGATAAGTATAACAACTGTGAAAAGTTTCAGTTCTATACAGCAAAAGCCTTCAGAGATATTCCATTTTTTGTGATTTTACTTTATTTTGTGTCAACCTTATGACGTCACAAGTTGCCTAATTTGCATAAATCAAAATCTTGAATAACTTGGCAACCAAGAATGCTATTACAATAAAATAAACGTTGTTCTTCATCATTTTGAAAGCTCTTTCGATCAGGCTAATGAAAACTTTGGTGTCATATACACTTTAATGTAATCTTGTTTCTAATCACTATAAAACAATTATTGACATCTTTTCTAATGCAATCTCCATTTTGTGGAATATCAGTATACACATACTTTCTTGGTGGACAGCAAACTACTGAGTGCCAGACTTTTAAACCAATACCAGAATAAAATTAATGTTCTATAAGGCATAGATTTTGGGGTGTAAGCAAAAAGACAACAGTATATGTTCTAAAATACATTTTTTTTTTACTTAAAATAATCTGCATTAATCTTAACACTCAATGGTCGAAGTGAATGTTGGTCAAGTCTCACAACTCCATACATAGAGAGAACTTGAATCTCCTGTGAAACAATTCCAAGTGCTGCAAGAAATCGAACTTGCTGTGCATGGATGCAGCTGAGTTGAAAATGTGGTAATCAGTTGAACATGCAATGCAATTTCGTTTCACAAAAACACATCACTGCATAACAGAGTTTCACATTCTAGCAATGCTGTCAAAATGAAATCCAACTAAAGCAAGCGGTCCTAACAAGATCCCCAACTGGCTACTGAGAGTATGCTGATCTACTTGCTTTTCCAGTGTGCAAGATCATAAACGCATAGCTCAATGAACAGTGCTTACCCCGCATGTAGAAACTTCCAGATCTCACACCCCTGCCTAAGAAGAAACAAGTGGATGATCTCAAGAAATACCTTAGACCAACCTCGTTAACCTGTCTATTGAAAGTTGCTGAGGACTTTGTTGCGTGTGATTACATAAAGCCCGCAGTTCTGAAGATGCTAAATCCAAACCAGTATGGCACATAGCCAAAATCTTCAATGGCCCAAGCCCTCATCCATATGATCCACAACTGGGCGAAGGGAACAGATGGAAATGGAGCAACTGCTAGAGTTATGTTTGACTACAGAAAATTTGATTGACCATAGAATCTTAGAAACCAAAGTAAGTGAATTAGATATTCCCATTCTAATAATCAACTGGATTATAGATTTCCTACCGCATCCTCCCCAGCACGTCAAACTCGCTGAGGGTCCATGGCTTTTCCTTGTTCTTATTAATGATCTAGAAGTAGGAAATGACCAAAACGCATTATTGTGGAAATATGTTGATGACACAACAACATCTGAGATCGTTTTTAAAGGAAAACAAAGTAATTCCCAACTCATAGCTGACCAAGTAGCAGAGTGGTCATCACACAACAGAGTTCAGCTAAATATTGAAAAATGCAAAGAGCTAAGGATTTCTTTCGCCAAGAAAGAGGACGATTTTCGACCCATTATTGTAAATGGGAAAAACTTGGAGTGCGTTACTAACGCTAAGTTGCCAGGCTTCACAATTCCAAATGACCTTACTTCGAATGAACACATCTGCCAAGTAATTAAGAAGGCTTCAAAGTGCTTGTACTTTTTGGTACAGTTAAAGCGAGCTACAACGAGTTGCAAAAATACTTGAGACACTGTACGCCATTTGGCCTTGAATGACGTTTCCATGATCTTCCGCTTTCCCTCCCCCTCTTAACAATTTTGCAACTGGTTGTAGGCTACCATGCCATGAACTCATATTGTTCTATAGCACCTGTATCAGATCCATTTTAAGCTATGCTGCACCAGTGTTTCATTATGTTCTTCCAATGTATTTAAAGAATGATCTAGAGCGTGTATAGAAGAGAGCTTTAGCCATTATTTACCCATGTATTGAGTACTCTGAGGCCCTAAGTAGAGCGGGAATTCCTACAGTATTAAATTATAATCAAACTGTATGTAATAAGGCATTTACTTTAATCTTAAGTGACGATGAAAATCGCCTTCACAGACTTTTGCCCGCAGCAGACAAACAAACTTATTCTCTTAGATGTATTATGTGCCGCAATGTAAAGAAATGCAAAACAGACCGTTTTAGAAATACATTTTTTATGAGCTCATGCCTGGAAAATAATATAACATAGTTTTAAAATCCCTTTTTATGCATGGTGGGTAAATATGTTAACAATGATTAGTATAAACGTGTGTTTAGGAATAATTTTTTCAACATGATCTCGAAACCAGAATAGCGATTTTCATCAAAATGTAAATGGCTCCAAATTGATGATAGTCAGTTATTCATGCACACTGACTAGCCAGTACAGAGAATGCGAGAAAGACTAGGTTCTAATCGTTGGGCGCTCGCTACTATGGCCGGTAGGTTGTATCAATATTCATGTTTCTTCCTTTTGTTTTTGCTTAAGTAAGTGTGATCACTGTCACACCATTGAGTTTTGAAATGATAATGAAACTTCTCCCAGCAAAAGATCAGTCATGGCTGATTCAAACAGTGCTCGATAAATTGAGCAATGCTTACCAAACAAAACAAAACTTCTTTCATGTAACTTCTCATGCAGGAAAGAATTTTCCACGTTTTGTTTGTCTCATTTTATTTCGTCAACCCTTTTAATTTCTTGGTGAAGGAGAATTATAGCAAATCATTTCAGCTTCAAATGCTCCCACTGCCGCATGCCATGTGTTTGTAACCCTGCAAACAGAGATACTTTGATCGGCTTGCAGGACTATGTGTAAAGCCATGGCTACGCAAGGGAGTTTGTGCTTGCGGCTCTGAAAATTGTCGTGCTGGCGGCACAGTGGTGGCTACACAAATGACAAAATCTCTGATTTTCTCACGAAATTAAACTCATTGAATTTCTCGCGATTTTTTTCTGCGATTTTTTAGCTGTCCCCATCACAGCACTCTACTTGCGCAAGTGTGACTACACGTCATTTTCTCCGCACGCTCACGACGCGACAATCACATCACCATCGCAAGCAAAAAATCGCTCATGTTTAGTGCTCATGATCCACATATAACAGAACACTGTTCTTTTAGACAGTCATTAATTTTACTTAACCTATTTTACATTAATTACCGGTATATCTTTAAATTATATTACTCCTGTAAATATTAAGTTTTTCTAATCAACTACACTACCCAACTAGATTAGCCCATGCTATTTGTGGGTTAGTGCATTTTTTGTTACTTTCTAGGTAAATGTGTTTTTAATAAATTTGAATTTTGAATTTTGAATTGAGGGATACATATCTGTTCAATTTTAGATCTTCCACAAAATTACACATAAACTACAAAAGAGCACTAATGCAAATTTTCAACTTTTTTCGGAGGAGCGAAAGTAGGTACATTTTGCCAAACAATTACAAAAAAAACTTTTTTGGGTTGCAATTATAACACATAAATATTCCATCCTAAGAAAAAGGTATAACACCCGAATGGACAGGCACGAACAAGGGCGAGGGAATCAAGCGAGGTGCTGCCCAATACAAAGTACAGTATTGTGCAAAAGTAATGCAAACGCCTGGCTTTTTGGGGCTTTTCGAAGAAATTTCGCTCGATACGATATTTCGACGAAATTTCCCCGCATTTTCGTGACACCTATTGTTTGGATCCGCGCGATTTTTCGAACGATAATTCGCTTTGCGCGATGAATCACCGCGAATTTTCGAGCGATAATTCGCTCCTGCCGAAAAGTCGCTGCGATTTTTCGAACGATAATTCGCTTCTCCCGAAAATTCGATCTATTGTTATTCAATAGGCCAAGAGCGTTTTCGAAGCAAAGTTCACCGAGTGAAATATATAAATAACCTTTCCAATTATTGCACACGAAAGAAGCCATTAATCTGCCGAAATAATAGCATCACAGCTGGACGAAATGTTAGCTTTGAAACTCACCTAGTTGTTTCAGAAGGAGCGCTACAATGTTGACTTGATCGAAAACCCCAAAACAAATAATTCATTACCGTATCGGTAACAATGAAACATGAATTCTGCTATCTTCCTATGACAAGAATCTTTCGCAATTGGATCAGACCGGTAAACTGTGTGTATTTACATTTCTAAACACTTCTCGCTAATGCGCGAAAATGTAAACAAACAGCCTGACTGTGAAACTGAAACAAAAATCCTGTAGTCCAGTAAAAAAAATCATAATCCTCGTTCTAGGAAAGATATTTTGGATGCTTCTGGTGTCTATTTAAAGCTAAAAATGAGCTCCGTTCAAAAAACATATTTGTTACAACGTGCAGAGAACGTAAACTGTGGAAAACAACTCTTGCGGTAGCGCGCCCAACGTGTGAAAATTATCACGACACTGTAAACAAAATGTAAACAAACAGCCTGACTGTGAAACTGAAACAAAAATCCTGTACTCCAGTAAAAAAAAAAATCATAATTCTCGTTCTAGGAAAGATATTTGGATGCTTCTGGTGTCTATTTAAAGCTAAAAAACATATTTGTTATAGCGCGCAGAGAACTTCAGAGGTAGAAAACTGTGGAAAAAAAACTCTTGCGGTAGCGCGCCTAACGTGTGAAAATTATCCCGACACTGTGGAACGAACTGAGCTCATTGTCTTCGTAAAGGCCGGGACACACTAGGCGACAAGTCGCTGCAACAAAACGCCTCGTGTGACATGGTGAATTTTTGTGAAAATCATTGTCGCTGCGGCAGAATTTTGTCGCTGCGATCAGCTGCATGAATTCAAACCAGTTTGAATTCGTGCGACTGATCGCAGAGACAAAAACAGCGAAAGCAGCGTTGTCGCGACTTCTTTTGCAGACAGTACACACGGAGCGACTTGTCGCAGAGACCTATCGCAGCAACTTGTCGCCTAGTGTGTCCCGACCTTAATGCAGTTCAGTGTGTTCTAATTCTCTGCGTACGAAACTGGGCCCGAGCTGAACTTGAACAAGCGAAGCTGGTTGAAAGCGTTTCACCAACGTTAGGTGAGTAAGATTTTAGTAACGTATTTGTCATAGATAAAAATGTTAGCCCCTTAATCGGTGATTGATAACTGCAAACCGGCTCGTATTTACAAACAGCTTAACGGCACGTATTTACAAATTTATCTCTTGTGAGTTGCACGACAGTTTGTTTGTATCAGCTGCTGAAAGAAAATTGCTTGAACGCTCCCGAACTGCCGTTCAATGGCATGTACTAAAACCCGAAACAACGAAACGAAACAAGCGAAACGAACGAAACGAAGCCACGAGCCAGCAAAAGACATAATTATCTTACATTTAGGACTTCAAGAAAGAAAATGGTTTCGTATTTTTTTTATGTATTTTTAGGGCGGAGCACCGACCAAAGCAGATGGGAAAAGAAAAGAAAGGAAAACTATTGAAAAGTTAGGGAAAGAATCGAAGTATTCACTGATAACGTCTCAGTCAGTATCGCTACTTGTCTCCCTAAGACTACGTTTAAACTGTATAGTAGTGGAGGAGATTGTGAATTACAAGGACAGAATATAGGAGACCAAAAATCCATGTAATCACATTGTTTCGGTGGTTTCGTTTCGTTGTTTCGCGTTTTAGTACATGCCCCGTTCAATGCGTTGCGAAATTTCGTGAACTGCGTGCGAATTATCGTTTTTGCTCACGAATTTTCTTTAGCTTAACGAAACTTCGAAGAAAAATCGTCCTTTGTTTAAGCGAATTATCGCTCGATACGCCGTGAAATTTCACTCGAACTTTCGTGCGAACTTTCGTCGAAAAGTCGGGGGAACAAAGAACGAAATTCGCGCATTTCGCTTGCATTACTTTTGCACAATACTGTATAGTTTAAAAAGCTAAAAATTACACAAATAGTAAATAATACATGTCTGTATGTGTGCTATGAGCAGTTGTAGCAAATAGAAGGAAATTGAATTAAAAGTATGTTTTTAAAATAATAAGTTATGTGATTTATTACACAAGAGAATGATTTATATGTAGAAGCTTAATGACAAGTACAGTATAGTACTGTATAGGTATTGAGATAATAATTATTGTACTTGCAGTAAGAACTTTAATGTATTTTCTTTTATTTTCAATGTTCCCTTTTCTAGATAACTAATCAACTAAAATTAAAAATTGAAGCGTAGCCAGGATAAGACATATTAAAAGGTAAAAGACGTTCGCTGGCTAAAATATTTAAAAAATAACATGAGCTTTCGACTGTCAATCTACAGCCTTCGACGGATAAAATTGAAATGCGAAATGGTGAAATATATACAAAAAAGGCGAGATAAAATAGTAAGGAAAAAACAAAAGAAAAATATAAAGCGTGTAAATTGGTGACTATTGTTTTAAGGGCTTGTTTACCACTTGAATATCGTGCTTCCGAAGAATTCTTGTTAATGCTTGCGTGACACCATTGATAAAGGAAGCACGATATTCAAGTGGTAAACAAGCCCTTAAAAACTTTACAACAAGAATTTCCTTCCCCCAAGTTTAGGCCATCCATTGAATTTCAACCGAACGTGATTTATAAAATACCCTGTGCTGACAGTGATTGGTGTTACATTGGTGAAACCGGCCGTTGTCTTGATACTTGGAAGAAAGAACATATCAGGAATGTCAAAACATTTGCTAATGGTTCAAATATTGCGAAACATGCTTGGTCATTCGACCATCGCATAGATTTCGACAACTCTTGTGTCATTGACAAAGGCTCTTTTCGCGTTAAAAAACCCTGGAGGCTTGGCATACCTCTGCCACCAAGCATGCCGACAATAACTCTAAGCCGATTCCAGACCAGTATTGTATTCTCTTTAAACAATAGTCACCAATTTACACGCTTTATATTTTTCTTTTGTTTTTTCCTTACTATTTTATCTCGCCTTTTTTGTATATATTTCACCATTTCGCATTTCAATTTTATCCATCGAAGGCTGTAGTTTGACAGTCGAAAGCTCATGTTATTTTTTAAATATTTTAGCCAGCGAACGTCTTTTACCTTTTAATAATCAACTAAAGTTACGAGTTGTGATAAGGTAAGTGCAGTAAAACCTTTATTAAATATACACCCGCAGGACCCTTGGCTATGTCTCCTTAATACCCATTTTTCAGAGAAAAACTATGGCAAGACAATAATTTATTGAACCACTGAATGCCTTTCATCGTTTTGTTTATGTAGGGTCTTCGTTTAACATGGGTTTCTCTTAATTTAGGTTTTACTGTTACAGGTAATTACAAATATTGTCAGTATCAATATTATTTAGAACTATTCTGCCAGAGTGAGAGATATGCATCTGATTACATGTACAGTACTTTGCAAAAAGAATGCAAACGAATTTCGGTGCTTTTTGACGAAATTTGACGAAATTTCGAAGGAAACGATATTTCAGACGAAGTTTCATGAATTTTCGAAACGACTATTGTTTTAACGAAAACGAAAATTCGCGCTGTTCTTCGCAAGACCACGCGAATACTCGAGCGAAATATCGCTGAGTAAAACGAACTTTCGCGAGAAGTTCGCAGAAAGTTCGCACGAAAGTTCGCTCATGAAACGATGTTCGAAAACAGTGATAAACATCCTTTACAGTGTAAATTTACAACTAACCTACCCAGCTCATTTATTCTCCTCAGACTCCATCTCCACGTTTACCGTGTTGTGTTGATGCAAATGATTGCATAAACATAGTAACCAGCTATTGTTGTTCGTGATAAACTTGCCGAAATCTAATGCTGTGTATTTGCAGCGACCTTAAGAAGTTAATTAACCTGCGATCAGGCTCTTTTTTTTGTTTCGTTGATAGACCTTTCCCTCGGGAAGGACGAAACGAAAAGTAGAGCCTGATACAAGTCTTCTACGGTGCGTCTACCGCCCACTTTTTTGATTGATTGACATTTTCCAAAATCAGCCAATTAAAATTACTCGCGAGTTCTCGCGTGTGAAGTGCAGAGTAATGAACAAGACGCCATTTTTGTTTTGTGAACGTCGTGATCCGCATGATTCATTGTTGTTGGGGAATAATAGTGGTTTTCGTTCCAAAGGAAGCGCTTTTAACAAATTTTATGAACACTGGGAAAGGTGATATGTGATTCGAAAGCCTATGTGATGATGATATCTTTGTTTTGGTTATGAAACACAACTGATAATTCGGCTAATCGAAGGAAGGTGACTTAAGCTTACAGTTGTCGATGTATTTACTTTATATTCTTACGTACATGTATCTCTTCAGATAACCCTACTTCATGTCTTCCCCTCGAAATACAATGGTAAAGAAACTTTGCAAAGAGTCGAGAGTGTGAGTTATGGACAAACGGGATTTTAAGCTTTCGTAGTATTCGTACCTTTATTTTTGTTTGAACAAATGAATAAGCACAGGCTGGTCTATTGGTCTTGATGTACTCAATTTTGGGGTTTAATTTATTAAACAAATTTTGCAGTATTACTAACAAACTGTATTGTGGTGGTACACTGTTATTTAACTCATTCACTGGCATACCAAAATGATTTTCCTGAACTAGTGTTTGACTATCTAAAGAACCATTTTTTATTATTCACTTTTTTAGCTGTTCGTCAGTGGCTCCATGTTTGACAAGTATATTGATAGATAACTTTTTTCAGTGGTTGAGAGGTATTTATACACTGGTTGGCAAATTATCCACTGGAAAAATATCTTGAATTTTTAAGTGTGGCATGAACCTGTGATCTGGCTCAATTGCGTGGTGGAGGAACGATTTACAAGGGGAGGTAATTTTAAAGTTTTACATAAATCGTCGGGGCTCATATATTTTGCGAATGTCAGACGTTTCGGGACTACTGTCCCTTCATCTTATACAATTTAAAACTTTAAAATTCACCTCTTCAATCCTGCCAAAGTATTAGCAGTCTTCTCCAAGGAGGAAGCCAAACGTCTTCTTGCCAACAGGTTTTTTAATAGTGAGGGAAGAAAGGGGGGAAACAAGCCATTGGATTTACAAATGGAGCACCTAAATTTTTCACTGAAAATGGTTCTGAAATCCCCTTTTGGGAAACGTCACAAAAAGATCAGCACAGAGGGTAGCACGTTCCCTTAAAACCCTTGATGAGATAATGGATGGAATTCGGAAAGACCTTGATCAGAAGAAGTCGTCTGGAACCCATGGAACAAAGGATCGGGAGCAGGCAGTGAAAATTATTCTCACCGACCTTATGAATGGGAAGGTTTTTCATCATACTCCTGGCAGGTGTGGATATCCCTCTTTCAAAAATATGAAAGAAAGTGTGATTGACATTGACTTTCGTGACTTTTTTAAGTGGGCTTAATGACCTGGAAGGGCCTTATGAAAACCCCCAAAGAAGTAATAATAACGAGTAATTACAGTGTACATTACAAATAATATAGTCTTGAGAGATGGTTGCTATGTAATTGGTCAGTCATAAGGCCTCTGGGAACAGGTTGTTGGCCTATCACCCAACCTTGATCCTGAGATGTATGTTATGACAAGGCACAGAATTTAAGAACTATGCAGGCCTTCTCTTTCATCAAGTGTGTATGTTCTTTCAGGTGCCCTTCACGTTTTAATTATATGAGCATGGAGAGGCCAATAGACTACCTAATGATCTGACTTGACACAGGTTAATCTTTCATCAACCCAAGAAAAGTCCTGTGTAGAACAACAGCCTAATTATGGTCCACTTCAAACTACTGCACCTTGCACTGAGAATTTTTGCAATGGGATTCAGTCATGTTTTACATTTTTGTGACGTAGATTTCCCTTGCTAAAATTTACATTAGGGTTTCAAATAACTCACTGGTTATCTGAGTTGAATGCATTACTATCAACAAAACACTAGGCAG
>OX419346.1:13821034-13848534 GCA_948470475.1 Galaxea fascicularis
CACTTATCCAGTTCTAAGATTGTTGTTATTTTCAATACATGTAGTTGTTTGTGTGCATGGTTATGTATCTTTTATTGTTGTTTTCTGTATTACAGACAATGGTGGTAGTGTATCAGGATGTACCCCTTGATGACTGAATCATACGGATTCTATTGTGCATACCAGTCCTGATGGTTGATTATAATATTACATGTATTACGATTAATTTATTCTATGGAAATGCTCAAACTATAACAAAACAGCCAGTAGCAAGAAGAAGTGTGTAAATTGTTCCTCCCCTTTTCCCAAGGTCAAAAACGACCTAGAGAAACTTAGGGGAAAGAAAATATTACCCAACAAGAAAAACTAATGGAGGGCCAGGTAAGACATAATTGGTTTTAGTATTAGACTTGGGATTGAGCCAATAGAGTGTTTTACAAAGAAATTGTATGCATACTAGCTAGTACACCCAAAACTGTCTGAAATGTTCAATAAAGAGATTTGTATTGTATGTGTAAGCATAAGCTGATATTCTACACATGCATCATTCCTGCGAGGTTGTCATAATGATACACCGCAAGCATGGAAATGGTGACACATTGACATTTTACTGCACTGGAGGAGCTGGTCTCTCATTCATTGGCAATAAAGCAGACATCAAGGCATCAGAGGGTGGTAAAGTGGCTTTAATGCTATTTCGAAAATTTATGGAAGGTAAATGTTGTTTGAAGTGTATTTTCACATTTACAAAGAATATTTTAATTACATGACAAGAAATTTGAATGCACCAGTCAGCTTTCACCAAAAAAAAAACAATATTCAAACTGAATTGACACTGAAGAAGAGGAGGTTTATGATTCTGCACTTATATATGCAGGTATTCTTCTACATGTATGTTATGATTATACACAATCTTAGGAGAAATGTTTAGTATATGACTAAGAAGCCATTGCTATATGCAATATAGCACGCAACTAATGAAATAAAGCCTTCCTGCACATATCTGTGAGACTAAATCACTTGGCATTTTTCAGAAAAAAATTAAACTTTTGCTTTTTGGCTACCTTATTTATAATCATTTGTATGCGTAACAGTAGTTTTTATTATTTTGACAGTTTTAGCTACAATTAGGTTTTGATTTTACTGTTGGTAAAGTGCCTTTAAGCATTTTCAAGTTGAAGGTGCTATATGAAGTGAATGAATTATTATATTATTATTAAGCACAGCTCAGCACTGTGTGTATCGTTAAGGAGTCTTTGGGTGATCATTGCAGTCTTGCCTCAGTTTGATGAAAAACCTTTCCAAAATCTAATAGCTGTCTGAATTAAAAAACGTTTTTTCCCTTAGTTAACTGAGGGCAAAAAGAAATTACGAGAAGCCACTGGGTGCCTCTAGAGCACAGCCCAGATACTGATAGAGTGACTTCCAGTGTGTTTGTCTTTCTCATAAACCTTAAATCAAAGAATAAGTGAAAGCTACAACCAGTTGCAAAGTTGTTGAGACATTCACAGTGAAAAACATCTTTTCTTTCTCTAAAATGGTGCTGCTAAGAAATCTGTGCGATACAACACACAGCCCCTCCCTCAAAGTTTCGAGCATGGTGTTGCACTGTTATGAACTTTGGTAAGAGGGGGAGGGGGAGAGAAAGCTTAAGATTATGGAAACGTCATTAAACACCAAAATGATGTACAGTGTCTCATGTATTTTTGCAACTCGTTGTCTAATTAAGGTATAAAAGCGAACTTTGTTTTCTCAGGTATGAAGGATGCAAGAATGGAGCTTTGGAATTAAATTTGAAGAATTATATTTCCTTATTATAGTTTAAGACATTTTGCCATTCTAGTTTGTCGGAGAGTACGCAAAAAACTAAATTCGAAGTAAGTGACGTAACAGATCGGAGTGTGTTCTTTGCTTTTATTTGTGCAATGAAATCGTTGATAGCTCAAACATAGACGCCCAACCTAAACGGTTTGTAACATATGACAGCTGTGAGACATTTCAAGAGTTAACACTACGAGTAGAAAGCACACCATACTCAGCCCGAAGTGAAATTATTGACAATAGTGTCGTGCCAATGCATAAGTGCTTGCATTGATTTTAGCGGACAATAAAGGCCACTCTGCAAGATTACTAGACAAATAATTTTAGCAGACAATAGTGTGTAAAGTAACACAAATATTTTGATCTCTTGTGTAATGTAAGAACACTTGGCATGCTATTTGGTTATGTGACATGCTGTCATTGTGTTACGTTTTTGGCAAATGGCTTTAGGAGAAGAATACTTGGACTTCTGTCATTTCTTTCCAATCCTAAATGGTAGTAAAAGCCAAACGAGAACGTTGGAAAAGGAAATATGTGTAAAATGCATTCACTTTGATTTTCTCATGGTCTACCATTTTAGCACAGTCTACCATCGCTTGAGTAAGATATATGATATCTTATGTATTTTTAGTTAATCGCAATGGTAGACTGTTGAATTTCATAACAGTTGTTTGTGGAAATTAGTAAAAATCTCTTTAATCAGTGTAACATAAACGATGCAAAGCATTGACAGCACTTTGGGATTTCATTTTATACATTCTGCCTCTGATTTCTAAGCAGATGGATTTAATGGCACGCGATCACATTAGATTGTCTGTTTATATGGCTAATTCACTTCATCAACAACAGTTTATCTCCTCGATCTAGTGACAGTTTTTGCGTCATTTGAAAGGTTAAATCTACTTGCGTGGTGGAGATTCACAGTCAATAGCTAAGGATCAGGTCCTTACATACCGTAAGAGCAAAAACGGAGTCATATCACTAGTTGAAACTGAAAATTAAGAGTGTTTTTGGGCTTGTTCCGTAAAAGCCATGAAATGCGCTCCCATTCTGTTGTATGAAAAGCAATACAAAATCAGCTTTATTCGCTGGCCATTTGAAATCCACGTGATGTAAGACAATGAAACCCTATTTGCTTTAAAGACCTCATTGAAAGCAAAAAGTAGAATAGCTCTCGCTCAGACTCCCAAACTAATAAAGTGGCCACATACAGTGCAATAGCACTCAGACAACCAGTTGCAAAATTGTTGAGACATTCACAGTGAAAAACATCTTTTCTTTCTCTAAAATGCTGCTGCTAAGAAATCTGTGTGATAAAACACACAGCCCCTCCCTCTCCCCCTTTCAAAGTTGTTCTTCAAAGTTTCGAGCATAGTGTTGCACTGTTACCAACTTTGATAGGAGGGGGAGGGGGAGAGAAAACTTACGATCATGGAAACGTCATTAAAGACCAAAATGATGTACAGTGTGTCAAGTATTTTTGCAACTCGTTGTAGCTACTCAAGATCCAAGTGAAGGATCTCACTCATCTGAGACTACCACATCACAGTCCATACTTCTTAATAGCCAGCCCATCCCAAGCATCTCACCTGTACCTTTGCAATTGCAATATTTTCATAACTATGTCAGTAAAGACAATGGCATAAGTTCAAAGATATAAGAGCATAGATGTATTTTGACAGTTTTAAGTCAAGTCAGTGAATTATATAGTGACAACCACCCAAAAATTCCGATCAAAGAAAGGTTGAATAAGCACTGCAGTGCTTAATTATTGGAGTACTCCTCACCTTTTGTTCATCATCACCAGTATGTTATATTTTAACTAAGTAGAGTACAATCAGATGATTGTACTCCACTGTCTTATAGTTATGATGACTTCTGTTATATTTTGTTGTATTTTATATTTGTTATATTTTATTTTAACTAAGTAGAGTACAATCAGATGATTGAACTCCACTGTCTTATAGTTATGATGACTTCTGTTATAGTTTGTTGTTTACAATTTCAATCATATTAAACCAATATGGGAACATGATAAAAATTTACATATATCAACATGGAAACAACAACAACAACAACATTTATTATTTGACAATGAATCCTTATTCCCCTGGCTCCGCAGATAGCAGTGCTAATCAAGGTGGGCCAGGATAATCAGTGAAAGAAGGGAAAATACACGCAGTAAAAACTACAGACAAATAAATAGATGGTAAATATGAAAACAGATTAAGTCTACAGAAACAACTATGTAATTAATTCAAGTTGGCAACACATTACGTTGTGAGAGGCGAATAAATAGGACAAAATAAGCAAGGTAGCGAGACAAATCTGATAGCTACTAAGAGTATTTTCTAACGTTTGAGATTATCGATTCTAAGTCTTTGTAGGAGTCTTCAGATTGAAATACATTGAACAGAAAGTGATTCGTGACAACTGAATGTGAAAAAATGTCTCAAATGTCTAGATGCCTCGTTTATTCTTTCTTGTGTTGTTTTTTCTTGGAACGTGATCAAAGGTCAACAATGTCTTCTCAAAAACCCGGAAAAACCAAGCAGAAGTCCCTTTTATCCTGGGTAAAGCCCCAGAATACTAAGGCGAGAGTAGAGGATGAGAATGTAGAAGAGTCTTGTGTTGCAGAAATACCAGAGGGGAGTAAGGCTGAAAGCGGCCAGGATTACGCTGCTGTTGAGTCTGTTAAAGCAGTTGGTTCCCAGGTACCACTACTAGGAAATAGACCAAATCAGCCGAGAAATTTATCATTTTCTTCTAAGTTCTACAGAAACAGTGACAGGTCCTTTCAGTCGGGGTGGTTTGATCGCCATCCGTGGCTGCACTACGTTGAAAGTCTTGATGCTGCATTTTGCCATACCTGTATCAAAGCTGTAACAAGCAACTTGCTTTCATCAGGAAACGCAGATAACGTATTTACGCGATATGGCTACAATAACTGGAACCGAGAAGAATAAACGTTTTAGAAAACATGAAGCCAGTGCTTCGCACAAAGAAGCGGTCGCAAGATACATATCTACACCGGCAGAAGTCATTGGCGATGTTGGCGAGCTACTGTGTAATCAGTCTGACGAAGAAAAGACGAAAAGCCGCAAAGTGTTGTTGGCGATTTTAGGTAACATAAGATACTTGGCGAGACAGGCTTTGCCACTCAGGGATAAATGGAATTTATAAACAGGAAGTGAAGAGAATTATAATTTCTACCAGTTGCTGAAACTACATGCTGAGGAGAACTCTGAAATTCTGGACTGGTTAAGGCGCAAAGATAATAAATACACCTCTCCAGTCATTCAAAATGAAATACTGGAGGCAATAGCTCTGTATGTTGCACAAAATATCCCAGAACATACAGAATGCTACTTTCTTTACCATCATGGCAGACGAGACAGCGGACATTTCAAACAAAGAACAATTAGTTGTGTGCATTCGCTGGGTGGATGAGAACTTTGCAGTTTATGAAGACTTCATAGCCATATATCCTTTGGAGAGAACCACTGCCGACCACATCGTAACTGTACTGAAGAACTGTCTAATTAGCATTGAAAATGTGCGTGGTCAATGTTACGATGGTGCATCTACCATGGCTGGGGAAAAAACTTGAGAGAAAAATTGGAGAACGCTGGAAATAGCATTTCCAAGCCTCTAGATTTCAAAATTTTCTGGGGGAGTGTAGAATAGTCTTGTTTGTTTCAGCAATGTAACCGCTCCTCCAACAGTTTTAGAGGACCATGTGCTTTTGCAATTCGAGCATGGATTAAAATAAGTTACAGTTTATTCAGTGTGGTTCACTGGTGTGGGAATATTACATTTTGGCGACAAGGACAATATGGCTTTAATCGGTAAGTGGAGGAATTCCAGGAAAATGACAATTGGATAGAGTACACAGAACGTCTGGAGCATTATTTTACAGCAAACGAAATTACCGATGCTGGGAAGAAACGAGCGGTGTTACTCAGCTTGTGTGGAGGGAAAACGTACAAGCTAATCAGGAATTTAGCATCGCCAGGGAAACCAAACGACAAAACCTTCGCTGAGCTTGTAAACATTGTGAAGAACCATTTAAACCTGCGACCGTCGACTATTGTTTACCACTTCAAGTTCAACAGCCACTTTTGACAACCAAAGGAAACCATCCAGCAATATGTCGCTGAATTGGGAAGTCTTTCGGAGCATTGCAACTTTCGTGATCAACTAGAAGATATGATCCGAGATCGTTTGGTTTGTGGGGTGAATGATGAAAGGATACAACGTTGACTGTTGGCTGAAAGCCGGTTGGATTTCAAGAAAGCACTGGAAATAGCTGACAAAAACACGCGCAATATACAGCAAGGCAACCCGGTGGAGAAGCCCAAGGAATCACCAGTCAACCATTTAAACAAGGAACAGGGCAAGCAAACAGTCAAAGAATATTATCGCTGCGGAGGGAAGTTCCATGAAGCCAAAAAATGCAGGTACAAGGATGAACAGTGTTATCGATGTGAGAAGAAAGGTCACAAGGTGTCGAAGTGTCAGGTGAAATTGAAACTCAACCAGCGGAACGGCAAAAAACAAGGCAACACACATCACATGGAAGCAACAGCCTTGGAAGAAAATCGAGAAGAAGAAGAGACTGAGGAATACACGTTGTTTCATGTAGCCGCAAAAGATCAAGAGCCGTATCGAGTGGAGATTAACTTGAAAGGATTATCAACGGACATGGAGGTCGACATGGGAGCAGCCACTACGATTATTAGCGAAGAAACGTTCAAAAAAATCAGTCAAGGAAACTCAGCACAGACCAAACTAGAAATCAAACCGACTCAAGTAAAGCTGCGAACATACACTGGTGAATCGGTTAAAGTTCTGGGAACTGTGGACGTTGTTGTTCTTTACGAAGGACAAGAAAATATGCTGTCAACATTGGTTGTGGAGGGGTCTGGACCGAATTTGTTAGGAAGAGATTGGTTGAAAGATGTGAAGCTCAACTGGAAGAAATTGTTCAAAGTGGAGGCTGAATCTAAACTCAAGACATTGATCACTCAGTACTCAGAAGTGTTTGAAGAAGGCTTAGGAACTTTCACAGGACCAAAGGCCAAGATTCATATGGAAGCAGGTGCAGTGCCAAAATTCTGCAAAGCACAGCCAGTGCCATACGCCATGAAGGGGAAGATTGAAGAAGACCTCAAGAGATTACAGGAAGAAGGAACAATTGAACTGTACAATTCTCGGAATGGGCAGCCCCTATTGTGCCGATCCTGAAACCAGACACCTCCATTCGGATCTGTGGTGATTATAAGACAACTGTCAATCAAGTTTCAAAGGTGGATAATTACCCCATCCCAAAGGTGGAGGATTTGCTAGCTACCCTAGGTGGTGGAGAGAAATTTACAAAGCTGGACATGAGTCAAGACTATCAACAGCTAGAGCTGGAAGCTGAGTCTAAACAGTACACCACCATCAACACACACAAAGGGCTGTTTCAATACAATCGCCTTCCTTATGGAGTCTCGTCTGCCCCTGGTATCTTCCAATGCAACATGGAAAATCTCCTGCAGAACATTCCGTATGTGATTGTCCGAGTAGACGACATATTGGTGTCAGGTGCCAATGACGATGATCATTTGAGAAACCTGGAGGAAGTCTTGAAACGTCTTATAGAAGCTGGATTGAGATTGAAGAAAGGGAAGTGTGTATTCATGGAATCTCAAGTAACTTACCTGGGTCACCAAGTGAGCAAGGAGGGTATCCAACCCATGGAGGATAAAGTGGATGCTATCACTAATGCACCACCTCCAAAGAATGTGTCAGAGCTCAAGTCCTATCTGGGCATGATCAATTATTACCAGAAATTCCTGCGAAATTTGTCAAGCGTGTTGGCCCCACTACACAAATTACTCAACCGTAAGAGCATTTGGAATTGGGGAAATGAACAACAGCAAGCCTTTGAACAGTCTAAGTCACTTCTCAAGTCTTCAAAGCTATTAGTCCACTACGATGGCAAAAAGGAACTGACTTTGGCATGCGATGCTTCCCAATATGGTTTGGGAGCGGTTCTTTCACACAAGATGGAAGATCGTTCAGAGCATCCAATTTCATTTGCATCTAGAACCTTAACAAACACAGAGAGGAATTACTCTAATCTGGAGAGAGAGGCGCTTGCAGTTATCTTTGGCGTTAAGAAGTTTCATCAATACTTGTATGGTAGACAGTTTGCATTAGAGACTGACCACAAGCCTCTCGAGTCCTTGTTTAATGAGAAGAAGACTATACCCACCATGGCAGCTGCTCGAATCCAACGCTGGGCATTGACACTAGCTGCATACAATTACACCATCAAGTACAAACCGGGTAAGGAGCACTGCAATGCTGACGCCCTCAGTAGACTGCCATTACCAGTTATGCCACGGATGACGCCAGTACCAGCAGAAACTGTGTGGACAATGGAGCTTCTTAATTCTACACCAGTGGATGTCAAAGAGATCCAAGCAGGAACCAGATCTGATTCCACACTTTCTCAAGTAATGAAGTTTGTACGGTATGGATGGCCTTCCAGTAACACAGATGAAGCACTCAAGCCATACTTCAGCAGGAAAGAAGAATTAAGTCTTCAAGATGGGTGTCTTCTATGGGGAAATCGTGTGGTAGTACCCCCAAAAGCAAGAGAAAGAGTGATAGAAGAGTTGCACGAGACACACCCTGGTATATGCCGTATGAAGTCGTTGGCTAGAAGTTACGTATGGTGGCCAAGGATGGACTCCGAATTGGAAATGAAAGTGCGAGACTGTGAGATCTGTCAAGTAAACAGGAAGTTGCCACCTGAAGCCCCCTTGCATCCCTGGGAGTGGCCGCATAAGCCTTGGGTTTAGTTACACCTAGGCTATGCTGGTCCATTTCTTGGAAAAATGTTCCTCATAGTAGTAGATGCACACTCAAAGTGGATGGAAGCATTTCCAATGAACACTTCCACATCCAGTGCTACCATTGAGAAGTTAAGAATTGCCTTTTCAACCCATGGACTTCCAGAAATGGTGGTTACAGACAATGGCAGCAACTTTGTGAGTGAAGAGTTTGAAGATTTCCTGAAAGAAAACGGTATCCGCCACATCAGAACTGCACCCTATCATCCCTCATCAAATGGGCTTCCAGAAAGAGCTGTCCAAACCTTCAAGGAGGAAATGAAGAAGTTGAAGGATGGAAGTTTGGAAACCAGAGTACCACGCCTTTTAAGCCAATACCGAATCACTCCTCAGACTACAACTGGAGTCTCACCTGCTGAACTACTGCTAGGCAGAAAACCGAAATCAAGATTGGATCTTATTTACCCAGAGATTGGTCGCAAAGTACGTGGTAGTCAAATGAAGCAGAAGCAGAGGCATGATTTACATGTTAAAGAGCGTACCGTGATGGAAGGAGACCAAGTCTATGCCAGGAACTTTAGTCAAGGTTCAAAGTGGGTGCCTGGAGTCGTAAGACAGTCAAATGGTCCTACAACACATGAAGTTGAAATTAAAGATGGGAGAATATGGAGATGCCATCAGGATCACCTGATTCAGAGATCTTGCAATCATCTGTCAGTTATCCCTTTGGAAGTCCTGAAATAATTGTATCAGAATTGGAAGAGCCAAAGTCTTCTGTCCAGCCTGTGGAGGACCACGCTGTGAGTCCAGAGGTGCCTGTTACTACTGACCCTGCTGATGTCCAAGGGAACAGTGAGAGACATTATCCAGTGAGGAACCGCCATCCGCCTGGATATCTGAGAGACTATGTTTCTAAGTGACTTTTTTTTTGTTTAGTTGCTAAGATAAGGTCAAAAGACTTTTATGGGCTTGATTTTGTTTGTATTCTAGTTTTCATCTTAGTGGGGGAGTGTAGAATAGTCTTGTTTGTTTCAGCTATGTAACCGCTCCTCCAATAGTTTTAGAGGACCATGTGCTTTTGCAATTCGAGCATGGATTAAAACAAGTTACAGTTTATTCGGTGTGGTTCACTGGTGTGGGAATATTACAGGGAGCATGCCCCCATCTCTGGCGCTCGCGTGCCCCACCACTTATATTACCCTTGCTACGGCACTGCTCCCAGGATCCTGCGTTAGCGATGATATGGGAGGCTGTGGTGCGCATTGCGGCAAATACTTATCTCCTCTTAAATGAACATAAAACTTTGAAGACACATTTCGAAGAGCTTCAGGAGAGCCTACAATTTACTCAAACAGACGTAGCAGAGATGAAGAAAGAAAACCAGAAGTTAACAGATGCGATGAAAACAGCTAATAAGAAAAATAACAAGTTAGAGAAGAAGGTTGGAGATCAATCTCAAGTCAAGCATCGAGGAGAGAGATAATTTAGAGAAGAAATTGGAAGAAGCGATAAAAATGCATGACAATTTGGGACAGTGCTCACGGAAATTTAATTTAGCAATTTATGGGATACCTGAACAGGAAAAGGAAGATCCAGAGGAAATTGTGATCAACTAGGCCAAATGCTTGAATATCGACCTAGAGCCTGAAGACATTGATATTGCACACCGCATGAGGAAAGGTAATGCCCAGCCCAGGCCGATTATAGTCCGATTTACAAATTATTAAAGCAGGAATACATTATATAAGAACAGGAAAAAACTGTGCAAAGCAAATTTTGGAAGATATATCGAAGGAGCTGACAGAGTGTACATCTGACTCCTTTAAGATAAGAATTGTTTAAAAAGGTTAGAGATGAGAAAGGCCACCAAAATTGGAGGATTTGGACTTTAGATGGTACAATATATGTTAAACGGACCCAGAGGGCAGCTCCACCATTCAAATTAAGTGGGAGGTAGACCTTTGTAAACTAAGATGTTAATTTATACTTTAAATCTAGCTAGAACCTAGGTTATTGCTTACCGTAGTTCTTTTCCTTCCCCTATACTTTGATCATGGTATTTAATCGCTAACATTACACTATGTTTACTACGTTTGCTTCGACCATTGATGGCAGTTTGGGATTTTGAATTAGTGGCATTTAGTTTTGGACAAATGAGGTAAACCCCAGAAGATTAATCTAAGTGTTGGTGTCCTTTTGTTTTAGTTTTTAGTTTAGTGTTAGGCTGTAGTTCGTGCATTTTTTTTTTCCTCTTTTCAAGTTGTTTTTGAATGTTACATGCAATAATTTCTCATTTTCTCACTGTTTTGTTGAAATCATGTCGCAATTGAAGATCCTGTCACTGAACGTCCATGGCCCTTAGAAATCAGAAAAACAACGAGCCATTTTCTGCTATCTTAAGAAACAAAAAACCTCCATTTTTTTCCTTCAAGAAACATTATCAAAGAAAGAAGATGAACCAATTTGCCGTGCTGAAATGGGGGGGTCAGATAATATTCTGCCACGGCTTGGCACACTCCAGAGGTGTGTGTATATTAGTTACAGCAAACGGTTTTCCTTTGGAAACAAATTAGAAAGTGATGACGAGGGGCGGTATATTTTTGCTAATTTGAAATTGACAACAGTGAAGTTATCGCTCGTCAATAGTTATGCACTGACAGACTATCGTTTGCAGATCCTATTTCTGCAAAAGCTTACCCATCTTTTAGTAACTAAAACCTGTATTTCTAATGTCATTATGGGAGGAGATTGGAATACAACGCTTAGCCACCTAGATAAGAGTGGTGGGCTTTCATGGAAGTAAACAATTTATAGAAATAGCTTATTGAGCCTGATGGTGGAGCTAAACTTGGTTGATGTTTATAGAACACTTCACCCAAACACCAAGACATATACTTATGAAACTAAGAGTCAAAATTTGAAGTCCAGAATAGATTACTTTATAATAGCGAAACAATTCATCAAACAGGTAAAGAACACAGAAACATGGTCTTCAATTGCGCCTGATCATAAGGCTGGTTTCCTTAGCATTGAAATTGATCAATCGTTTAAACGTGGACTGGGTATATGGAAGTTTAATAATACAGTATTAAAAGACAATGAATATATAAATTTAATTAAAAACAGCTATCCTTCTATCCAAGGAAAATATCAAGAAATTGGAAACCGTCAATTATATTGGGAATTAATTAAAATGGAATACGAAGTATGACAATTGCCTATTCCAAGAAAAAAAAGCTCAATTTAAGAAACCATGAGACTGTTATTCATTGTCAGTTAGAAGAGCTAGCCAAGTCCAAAGTTCCCACCCCTTTGCCTTCGCTAGTCCTTCACCCCTCCCCCCTACAAGCAATCGTTGTAGAAACGCCGAACCGAGCAAACGGTCCCACACGCAGTTATATTGGAACTGTTGTATCGTTTTGTTTGATACAGAAAGAGGCGTATTCATCAAATGGGATCACTGGAGTCACAGTGAATAAGTTTAAAATCGGCAGAGTAACTTCATGGAATTTGTCACAGTTTCACTTTATAATAACGCGAGAGCAATTAGCGATCGCGATGTAATATGTAATGGCCTTCAACACCTGATTATTACGGATCTCTTCCTGGCTTTGGCTCCTTTGCTGCATGGGCATGCATACATGACAAGGTGAAATATCTATCTTAGTCTTTTCTTTTTCAGCTATTCGACTTGAACACTGTTGCAAAATTTTTGTAATGAATGAAATCGTCTCCGAGAGGTGTTGTTTTCTCAGTTAAATCTTAAGGTCAACGTCACGCAATTACGTTTCCCTTTTGGGGTAAATCACAGCAATGTTTCTGCACCCCAAGACAGTGGCTAAGTAGGAATTCAACATGTATCACTACATCATAACTTTAAAAAGGTGTTAGATGGAGAAAAAGAAGCAGTTTAGAACGAGGTAAAGGTCACTTGGACTGAATGGCCGTGCCGATCGGCATCAAGTTACAGTTAATACTTCGCCACCTACTTTGACCTTGTGAATTGAAATGTTGAAGGTTATCGCTCTCAGACAGTTTGAAAACGGTATGTAAACTTATAATTAATTGTACAGTAACCCGTAGGGCGCTCAGAATAGCGAGAAAAGTGTTTGCATTGGTAGACTTTTAATTCATGAGTTAGCTCTTTGGTGTTCATGTTGATTTCAAGAGCGGTCGCAATGCAAAAATTGACTTAACGTTTCCTTCTCTCGGCGGGGCACTTTTGTTGGGCTGCGGAATAAATTTTAACACAACAGAGCGCAATGAATGCACTTTAAGAAAATACTAATTTCAACGTCAAATTCTATGTACCAGTGGGCTTTTTGTGGTGCGGAAGTTAGCTAAATTTTGGTCAATCGCTGAAGCGTTTGAACTAGGGTATTTGTAACAGTTAAAAACGGTTTTATACCAGCAGATTTTTCAAAAAAAATTTGTGCCTTGGAAAGAACTATAGATGTGTTATGTTCTGGCCAAGTTGCATTGATAGACGTCACCGCATTCATGTACACGAGCAATAACAAAATGCATCATTTTACTCCATTGTCGGCAGCGACATGGCGCTAAAATGGCGTTTTTCAAACTTTCCTCGATTTCAGAAAAAATCAAGCGCTTCACGATCTTTGAATACTATTTTCGAAAATAACTCACCATAGGTGTTATTTAGGCAAAATATGAAGAATTTCGAAATTTCACGAGTGACGCCGGATTCTCGATATTTACAGAAATTGGCTCTTAAGAAAGCTTAAGTCAAGCTTTTTAATTTTTTATGGAAAAACTAAAAAGATAAAATACTAAGAGAAGTTCTTTTTCAAAAGACAAGTTAAGGTGGTCTAAACTTTCCTAATTTTTCAACAACAGTTAAAGCACTCCACTTAAGCTGAATTGGCAGACTGTTAAACAGCTCTACTATCGATGCATGGAAGGCTATTCCAAGTGCCTTTTTTCAGAACTATGGTGGTCTCAACTTCTTGCTCAAGTGTAATTACAAAATAAAGGAATTTGACAAAAATATATCATCCTTTTATTTCGAATTGCTGGACTACTTTAAGGAGTTACGCCTGAATCACCAGGATAATTACCAAAGTGATCTTATATTATGGAAGAATCAAGACATAACTATTGAAGGTAAATCGTTGTTCTGGAAAAGTTGGATCGAGAATGGAATTTACTACATCCAAGACGTTTCAAATGAACATCGAAAATTCTTAACATGCGAAGAATTTAATTGCAAATACAATACAAAGTTTTATTTTTAAAATTATTTTCAAATCCTTGCATCAATTCCAGCAAACCTTAAATTAAAGGCAGTTTCTACACCCAGACCAACGACCTCCACTCTAGATGATTCTGATATATTTGATTTATCCACGGACAAATCAATTCAACTTTCCAAAATGAGATGTTAAGATTACTACCTTCTTTTTCAAGAAAAAGCGGAAGTTACGCCTACAGCCATAAAATCTTGGGCCCAGCAGTACTCTGATATAGAAAGTAATGGAAAAATATTCAAAAATGTACCTCACCTCTCTGCTGACAACAAACTAAGACAATTCTCCTTTAAGCTATTACACCATATCTTTGTAACTAAAAAGGAATGAAAACGATTCAAAATATCTGACAACGGAGTGTTTTTTCTGTAGATCCCCTGATTCCTTGGAACATGCATTTCTGGAGTGTCCGTAGGTCTAAACCTCTTTCAAGAAACTCTAGCATGGTTCAATATTGGACAAAAAGTTAATTTTTCTCCATCTAAATCACAGCTACTTTTCAAAGACTTTACCTTTTCCCCAAATACTTTATACTTGTAAAATGTCAGAAAAAACCCTGTGTTTCTGGAGCTGAAATCATCAATTATCTTACAATGGAAATTTGAGAAATGTGAGGGTTAACACACGAAGTGTCAGTGACTCTCTCTTTTATATTGTGCATATTTTAACTATTGGTGTTGGGTGTCTTACTGATTGTCAGTCTTGTGATGTTAAGTTTTACTTGTTTTGTAATTCTGCTTCTGTATACCTCAATAATAAAAAATAAATAAATAAGGAACAACAAGGCAGTTGTATATAGTAACAAGAGTATGGAAGGGAACAAAATGCCATATCTTAGACAATAATCCAATGGTTTTGCTAAGTTTCAATATTACAGAGTCAATATGGTTTTTCAAGGACAGTTTATAATTAATTAGGACACCGAGATATTTCACATGGCCTTTACATTCCAGGTGAGTTAATGTAGTGGTTTGGCTATCTTTAATGAATATTGTAGGAAGAAAAGAAGGTGTTTTTGAAAAGGGCGAAAAATTAAAATTAGGTTTTTGAGATTAAGGGTTAGTTTGTTAGATACGAGCCACTGGTACACATTATGTAGTTCAACATTCATTTCTTTTTCAAGAGTTTTGAGGTCTTTGTGGCTGTGAAGAATATTTGTGTCATCAGCAAATTAATAGAATTTCAATTTCTTTGAGCTGCAATAAATATCGTTGACATACAGGAGAAAGAGCAATGGCCCCGAAACTGAGCCTTGAGGAACTCCACAAGTTGATTGACTTATTAGACGACCTATTTTCAACTACTATCACTTGCGCTCTCTCGTGTGGATAAGATCTGAACCAATCGTTAATTAACCCCCAAAATCCATAATGAGCTAATTTTTAAAGCAAAATACCATGGTTTTTAGTTTGGAGGGGAATGTACCCAGTTCAATAGACTTATTGAAGAAATTTGTTAAAACTTCACTTAAAATTTCATTTGCATATTTAAGTATGCTGACGGGGAACGAGTAAAATCCCTATGATTTGTTTTGGGGCATAGAAAGAATTTCTAATTTAATTTCTTTGGGGCTTATTGGCGTAAAGAAAAATGAAGTAGTGGGTGACTTGTTTTTGTCTAGGTACTCAGTAAAGTGTTTCTCAAAAGGGGGGGTTTGCTACAAATGTAGCTAGGCTGGGACTAGATTGGGATTAGTAATAGTGTTGGTATGAGGTTGCTTTAGGTTATTGATTGTCACATAGGTTTTCTTTTTACGGCTTAATAATTCATTAATTCCTTCCCATGTCTTTTTCAAGTTGTTCAGATTGTTATTAAAAAATTCATGATAATAGAGCTTTTTGCTAATTCACGTTAATTTACTGATTTCGTTACGATAGTATTTATATCGAGCATGATTGCCACTCATGTACAAGTTATTTTTAAATTTAATTGCAGTACGAATCCCTTTAGTTATCCATGGTTTAGATCATTGCGTTATTCTTCTTTCAGATAAATTTTTAAAGGGTGCATGTCTGTTGAGTATTTTGTTAAATTTGTTATAAAAGAATGAAAATGCTCTATCAACATCGGTATTGTCTCTCTCAAGAATCTCATTCCAATCAACTTGAGATATATCAGCTGTGAAAGAATCTGGAGAAAATTTTGAAAAATCTCACACTTTTCTAGTTTCAGCTTTTGTTTGAGTAGCCATTGAAGTCAAGATACAAAACTGTGAAAAGTGGTCACTTATATCAGAGATGATGTTACCACTGACTAGCCCCTTTTCTGGAGAATTGACAAATATATTATCAATCAACATTGCTGATGTACTTCCTACTCGTGTCGGTTTAACAACTGTGGGAATGAGATAACAACTTTGAAGAGACATAAAGAAATCCTGGCTATAATTCGAGCTTTGCGCTTTCAATAGGTCTATGTTAAAGTCACCAAGGATGCAAATCTCTTTATGTAAAGCCGAATATTTTTCTATAGATTCATCAAAATACTGCAGGAAGCCTTCGGGAGAGTTATGTTGTCTGTGAATGATACCGCAAATTACATTCTTTTCATTTAGAAGAGAAATTTCTATCCATGAAGCTTGAAATGCTGTATTGGACGTTTTTTCAAGAACTCTATAGTTATGTTTTTCATCAATGAACAAAGCAACATCTCCTGAGGCCAGATTATACCCCCAAAATTAATGGTGTAGAGATTTCTACATTTGAATTGGTAATTTTGGTTTCAGAAATTCCAAGTACGTCCAAATTAAATTCAAATTCTGCTGGAAAATGTGTTAAGGTTTTTTAGATTTCCATTTAGGCTAACAACATTACTATGAAAAAAAAAACTTGACAAAAACGCATTTTGGGTAATTTGTGAGAACATTTAGTGGGTTCACATTAGACCACTAAGTCTGACTTAGTAATCTCTTAAGTCGACTTAGTGAAAATGACAGGTGTGAACCGCTAAGTCAGAGAAGCGTGATTTCTGTCTTAGTGTCGGCAAACTCAAACGATCTAAGCAGTTCTTAAGTCCGTTTCAAACATGACTTAAGGCTGACTTAAGAAACCTGATAGCAAAAAAATTCCAAAATCGTGGGTTTTATCAGATAGAGATTCCCGCGTTAGGCACGAAAACCAAAGAAATCACGACAGTTTCAGTTCTCGCGAACAAAATTAACTGAAGATCGGGCTGAAGATGCATCGCCAAGAGGACGAAACGGTAGAAGCCAGTTACGCTACCGACTTTTTACCCTATGCGACGTAAGTTGCGTGGCTTGATCGCTTTTTTATTGGCCTACGTAAGTGTCATTTTCTTTTCTTTTGATATTCCTCGCCGATTTCCCAACAGATCTGAAGCACGAATACCTCATGTTTTTAACGCCGCTTCACCGCCCCAGTTTAGTCGGTCTCCTTCTCCATTTATGCCACCATTTGGAGCTTACTATCCACCCATGATGGCTCCCATACCGGTGCCTCCAGGTCCTTCAGAGCTGCGCAGCGACCAAAGTCCGAACTCAGAAGTGTCTAAGCGCACAAGGGTTGACTGGACCAGAGATGAAACTAGCATATTGCTGGAGATTTGGGGTGCCCTTTACGATTCCCTGAAATCTGCTTCGACCGCTCAAAAAAAAAGTCTGTGGAGTCAAATTTTAAAAAAATTTCAAGACAAGTGCTTCGATATGGGGGTGTCATCGAACAAAAACCTGGATCAACTCAAGAAAAGAATAAAGAACCTGGAATATGAATACCGCCAGGTGAGAACGAAAATGGCTTCCACTGGAGAAGAAGGCGCTAAGAAGCTTCAAAGTAACTGCGCGTTCTACGAGGAACTAGATGATATTCTAGGGACACGGGACGCTATTAACCCTGATCGGATGACCATAAGTTCTTCAAAGGTCATTCCAAAGAAGAAGTCTCCCTCAGCAGGACCACTCTCGAAAGAGGGAGAAAAGTCATCATCATCCGCGAGTTCTGATTCTCAGCAGCCTAGCACAAGTTCGGCCTCAGATGAATCACCACCGCAGCAAGTCCCACCAAAGACAAAAGGGAAAGCCCCCAAGCGCAAGAGAAAGGAGCCAAATGACCAAGATGAAGACCCCTACATGAAGGGAATATGTGACATGTGGCGTATTTCCATGGAAAAGCAAGCCGAACGCTTCAACCGCAGCATGGAACTGCAGCAGGCTGCCCTACAAAGTCAGACAGAGCAGACCAAGGCTCTTGTGTCAGGCCTAAAAGACATTTTAAAAGACTGTTTAAAAAGTGACTAAAAAGATGTTGCATGCATTGCCGATTAATTCTTTTAATATTTACATGTTCTGTTGTTAACTAGCTGGCTTCGCAAAAGCTTCATTTATAATTTGTATTATGAATAGTAGAGTAACAGGCATTCAATCTTATTTAGCATTTTATTGATTGTAACACAGCTTTTTTGGGAAAAAAATGGAAAATTTTAAAAAATCAAGCTTAATAGATGTTCGTTTATAAAGAAAAACATTGTCACGCCATTGAACTACAATGCGTCTTACAGTGCAATGAGGAAGGTAGCTGAATTAAAGTACACCCTGAGAAATTAGATAATCTAGCATAGTTTGGCGTGTAGCTGATCCGTCTTGTGCTTCATCACCTTCGTCTGCGTCATTTTGATCGTCCGGTGGTGGGCGATCGTCGTCATCATCAAATGAATCCCCTTGCATTATGCAAAAATTATGTAAAACACAAGCTGCTGTCACGCTTCGCGGTACGGAAGTGTGACTCTGTTCATTCTTTTTTAGTAAAAGCCTCCACCGTCCTTTTAACAAGCCGAACGCCCTCTCGATCACTGATCTCATTGCACTTAATTTTTCATTGAAGCGTCTTTTCTGAGGCGATAGGCGTCCTCTGTTTGAAAAAGGCTTTATTAGCCAGTTTTTCAAAGGATAAGCACTGTCACCTACTAGCATTGGCCTCAACAGTCCCCCATTAACCATTCTTGTAGGTGCTGATAAAATTTCTTCGTTTTCTGCAAGGTCAAAAATTCCACTCAGTCGTAGCACTCTTGCATCGTGAATACTACCGGGATAGCCCACTGCTACATGTTGAAAAAGCAGCCGCGAGTTCACTGTCCCTTGCAGGTTGATGCTGTAATACTGCTTTCTGTTAAAGTAATCTTCCTTATTCTCCGGTGGCGCGTTGATTTCTATGTGGCAGCCGTCAATTGCTCCTACAATTTGTGGAAACTTGTATTCTTCTTCAAAGATGTCCATCGCTTCTTGCACTTCGTCTTCAGTGTAAGGGAATCGAATAAATAAGTCCTTTTTTCGACACAAAGCTTCCTCGAACTCTTGACATATCACTTTAGCTGTAGATTTTCCCAGGCCAAACTGCAGTCCACATGACCTATAACTGTTTCCAGTGGAAAGTCTCCAAACACCAACAGCAACACGCTTCTCTACAGACACAGGCTTTCTCAATCTCGTTTCCTGTCTCGTCAGATCACCACGGAGAATTCGGCAAAGCTCATCAAACGTTTCACGTTCCATTCTAAAGTTTGGTTTCCAAAGAACATTCAGCCGAGGTGATGCTAGCATTACATCAAACCAGTTCTGCGGTCTTGGCCAGGCCCACGCTCTTCTTCTTATGTGCTGAAAATTACCTCGTCTTCGGTGAACGCTCAAAAGCAGGGCGGTCAGAAAAAGCAGGCTTTCACTCTCTTGGACAAAATCTTCCATCATTCTTTCACGAAGGAACATAAGATTTTGTAAGGTTATTTGGCTGATCAACCTTTGTAAATTTAACAAACAGACAACAGTCGCAATTACAGCGATTTTACGGCTTCTCGGTCTCATTTTGATCTCAACTTCTTCGCTAAAATGGATCGTGACTACTTCACCACATTTATGATGCTAGTTACCTTATCTGTTATTTTTATCGTTAATGATGACAGCTTTGCACGGAAAGAATTTGTCTTTTAGATATGTCTGAACGCTAAAGCGGACTTAGGGTGACTTGACTTGACTTAGGCTAAGACAGACTTAGTGCCTAGTGTGAACCCAAGGATTTACACAAAACTGTGAGGAGAGAAGTATCGGCTACGGATTTGAAGATTTAACAAAAGATTGATGTTTACATCTAGATTTGAGTCAAGGTAAAAAAAGCTTAGATCATACAAACTCGTTAACTTATTAAGGTGATCACGAGTTAGTTTAGACGTCTGGACACTATTATTAAACTGCCAGTGTAACATAACAAGACTACCAATAAAATTAAAGTAAGACAATTCTTTCAAGAGACTTTTAGCAAATCAAGTTTCACATTTGTTAAGACTGTTAGCAGTCATTTGATGACTACATCAATTTTGATAGAAACACTAAGGAATGATGATAACTAGAACAAACATTGAAAACTTTAACTTTACCCATTGAGATGTATATCATGGATTGCTTTCATCGGGTGGTATTGACATTACTAGGTGCTACATCGTCTCTTGAGTGCCACAACACTTCGATATCTTGAAATGATGTGAGTTTAATACACATGTACCTCTCGAGTTGTCAGACTTCCTCAAATAATCACCGTGTCTTTAATTGGCCCAACAGTACTTGTAATTGTCTTGCTCCTTCACTGATTTGGCCAAGTAAAATAACTCTTGCAGTCTTGGCGTGAGATGACTGAATATTAAAATCTTCAATTCGTTTTCTGGCTTAAGGCCAAAGGTCAATGGTGATAGAAGATTGCAGTTTCTCCTCTTGAAAAGCACTGCATCTCGAGCCATACTGTGGGTAAATTTAAATATGATGGGAAGGTTGCCTCTTCGGCAGCACTTCAGTAATAACCCCCTTTTAGATTATATTATACTACCAGAAAGCTGCTAACATTGTATAAGGTGCAATGCTTTCCACTTGCTCTCACATTTTTAAGTTGAAAGTGGAAGATTTTAAATTCTAAACACAAAAACTGTGTTT
This sequence comes from Galaxea fascicularis, assembly GCA_948470475.1. Taxonomy (NCBI): domain Eukaryota; kingdom Metazoa; phylum Cnidaria; class Anthozoa; order Scleractinia; family Euphylliidae; genus Galaxea; species Galaxea fascicularis. Next base: position 13,841,872 of record OX419346.1, read on the forward strand.
AGTAGTAAAATGAGGAGTTGAGCGCCAATCGGGTATTTGCACGCTCAACAGCCAGTTTTCAAAGGTTCAAAAGAAGCAATCAAGTTAACTGTATCAAATGAAACTTCGCACGATTTCCTTTACTGCAGTGAAGGAAGGAAAGACTAATTGAACTCGTGAATGGTGAAATGAATATTACAAGTCCGCTACATAATCTGCAACCTTTCAAATTCCCCATCAATAAATTCCCCATCAAATTAAAGAGTACTCACTTTTTCCTGGAACAACAAAGCGTTCACACTTATGACACTCTTTATCCATACACAAATATAGTTGTAAAATAACACGCCTGTGTTAAAATCTTTGTTACAGTTCAGTTCCGTCAGCCATCACATTCGTGAAGCCACCCAATTGCCGTCTCGAGTAATTGCCACAAATCCAGGCAAACAGGAGTATGGGACGGTGCGTCATCCTCTTACCGAATAATATGCTTTCACCGCTCTTTACTCTGTAAAGCATGTAAAGAACGCATTTTGTCCAGTATGAAAAGCTTCATATACTGACATAAATGTTAGCCACAAAAAATGCGTTGATTGTTAATTTGTACATTAACTTCCATAGGAAGAATTTAAAATGTTTTTATGAGACATCTCTTTTTCAGGGGAGTAGGCTTTTGAGTCCTTTTAAGATAAACATGAAAATTTCATCTTAATCAGTTGCCCGAAATAACCAATGCAGCTGTGAATTTTGTGAATTTAGCATTTTCATGGTAAAGAGGCGAGAACTCTACTAATGAGTAGACAGCTGACAACAAATTGCCACGATGTCCTTACCCTGATAAGAAAAATCTCCATCTGCTTTTTTCACTGTTTTAGTTGAAGCAACTGTGTTAAGTATGTCTTTTGCCAATGTGAGGTGGATTATGCTGAAGCACAAGAGGGGGGTCAAGTGCCCACTTTTGCAAAAATTCCTTTCATCATGCCTTGAGAATTCACCAGGCAACTTTGTGCCAATGGAAGATAAGATCTCTTTGTGGCCTATAAAACCTCCGTGTTGGTGTGGACCAACGAAGACAGCGAGACTGGGCAAACAAAGTTTCTGATGAAATGAAGTAGCCTTAACTGTGTAAGCAATATTCCCTTAATTGCAGTTAGCAGTCACATGGTACAAAAGACACCTCGCTGGAGGGAAATTGTACACCGTGACATCCAAAACAAAGGAAATAAATTTAATTTTTGTTTGTTTTGTATGTCCCCGTGTGCGATTTGCTCTACAGCAGGGTGATTTTTGTGCCATGTGAACATAAAGTGCAAAGGGCCTATTACCAGTGATTCATGCTTGTGACCCTGGATTTCCGAAATATTTTGGAAAAGAAAAATAGCTAAGAGGTTGACTGATCTATTTAGGTGTAAACGTTTCTTTTGTCAACAGCAGCTGAAGAAAGCCATTGTGACATTTGTGCACCGACAGGGATGGTCTGTGGAGAGGTGTGTGGTAGATGGGCGCAGGGGGTACACTGGAGTCAAATGGAAGCATGCCCGTTGCTGCCACCCGGGATACGACTTCGGTGGTTGCCTTATGATTGAAAATGTTCAGCTGTTTATGGAGCTTAATCCTCTGCTGGTTCCTCCGATTGAAGTGAGTTTTATCTGTATCACAGTCAAATGTTGTGTTAGGTTTTCCGTCAGGGATCAGAATGTTTTGTTGCTTGCTTGCATTTCATAGATTCATCAGGTATGTAGTGACCCAAGAGGAGAGGTCGTGGTAGAATATACAGGGGAACTAATAAGTGCAGAAGAGGCTGCAGGAAGAGAACAGAGATACGAAAGTGAGGGGAGAACCTGCACTTTAATGACTTTGGAAAGTGGAGGTCAACACATTTCAATAAGAGAGGATAATGGGACAGAGAGGGAATCGCACGTGTCAGGGATATGTAAACTTTCAGCAACTCTCACTTTGATGTCTCATTATTTTTTTTTAGGATTGATCCTTTTTATGGTGGAACCCAACAAGAACTTCCTTGGGGTACCACCATCAATCACTCGAGGAACCACCCAAATTTAAAACCTTTTGTGGTAATGAAGAACACGCCCCGCCCCAGGGAGTTCCTTGCAGCTTTGCATGACATTTCCGAAACGGTAGAGTTCCTTTGGAACTATAACGATGCTAACTGGGAATTTCATGCAAATAGCCAAACCATTCCACAGCCATAACCAAGTACATGTAGTTAGTAAAGATAACAAAGTTAATTTTTTGGTTGTTCTTGTTCTTGTTTCAACTTTCAATGACTTATATAATTATGGGAGTGATTTCAAGTTTTGACACTCTTCAAATACGCATGGCTGTGATAATCACTAGATTATTTTAAAGTAATTAACGCGTGTCTTTTCCGGTCAACGTTGCTTCTGTTTAGGTGGCTGAAATGCTTGCATACAAGGGCAGTTTTAGCAAGCAGCTAAGTTTTAATTAAAGTAATATGCCCGGTCTCAAGAGTTCCTTTTTCCCTAAACCTGCCTTACTTGTGCTTAAGAAATGCATTTCTGTATTAAGACATGCTGATTGATTAATTTGAATGCAACATCTTTAACGTACATACGCCTGTTTCGTTAATTATGGATAAAGTCATTTAGAGTAAGCCTTCTGCACTACTTAGGTAGTTACTGTTGAATGCTGAAGAATGTGATGAGAAAGAAGTTCAGTTACTAAACTGCTTACAGTGTTTTGTCGTCATACAGTGTTGAGTTGAAGGTGTCTATTGATGTAACAATATTTTCTTTTTTATAAGGATGTCTTATTTTGGAGCTGAGGTTCGATGTTCTTATTTTTTTTGCGATCTGGGCCCGAAAACGTTCTTAAGGCATTCTTAAGTTAAATGGTATTGTTACGGTAACTAATTACCGGCAGAAAGATAATAACCTCGGTATTATTAACCTCGATAATAACCTCAACACGGCCAGATCTTGGCCCTTTGTGCGTCAACAGACATCCCTTAGAATGCAAAGTCCTTGGAGTCACTATCAGCGACACTCTTGGGTGGTATGACCACCTGCGTGAGATCGTTTCCAAAGCTTCAAAACGTCTTTACATCTTGAGAGTGCTCAAGCGGTCCAGAATTCCACCTGAAGACCTTATTGACATCTTCTATGCCTTTGTATGATTGGTCCTCAAATACGCCTTCATTACTTGGTCTACCAGCCTACCAATTCACCTCAAGGACATGATCGAGAGAGTTCAGAAAAGAGCTCTGCGTATATTATTCCCGGCGCTGAGCTACAGAGACGCCATTGTGGCTGCAAACTCCACTTGCTTAAATGTGAGAAGAGACGAACTCTGCAAGAAAGTTTGGGACGGTATCTGTGTGCCTAGGTCACGGCTGTACCACCTCATACCACCAAAGCACGCCGATTGCCATGCTTATGAGTTGCGCAACAAAAACCATGTATCACTCTTTAAATGCCGGACTGAAAGATTTAAAAAGTCTTTTTTTCCAACAATGGCGTCCAACGCCCAGTCCTCGTAATCAAGCAAACCTAAGCGTTTCGTTTCATTAGTATATAACCACTGACTCTTGTAATTCCCAGTCCCTTTAGACTTTTAATTTTAAGGTCAAATGTAAGATTTTTGTATTTTTTAAATACTTAATGTATACTTGTAAATTAACATGTATTTCACCACTAGGGTGCTATTTTTGAATATTTTTAATAAACCTTCAATTATTATTATCATTATTATTATTATTTCCACGAAACACAATTTATTCAACTGTAAACAACGGGAGACAACTAAACTCAGGCTAGCAACTACTCTTAGTACAATCTCACTACAATATTAAACTGAGTACTTCTCTACACTTATCGGACCACAGGCAAAGTACTGTCCTTCTCTTTGACGAAAACTCCTGAAGACTTCTTTCACAGTATCGCACTCCACAATCACATACGAACAGGAAAATCCCTTTAGTTGTCACTTGTCACACAATATCACTTGGGAATCACAAACAGGGAACTAAGTCCCAAATCTCAAAACACCATATCGCATCCATGGCATAACTTCAATCACAGTCGGCCGTGAGGGTAAGCCCTCAGGTGAGAGAGTTTTTTTCTATTACTTACAAGCCTGCTTTTATACTTTTTCTTCAAGTATCTAGAATGTTCTGTTGTTATTTATAGCCTATTACAAGGTGTACTATTTGTGAAAACTGCTGAGTCACAACAAAGCTATTTTTGGAGAATAACTGATTATCAGATAATTCTAGAAAAGTCTGGAATTGCATGACAGAAAACTAAAAATAATTCTGATCCTCATAACAGTATACACACAATGTCGCACCAACCAACTTGGTAAATTTAGCTTTACAGAAAGCATTGAAAACATAGGTTCAGTGTGACATAAAACCACCAAATTTTGCGGCGAAAACACAGAAAATGTTCATGTGTACATACAATACTGCTCATTCATAAAAATAAATGACCAAAATAAGATGTTCTTAACCGACTCTCAGGCTCGGTATGGGTTAATCTCAGCCTCAACATTCTTATAAAAAGTTCTTATAAAGATAAAGAGAGAGTACTCAGCCTAACACGGGCTTCGCTTGAGGCCGGACGGCTCAGTTTGACAGTGAAAAGTCAAAGTTCACACAAAATAATTATGTTCTGAAGTCTGACGTCCGCTTGTTTAACCTATGAATCCGGCCGGTACTTTAAAAAGCTATTAAAAATTCTGACCTAATATACGTCTTTTTATCACACTGATCAAGGCCAGGTTAACTCTAATAGTTAGCGTAAATCCATGATCGAGAAACTACTATAATGCTATAAGGAAAGTTTTACAGGAAGGACTCAAAACCTCCCTAATCATTGTCATCATTGTCTAGAGAAGTACCTGTCAATGAGGAGTAGAATCATTTCGCTGTTTCAGACAATTAGTATTTATCAGCAAGCTTTATGCAGGCCTCCTTTACATCATTGCAAATGGGCCTATTTTGTTGTCTTACTGGAACCAAATCCTCAAGATGCAATTCATCAACTCCTCCGTTATTTCTTCACGAACGAGTCCATTGTAAACCTGATAAATGGAGTGTCACTGTGCTCTCTCTGTTGCAAATTTGCTTCTTGATCAACAATTTCTCTGAAACCATAATTTATAAAGACTATTTTCTTCACTTCAAACTTTCTGTTTTTAATGTCCCCACTTCTGGCGATGTATCTCATTCTCAGGTAGGTTTTATAGTCCATGATCCATCCCAAATTTACCCAGTAGATTTGTACATTACCCAGAGAACTGCTCTGTAATGGTACTGCCCATTCTTGGGGAGTTTCTATTTTTTCTTGCGAGTCAAAGAACTGCTGAATACAGCCAAACTGCCTATCACAAATTGAATACAAGTGTCCTTCTAATAGGAATTTAAGGTCAATTAGAAGAAATTCTCCCTTGTTAACGAGATAATCCAGGTAAAAAAATGGGTAGCACTCTTTAAACTGCAACTGAGAGTTGTCCGCCCAAAGAATAAGGTGGTGAAATTTTCCATGTTTTTCCTGGAGTCTTTCCAGCAGATAGTTCAACAAAGATATTACCTCGTTTGGGCCAACTCCACCAATGGATTTGTCATAGAAGAAGCAATGAATTACCTCTTCATTGGCACAGTAGATTCCGAAGAGATTTGTCCTTAATTTCTCACGTAATGATAATCTTGAGATGAAAGCTTTGGTGTTGGCAAAACCTGATGAAACCAACAACAACTATTAACCTAGAGTGACAGAGACCTAGCGAGGCATGCATTAATGCAGGGTCAAAACTATAAGCATTTTAAATAGGAGCGGGGACTTGATCAACAACTTAAAAGGAACAAGGTACACAAAAAATAAATTGGTTTTATGAACGGAATTAATAATGCACAGTAAGTAACGTACATACAGTACAGCTCACATATATCCGAACTTCGCATACGCGTATCATACGAGCGTATTTTGCGTATACGCTTATGTCAATACGCGCACAATGCGCGTATATACGCGCGTATATGCCTCTTTGTTATGCATTCCCATAAGTTTCTTTATGTGAAGCATTGTTAGTCAAACAAAGGACATTATATTTCTGGAAATGAAAAAGGTTCAAGGCGAAATTTGCATATTGTTAAAGACGTCCTGCCGATCAATGAAAGCTATCATATTTCTAGTTTTCGATCACTTCGCAAATTCACCGACGAACTACCGTTTATTAACACTTATTGATCTTAAACTACCAAACATGAGAAGAAAATTGAAACAGTCGCTTGAACGCCCTATTTTAACACGTGAACTTTATGTTTAAACGGTGAAATAATCCTTCTTTAGTCAAAGAATTGTTTATTAAAGTATCTATGGCGCGCTGCTAACATTTAGTTATTTTTTTCATCAAGGAAAAGTTCTGTGTGTCGGCACGCGTCGGCTGAAGTCGATTGTGAGATGTTCATTGTCTCAAGCGTTCCGAAGACCTTGCCGAAAAAATGATATCTCCGGTTATGTTTGACACAAATCGTTTATTAAAACGGTAAAATGCTCTTTCCCTGGCCAAAGGATTGTTTATCAAAGTTTCTATGGCGCGCTGCTCACGTTTAGTTATTTTTTTCTTCAAGGAAAAGTTTTGTGTTAAGCCATGCGTCGGCAAGTTGCTTGTGAGATGTTTATTGTTTGAAGCGTTCCGAAG
>OX419346.1:13853534-13861034 GCA_948470475.1 Galaxea fascicularis
AAAACGTCCGCCATGGAATCGTCGGCCGTGTTCAAACAAAAACAAAGGGAAGGCACCAATTGAGACCGCCAAAACGAAGGATGCTGAATCGAAGCACAAAAAACCGATAAACAAATGCGGACGGTGTGGTTACGATAAAACACACAAGAAATGCCCAGCAATGGGGCAGCAGTGCGTATACTGCAAAAAGATTAATCATTTCTCAAAAGTCTGTTTGTCAAAAGTGGTTCATCAGTTGCAATAAGTAGCCGAAACTGACACGGAACGAGAAGGGGACTCTGATAATGAAGAAAGTGATGATTCCTTGTTTGTTTACTCAGTTAAGTCGAGCTGTGTCGCAGAAGACGAACAGTTTTACGAAGTCATTAAGGTGGAGGATACTGAAGTTCGCTTCCAGCTGGATAGTGGTGCAAAAGCCAATGTTATGTCACTGAGCACTTACAACAATCTCAAGCGAAGACCACTAGCCCCGCTGAAAACTATGAACACTGTGTTGATTTCCTTCTCTAAGCACAGACTGAAACCTTGTGGAGAAGTGGTGTTGAGTGCGATATACAAAGATAATGTCGAAAATGTCAAGTTCTTTGTTGTAGAGTCTGAAGTAGAATCAGTCCTTAGTGGAAACATGTGTGTCAAACTTGGCCTACTAAAGAGAGTTCACCAGCTAACCAGCGGCAAACCACCTGCAAGAACAATGGAGTTAGATGACTATCCAGAGTTGTTCAAAGGATTAGGATGCTTGCCTGGGTCGTATCACATTGAACTGATTGATGGTGCTACTCCTGTTGTACATTCCCCAAGGAAGATACCAGTAACTCAGAGAGAGAAAGTTGTTGAAGAACTGAAAAGGATGGAACAGCTCGGAGTTATTGTGCGGCAAGAGCACCGACAGAGTGGGTGAACTCACTAGTGGTAGTCCAGAAGCCCACTGGTGCAGTGAGATTGTGCATTGATCCGAGAGATTTAAATGCTTCCATGAAGAGGTCCCATTACCTTATGAAAACTGTTGATGAAGTTGCTAGTCGTCTTCAAGGTGCCAATACTTTCAGCATTCCAGATGCCAAAAGCAGCTTCTGGCAGTTAAAGCTAGATGAAGAGTCCTCGCATCTATGCACCTTTAACACTCCTATTGGACGTTACAGGTTCACAAGGCTGCCCTTCGGCGTAAAATGTGCCCCAGAAATCTTCCAAAGAACCATGGACCAGATGGTTGAAGACCTGGATGGTGTTGAGGTCATAATGGATGATGTAATTGTCGCAGGAGATGAAATAACACATGATGAACGACTGCAGAAATTTCTGGAAAGAGCATCAAATAAGGGTTTAAAACTTAACAAGGAGAAATACAAGATCCGCCAGAAAGAGGTGCCTTATGTAGGACATGTACTCACCGTAGAGGGCCTGAAGATTGATCCCCAGAAGGTTAAGGTCATTTATGAGATGCCAGAACCAAAGACAAAAGAAGATGTGAAACGGCTTCTTGGCTTCGTACCGTTTCTGAGCAGGCATCTACCTGGACTGTCCAAAGTGGATGCTCCCTTAAGAGAGCTAGAGAAATCAGATGTATTGTTCCACTGGGACCGTCCGCAGAGGGAGAGCTTCAAGAAGATCAAGCAGCTTGTATCACAAGCTCCAGTTCTACAATACTATGATGTCCATAAGCCAGTAACTATCCAGTGTGATGCAAGTGGAAAGGGGCTAGGAGCAGTGCTGTTGCAAGACAACAAACCCGTATGTTATGCCTCTTGAGCGCTTACTGACATTGAAACAAGGTACGCGCCAATTGAAACCAAAATGTTAGCAGTTGTTTTTGCCTGTCGCAAATTTCATCAGTACATCTATGGCAGAGGTGTTGTGATTGAGACAGAAAGCCATTAGCAGCAAACCGTTATCACAAGTCCCCCTGAGACTTCAGAAAATGATCCTCAATGCACGTGGATACGATGCGACGATACGCTGCCTTCCTGGCTGTAAAGTCCTGGCAGACACCTTGAGCCGAGCATCTGTGCAGAATGATGACAGTGGAGCCTATGAAGAATTCCAAGAGATAAATGTGGTCCTTTCAGTTTCAGATGAGAGAAGGAATTAATTCCAAAAGGAGACGAAGATAGACCCAGAGCTACAAGCAGTTCTTACAATGGTAAAAAATGGATGGCCAGACACAAAACCACAAGTTCCCTTGGAAGCAAGACCCTATTGGACATTCCGAGATGAAGTTGCCACCGCGGATGGACTCCTATTCAAGGGAACACGCCTAATTGTTCCAAAGTCTCTTAGGCTGGAAATGCTCCATCAGATCCACAGGAGTCATTTAGGAATAGTCAAATGCAGACAAAGAGCCAGAGAGGTATTACTTTGGCCTGGAATGTCCGTTGAAATCGAGCAAATGGTCCACAATTATAGTGTGTGTGCAGACTACCCCAAGAATCAACCCTCCAAGCCACTGAAACCCTCGGTGCCACCATCACTTCCTTGGAAGAAGATTGGAACTGACCTATTTGAGTTTCGCGGAGAACACTATTTACTCTCTGTCTGCTACTGCAGCAAATTCATTGAAGTCACAAAGTTGGAGTCCCTACAAAGTGGAGCTGTGATAGAAGAGCTGAAAAGGCAGTTTGGAGTCCATGGGATCCCTGCAGAGGTAGTATCAGATAATGGCCCCCAGTTCAGCAGTAGTGAGTTTGAAGAATTTGCCAAGCATTATGGCTTTAAGCACACTACCACGTCACCCCATTATCCAAAAGCTAATGGAGAAGTCGAGAGAGCTGTGCAGACTGTTAAGTAGTTGTGGAAAAAAAACGATGACCAGCACCTGGCCTTGTTGGATTATCGAACAACACCATTGCCACACATTAACCTGTCTCCAGCACAATTGCTGATGGGGCGTAGGCTGAGAAACAAGTTGCCTATGATGGAAAGCTTGCTTCAACCAACAAGCAACAACCAGCAAGAAATCTCCAGGTACCTCGAAAAGACCAAGGAGAATCAGAAGAAATATCATAACCGTCATGCAAGTAGGGACATGAAGGAAAGTTCGCATGCAGCCTTGGACAAACTCCAAAGTATGGAAACCAGCCACTGTAGTCAAGCATCACCATGCACCAAGATCTTATGTGGTGCAGGCTGAAGATGGTCGAAAGTATCACCGCAATAGGCAGCATCTACGAGTCTGCCCAGCACCAGGGCATGGCGCTGTGAAGGCAGAATTGTCTTCCTGTGCAGATCAAATTGCAGTCCAGGACAAAGAGCCACCAAGGGATGCTGAGTCAGACCAAGCTAGAGTTCCTATCATGTTGCCGGATATCCCATCCAAGGAGCAAGACGTGCACCCGGAACCGGCAAAGGAGATTATTTCGGATCAATATGTCACCTGAAGTGGCAGAAAAGTAGTAGCACCAAGCCGGCTTGACCTGTAGACCCATAGAACTACAGACTGTGTTCAGTTGTTGATTTATTTTCTTTAAACCAGGGACAGTGACATTTATTTCAGTTTAGCTTATCATTTTACTTTAGTTTGAAGTGTTATATTTCATATCAAGAAGGGTAGGATGTAACATAAATGTGACCTCTCACGCGAAAACGTTCCGCACGGTAGCCGTTCAAATGCCGAACGGAACGGCAAGCGAACGGGTGATGAACGGCTAGGCAAGCTGTTCGAAACGGATACCGTGAACGGATGAACGGCTAATTAAAATTTTCTAATGGATGAGGTCGAACGGATGAACGGTTAACAAAAATTTTCGAACGGATGAGGTCGAACGGATAAACGGCTAATGAAAATTTTCGAACGGATGAGGTCAAATGGATAAACTGCTAATGAAAATTTTTGAATGGTAGAGGTCGAACGACTAATCGCCTGTGGAAATTCTTTAAAAGGATGGGTTTGCCAACAACGGCTGAAGAGCTGGAGATAATTAACTGATGAGCCATACGGCTGGCTACATTTATATTATTATTGATCAAACGACTGAATAACCTTTCGTACCAAATAATTCAATGGTTCATTTGTAATGAGAAAATAAACATCGAAACCTCAAATAAACTAGTACTGCATTGAAAATCAGTCTTTTGAGAGTAAAGCGAATTTCTTTTTTGAGAATAACATCCCTGATCAAGCGTCTGTCGCGTTCGTTTGCTTATAATAAAACATCATATCACGCAAACATTTCGACAATGAGTTAAAGCAATGATTTTATACATTTCGCTCGTCAGAATGCTGTCATTGTATGCGAAGTTCGGAACTATTACGAAGATCGGAATTTTTTTAAGGATGGCGGGCCATATCATTGAGTGCGCCACGCTTCTCTCTATCTTATCTTTCCTCTTGGATATCTCAGTGCGAACGAAATCAAAAGTAAACAAACAAGCGCGTGCCAATTTGTTGGCCACGTTGATTTTGCATAATTTTGATAAAGCAACAAGTCCTAACTTCAATTCTAAAACACGTATTGACACAATCTGTGAAAAGATCACTTGAAACGAGTCAAAAGTCGGCTGTTTAAATAGCTCAACTCGACTTTTGGCGCAATAAAATATTTTTATTATTGAATTCGACCTATCAAGATAAGGTACAACCAAGCAACTTCGACCTTGCACGCGAAAAGCATACAATTCTTCAATAGTTCTCAAGTTCTATTCAAGTTCAAATTTCCATAATCTCTGCGACGCAACCCGAAAGAAAAGGCGTTGCCTTGGAAACAGCTCAACAGTTTAAACTGTCATATCCAATAAAAAATGTGTTGCCTTGGTACCTGCTAATATCTGCTGTCACTTCGTAGCCATTTCACACAATCACAAAATGGAGAATTCAATGAGAGAAGATATGGATTGCGATCACACCGAAAATGTTTCAAGTATCATTGCTAAAGTACAAAAGTTTCTTCAAGTTGGGTGCGGATGTCATCGAGGGTTGAAAGGCAGCCAGTGTTCGGGTCACTTCAACGCGGAAACTGTTATTAGCAACCTATACGACCGCCTGGAACTGTCTCATGTGGAACTGGACTTAGTAATCTTGGCAAACCTTCAAGCTTTTACGGTGGCTGAAGTAACCGGGGGGAAAAGAAAAAGAATTCAAGTTTACAGTTTTCTCTATCAGTCTCAGTCCATTTGCAAGGAAATGTTTCTGCACGTGTACGGCATCAGTAAGTCCCGATTTCAAAGGCTCGTGGATCATTATCAAAACCATGGCATTTCTCTGTGTGTGCACGGGAACAGTAGGAGGCTTCCAGATAACACTCTGCCACAGGCTGTTGCAGAAGATGTAAAAAACTTCCTAAGCAATTACGCTGAAGAGAATGCTGTACTACTTCCTGGGAGAATCCCTGGTTTTAAAAACGAGGACATTGTGCTGCTTTCGTCGAGTGAGACCAAAATGCATGCCTGGAACTGTTTTAAAAGAGCTTGCGAGGCTGCCAGCAAGAGGGTCGTGAGTTACACGAAATTTATTGAGTTATGGAAACAATTTCATCCAAATCTAGTCGTGGCGAAGCCGATGACTGACTTGTGTTTCACCTGCCAGCAGAACACTTCTAAGCTACTTCGAGCAGCCAATCTTCCAGAGGCAGAAAAGTCAGAATGTGTTCGCACCCAACAGCACCACTTAAATTCAGTGCAGACCGAGAGAGAACTTTACAGGAAGGCGCACATGTCACTCGGTCCGATTTTTTTCTCGATCTTCTACACGGGCGCATCATGAAATTGTTAAGACAGGAAACACCGCCATTGTTACAAACTGCAAAGCATTCTGAAATCACTTCAGAGTAAAAGCATTCGGTCCGATTTTTTTTCTCGATCTTTTGCGCGCGCGTGTCATGAAATTATTAAGAAGGAAAGACCGCCACTGTTACGAACTGCAAAGCATTCCAAAACCATTTCAAAGTAAAAGCACACAGTCTGACTTTTTTTTTTTTATCTTTTGGGCGCGCGCGTCACGAAGTTATAAGGACAGGAAACACCGCCATTGTTACAAACTGCAAAGCATTCCGAAATCATTTCAGAGTAAAAGCATTCGGTCCGATTTTTTTTCTCGATCTTTTGCGCGCGCGTGTCATGGAATTATTAAGGGCCCGATTACATGGCGAATTTCAGTCCAGTTAACTGGGCTGAAATTTCATCCCTGCTTTGGAAACAAATCCTCTGAAAATCAAATTGTCGATTACATGGAGATTTTTTCAGCCCGGGGCAAAATTCAGCCCGGGCTGAAAATCCTAGCCCGGTTTGACCAAACTGCAAAGCATTCCGAAATCATTTCAGACTAAAAACACTCGGTCTGAATTTTTTTCTCAATCCTTTGCGCGTGTGTATCATGAAGTTATTAAGAAGGAAAGACCGCCATTGTTACAAACTGCAAAGCATTCAAAAGTCATTTCAAAGTAAAAGCAATCGGTCTGATTTTTTTTTCGATCTTTTGGGCGCGCGCGTCACGAAATTATAAAGACAGGTAGGACCGCCATTGTTACGAACTGCAAAGCATTCCAAAATCATTTCAAAGTAAAACAACACGGTGTGATTTTTTGTTTGATTGCCAAGTGCAAATGAAGTTCGTGTGTAATTATTGTAATTTATTTCCCTCACTAACTACATCGCTTACATTATAAAACAATGTACCGGTAAATGCTAATGCTAGAAATACCTAACTTATCAGCTGGACTTACAAAACTATTTTTTTGGTGAAAAAGCATACATTAAACTTATTACAATGAACGTGGAGGAGTAGAATCAGGCAACTTAAAAGATTTGCGGGCAACTTGACACTTGGAATTAATTTTTCCCTTGATAATCCTCCAGGCCTTGTCCTTTTCTTCGCTGTTGCTGGCTGGAAATTTGCTAAAGACTAATATTTTGAGCGAATTTAATTTGCCACTGTCCAAGCCTCTTTTCTCGTGACTGCCGTCGGTGTTGCTTTCTGCAAGTTCTTCTCTACTGAAGAAGTGTTTTAGCAGTCTCAAGGCACACAGGTGTCGTTTAGCGTCTTGCTGTGCTAAGACATGCTGAATTGTCTTTACTCTGGTTGGCGTGACACACGTGCTGATCAGCTCCTTGCCGACTTCCTGGGGAGCGGTTTCTTGTCTCTCTGTAGTTTGGCTTTCCTCACAAAGAACATTCAGGGTGTTGTAATCGATAGTGGACAGGTCTTCGTTCTCTCCTTCTGGTTCCGCAGCGCCCTCGGATGAAGTTTCGCATTCGGGAATAATGGCTTTCAGCTGGTCAAATGAAAAAAAGGTTAAATTAATAAAGATGGTAAATTTTAAGCTCGGTAATGAAATTTTCAGATGAATCTTCTGCTACAAAATAAATAATGGGCATCCCACTAATTTGTTGAATAATATCAATTATCTATTAACTCATCGCGAGAAATTGAAAACTGGAAAAATGAATCAGTAAAGATTTGCCGTTGTCCCTTGTTAAGGTCGAATCTGGAAGCAATACTAGTATCCGGAGTTTCAGCTTACAGTCCGGTGCGCAATGCATTATGGGCTTGGTCAAGGAAAAAGGTGAGCA
>OX419346.1:13876034-13878534 GCA_948470475.1 Galaxea fascicularis
GGAAGAAGAACTTTAAGTGGCAACAGCAAACTCAGAAAGATCTATGTGGCAAAGAAAAGGAAAGCATTTAGACACAACAACGCAGCTTTTAATGACTTGAGGCAGTTGGTCCTCACCTGTTGCGATAGTGGCTGCCTCTTAAAAGGTGGTGTAAACAGAGCGAAAGCTATTATTCGACAGCAAAGGAACATGCTCTATGAAAAACATAACAAGCCAGAGCCTCTTAGCAACCAAGCAGCTTGAACGATGGCAAATGTTACAGCGGTTGACGAATTCAATCCAATGTGGTAAGTTCCAGCAGCACGCGTCGAACTTCTCGTGACATGAACAGCTAAACTGAGCAAATTGAGTTCATTATAACTTCTTCGTCTGACTCGACGGTTCGTAGACTGACCTTTAACCCGGGCCTAAGAGCAGGAAAATTGCTTTTGGATAGTTTCTGATAGCGCCACATACATTCAGGAGATGCGAGATGACGCGACTACCTATTGCATTTGTTCAGGTATGTTGCAGTTGTAGGAATCGTCCATGAAATTCTCATGATACCGATGATTTAATTCTCATGTAAATTCTACAGTGGCATTTGAATTAGTCATTATATTGTATTTGCTTTTGCACCACAATTATGTCGGAACCTAATTGCACATTTTGGCAGGAAATATGAAGCCGCAAAATACACGCACACTCGCCATCGATCCAGAAAAAATGGAAATGCACTGGTGTGGGTGAGGCTGCAGGAGGGTCGCTGTCTTTACAACAAGCATGGATACCTATATCTTTTGAATAACCAAACAATTTAGGTATTCAGTCTTTGCTGTGAAAGGAAAACTGCAAACTTTGTAAAATCTCATAAAAATTTTCCTGGTATGATTTAATGCCTGAGTGCTTCTGGGATACATAACATGAACAGATTTTTTCAGTTGCACATGGTAAGCTAGGCAAATGTTGTGTATCCTTTCTGGTTCATCCAGGTTGATGTCCTAGCATTATTTAATGCCTGAGTGGTTCTGGAATATATAACACTAACAGGCTTTTTTACAATTGCACATGGTAAGCTAGGCAAATGTTGCATATCCTTTCTGGTTCATCCAGGTTGATGTTCTGGCATTATTTTATGCCTGAATGCTTCTGGGATACATAACATGAACAGGTTTTTTTACAATTGCACATGGTAAGCTAGGCAAATGTTGTGTATCCTTTCTGGTCCATCCAGGTTGATGTTCTGGCATTATTTTATGCCTGAGTGCTTCTGGGATACATAACACGAACAGGTTTTTTTCCAATTGCACATTGTAAGTGTGGCAGATGTTGTGTATCCTTTCCCTGAGTTTACCCAGGTTGAAGTCGTGGCATTATAGTTTGCTTGAATGCCTCTGGAATACGTAACATGAACAGTGCTTTAGAAATGCTCATTAAAATCTAAACTGTTGTATTTCCTGTCTGGTTGAAGTCCTAGGATCCTTGTATGAGGTTGTATGAGTGGCTTCTGGGATAAATAATATGAATTATTTTTTAAATGCACTTGAAGGTCTCAGCAAATATTTTATTTCCAGTTTCCTTGTTTGTTGTGTTTTGTGTTGGTATGGTATAGTGCTGTCCAAACAGTTAATCTTCCCTTCTTCGATTCCATGCGTTTCTGAAAGAAATCCTAAATAATATTTGTACACATTACAACATGTTGAGATTTTGCCGGACACCAGCATCACAAAACTAGTTGTGTATTTTGTTACATAGCTGTTACATGTACATTTACCCAAAACTCGTGATGGTTATTCTTTTACTGGAGGCCTGTTTAGTAAAGGAAAACGTTTAAAAACCCATTCCAGTTGAATAGTATTGGATTTCTCTTAGTAGAGCGCTTGTGATCCTTATAATACTCCGCTCTTTTTGGTGTTAAGCCGCTCCTGCAGTGAAACCGCAAATCAGCTACATTGACGGCTCCAACACAGACCCAAGCCATAAATCCTTAGCAACCAGACTGGTATGATTTTTAAAATTCCGGTTATCTCAATGAACAAAACTCCTTCTCTGAAAGCTCATGGATATCACATTGACATTTAGAGGAAAACGAAAAATAGTATATCACGTTCCATCTCTGGGAAAGGTATGCAAGACTGCATCCAGAAAATTGAATGGCTTTTCACGAGCAAAGATACAAGTTTCGTTAGAGAAGATGGATTTAGAGGGGCCATCAGCAGAACCAGACAAAAGGGGTCAAAAGACGCCTTGGAAACTTTTGCCTTCTGCAAGAAATGCAGTTACGGACTTTATACTCTCACACGAAGCTGTGGAATCACATTATCAAAGCTCAAGAACTGGAGCCAAAAGGTAGCTCAACTCAAACACTTTGATGCGCCGAATGTGACACGAATTTGTCCGTGAACACCCTCATTTACAAACAACCAGTTTAAGAAATAAAAATAAAGGACCTACAATAAGTTTTTCTGCTTTCAGAAATATTTTTAATAGCGACTTGAAAGATGTACTAAGCTTTAGGAAA
>OX419346.1:13886034-13888534 GCA_948470475.1 Galaxea fascicularis
TTGAACACGACATATGGTCGTTTGAAAACACCATTATTCAACATGCAGTACATTTCAGGGAATTAACAATACACAGCTGTTTGAGAGATTTGAGAAATGAGACCAGTCTGGAATATATTGCAAATGGTATTGGGCAGTGTATTAACTTGAGGGAGTTAGACATCAGCTTTTTGAAATGCCTCAGGGATGTTTCATTTACTAAAGACATGTTGCACTTAGAAGAGTTATGTATGGATCAATCTCAAATCATCAGTCCTGACAGCGCATTACAAGGTCTTCAGGGCCACCCTAACCTTGAGAAATTGTCAATGAACTTGTGCTTCCAGTTTAAGTCTTGTCAGTTGCAACAGTTGTGTGTCAGTGCAAAAAAACTTAAATATTTCTCGGCAGAGAGATGTTCTCAAATCTCAGCTGCGACTGGCAGAAACATGCTTGAACAAAGCAGCAATTTAACATTTTTTGCAGTGACTCCAATCGCTTCTGTGAACAATTTCACTGAATGGAATTTATGTTTTTGGCTTGCATAATAGTAATATAAGCTTTCTTAAGAAGGCTTGTTGAGTTGAGTTTGAACTGTTATGTTGGACTGTTATGTGGTTGTAGGTTGAGACACCTTGTTCTGGCGCATTTAATTTTTTATTATTCTTGTCGTTGTAGTTGCTGTTCAGAAAATTCCAACAAATCTCACCGTTTAGAGAAAAGCAAAAAGTTTAATTCAAATAAATTGTGCCGTAGGTCCTTGCTTTATTCACTATCATAGTCTAAGGAAGCAAATTTGGGTGGCACTTGTTCATATTTTAAAGAAACTGTATGAAGTGGCTGTGACAGACCTGTGTCCACAATTGTTACTATTTGTTTTCACTAAATCTTAAAGTGAACACTATAATATTGGTAAAGATAACTTATATCATGATGTAAATGGTATTCCTATAAAGAATAAACATGTTTTCACTAGAAAAACCTTCCAATATTTTTTTTCTAAACTTAACTTAACAGTGCTTTTTCTGTAAATTAAATTAAAATCGTTTAGCCCGCTATGTACAACTTATTTAGAGCCGTGTAACAATGTTAATTGAATTGAAGACTTGTACAAAAATAATTTCATATAACCAGCCCTGATTCTAAAGTATTCAAATTCTATGGAAATGTAACCTTAAAAATACTAACATCAACATGCTTATGATGGGTTAATTAACAGTTAATAATGACAAAATCACAATCACCATGTGAGCTTGTTTGGGGTGACTCAGTAGGGAAAGTGCAGTTCTTGACGGCCTGAGAATTATTAGCAATTTCAGCCCACATTCTTATGCTGTCCATGCACGGACACTTTCAATAATTATGTTCCAAGTGATAGATCCTCTGTACGCATGAGATTGTATTCCTTATGTAGTTTCCAAATGTACCACACCACACACTAACATAAGCATCAGACAATTAACTACTAGAGTGCACTAACGTAACTATTATATAACATAATTGAGAATTAAACGAGACTTACCTGTAAGTTGAAGTTTGATGGTAATTCTATGTAGTCATCATGAAGTGTAAGGGATCACATGAGATTGCACAATCCAATCCCAGAAATCAAGCTTTAAAGGCAAACAAATGCTGAAGAGTAGGTCTGAAAACGGGTGGGTTCACAGTAGAAGGGTGGGCATGTGATCCCTTACACTTCATGATGACTACATAGAATTACCATTAAACTTCAACTTACAGGTAAGTCTCGTTTAATTCTCAATTCTATTACGTCATCATTCCATGTAGGGATCCCATGAGAAGTTTAGAGCGAGTATTTGTGAGCACAGCTAAAGGCAACAACCACCAATGGGGCATGTAACAAAGGGTAATTCACCGGCTCAGAGTACAATTCACAGTGTAAAAAATTTTATTTCACCCTGGTTGTGTACTGTCTAACAAAACTTTTGCCAATTCCCCATGGTTTTGGATTGGTTTCTTGTAATACTTTGCAAAAGTGCAATGCCCTGACCAACCAGCAGTTCGGAGAATCGTGTCAACAGGAACTTTAGCTATTGCAGCTGTACTGGTTGATGAAGATCTCATACTATGTGGTTTGAAACGAGCCATGTCAATTCCAGCAATTCCTAAGGTGGTCTTGATCCACCGAGATATAGTATCTTTGCTTGCTGCTTTGTGTGGCTTAACATAGGTAACAAATAAACTAGTAATGTCCCCTCCCAGAGGCTTGGTACGTTCTAAGTACTCTTTCATAACATCAACAACGCAAAGGCAAGTGTCAGTTGGATATGCCGGAAACTCCAACTCGTGCACATGTTTGCCAGGTCTGGTCTGTTTTAGTTTGTCTCCAATTGATAATTTTACAGTTGAACTATTTATGACCATGTTTCTAATGTCCAAGAAATAAAGGGTTTGACACCTCTGAGCTGACAAGAGTCCCAATAAAGCCACAGTCTTGTATGTCAACATTTTGAGAGTTAGTTCTCTAACTGGTGATAAAGTCTTTAAGTACGATAACAAT
>OX419346.1:13893534-13906034 GCA_948470475.1 Galaxea fascicularis
GAACGATCTGCGCGCAGGCAACCCCGTTGGGTTGGCTGATACCTTAACGTAACAGTAATAGCTCTGCCCATCATGATTAGCTCTTGCTATTTGTGGGCGGAGCCAAACTACAATTTTGCATACAACTGATTATTAAATTTAAACAGTAGTGTCAATAGTAACAGTCGAACACCAGTAATTGACACAGCGGGCACTAATGTAACAATCAAACCCAACTAATTAAATAGTGTGCACTAACTTAACAATCTAACACAACTAAGTAAAGAGCATGCACTAACAATCAGACTCAACTAACTACAAAGCACACACTAACGTAACAATCAAATAAGACTAACTACTAAGCGTGCACTAACGTAACAGTTGAACACAACTAAGTACAATGGGCGCAATTACTGTAACATATAATCACAGAGCGCGCACTAACGTAACAGTCAATTTGAAGACTACTAACTAAACAGTGCTCAGTAAAGTAATAATCAAACACAACTAACTATAGAGCACACTTACGCCCTAACAAGCATCAAATTGGACTCGAGTTCACATGTGTAGGTGCCTTATTAATAATTTTACAGAGACTTTGCAGGCTTACTGTGAAAGCTTCCAAGAGTGGGAGTTAAAGTAGTTACTTAAGGCTCCTCATAAGGCACATCAATGGATCTGGCAGAGGTCAATTAATGGGCTAAGCCTTTGCACGTCCCCAAGAAAAACTTCAGGTAGTAATAGAAACTACTTAGGCTGTGGGCATTGTCTACCTAGCAATATCACTATGATCTAGCAATGACAGTTATCTTCTTTTTATATCCCGTTGGCATTATCGTCGTCAGTCCATATGCTTTCTGATATCTCTCCAGAGAAATATAGAGTTGGAGTTACCCCTCTCAATCTCTATTTGACAAAGCCAAAAACTGTAGCTAAGAAATCAATTTATCTTTTGCTGTTTGCTTTTTTTCCTCATTTCCTTTGACCGTTACCACAGTTTCGAATACAACTTACACCTACTTGGGCTGGGCAAACTGGACAAAGCTTCCCAATAAAGTTACAAAGTTTAAATATTATTCGTTAAACCTTTCCAATCAAATGTTTTGGCTTATAGCTGGTCTATATTAGACCACTGAGGGTATGGTTTAAACTGACAATAAAGCGTCAATCCTAGCCAGTTGATGACTCGACTATAATATTAACGTAATTTATGGAATGATTTTATACTCAGCCATTCAGTTTTGTAGTAAACGAAACTGCTAAGAGCAAGACAAAAAAGACTGCACTGGAGCTATGAGAAAATTTCAGATTCAGCAAGGTAACATTCATTAAAATAAAAAGCTTGTTAAAAAATCTGAAGGAAAAATACAACAAAATTTATTGTGTGAAGTATATATGAAATAATTCATATTTGTACTGCGGTTGTAGATGCAAGTGAAGAGTGATCATCGCAGTAAATTTTCCAATTTAAGCAACTGGAGAGAAGAAGCCTGAAAAAATCAGGGCTTCAACGGGATTCGAACCCGTGACCTCCGCGATACCGGTGCGATGCTCTACCAACTGAGCTATGAAGCCACACATTAGGAGCGAGGTCAATTTATTGAGTTCATATTTTCCCGCACAGTGAAGTGATGTGAAGTATATATGAAATAATTCATATTTGTACTGCGGTTGTAGATGCAAGTGAAGAATGATCATCGCAGTAAATTTTCCAATTTAAGCAACTGGAGAGAAGAAGCCTGAAAAAATCAGGGCTTCAACGGGATTCGAACCCATGACCTCCGCGATACCGGTGCGATGCTCTACCAACTGAGCTATGAAGCCACACATTGGGAGCGAGGTCAATTTATTGAGTTCATATTTTCCCGCACAGTGAAGTGATGTGAAGTATATATGAAATAATTCATATTTGTACTGCGGTTGTAGATGCAAGTGAAGAGTGATCATCGCAGTAAATTTTCCAATTTAAGCAACTGGAGAGAAGAAGCCTGAAAAAAATAAATTAATCAGGGCTTCAACGGGATTCGAACCCGTGACCTCCGCGATACCGGTGCGATGCTCTACCAACTGAGCTATGAAGCCACCGGTATCGCGGAGGTCACAGGTTCGAATCGCGTTGAAGCCCTGATTTTTTTTCCCAGAAGTACATTTTGAAAAAAGGAGTTAGTCGCGTGAGAACAATACTTGGCTTGGCAACATGTCAGCTAAAACGTTTCTTTTGTACTTTACTTCACTTTTTTTGAAAGACGATTATAGCTTGCATTTGTATAAAAGAGGTAAAAGATTAGACAAGGAAGGCTATAAAGGAGGTTAAGTATTAAAAAAGGTATAGTTTGCATGAAAAGCTGAAATGAGACAAAGTATGTTACAACATGCAACAAGACGTTCAGAGGTATTCACGTGGGATGCATTGGTGATGCATGGCCAGCAAGCTTAAATTGTTACTGCGGTAGGGTTGGGAGTTTGTTGTGGCTACTGCCTCGAAGAGGCGAAGCCACATAGGGTTGTGTCCGTAAATGCGTAACTATGAACATAAAGAACATGTGACATAGAACATTACAGGGCGACGTAATCTCGTTCCCAGATCTCACTGCTCACACTCTGACCGTGGGAGATCTGGGTACGACGTAGATCTTCGTGATTTTCGAGAGATCTCGGAACCAATCACTGAGCGTAATTTCCGAGAATTTATCGACGTTGCTTCGTGGTTCTTGGGCACACACCTGAGTTTGAGGTAAGGAGGAAACTTTATTTGTAGCCCTAATTATTTACCACACCTTTCAATTGTGTGGTTCCAGAAAATATCCATACCCCCCCACGGAAGATCATTGGAAATTCCGAGGGAGAGGGGGGGTTTAAGGGCAGTAATTTCCGAGGGGTAGGGGGTTTCGTGGGGAACTACTTTTCCAAAGGGTCACGAACCATGTATAAAACATTGAAAGCAACATACGATCGATCTGAAGCACAAAAACGTACATACGTTGTTTTGAAACAAAAGTCAGTACTCCTGGCCATTGAGATAAAGTTCACATTATTAGCTTCAATGTTTCTTTTTTTCTTTGAGTTAGCTAGCGCTACAATCTCCCGAAGCTACTTTCTTCAAAACATTTAAAATGGCGGTCTCAACTGGAGTCTCGTCTCCAGACTTCCAGCTTTGTCTCGTTTTCGTTTGACCTTCAGAAGGCCTCGCTACCTGGCTGGTACATCGTGACAACGTTCACGAAACCTACCGCGTTAACATGTCTGTTAGTGAAGTTTTTGGTCCTTAATAAGAATCAACCCGAAGAAACTGACAAAATGTATAGACAAAGGAACCTTGTAAGTTTCTGTTTTATTTACTATCATTTGCGAAGTTGTTTAAGCGAGTGAAAGGTTCTCATCGGAGTTTGCAAACAACGCGAAACAGTCGACGTGCTACCCAAATGTTTAAGCTTATAATCTTACATAAAAACAACACAAACATAATTTGCAAAGTTGATGGCGAAGAAGCTAAAAGTTTAGCTGGATAATAAACTTAACAAAGCATTATATTTTTGTAAAGTTAACCTTAATGTTTACACTGTTGTAATAAAATTCTATCGTATTTACGTAACTAAGTTGGTATTCACTTTCTTTTTTAGAAGTACAAAACTTCTGGAAATTCCGGAGGGGAGGGGGGGTCATCAAAGACCCCTCTGGAATGGAAAATCCTAGGGGGAGGGGGGGTGCAAATCAAAAAGTCTTCCGTGGGGGGGTATGGATATTTTCTGGAACCACACATTATTGTTCTGTAGGTAATAAAATGAGGTGTCATTCAGGTTTTAGCCCGATGCATGCGCAGTAATTCACTTGACTTGACAAGACAACAAACAAAGCGATCGTTTATATTAATGTCGATTCCAAACAGCATCTCTACCGTAACTTGCTGAAGATCACAAATGCGAAACAAAAACCCTTTAAGGAATAAATGAGCCTCTTTGGAGGAATAATGAACCTCTTAACCACTTGATTCAAGCAGTCTGAATAAATTTTGATGCCCACTTGGTAGTATTAAACTAATTTTCATTGACGAAACGTTCAATGTGCAAATAAGCAATGGACTAAAGCATATTAAAGGTAGTTCACTACGTTTTGGTGGTGTTAGTATTATTGCTATAGGTGATTTATTCCAACTCCAACCAGTTATCGATAGATATATTTTTAAAGACGTGGACAATAGTGAATATGGTATTCTTTCTGCTAATCTTTGGAAAGAACTTTTTTCCATGTTTGAACTATAAGATCTAGAAATTATGAGACAAAGGGAAAGTAAACAATTTTCTCAATTGTTGAACAGACTAAGGGAAGGTAACCACACTAATGATGAAAAATCAAACCAGATTTTTTTTATGAAACTATTTTACAGGAACAATTATTACATTGTACATTACCCACACGTCAAAAATTAATAACATAGTATTCACATTAATAAAAGGTATATTTGACCTATAATCACACAAATTAAAATAACTACATTATTTGCTACACTATGAAAGGACTTTCATTCAACTACAACTGTACATTGCAGCTTGTACAAAGTATATTTAAGTTGTCATTATAACTTTGTTCCACAGTTCGTTTAAGGGCATACTAAACATGGAAAAACAAATTGAAGATGACATAAATAAGGTAAGTACATAATTGTCTATCTTTATACCCACACCATCCCCACACCCAACCAGCCACCTACACTGCCTGGCACAGCAAAATTTCAAACAAGCTCCTTTTATGCAGTATATTAACATTAATTTTTATGAACATCCTTTTTCCTTTTTTTATTGTTTTCCTTTTCCTTGTTTAGATTTCAGATGATGTGCTTCTGGAAGAAGAAGGACAAGCAGAATTACCAAGTGACATAAATGATGTAAGTACAGGTCTTTCCCACAAGATCTCCCACACCCAAGGAGTTTCATTTGTCTTTCATGCAGTGCATTAACATTTTAATGTCCCTTTTCAATTTTTTTTTCTTTTTGTTTTCCTTGTTTAGATTTCAGATGATGTGCTTCTGGAAGAAGAAGGACAAGCAGACTTAGCAAGTGACATAAATGATGTAAGTACAGGTCTTTCCCACAAGATCTCCCACACCCAAGGAGTTTCATTTGTCCGGCAAAAAATTCAAAATGTTTGTGCTCTATTAACATTAATTTTTGTCAACATCCTTTTTCATTTGTTTTTTCTTTTCAGATTTCAGATGATGTGTTAATTGAAGTTGACAATCTTAGAGAAGGAAAGGCCAAAGGATACATACACAATGTATCACCACTAAAAAACAACCACTTTGACTTTCAACTACAAACTAAAAACAAAACAATCAGAGCTGTGTGTTTTGATAAGTCCAAAAGGAACCACCTTGAAGCATTCTGCAAGTCCAAAAGTCCAGTCAAAATTAAAAAGTTCCGCTTAGAAACCAAAAGCAACTCCGAAGACTTGCTAATGGACGAGACAGTATGTATCGAGGAATATCCTGAAATAGACTTTGATAGGAGGGACATTCCAGCTAACCTAACTATTTCAATGCTTAAGTCAATTTGCATTGGGCAATTGGTTACTCTGAAAGCTAAGCTTGTATCTTTAGGAGGTGTCAAAGAGGTCAATAATGGGAAGCTTAAATTAATAGAAGGATGCCTCATTGATCCAACAGATTCTATCAAAATCACAATATGGCAAGAACACATTAGTCAAGTCCAACAAGGAAACACATATATATTCAAAAATATCAGGCTTAAGAAAAACTCAGTTACCAGTGAAATTTATGTAAACACAGCTAAATCTGATGAAACAACAATTACTGTTACAGATGAATTTAAAGAACAACTAGCTATACCCTTGAATATACAAGACTACATCAACACAACCATGACAGGAGAAATAATCTGTGTTGACAAAGTAACTATGTATCATAGCTGCTGTAAGTGTCACAAGAAGGTGCAATTGTCAAACGCAACAATTGTTGATTGCAACAACTGTAAGACAAAACAAAAACAAAAAGCTTGCAAGAGGGAGTGGGTTGTTCATGTAACATTTCAATGTGACAACAAAAATGTACAGATAACACTTTTTGACAACATAATACAGTCAATCATCAAGCAGTTAAAACTTCCTCAAACTACACAAGAGTTGACAGAAAAACAAATGACTGACATCATCTTTTCCTTACCTGAAGTACTAACAATAACTTTCAATAAGAAAACTAAGGCAGCAAGTAACATTATTATATAAATTTGTTTGGCATTTTCACAGCTCTACAACAGATAAGATTTGCAGGCAGTTTAGAAAGCATTTTGATGTCACATGATCTTGTGTTTTCTATTACATAATTACTGATATTTTATATTAATTTTTTAGATATTACTTGTTGGGTTAAATGAGTTCACCAAGATTCTTATAAAACGTTGTTAATATTCCAAACATTTCAATTGTTCAAGTTACGTTGCAGTTTCAGTTTTTGACGTTATTCAATTATTGCTATTAAACGAGTGCCAATGATGCATTTGTTGTTGTTATTGATTCTCTAATTTTACCTGTATAAATCAACCTTTCCATTTTTGAAGAGCTAATAAGAATTCCTTTCTCCACACCATAGGTATCCAACCTTAGCATTATTGGTTCACTAGAGATTATGTAGCAAGTTTTAATTCCAATGTATGACCATATATTTGTTGTCACCCAAAAAATAAGAGATTAAGATTATGGCAATGGACACACACGCTTTTTAAGTGCCTATTTTGATACAGTGGAATCCAGATTTCTCAAACCTCCAGGGGAAATGCAAATTGGTTCAAGAAATCCAGAGTTCGAGAAATCAAAGGTGGCATCAAATTATGCCTAATTGGCTGGGTATTGTTTTATTATGAGTGAGGTTCATGTACTGCTATAGTGAAAGGCAAAGCTGTTAACCTTGGGGATGGCGTAGGCATGCAAGTACCATTGACAACAGCTTCAGAAAAACAATATTAAATGAGGAAACTTTTGTTATGTAATCCCAAGCAGTCATTGTACCTTCCAGACTGATGACAGATTTGTGGCTTGCTTGTTGTGTGATTAAAATGTGAGAAAACAGCTTATCCTGAAATGTCAATTTGTTTAAAGGTGTGAATGTAATTGACATCTGCACTAAGTGGTTTCCAAATTTTGGCATGTTCGAGTTATCGAGGGTCAATTTGTCCCACAGGAGCCAAAATTGGTTCGAGTTATTGGGAGTTTTGAGAAATCGGAGGTGAAATTATAGAGCTTAGGTGAAGCAAATCCAAGGGAAACAAGGTTTGGTTTGAGATTTCGGGAGGGGTTTAAGAAATCAGGATTCCACTGTAATAGGAAATGACATGAAAAAAAGGGAAACACAGAGAAACTGTTTAATAATTCAAATGCTTTAATTTTCTTAAGTTGGTATTTTAACAACGGCACTAATGATATAAATGTCATGAATTTGCTTTTTTTTTGTAATTACAACCTGTACCATAACTTGTATAGTAACAGTGTAGCTAACCATAACAAAAACTAGAGTACGAATGCAGTGAACGAGAATTAACTTAACATGTTTCAATGAACTTTTGAAGGAGAAGCGACTGATCTGGAGTAATCGCCATTTAGTAAAAACATTGTTGAAAGTCTAGTGTGGTAATCAACATCAATCATAAAGGCATAGATTTTTAATGACTTTAGATTTATTTAATACTGGAGCATGTAACAGTGTTTCTGAGGTGATTTCCTCATGGGCCCAGTTTGGACAATATAGGATGTTGAGTATTTTCTGGATTTCTTCATGGAAAAATGTGACAGTTAATTGATTATCATGTTGTGATATTTTGGTTTGGCCATAGCATGTTTCCTTGGATTTGTCTTTTTTTGTGTTAGGCTGCACTTGCGACACTTAGGGCTGGTTCACACTTTGACATAAGCGCATAAGCATAAGCATAAGCATAAACATAAGCATAAGAAAAATATATGTGTGAACCGGGGTTACATAAGCATAAGCATAAACATAAGCATAAGCACAAGGAATGGAAGTTTTTCCATTCCTTGTGTTTATGCTTATGCTTATGCTTATGCTTATGTAACCCCGGTTCACACATGTATTTTTTCTTATGCTTATGCTTATGCTTATGTCAAAGTGTGAACCAGCCCTTAACAATTTTGGAGGAGAAAGATTGATAAGCTACTTTCTTGTTGTATTGTACACAGGAGAGGTGTTGAGCAAAGGGTGACACCAATGACCTCTACATTTGCTTGTGTAGTTGTGAAACAATCTGGAAGTTCAAGAGGTTTGGCCACAGGTTCCACATAGTCTGATCATTCTGGGATGGTGCAGTTTTAGACGTCAATGTCTCTGACTTGTACTCGTGTTGGAAAATGTGTACATTTTACCATCCTCAACACTGGTAGTGAAATTCTCTTAAAGTGCCAGTTTTATTATTGTTCCAGAGGGGTCACCTTTATAACAGCTGCCCTTTTGCTTGGTTGTGACGTTTTTAGTGCTACTAATGTTACTGACCTTGCCTTTTGTGGCAGTGTACTGCAGATAGTGAGGTGATGTTGTTGGTTTGTGGTATTAATTTTGCAGCAAAAGATAGCTCAGTATCAACAATTTTAACTTCGCTGTCCGAGAGAATTGTCTTTGAGCCATGATGCTCTTAAGTTTTGAAATTTCGTAGCTTTAAAGGACTGTTTGTTTTACTCTTGACATCCAAGTTACTGTGTTTTTGGTGTAAAGCAGATTGTTTGAACATTCTCATCATCAGGCGTTTGTAGAACCAGCTCGAAGTAAGTTGACTTGGGACTTTTTGAGTAGGGAGACATGAACATAGGTATTTATTTCAGAATGACTGGCCATGTTGCACCTGTTGAGAGATAGAGGAGAGACAATGAGATATTTCAGATAAGTCTTGACAAGATTATTGCAGGTAGTAGGGACATTTTTATCTTGGAAAAGGAGAGTAGTAGTCAATTAATTAAATATAAATATATATATATATATAACCGGGTTGTTACCAGATGTATTTAATAACACGTTTCTGCGAAGGAATCAGGTTCATGATTATGATACCAGGAATGCCAGTTCCTTTCATGTTCCTAAGTGCATCTAAGACATTTCTTGTTTCAATATCAAGGACGCTTGTTGTTTAATTCGCTTAGTCCAGACCTTGTAAGTTCAGTAAGTGTATCTACTTTTAAGAAAAATCTGAAGAAATTGCTTCTCACTTAACTTGTTCCTTCCCCTCCACCCCCTTCCTCTTTCTTCCTTTTCCTTTCATTTTATTATTACAGTCTGCCTTTGCTGTTCAGTTAATCTTACTATTAAGTTCATTCTTAGTTATTTAGCATGGAAAGCCCACGTTGCATAAGCCCCATGGTTTCTTTGGGCTTTCCTGCCATATTTTAACAACTCTGTAAACTAATATTGTATTATAATAAGGTGGCGAATTAAAAAAAAATCTATATATATAAAAGAATAACACTTACTTTTCTGAGCCATTTAGTAAGAATAAGAATACCCGACATGGTTATCCAAAAGTGGATATAACCTTGTGCTCTATAAAGCCAAACATAAGCGATAACAATTATTTGTGTGAATAAATGACTGAAATTTAAAATTTTAGAACTTCTGTCAAGGCTTCTTATATATCTGATTAGCACTTTAAGTGGGTGATGCAGAACAAATGGAAACATTGTATACAATCAAAACCTGAAAGCCAGAGTTTGTACAGGTGAACATTGACAAATAGGCTTGACTTATATAGCTGAAGATGTTGCTAAGAAATCAGACAAGTAAAACATATGAAGTCGATATGCATGAAAGTAATGAATGACAACTGAAATTACTTAAACACTTAACATCACACCAATAGGTTTGTGGTCTGAAAAATAACTTTCTAAGACATATGAAGCTACAGATTCATTTGGGGCATTTGTGTAAATATGGTCAATACATGTCCTGTAGTCAGTAGTGGCTTGTGAAATCAGTTGCCTATACTGATAATCTCTTATCAACAGATTACTCAAGGGATGCCTGTGACTTTGATCAAACCAGTTTACATTGAAATCCCCTAGAATAACATTATATGCAGAAAATGGCAAGTTATCAATAACCTCTTTAAGTGCTGTGCACATCTGCTGTACTGGTACTGAAGGCGATCTATACACACCTAAGATGTTTACATTTGGAAGGATCATCAGTTTGACAACAGTTACTTCTATGCCATTGATATTTGAGAAGTAAGGATAACCAGGCATGAGCTTAATTCTGCTATATATTGCTGTCCCACCATAAGGTCTTGAGGTGTTAGGTGAGTAGCCATCATTGCGATACAAGTGATAGCCATTAATAGTATACATACTATTAGTATCTCTGTGATGAAATCTAGTTTCAACAAACATACACAAATCTGAATTTTTATAATAGAAATCATTGCGAATGTCATCAATATGGTTGTGGAGTGACCTTGCATTAAGGAAGCAAACATTTATTGCATTGTCACATGTTGTCATAGGTGATGTGGTGAGCTGGAGGCTGCCTTGTGTTCTCAATCGTTCCATTTCATTTTTAACATCTTTACTCACAGAAAGTTTGTCTTCACATAGTTTAGTAATATAAAGGCCTCCTATGGTTGTTACTCTACTTAAGCCAACATAATGTATGTGTGGTATTGCTTGTCTTGTGTCAAAATTGGCAACCACATTTGTCTCTGTATCACCCTGTGATCTGTGAATTGTTTTGGCAGCTGCTGGACGTAAGGGAAACTGTTTTCTAACTACTTGTGCAGTTCTGTTTCTACCAACAGCAAACTGTATGGTAATTGGTTTAATTGGTGTCCACTCTGGCTTAATACGTTGGGTATACAGATTTTTGTTATCTTGGCGGGTCTTTTCTCCAACATCAGCATGGTCAAACTGAACCCATATTACTCCAGATGGCTTTTCTAACTGATGAAGACTGATCTTTTTAACAATGTTGCCAGCACCATTGGTCATTCCATCTTGAATTCTTACATTCATAGCCAATTCTGTTCTTTCTCCTTCAGCTAACTTAAGGTTGGAAATGATTTGCTTTGTTTTTCTAGGATCATTTGGTATTTGCTTCATGATCTTATCTCTCAGTTCAGCTGAGTTTGCTCCTACTACACTATCCTGTGCTTTGATAGTGTATTTTACACCTGTTGCTAAATGGTGTAGTTTTTCATTGTACTCGTCTACTTTGTTATTCTGAATAAATAAATGTGGAATTTGCATTAAGTTATTATTTGATGAGTCTTCCTTAATGATTCTGTCTTTGATTCTCAAAATGTCGTCTTTAGTATGTTTTCCTTCTCGTAACCGGTTTAAAATCTCAGCAAATTCTTTACTTTCTCTCTGTCTCATGATTGTTTTGAGTTCAAACATCTTAAAATGCTCCTGCCATAGGTTTTTTGCTAGTATTCCATACTCTGAATTATCCAGATCTTTGAATATATATCTGTCCATGACTGGCTGGAGTTGAAAAAGGTCACCAACAGCTATAATGCTTACACCACCAAAGTCCTCTTTGCTTCCTTTGAGATCTTTCAGTCTGTTGTTTATCTGCACATTGAACATTGCATTACCTACCATTGATACCTCATCAAGGAAAATCAATTGAATACCTCCTAACTGGCATCTAAGTGTGTTAAGCCTGCTTGAGTCAAGAGGTTTATAGTTTCTTAATGAATGAGATGCTGGTATAGCTAGTGAGCTGTGAATTGTACTGCCTTTAATGTTATAAGCAGCTTTTCCAGTTGGTGCCATTAAGATTGTTTTAATCTCATTGAAATCACTGCCAGCTCTGGAGTTGTAATACTTCAGTGCTGCCTGATAAAGTGCTTTAGTAAGGTGGGACTTGCCTACACCCGCACCTCCACTAAGAAAGGAGTAAAATGGCTCATCAGATGTCTTAATGTGATGCAATATATGGTAGAAAAATTGTTTTTGTTCTTTGTTTAGTTTTTGTACCATTTGTCTGAATTTGTCATCTTGTAACTCGTTTAGCATCAGCTGCTCCTGTCTGTTTAACAAAGCAGATGGAATTCCAATATCATCGGACAGATCATAGGCTTCATTGAAGTCTGGGTGCAAGTCTTTTACACCCTCAGATTCATCTCTAGACTCTACATCTTGTGTATTTGGTGCAATTTGGTCATATCTATCAAGATCGTCCTCATCAGTGTTATTTAACTGATCCTGAATTTTATCAAGGGCTTCACTACAAACTGCATATTCACACTGTTGCTCTTCAATAGTATCTTTAACATGCAAATATTTTTCTTGGTATGAAGTGAAATTACCAAGCAAGTCTGTTTCTTCGTTTCTCCAAGGTGTGAACAACATAATTTGTTCACGATAATGTTTTTCTGGATTAGCCTCTTTATCATAGAAAACACTTCTTATAACTCTAGCTCTAGTTCTTTTTTTGTATTTCTGAGGTTTACTTTGTTCACAAAATTCTTCCAGTTCATCATCATTTTGATCTTCATTGCATGTCTCAAATGGTAAGT